>CM077150.1:175376160-175976160 GCA_039583875.1 Platanthera guangdongensis
CCTGACACTGCCGGGTGGGGGACCGTGTACCCCCAATCGATATTCCCGAAAAACACCGAGAACTGACGGTTCTAGGACACGCCCTTGTCCTTGCCCGTGTCTAACATCATATTCATGGGCACTAGGCGTGTACATGCTCTCGACACTCGACACTTTGTCGAGCGAAGTTCGTCGACTCACACACACGCCTTGGACACGCCCGTGTCCTAGGCCATGTGCCTTGTCTCGACACATCGTCGAGCAAAATTCGTCGACTCCCCGGGACGAGTGTCGATACGGGTCGACACTCCTTGCGACACGCCCGTGTCGCAGGCCGTGTGCCATGTCTCGACACTTCGTCGAGTGTAGAGTGTCGACTTCGCGGGCTGAGTATCGACACGGGTAGGCACGCCCTGTGACACGCCCGTGTCGCAGGCCGTGTGCCCATTCCCGACACAATGTCGAGATTCAAAATGTCGACTTCGCCGGCTGAGTGTCGACACAAGCTTGACACGCCCTGGGACACGCCTGTGTCCCAGGCCGTGTGCCTTCTGCCAGAAGCCAAAACTGGCCCAAAACGTCCCCCGTCGCTCTTTTGAGTTTCGGGGCGTTACAACTCTCCCCCTCTTAAAAAATTTCGTACACGAAATTATATAAAGGAAAGACATGTACAAAACCAAAATTTGTACTTGAGCAACAACTCCGGATACTCGTCAAGAATAGTCTGCTCTCGCTCCCAAGAGAGCTCCTCACGACCGTAATTGTCTCATCGGACTTTGACCTCCTGATCTCTTATTGCGTAGCCGCTTGATCTCCGAGTCCTCAATCCGCACGGGCTTGACTTTTGTCGTCAACCCACTATCCACCGACACTTGATCACAGCGATCACTTGCGTAGGCTCTTGCACCGCCTTCCGAAGCACCGAAATATGGAATAGATCATGTAATCCACCAAGCTCCACTGAAAGCTTCAACCGATAGGCTGCTCCAACTCGCCCCAAACCTCAAACGCCCAAGGTACCTCGGGCTTAGCTTTTTCAATCGCCGCACCCGCGAGACACCCTTGAACGGCTTGATCTTTAAGTACACATAGTCGCCCAACGAACTCCACGTTCCTGTGCTTGGCATTATAGTACTTCGCTTGTCGGTCCTGAGCGATAAGCAACCTCTCCCGAATGGTTCTCACCAAAGAAGTAGCATCCTCCACTTCTAATCGCTTATACAACTTTGACTCACCCGTTTCTAACCAAGACAACGGCGTGCGACATTTTCTAACATATAGGGCGTCGAAGGGCGCCATTTAAATACTCGCTTGGTAGCTATTGTTGTATGCGAACTCCACCAAATAGATGGTCTTCTCATTGCTTTCCAAAATCCAAGACACACATGTGAAGCATGTCTTCCATAGTTCTATTGACCATCTCGGTCTGCCCATCAGTTTGCGTATGGAAGGCTGTGCTGAATTTCAACTTTGTCCCCAACATTTGATGCAGTAGCCTCCAATCATTGGACGTGAACCGCCCATCTCGGTCACTCACGATGCTGCGGGGCACACCGTGAAGCCGTACAATGTTATCCACATAAAGTTTTGCCAACTTCTCCACCGCATCATCCTTCCTATGTGGAATGAAACGCGACACCTTCGTTAACCGATCCATGGCCACCTAGATGGCGTCGTTCCCCTTTTGCGACCTTGTCAAACCGTGTACAAAGTCCATAGAGATGTCATCAAATTTCCACTCTGGAATAGGCAAGGACTTCAGAAATCCTCCCTGCTTTTGGCACTCCGCCTTCACCAAGGCGCAAGTTTGGCACTTCGCTACGTAGAGCGCCACATCTTTCTTCTTCAACCCGGCCACCAAAACATTTTCTTCACATCGCGGTACTCTTCGTGCTCCCCGGGTGAATCGAGTACTTGGTATGGTGTGCCTCGTACAACAATTCCACCCGCAAATTCCCACACTTGGGATGCACAAACGACCGTCTTTCCAAAGAAATCCATCCTCCACGACGAATTGGGAATTTGACCCATCCATAGCCTCTACCATGAACTGCTTCATATGGGCATCCATATCCAAAGCCTGCCGAATCCGATCAGCCAAGTCATATTGGACTTCAGACCAATTCAGAACTGCTTCAGCACTTGATTGCCTATTCACACAAACAATTTCCAACGCCTCCAACTCCGGCACCAACCACTCATCATGCACTGATAGCCAATTGGCTTGAGCTGGGGCTCGGCGGCTCAACGCATCCGCAACCGCATTCCATTTACCAGCATGTAGTGGATCTTGAATGTAGTCCCCCCCAGAACTCCATCCATCTACGCTGCCGCATATTCAATCTTTCTGATCAATCAGATAGTTCAGGCTCTTGTGATCCGTGTAGATATCAATCTTCACACCGTACAAATAGTGTCTCCATAGCTTTAAGGCAAAAATCACGGCCGCTAACTCCAAGTCATGGACCGGATAGTTCCTTTCATGCACTTTCAGCTATCTCGAGCCATAAGCTATTACACTTCCATGTTGCAGTAGCACGCAACCCAAACCGCTGCCCGAAGCATCACTATAAATCTCATAGCCTTCGGTCCCACATGGCGAACTCAGCACAGGCGTCGTGGTCAACCGACACTTCAACTCCTCAAAAGCTTGAGCGCACTCCGGTGTCCAAACGAACTTCTGCTCCTTCCTCGTCAAAGTAGTGAGAGGTAACGCTATCCGTGAGAAGTTCTCTACGAAGCGCCTATAATAGCCGGCAAGCCCCAGAAAGCTCCGGCTTCCGCTACCGTAGCAAGCTCAGGCCACTCCCGTATCGCAACAATCTTCGCCGGATCCACTGCAATGCCCTCTCCACTCACTATATGACCGAGGAACGCCATTGAGGATAACCAAAACTCGCACTTCGAGAACTTGGCATACAGTTGATTCCTCCTTAGCGTCTCCAAAATCAAATGAAGATGCTTGAAGTGATCTTCCTCACTTTGCGAGTACACCAAAATATCGTCGATGAAGACGATCACAAAATGATCCAAGTACTCCCGGAAAGTCCTGTTCATCAAATCCATGAACACTGACGGCGCATTAGTCAGCCCAAACGGCATGACCGTGAACTCATAATGCATGTATCTCGTACTAAACGCTGTCTTGGGGATATCACTCTCCCTTATTCGCAGCTGATAGTACCCAGCCTTGAGATCCAACTTCGAGTACACCGTCGACCCTACCAACTGATCAAAAAGATCATCGATCCGGGGGATCGGGTACTTGTTCTTCTCCGTCAACTTGTTGAGCTCCTGATAATCAATACATAGCCTTAAGCTTCCGTCCTTCTTCTTAACGAAGAGGACCGGTGCGCTCCAAGGAGAAGAACTCGGGCGCACATACCCTTGCTCCAACAACTCTTGCAGTTGAACTTCCAGCTCCGCCATTTCCTTAGGCACTAGCCGATAAGGAGATCATGACACAGGCTTTGCACCTGGCACTAGCTCAATCGTAAAATCTATCTCCCGTTGAGGCGGGGCTCCAGGAAGATCTGCAGGGAACACACCAGGGTATTTCGATACCACTGAAATACTATCCAACACGGGCTTCGGCTTTGCAACCTCCACTAGTGTAAAGAACAGTTCTGCACCGGCACGAACCGCCTTCACCACCTGAAGAGCAGACATCAACATCTTGCTCGACCCCTTTAAGCCCATAAAAGTCATTTCATGACTTGCTCCCAGCTTAACTTCCTTGCTACCGCAATCTATATGGTCATGCTGCTCCGAGAGCCAGTCCATGCCAAATATGACGTCGAACTCCACCAACAGAAGTAATGACGCTTGCAGATTGAACTCCTGATTCCCAATACGAATCTTAACATCGCAGGTCCTATCCGCTCGCATCGAACACCCATTGGGCAACAACACATCCAACTTATCCTTCACCATCGAAGAAGGGACTCCAATGCGCTATATAAATCCTTCGGACAAGAAGGAGTGTGAAGCTCCCGTATCGAAGAGTGCTCTTCCTGAATTTTCACAAATCAAAACAAATCCTAAACAAGCAGTGGTAAGGTAACATGTGCATAAAAGGTATTTAAATAAATTGACTTGCTATAAATTAAACTGTACCTGTCACCACATCAGCCTGTTTGATGGCCTCCTGTTGGCCAAGATTATAGACCCTTGGTTGGGCCGGAGCATAGTGGGACGCGGTCGACTCCACCGTCTTGCCATTCTCTTCATAAGTTGCTCCCGGCCTTCTCTCGGACTTGGGGCGTCCGCTCCAACAATCGCGGGCAAAGTGCCCCGACTTTCCACAAGTAAAACACGCGCCCGGGGTCCGACTCGTAGTCGCCCCAGAAGCACCAGAAGGAGCTGGACCCGAAGTCCTATGCTTCTTGAAGGACCTCCGATAGCCGGACTTTGAAGTAGTCGGCACTTTGAATTCAGATTTCTTATCACCCAAGCTTTTCTTTGCTTGTACATTCTTCATGTCCTTCTCCAAGGACCGGGCCGTGTTGACCAAGGTCAAGAAACCCGGCGTCATCAGCCCCGAGAGTAGTAATCTCAACTCATCTCTCAATCCTTCATAGAATCGATTCGTTTTGCGCTCCTCATCCGCGATGGTGGAGCTAGCATATCGACTCAAACGAGTAAACTCATGGAGATATTCATCCACGCTCTTCTCACCCTGAACCAACTTCAGAAATTCGTTCTCCATCGAAATCCTCTAAGTAGAAGGGAGGTACCTTGCTAAGAACAATCCCGAGAACTCTTCCATCGGGATCTCTGTAAGTTGTCTACCTCTCAAATGATGCAGCTCCAATCCTTCCCACCACATTCTTGCTTCACCGTCCAAAAGGAACGTAGTAATGGTGGTCATTTGCCACTCCTCCGTCTCCGTTGCTGTCATGACTCTCTTCACCCTGGAGAGCCAGTCTTCAGCTTGAGATGGGGTCCCCAACCCCGAGAATACCAGAGGATTAAAGCTCATGATATGCTTGAGCTGTCTCTCAGTTGCCCTCCTTGGCACCACCGGCTCCACTACCACCTGTTCCACTCTCCTCGGCTCAACCTCTGGAAGAGGTTCCTGCTCCATCGCAGGAGCGGGCTGCTGCGTTTGCCTTGCAGGCTGCGCATTTATCATGGCTAACACTGCTTCGTCCACCAATCGTAAGTTTTCAGCCGATATAGGTGTTGCAGGAGCAACATCTGGTGCACTGCTAGCCTCAGAAACTCAACGTTCCGACGGCCCAGCACCACTTCTGATCACCTATAGTGGTACAAAACATCGTTAAGCGACCAATTAAAATTGCAAATAGCAATTATAGGAACACGCAGGTTCCTCAAACACGTGTATTTCATTCCTAAGTGGACATTCATGGGTTCTTTTACTGTTATAACGATGACGCACACACATGTGCGCACCACCCCTTAAAAAGAATTCGTCCACGAATTCAGTTTAAGCCCGACCAAAACCAGTAGTCTGATACCAAATTGTAACACCCCCTATACGTCGCATAGCATATAGCAGTAGGTCCGGCCGGGGCCCGACGTCGTATGCCACAGACAGACCGGGTGGTTACTCATGGAAACCATCCAACTAATCTTAACGTCCTACACAGAGCATTCTAGCGGAAGCAGATTAATAAGTTGCAATAAAGAACCGAGTACATAAGCATGAATGTCCACTAATACCAAATAGGAATGTTATAAATACACCAGTACAAGCCTTAAGGTCTTACAAAATTGTTCACTTCATATTACATGTTTTACAAAGCACGGCACGCAGGCCGGTCATACATGAATAAAGCAATAAACACTCCAATTAGGCCTTCAAGGGCCGGCTTCGCAAAATGGGCTTTAGCCCGCTATTGACCGCTTGGTACAGCAGCACCTGCAAGCAACAAACCACTGCACGGTGGCAAAATAAGGCAACGGTCAGCAATGTTGACCAAATTATAACGATCCCGCCCCCGGCTTGGGGCGGCGATGCTCCTTCCCTGCATTTCATTAGCATAAGCGAGCAATATATCAATATTCATTTCAACACAGACGTTGGCTCGCACGGCCACACGCCCCATGCTCTCAGGGCACATTCTCGGTGAACTGGTCGATATCACGTCAATTAAATCCATAGACATTCCGGACTCACCACCGCCACTTTGACGGCCAAACCTATGAGCATTTTGACTTCTTGGCCTGGGTCATGACAATTTAAGCCATAGATCGCCGAAGACCCTAATCTATGCTAATGGCAAGTGCCACGTACCTTTATGTCTCTTTAACCGAACGACATAGAACGGGTACGGTTCCATCTAACCCGTGCTCACATAGCAACGACAATTTAAGCCATTTGCGCGGGTCAAACTTCTCCCGAGTCCCATTTCCATCACATTTCACATAACCCTGTTATGTTCTAGTTGGCTCTCAGGCCACCAAGTTGGCAAGATCATGTATTCGCCCAGTTTTCCGGGTGCACCTTTGGGTTAATCCCCAAGGCTCCCTGTTGCAATCTACCGCGTAGAAAACCCGAAAAACAATCAATCGCACGGATTCTTCTACGGCATTTATGCAATGCAACATCACCGATCCAGACCAACATGTCCGGGTAGGCTTCACATATCATGCCTATGTCCATTCTCGCTTACGGACTCTAAACAACGGGGACTTCACATATCTACCCGAAGAAACGCCTCCAACTCACCGCAAACTCGTGAGAGCGGGCTTCCTATGCAAAGAAGGAGAGCTACTCATGCTCAAGAAGAGAATCGTTACCCTTGCGTTCTTCTTTGGCGCCATGGAAAAGTAAGCGGATGAAAAGCACCGCACTAGCTTTGCCTCCGTGGATCCGGAGTCGGTCGCGATTTGGAGCTTCTAAGCTCCTCCAATGGCCGGATCTAGCTTCGAAGCTCCTCCAATTGTAACACCCCCTATCTGTCGCATAGCATATAGCAGTAGGTCCGGCCGGGGCCCGACACCGTATGCCACAAACAGACCGGGTGGTTACTCATGGAAACCATCCAACCAATCTTAACGTCCTACACAGAGCATTCTAGCGGAAGCAGATTAGTAAGTTGCAATAAAGAACCCAGCACATAAGCATGAATGTCCACTAATACCAAATAGGAATGTTATAAATACACCAGTACACGCCTTAAGGCCTTACAAAATTGTTCACTTCATATTACATGTTTTACAAACCACGGCACGCAGGCCGGTCATACATGAATAAAGAAGTAAACACTCCAATTAGGCCTTCGAGGGCCGGCTTCGCAAAATGGGCTTTAGCCCGCTATTGACTGCTTGGTCCAGCAGTACCTGTAAGCAAAAACCACCGCACGGTGGCAAAACAAGGCAACGGTCAGCAATGCTGACCAAATTATAACGATCCCGCCCCCTGCTCGGGGCGGCGATGCTACTTCCCTGCATTTCATTAGCATAAGCGAGCAATATATCAATATTCATTTCAACACAGACGTTGGCTCGCACGGCCACACGCCCCGTGCTCTTAGGGCACATTCTCGGTGAACCGGTCGATGTCACGTTAATTAAAGCCATAGACATTCCAGACTCACCACCGCCACTTTAACGGCCAAACCTATGAACATTTTGTCTTCTTGGCCTAGGTCACGACAATTTAAGCCATAGACCGCCGAAGACCCTAATCTATGCCAACGGCAAGTGCCACGTACCCTTAGGTCTCTTTAACCGAACGACATAGAACGGGTACAGTTCCATCTAACCCGTGCTCACATCGCAACGACAATTTAAGCCATTTGCGCGGGTCAAACTTCTCTTGAGTCCCATTTCCATCACATTTCACATAACCCGGTTATGTTCTAGTTGGCTCTCAGGCCACCAAGTTGGCAAGATCACGCATCCGCCCAGTTTTCCGGGTGCACCTTTGGGTTAATCCCCAAGGCTCCCTGTTGCAATATACCACGTAGAAAACCCGAAAAACAATCAATCGCACGGAGTCTTCTCCGGTATTTATGCAATGCAACATCACCGATCCAGACCAACATGTCCGGGTAGGCTTCACACATCATGCCTATGTCCGTTCTCGCTTACGGACTATAAACAACGGGGACTTCACATATCTACCCGAAGGAACGCCTCCAACTCACTGCAAACTCGCGAGAGCGGGCTTCCTATGCAAAGAAGGAGAGCTACTCATGCTCAAGAAGAGAATCGTTACCCTTGCATTCTTCTTTGGCGCCATGGAAAACTAAGCGGATGAAAAGCACCGCACTAGCTTTTCCTCCGTGGATCCAGAGTCGGCTCGCGATTTGGAGCTTCGAAGCTCCTCCAATGGCCGGATCTAGCTTCTTCTTCCTTCCTTGGCTCTCTTCTCTCTCTAAGCTTTAGGAAGATAACCACTCATGAAAAGTGAGGGTTTCTAAGGCCCAATCCCGGGTATATCCCATCAGGAACAACCCCCATCCGTTGGATCAACAATTAAAGACACGAACGGCTTTGATTCGGGACCGAAATGTCCAATCTGGACCGCACACGGCCTAGCACACGCCCGTGTCCAGGGCCGTGTGCCTCATTCGCCGTCAAAATCGACTTGCCCGGAACAACACGCGGGCATCGAACACGCCCGTGTTCGACCTGACCCGCCTGTGTTCCACCTGACACGGTCGTGTGGCCGGCCGTGTACCCCCATCAATTTATCCCGAAAACAACCCGAGAACTGCACGGGTTCTAAGACACGCCCGTGTCCTTGTCCGTGTCTACCTCAATACGCCTGGGCTCCAGGCTGTGTACACGGTCTCGACACTCGACACTTCGTCGAGCGAAGTTCGTCGACCTCACGACACAGCCTTGGACACTCCCATGTCCTAGGCCGTGTGCCTTGTCTCGACACATCGTCGAGCAAAATTCGTCGACTCCCCGAGATGAGTGTCGACACGGGTCGACACGCCCTGCGACAAGCCCGTGTCGCAGGCCGTGTGCCCAGTCTCGACACAATGTTGAGATCAAAATGTCGACTTCGCCGGCTGAGTGTCGACACAAGCTTGACACGACCTGGGACACGCCCGTGTCCCACGCCGTGTGCCTTCTTCCAGAACCCAAAACTGGCCCAAAACATCCCCCGTCACTCTTTTGAGTTTCGGGGCGTGACAACCCATACCTTGGGGAACCACTATAAATCTGGTGTATGTTGTGCTGTGTTCATTATTTTGTGGTTTACATTATTTCTGTGTTGAGATAATTTTATTATTTGCATAAAATTTTGAAGGAAAAATTAGAATCTATTCACCCCCCCCCCCCTCTAGGTGTCTAGAAATCAAGTCTTTCAACTAGACTGCCCCATCTCCAAGTGTGCCGACCTTCGGGGCTACTCCTCCATGCTGGGCTCCACGGTCCCCTAAAATGATGTGGTTCGAAAACCGTTAGTCTAAAAGACTAAGTCCTATCATGCCCCTCCCCTTCCCCCATGGCTCCTAGACACTGAGCGGGGAGAAGGAAAGGAGAGGACATGAAAGTGGAGAATAATAGATAAACAGATGGTGGCGGAACTAATCTAGCAATTTTATAGTATATATGGTAGTAAATAAGGTATGGAAAACTGAACAAGAAAATAACCTTAACTTATATGAAAACACATAAGCCAAGGGATCTTTTGTAGGGCTCCTATTGTATAAAAAGTCTCATACCAATTTATACGATATGGTGTCGGTTCTCTAGCAAGCATATATTTATAATACTGAATGAAAACCTTAACTTATAAGAACGCTCACACGAACTTATAAACCAAGGGTCGTTTTGCAGTTCCTATTGTATAAAGCGTCCCATACGACTTATACAATAGGTGTTGGGGTTATATGCAATGGTTATGCTATGAAATACAATTATGTCATGATGTGATCATGCAAGTACAACTCACCCACCCGACTATGTGTACACAGACCTTTATTTCCCCCTTTCTGGAGCCGAACGTCCCAGGATACCTCCGTAGTGGCAAACAGAAGTGGTGGGTTGGGCCTCGCGCACCTCTAAAACGGTAATTGCACTACCAGTCAGACCAATCGTTCGCCTCAATGCTGGTGCACAAAGCGGAGCTCCTGCATACTCTTGCCGGCTGGCACACAAGACTTTATTTGTCTAAGTGCTAACCACACTCGCCGAGTCAACGTATTGGTGTCGGTGCATCGACTCACCAATACCGAAGACCCACCACCTTATACCTTTTTCACATGCAACCTTATGTATCAGCTACCGAGGCCAAGCTCCCCGGACCAACCCGTCCGTCATAACAACAAACGAGCCAATGCTCTCCGGGCAAACCTGCCCATCACAAACAACAACTGAGCCAAAGCTCGCCGGGCCAACCTGCCCACCACCAAATCCACTGAGCCTACAGCCCGAGTGACAGAACCTACCACCCCGAGACATCGAGGTGAGTGAAGCTGAAACCCTATATTTACTAGTTACACTTGCATTCCAATTGTTGCCCACAGTTTAGGTTAGCCCAGGACTGCCCAAGGTATACCTAATGAAGGGCTCTTGAAGGCACTAGGAACTACGATGGGATTACGCCCAAAGCTCCCTTTCACAAGGCAGTTACTATTGTTGGTTAATACCCATCTCTTAGTCCCTTAAATGTTGTACTATATCTAATCCTAGTGTATTTGACATTTCCTCTCCACGGGAAAGACGATCCTTCGTCGATCCCGAGCCCCACCTATCACTAGTCAACCCAACACTCTACTCATCATCACTTTCAAAGATGAACTCATTTTTTATTTATCCAAACCAGTAAACATCTAACCACAACTCATGTGCCCAAATTTATATTCCAACATAACTTCTGCAATTTACTAAATGCAGACTACGTTAAGCTATATGACGTGTAAAATGGGAGGTAGACTAAATATTCACCCAGGACCCCTATAATAATTACTGGAGGGCTATCGTGACATTTGTATCTTAAATCAAGAAATTCATAATTTTCACAATTATCTGATAATTTATTTAATTATTCTAGCAAATCAGAAACCCAAGTTTGAACATGAAGTGCCCATTTGAGACAAGCAAATACCCCACAAAATTTATGATAAATTCAAGATGATGTTTTAACACAGAATCCAAAGTATCCCAATTTTTCAGCAAGGTTAAAATCTCTAAATATAATTTAATATAACCTATTTTAATCAATTTTAAGAGGCAAGTGCAGCAAAAATACTTCCATAAATTCTGAGAAAATTCAGAGGTGATTGTAAGGACATATATATTCTTTAGGTCAAGTTTCATAATTTATCATCAAGTAATGAGCTCTAAACAAAATATTGAACAATTTTCCAAGATGATGACCTTGTGAAGTAGGTATTACAAATATGTATTCAAAAATGCTAATAAAATTCATACATAAGCAATAAGATCTAAAAATTTCTCTGCCTAATTTTCATCACCTTCCAATGGGCAGTGGGATCATAATGACCAAATGATTAATTAGGGCAATCCCATGAGTTACAAAGGAAGTGCTAAGATTATTGATTCAAAATTACCAATTAAATTACCAGAGGTTCAACTTATCCTTATGAGCATACTACCCAAATTTCATTATTGTTCAAGGAGTTTTACTAACCTATTCTAGCACTACAATATTTGTGCCATAAACTAGGGTTAAGGTTTTGTGGGGCCTACCCTTTCCCAAATCCCCTAAGATTTTTACCAGAGGGCTTTAGATACCCTATCACCCTCCCTACCAAATTTGCAGTTCATTCAAGTTCTTTTGGCCTCATGCCCTTCACAAGGCACAAAAGCCCTTCCTTAGGGTTTGGCCTTAGATCTTAGGTCAAATCTATTCCAATCTAGCCCACCTTCCATGGGGTGGTGCTAAAAGCAATGCCAAGCCAGTGGCCCCAATTTCAACATTTGTTGAGGTGATTTGGCCACTCAAAACCCAAAGTGCACTTTTTGACCAAAATACCTTTTTTAGGGCAAGGCTAGGGTTTGCATGATTTCAGTTCAAACCACCTTCAAATGAGATGAAATGTTAACCAGAGAATTATAATGACCCCAAGCACCACTCACCAAAATTTGGGTGAGTTTGGAGGTCATTTGGTCCCTAAATTAATTTACCCTAGAGAAATTAAATAATTTCCAAAACTATAGAAACATAGACCCCACAAATTCTCATTTTTGGGCAAGACTAGATATAGCCTAGGATGACTCCCTGTTCAAATATGAAGTCATTTGGACCAGAGGTGAAGGGTGGGCATCCATTTGAATTTCTGCCTAGCCCTAGGTATAGACCCCACCAAACTAGGTGCCCTGGTCAAACCAGGCACCCAAATTGGTTCAAACCAATTTTGAATTAAAGTAGACCCACAGGGCTATAATGTTTGTGTAGACCATTTTCTCTGAATTAGAATCTATGTACTTTTAAAAATTACAAACATTAAATACATTATATGTGACAAAAATGAAATAAAATTCATTCAAGCCTATAGTTTAATTTAATCTCTGCACGAATCTTGGCGCGCCATTTGACGGCATCCTGGTGTATTCAACCTCCAGCCGATGGTGCCGATTCAACCTGCATGGAGCTTCTTCCAGCCGCTGCCGCCAGCCATCCGGCCACCTCCCCGACAGGCCACCGCCACCACCACCTCTGTTGAGGTGGTGGTTGTCGCCAGGCGGCGGCACAGCCGCCAGAGGGCCTTTTTTCGACGATCCTGACAAGGTGAAATTCATGGAAAAACCAGGAATTTTTCAACTTGGATCGGGCTCAATTGATCCCGAACCTTGGCCCTAAGGATTGCTATGAACTACCCATGGAAGAAGGAGTTGAGGAGGACCTGTGTGGGTGGTTGTAGCCTTGCCGATCGCCGGATGGTCATGGTGGTGGTGGTGGTGGTCGGATTTCTGCAACAGCACAGTGAACTCCCTTGGCTCCTTCAGGTAATGTGTGGAACTGAATCCCTGGAGTCTAGTGAAGCTTTTAAGAAGGAGAATTAGGCTGTTAGGTGGGTGTATGCTGCATTGCCATTAATGGCCCCTTAGTCAAAAATTCCGGCCATGGTGGGTGGGGGATGAAGCATGCCTCAAACTAGTCAAAGGCCAGCTGGTTGAAATGGGACTATACTCGCCTTATCCTAGTGAGTTGAATGGGGGGTTGGGGAAGGGGAAGGATGAACCCCAAAGTCTTCCCTCATTACTTCCCTTTCTTTCTCTCTCTTTCATTTGATGCTTTTTCTCTCTCCTACTCACCAAGCCTGAAATTTGACTCCTACCTACCCTAATGGCAACCCACATGTCCATTTCATCCACCAATACAAGGTTAACCCAAGTGAATTGGGCTTGAGCTTAAGTTAGCCCATTTGGGCTAGCTTGACCTAAACCTTGACTAATGTTGACCTTGGTCAATTTGGTCCTTGAGGTTGCCCATAGTGGGTCCTTGGTGATCCATCGGCCTCCCCTAAGGTCTAAGTAGGGTTGACTTGGCCCTTTGGAGGTCACTTGACCCTTAATCAGGGCACTTTGACCACTTTAGGGCTAGAGTTGACTTGTATCAACTTAGCCTTTTTGGTTGACCCCAATGGGTCATTGGTGACCCATTCACCTCTCTATAGGGTTAGGATGGTATGTGTGGGGTCCACTTGGCTAAGGGAAATTCAATTGGCCCTGTGCAGGTCAGTTTGACCCATTTAGGGTTATGGTTGACTAGGGTCAACTTAGCCTCTTGGGTGGACCCCAATGGGTCCTAGGTGACCCATTGACCTCACCCTAGGGTTAGTAGGGCATGGGTGGGGTCCACTTGACTAGGGTATGGTCAACTGACCCTAAGAAGGCTAACTTGACCCATTTAAGGTTAGAGTTGACTTTGGTAAACTAACCACTTTGACTACCCTCCATGGGTCCTTAGTGACCCATTGACACCACTTTAGGTCTAGGAATGCCCTAGTAGGGTTAGTTGGTCTTTACTAGGGCACACTGCCCTTAGTTAGGGCACCTTGCCCAATTTAGGCCTAGAGTGGTTCTAGGTCAACTTGGCCACCCTAGGTCGGCTTCAAGGGACCCTTAGGGCTTTAATGAACCTTACAATGAGTTGATGAGACCATGGTTTGGTCTTGAAGTCTTGGTGAAGCCCCATGGTCATCTTAAACTAGGGTTCAAAAATTTACTATTTACAGACCATAGTGGTCTAACCTACATTCCTAGGTTCACTTTGCCCTCTTGGGCTTCCAAGGGCTTTGTCATGACCTAGTCATGATAAAACCACTCCTAGGGGTCTTGTTGTTTGAGGAATGTTACAGATGCGGAGAAGGCGGATAGTGTAGAAACGTTGTCGAGGAAGTAGAGGCCGTCACTCTCAGTCCTAGTAGTAATCGTCCGCTTGCTGCCCGGATCCTGAAAAGAACAAGTAGTAGACATAAATGTGACAAAGTATTGTAGTTATTTGCAATGAGAAGTAATAGATAACAAGTTACAAGGGAACTTTGGCACGTAGAGGGTATCCTCCAAGCGAAGAGACGGAGTTACTTGAACAACCCCCATTCCATTGACCAGTGAGGGAGAGCCGTCCGCAACAAGGACCGGGGGTAACCGGTCATGCTGTTGTAGGAGACAAAAACAGTGCAGATTGCCGGTTATATGATTTGTAGCACCAGAGTAAATCAGTCATTTACCTTGAGTAGCGACGTGGGCACTACCTGAAGACGTGACCATGGAGGCGGACGACTTCGTAGAGGAAGAGGAGGCGTCACCAGATGGTCGAAGATGAGGATGCTTCTTCCAACAGCAATCAACTATGTGGCCGGTGCGGCCATAGTGAGAGCAAATAAAGCGGGAAGCACCACGTTCGCTCAAGGGGAGGTGGCGGCCACCAGTGCCACTGCACTGAGTATGGTGAGCGGACTTGTTCGATGGAGGAGGGGAGGATAACAGTAGGCATTGGACCAAAGAAGTAACAGCGGCGGTGCGGGCAGCGGTGGCATCCAAGGTGGGAGACTCCGCTTCACCAAGTATCTATTGACGGATCATGTCATATGACTCTAGAAGGTGTAGAAGATAATACACCACTAGAAGCTCCTGGAAGTGCTTGTGTTGCTCAGCGATAAGCAGAGAAGGGGCGATTTTGGAGAATTTCGGCTCTGAGAGCCTGAACTTACTAGTAAGCAGCTGTTGGAGACATGGAGGGACGGGCAAAGAGGTCCGTATATAAAGTATAGATGTGAGATGCCTGAGCCCCCTTGGAGTAGAGAGCGGCAAGATGTAGCTAAGCATCCTTGACGATTTCATCCTGACGGATAATAGGGAGGAATTCATCAGAGAGGCTGTTAGCCAGCCATATGTGGACAAGAGCATCGATGGCATCCCAGTCATCAAAAAGAGGGGAATCATGTGGAGGATGGTCATCGGTGAGATGATGACGTGTGTGTTGAGAGCGGAGGAGGATGGTGAAGCAGACAGTCCAATCTGGATAGTTGTGGCCAATAATCTTGGAAGTGGTGCCAAGATTACCAAAAGGAGTGGGAGGAGTAGGAGGATGAGAGGCAACAAAAGTAGTGGTGGTGGAGATATCGGAGTATTCCATAGATGAAAGCAGCGAGATAAACAAGCCACGACTAGAAGGAGAGGTCGCTAACAAGGTCGCGACGACATAAGAACAGGTCGCGGCGATAAAGAAGAGGAGAGCGGCTGGAACAGGTCGTCATGACTTGAGGATAGGTCGCGGAGACAAAGAAGAGGAGAGCGGCTAGAATAGGTCGCGGCGACTTAAGGATAGGTCGCGGCGACAAGGAAGAGGAGCGGCTAGAAAAAGAAGAAGCAAGAGGTTATCTGAAGAAGTAATAATACATGAGGTTTTATTAAAGGATACCTGAAACCTTTCATCACAAAACTAACTTATGGAGATGAGGTTATACTTCAGTCCATTTACGTATGCAACCTTCCTGAAGGTGACTGCCTCAATCTTAACCTTTCCATAGCCTTCAGTCTGGCCACAATTGGACTCACCAAATATTACTTTAGGTCCTAACTTTGACTTGAAGTTGATTAGGTTGTCCTTATTTCCAGTCATGTGTTTAGAACAGCCACTATCCAGGTATCACTGTTGCTCTGTGGTGGGATAGTATTTCACCTGCAAAGAAACAGATTAGCAATTCTTGACCCAGGTTACCTTAGGTCCTTCTTTCTTCACATAATTAAAACTGGAGATGTAAGAATATTCAGGTTGGCATTTATAACCTAAAGGGTGATATCTTCTAGGTGGAATAATCCATTGATTAAATTGGTTTATGGATGATCTTGGTTGATTATGAGTTTTAGAAAAAATAAAATTTCTGTTAACTTGAACTGGGTTCGACGAATTCAAGTGAGTTCGTCGATCTGAGTTCGACAAATGGGGGTGAGTTCGTCGAACTCCACTCAGAGAATGAAAGTAGTCATTCTCTGGGAAACAAAATCGTCGATCTCGGCTCGACGAACCATACTAGTTTCGTCGATTGTAGTTCAACGAATAGTTATAATGAAAGTTTACGTTCAGAGTTCGTCGACTTGAGTTCGACAAACTTTGCACATTTCGTCGATCGGAGTTCGACGAAATCTGTTGAATATTGTTATAGTTACGATTTTTCTTATTCTGTTTCCGTTTCTTATTCTTTGGTTTTAATTCAGTTGGTTTAACATTTTTATCCTTATCTATTTTCTCTTTTCCTTTTTTAGAAACAAATTTAATTGGAGTTGTCAGAATATTTTTCTAAATTAGTGGGGGTTGGCTTGATGAAGCACCTAAGCCCAACTTGCCATTTAACCTAGCATTAACTGTGCTTGTGATGTCCATCAACTTGATGCTTCTCCCATTTAGGGATTCTTCAAGTTTCCTGGCCTCAGCTAACTCAGATTTTAGTGATATAATTTGTTCTTGAGCTAAAGTTAATTCATCTTTTAATTTAATATTTTTAGAAACAAAGTTTTCATGATTTGTTAATTTTTTCCTAAGTATTTTAATTTCTTCTTCAGAATTTATTAAATCTATACATAAAGATTTAAATTCAGTTTTGAAACTATCTGAATTATAATCAAATGATAGAAATACCTGATCTGCCTCTGATTCAGATTCTTCATTTTCTGATTCTTCTATTTATTCCTCAGCATCAAATGGGATGCAAGAGGCATTGATAGCCATAAGGAAAACTTCCCTTGCCTTAGCTTCTTCTTCCTCTTCACTGGAGCTAGATGATGAAGATTCTTCCTTAGTATCACTCCAGGTCTCATCCACAAAGCCCTTATCTTTTCGCTTGTGCTTGCTGGATGAAGTCTTGCTGTAGTGATGCTTCTTGGAGTCCTTTTCCCTTCTTATTTCCTTCTTTTGATTCTCAGGACACTCTGAGATAAAGTGTCCTGGCTTCCTGCACCAAAAACACACAATTTCTTTAGTGGGTATCTTGTCATACCTTGGTCTGTCATCATGCCTGGATAACTTTCTCCTGAGGTCCTTATTTGCCATTTTGTAGAATCTCTTGGCTAAGAGACTCGGGAGTTCATCACTAGAAGTTGGACTTTTTGTTTCTTCCGCAGCTTTAAAAGCTATGTTCTGCTCCTTTCTTGATGTTGTATGAGTCTTCTGTTTTATAGCTTCCCTAGACTTGATAAGCTACTCATATGATTTGAGCTTGCCTAGAAGAGATTTTGTATAAATTTCTTTAAGACTTTTGGCCTCCTTGATTGACCAAATTATGGAATCCCATGAGCTTGGGAAGCACATGAGGATTTTGTCATTGACCTCAGTGAGAGAGATGTCTTTGTCCAAGGTCTTCAGCTCACTGATAATTAAACTTAATCTGTTGTACATGTCACTAACAGATTCTGATTCTTCTTTCTTAAAGTTCTCATACTGGGAGATGAGAATTGATCTTCTTTCTTTCCTCTCATCAGCTGATCCAACAACCTTCTAGTTTAGAGAATCCCAGATGGCTTTTGCAGATGTGTATTCAGCCACTTTCTGAAATATATCATGTGACATAGTCTGAGCTAATATATTCATGGTCTTTGCATCTGCAATCTTTGCCTTTTTCTGAGCATCTGTCCACTCAGGTGGTGGAAGAGCATGAGTGCTTGAAGTAGAGGTAGATGTAGCAGCTGTACGTTGAGGAGGACTTGTCAAAATAGAATTATATATGTCCTCATCAATAGAATTCATGTACAACCTAATTCTTGCCTTCCAGATTGCAAATTTATTCATGTTGCAGACTGGAGGTCTGGTGATTGCATAATCTTTGTTCTATGCCATGCTGTGAAATAAACAAAACTAAGATCAGATCTAACAAAGGATATTTTGGTTCAAGTTTTAACTAGTACAATCAAAGGAACCTGCTCTGATACCAATTGAAAGATAGGGGTTAGATCTGATTACTCTAGAAGGGGGTGGGGGTGAATAGAGTATGTTAAAACTTTTGCTGTTTTAAAATATTATCATATTAAATAAAATAGGTGATACTAGTAGTAGTAAAACAAAGAAAATATAATCTAATCTAATCTACCACAGCACAACAAACTAGTCTATCACGGCCACAGCAAGAAAACCAGGAAAAAGGGCAACCAGACAACACAAAAAAATTTATAGTGGTTCCCCAACCTCGGTACATCCACTCTTCTACCACCCTAGTAGGAATCCACTAGCAGGTTTTTGATCAGGTGACTGCCACCACAAGATCTATTTTCAGGGAGATCTCACAACCCTTTGAGCTTTTGATCAGGTGCCCAAAAACCAAATAAACTTTTGAAGGGAGTTAATAAACCCTTTATACAGGAGGGGAGAGAGAGATTTGATGGTGTCTTCTCTTTCTCAAACAACTGAGAAGACTTAGTGGATTGTTGTTGTCAAGCCTTCTTCAAAAATCACTTGAAGCCTTGCTCAGGGTGTAGGTCTTCTTCCTTGACTTGAGATGATCCAGGAACTTCTGACTGATTCAGAGATTGTTGTCCTTGAAAGCTCCGGGAGTTGAAGTTAAAGAAGACTCTTGATAGTGATTGTTGTTGTTGTTCTTCTTCTTCAGTAAGATCAAGGAGAAAACAAAGTGTTTTCTGTACAGAGAATTTCTGAATGTTATTTTTGTATTCTTTGGTTATCTCTATGACTTTCTCTATTCTATATCACTGAAAAGAGAAAACTCTATTTTATATTCTCTGTCAAAAATTCTCCTTTGAATTTTGAATTCTCTGTAATGAATGTAGATTGCCTCGAGAATGAAAATCGGCTGGAGAATAATGTCTTTAATGAGTTTCCCCAACTATCCTAATTAATTAAGCAAGTAATTAACCTGATGAAGACCATAATTAATGCTGCCAATAACAGCTATATTCAGAGAATATGTGCATTAATTACTCAGGAAATTATTGCTAAAAAATATATGGAATATGCACAGAAAATGAGGAATATTCTAAGTCTGGAACTGCAACAGAAATCGTTGACCATAGAACAAATTTCGTCGACCTGAGATCCAAGTTCATCGAGCTGAGAAATCCTGTTCGTCGACCTGAGAAAATTTGTTTGTTGACCTGAGATCCAAGTTCGTCGACCTGAACACAGCGAACTGTATTCTGTGAATAACTTGCCAATTCTGCGCTCCAAGTTCGTCGAGCTGATAATCTATCTTCGTCGAGCTGAGTTTAGAGAAAATATCCTATAAAGAATATGTTGAAGTTGAAATCCAGACTTCATCGACCTGTGCTCGAATATTGTCGAGCTCAACTCAGAGAATTAACTCTGAGTTCTTCGACCAGCGATCGACAATCATTGAGCTGAGTTCGACGAACGTCGAACTTATATACTAAACTTGATTTCTTCTAAGTCTTGAGTCAATCTGAGGTCTTTTGCTAGCTGGTCCATGTAATGTTGAATCTAAAGACTTAGTTTAAACTCTAAGACTCAAATACATGACCCTGGCTATACATTGTAGGTCAGGCATCCTAATTAGTGAACCTAGCCCAAATCCAACTAGGGATCCAACAAGATTGTCGATCAAGGAGATGTGAGCATTTACAGAGTGCCGACTGAGGAGAACATTGCGGATCTACTGAGAATGCCTCTTACAGAGAAAAAGAATGATGGTCAGGTTAGATCTATGGGTATACGATACCTGAATGATCAACTCTAGTAGGAGTCTTGTGGATTATATGTTTTTTGGATGTATTATTGCATTTGATGAATAAAGTATTGTATTCATTTAATTTATATATTTTGGCAATTTCTTTTATTATGTTATTATTACAATTATGATAGGGCAGTTAACTAAATAAATGCCCTTAGAGTGTTTGCTTATATGGGTCAAGTAGTGACTTGAATGTGAGAACTTATGATCCCAGAAGCTTCATTTTTAAAGGTCCCTAGTCGTTGTATCATCTTAGAAGCTAAGGGCGATGATGATACCTTTAAGACTAGCATGTGCGTTGACTGATGACACGTCCTCACAGGTCATGATATTGTGATATCAAGTCATCACATGGGTACTTGTTATGAACAAGTTGTACTGGACAGACGCACCATGAGAATACTTTGTGGATTGTTATATAAATGTGTCACAAGTATGGCTTAAGTGGCAATGGTGTTTGTGGTCCTTTGACCTGAAGTCACAATATTTATCGTGTGAGGAAGTGCGTGCTTTGATTCCATCAAAAGTCCAGTCTTGAGAAAGTTGGATGATAAAAGTGGTTATTAGGTACATTGCGAATCATTTAGGTGTTTGTGTGTGAGCAGAGATGGGATTTGTCCTAATTTATGATAGGAGTTTCATCCATGGGCCCCTTGATGGAATGAGACTGAGAAATGCATGGCCATGCTTAGTTGAGTTAGTATATGATATTGGGCTCACCAATTTCTGGAAGTCTATTCTAGATCAAGAAACTGGGATTGAAACATTTTGAGGGTGACACGGTCTATACCTCTAGTTATATCCGGATGTAAGGAACGAAGGGACATGACAACACTGTAATATTAGTCACAATGGCTTTTGAGTTTAATAAACTCTTACTGTTTGGGAAGCAATAGTGTATTGCTAGATGCCGCTCATTATTTGTGAAGCCTTTGTTTGATACTTTCAAGATCAAGTGGTAGACTGTTGGTGTTACCATTGTGATCTGGAAGTGATCAAGCATGTGTCCTCACTGTCACCTCAATATTAGCCTATCAGAGTAGCACATAAGATTGTGGAGAAATTGGTCGATTGGATTTGTATGATATAGCTCATATCATGAGTTGAAAAGGCTTAGATCAATCAGGCTAAAAGTGACGAGTGCGTTGAGACCGGTCAACGCTTTCTTTGAGTTAAGCCTTAACTCGTTGAATGACAGCATTGAGTGTGTTGAGTATATTCAGCGATTCGTCGAGTCAAAGTGTTGATTCGATGAGTATGACACATAAGTGTTGAGTGTGTTGATTATACTCGACGATTCATTGAGTCAAGGAGTTCTTTCGACAAGTCTGAGTCGTAGGCGTTGAGTGCGTTGAGCTCACTCAATGCCTTCATCGACAAAAGGGTTTACTTGATGAATCCGACACTTAGAAGTTGAGTGCAATGAGTGCACTCAACACCATTCAATGAATCTGGCTTTTGGCATTGAGTGCGTTGAGTGCACTCAATGCCATTCGATGATTTGTCGTGTTTGGCGCAGAAAGCGTTGAGTCCGCTCAACGCCTTCGCAGAGTCGAGCGTTGATTCAGCTGAGGATGGCGTTGAGTTCATCGTGTATCCTATGGATACTCGACGATTCATCGAGTTTGTGATGATACTCGACGATTCGTCATATATGTTATAGATACTCGATGATTTGTCGAGACAAGCATTGTCTGGCCGAAATTCTGGATTCTAAGTCTAGGTCTGCCAATAGCGATAGGAACTATTCTGTTTATTCCTTGGGTATAAATAGGATGTTTTATGGTTTCTAAAAATAATGATGTAATATCTTTGTCAAGCACACGAGTCGTACTGTGCGAAAACACGGAAGCCCTAGAACCCAACGGAAGCATTCCGCCGATTCCGTCACTGTCGCTGATCCTGATCCCGGCGATTGTCGCGGCCACCTCTCCTCTAACATATATAGCAGCATATGGAGACGCTGAGTGTCCTCTCCCGACCTAGTGCTTGTTCGACAAGTGGCTGCGGGTTCTCTCGATCGTGTGGATTTCTTGTATAGGCGTGGATATACTTTCTGCATTCAGGACTAGAGAGGCTAAGTGGCTGGCTGATTTTCTGGAGTATCATGGTTAAGTATAGACTCAATCCCTCAAAGGTAATTTTATTTACAGCAAGCTTTACTTCTTGATTCATGAATATTGCCAGATCCGAACACTTTGGGTTTTCTTGTTCTCTATTTTCCGATGCGCGTGCAAATGTTGTGTCGTCTAGTAAAACACAACATTTCTTACACAAGTAGGGTTGGGTTTAGTTTCCATCCAACCAGTGGCAAGGTGAGAGTGACAGGTGGAATCTTATTAATGGTGGGATGGGTGTACGGTTGGGTTAGTATAACTTTAGTTAAGGAACTATAGTTGAGTTAAACCACTCCCTCCTCCCTCTTTCATTCTTCTTGGCCAAGCATGGCCTCATCCAACCATGGTTGGGCAGATGTCAGCTAGCTAGTGGAGGAGCTTTTGCTGGCCAATCATAACTCTCTATAGAGATTATGATTTTTTTCTTTTTAGTTGATGAGTGGAGGAGATTGACTTGGAGAGAGAAAGAGAAAGAGTGATTTAAACAAATTGATCTTGGGCTTGCTCTGGGATCTGAATAGCTCTCATCCAATCAAAGAACATCACTTGGATTTGGGTTTTGTTTGGGTGGGGAATGAGTGTCCTTGTGTGTTTAAATAATTCCAAATTTCCTCTTTTAAGAAAAATGACCAATGCCAACTCTATGTAGGTCCCCTATGCATTTCCAAGTCCACATAGGTTCGCGTCGTCGAATGTCGAGTTGGTGTTGACGCGTTGGAGTTGAAATCAAGTGTTTATGTATCTCAAGGTATTGTATAATTTTACGAGCTTAATTTTTATTTAATCATCCAAACAACGTCAAAAATTAGCAAAACGAGCCTTATTGCACTCGTATTGACCATACGAGTCTAATGAGACTGACAGAGATTCATTCAGAGCTCATTTGCTTAATATTTTTAAATAGTGTTCTCGCGGTGCACAACGTCGCTCAAAATGGTTATTTTCTCCAAACGACCTTGGATCGAGACGAAACGGGATCTGGTGCACTCGTATTGACTATACGAGCTCAATCAATCTGACGGAAGTCGATTCAGAGCACATATGCTCAATATTTTAACGCAGTGTCGTTGCGACGACTACTCAAAGTAGTTGTTTTCTCCAAACAACCATGGATCGGGATGAAACGAGTTTCGGTGTGCAAGAACTGACTATACAAGTTCAATGTAACTGACGGAAGTTGATTTAGAGCATATATGCTCAATATTTTAGCACGTTATCCTTAACCATGTAGTGTAGGTCGGGTTGTAGTTTGTCAGGACCCGTTCCAAACCCCTTCCTAGGTTCAATTGAACTATCTAGATCCCCTTTTTGAAGGAAGGTTGTTACAAGTTGACAGTGGGAGTGTAAGAAAGTGGCATGGAGTTCATAACTCTTACACTTCTAAGTGAAGTCAATATTATCCTTCTTAAGAGTGGGCCAGTATAATCCCTGGCATGAGACTTTTAGTGCCAGGGATTTGCTACCAAGATGTCCACCCACACTCCTTCGTGAATATCCCTTAGAGCGTACTCCGCTTCCATGGCGAATAGATACTTCAGATAAGCTCCCTAAAAAGAGTGCTTGTAAAGTTCCAAGCCAATGATTGAGAAAACAATGATGCACATTTACAATCAACGCACTTTCAGGTGATCTTTTGTTATTTATCCATGCTCAAGATACATAATGATGGGATACATCCAACATGATTCTACTTTAGCTATGACAGTGATCTCATACGGTCTACATATGTTGGGAACTACTATCTCTTCAATACTACAACACCTTGTCTAGTAGTCGGAGGGGGAAGTTGCAAACTTGGATAGTGTGTTTTCCCTGGAGTATTAGTCTCTAGGGATGTGGAAGATTGAATGAAATTGAATCTAGATGAGTAGGAATCGAGCGAGATGGGGATACTATCCTGGCTGTTTATTCTTTATCTTGCAATCCCCTTAAATCTATGAGACTACTAGCTGTGAATCTATGTGTGTGGTTAGTCTCTCTACTTTGTAGTTAATAGCCACTCAAACACCCACAATCAAGGCCTCATACTCATCGTCTTTATAGGTGCTCTAATATTTCTACTAGAGGTCGTACTTGAGAGTGGCTCTCAGGAGACCTACCAACAACAAACTTGATCCTGCCTCGCCAGCTCCTAATGCTGCATCGACATACAAGATCCATCACGCAGGAGTAGAGGCACCGATGCAAGGATCGATTTCTATACGGATTGCACTCTACCACAGAATCATCTGGCCTACGATTTGATATCAGTTCTAGGAAGGAATTGGATGTTGAATTAGTCGAGTTCTACGACACACTTTACTAGTCTACCATACACTAATGAATTTTGGAGGATTGTTTAGAGTGGCAGTTGCGTGATCACTTTGATGGTATGGGCCTAGAATGTTAGAACATAACTGAAAATAACAATGGCAGAATTGTGATGAGAGTGCTGATGAGGGCTTCTTATCTAGGAGGTCTGGGGATCGAGCCCCGGCCTCAACAACCTGTCGCACGGTGTTGACTTCGTGGCGGAGAGCTGGTTGGGGTGTACGACCCGTGGGCCTGTTAAAGCCGCTTGGTGCTGACTCCAGGTGGGCCCCTTGGTGCTGATGCAAAGGTGGCGGGGCAGGTGGACTCCTGTCCCCGCATCATAGAAATACATCCTGAGCTTTCATGCAGAGAATACGAGAGCCAAGTCCATTTTGTCAACTGTAGCATATCTGGTCTCTATGTTGGTCAGGAACTTGCTAAAGTAGTACACCAGACAACGAACCCCTCCCTCGTATTTTACTAGCACTGAGTTAAGGGCATGCAATAATATTGCCAGATATAGGAATAAAATTTCTCAAATAACGGGCTTCGAGTGCAGCAGGAGGGGGAGTGCCAATTATTTGTTGATAAGCTCGAAGGTTGTCTGGCACTCATTCTTCCACTAGTACCCAACATTGCAAGCCCCTAGGAGACCCATGAAGAACGAGAAGTATTTGTCCCATGATCATGCTATGAAATGAGAAAGCGCTTATATCCTCTAGTTGAGGTGTTGTACGTGCTTGATAGAAAGTAGGGGAAACATTTCCTCCCATGCCTTAATTTTTTTAAGGGTTGACGTCAATTCCTCAGTGGGCTAGCATGAAACCCAAGAATTTCCTCGTAGTCATGCCGAATGTTCACTTGGAGTGATTAGTCCACATCTGGAAATGATAAAGTATCCTAAAGCACTTATCCAAGTCTTAAATATGGTCACTGCGATGGTTGCTTTTTGCTAGCATATCATCGATATACAATTCTATAGACTGCTTGGCGAGGTCCTTGAACACTTAATTCATCACCCTCTGGTATGTTACATAAGCGTTCTTGAGCCCGAACAACATTATCTTATAACAGTACACCTCCTCTATCGATCCTGATGGTAGTGTGTCCCTCATCAATGGGATTCATCTGAATCTGATTGTACCCTCTGAGTAACCATCCATGAAACCAAGAAATTCATGGCCTATGGTATCATATACGAGCTCGTCGATTCGAGGGGGTGAGAAGATATCTTATGGGCTTACATGGTTGAGGTTGATGTAATCTACGCACATCCACAACATCTTGGAAGTCTTCTTTACCAACATCACATTGGAGAGCTAAGTAGGATACTCTGCTTCATGAATTAACCACACCTCTAGGAGTTTTCTACCTCTTCCTCAATATCCAGAAGCTATTTTGGGGCGAAGTTGTGCATTTTTTGAATCACAGGCATGCACATATGGTTAATATTTAGCGAATTGGAAATTACCTGTGGTTTCCCACCATGCATGCCCTCGGGATTTCATGCAAAAATACCATGGTTAGCATGGAAGAAGTTTGTGTACTCCTTCCTCTCTTTAGAGGGCATAAATGATCAGACATGGACCACATGTGTTGAGTCCTTGCTGGAATGAAAAACCTCTATGAGTCCCTCCATTTGTGCTCGACGCCACAGTGTTGCCTCGTCAACAAGATCAAAGGTGATGGAGGGTTATAGCCTTCCTTGGCTGAGCCTTCCTTAGATAATAGGATCCTACTGTATCTTGATTCCCACACAAAATGCCCACCGTGTAGGGAGTAATGAACTTCATCACGAGTTGTTATAATGGGATTGCCTTAAAACTACTAGCAAAGTGATCCATAGTGGCTACATAATCCTTTTTCTCTTGCTTGAATGCTTCATATTGCCGATTTAGGAGGGATTTCCTATCATCCCTCACTTTGTATGTTCCTTGCATATAGACAATAAGAGAATCCCACATCTCTTTAGCAGTCTTGAAGTGAGCCAAGTTCTGGAAGGTGGAGTCATCTATGACACTTACAATGATATTTTGTGTCATCTTATCCATAGTGGCCAAGATGACTCCATCCTTAGTCATTTCAGTGTATTTCTTTGGGGTTTGGACATTGGTATCTGGGATAGAGTTTTTCAAGGGAATGACGGGTCCTTCCTGAACTGTAATTAATATCCTAGGGTCTAAGTCTTCCATGAATAGCTTGACCCTCTCTTTTCAAATCTCAAAGTTCTCTTTTTGCCGACTGGAAGCTTCATTGAGCTCAACTCCTTATGGTTCTCTCCTGAATCCATAGGGATAATATTTAGCTACTCGTGGAGATCTGTTTAGACTGTTAAGTCCTTATTGAACAACCTCCCTCAGATACCACTTGAAAGTCTTTGTTTCAAGAGTAATTATCACCTAGAGGGGGGGGGGGGTAAATCGGTTTCTTAGTCTTTAAGACTATCTCATTGATTTAGTGTGTTAAGTGTTCAGTTATTTTAGTTATCTTTCAAGAAAGAGAGACAACACACTAGTATTTATAGTGGTTCCCCAAGGTATGGTCCAATGTTTCTCCGACCTTTCTAACAGTGTGTTAGACAAGGCAATTGATAAGTCAATTTATATAGTTATTTTAGTTTAGTTTTTTAGAAATAAACAATATAGTTTATTTGGCTTTATATTAATATATAAAATAATTCGTTTATTTTTATATTTCAGGTCAATATGGGCTCCAAATATCAATTTCAAGTCCATGGCAATGATCTGAAAATATTGTGGAGAAAATTAACATTTTTGGTCACGGATAGCTGAACTTCAAATGGTCATAACTTTCAAACTTGAAGAGTTACGGGACGTGCAACCAGTCAACGGAAAGAGGATGATCTCCTCTATAAATCTGGAGAGTTTCACATGTGCACGCCCCGAAGTGAAGCCCTGGTAGGGCGTGACAAGGGGGCGTGTCTCGGGTAAAAATATAATTTTCCGCAGAAAACTTCCGTAGGCAATTCTGGGACTTTTTATAAGTACACGCCCACATGTCACTGGCGTGACCTAGGGCGTGGCCAACCCAAACCTGCGAAATTGAAGCCAGATTGTGCTGTTTCCAGCTATTTGATGACCCGGTCAGTACACGTCCTAGGTCACGGGCGTGTCATAGGAGCATGACATCCCGTAACAGCCAGAATTTATTTCCTGCCATTTCTCCTTCCCGCCGTTTCTAGTAACAGACTTGACACGCCCTAGTTCACGGGCATGACCAAGGGGCGTGACCCAAAAAACGACAACTTTTTGCACTTTTTCTCCAATGTTCCCAGGCTTTCAAGACAGCAATTTCCGAGCCTTACACGGTATAGGTCACGGGCGTGACCTAGGGCATGACCTTCCAGAAATTTGACTATAAATTCCAGAAAAAGCCAGGATCTACAAGAAGCATCAAGGGAGCCAAATCTAGGAGTAGTTCAATAGCTTAGTTTCTATTTTTATGCATTTCTTTCATGTAATTTTCAATTACATAGTGTAGTTTCACTCTTGTTAGCCTTCAGTTTCAGTTCTATTTTATTCCGATCATGTCTCCATTTATCTTTCTTTGTATCTTACTTTTCATGTCAAGTAGCTAATTTCTTTATCACTTGATCATGATAATCTTTGAATAACATAATCTTTTTTTTGTTAAACTCTATTTTTACTACTTCGATTTATCTTTGATTATTTTTGTGTCGAATTCATATTTCGCAGATATGTTATTCGATTTTAGATCTGTACCTTAAATGACAGAGAGGTTGCGGATACGAGTAGATCACTCAAACATAAAAGGAGCCGCATGCACTCCTCGAGAGAGGATGACACGGATCTTCCGGATTGAAGTCAAATCAAATAGCGGGGTTCATCGCATAAGGAAACCTTAGGGGTTTCGACTGGCCGAGGGATCTTAATCGATCAACCTAAGTTTAGTCAGGAGCGTATACTCGAGAGAGGTGCTTTTGTAATTTAGGAACCTCCACGGTCGAAGTAGGTAATTTAGAAGTTTGCTTTAATGAAAAGTTTATTTTATTTTAAAGTGAGTGTAGATCAAGTATTATCTTTTATTTTATTTTTCTGCCTATAGTTTAATTTCACTCATTTTATCATCCAATAAAATAATATTAATTCACGTGAGTAGGAGTACTCAACAGGCCCCGAGTCTAATACGACATTTCCTATAATATATTTTGATAGGTACACTTGCCTATTTGGGATTTTAGTTTGGATATATTTTCAAAACTATAAAATTCCTCATCAAGCTATTGGCGCAGTTGTCGGGTATATTTTTGTTGATATTTTGAAAGCGAAAATTGTATTACTTTTATCACTCTCTTTCTCTATCCTCAATTCTCTTTTTAATTTTCATTTTCAAATTCATTTCTATTAGATAAGGGTTGTGTTTATTTTCTTTTATTAAAAAAATATTATCCCAATTGGCCGCTAAAATTGTCAAGCTTCAAAATCAACTAGATATTTTGGAAGCCGCAAAAAAGCCCCAAATTTTTGTTCTAATTGTAGTGCTCCTCATCAAAGTGATAATTGTTATTATTATTATTATTATCAAAAATTTTGTTATGAAAATAATTTTACATTTAATAATTATTCTCACTTTGATGCTAATTTTGTTTCTAATTTTCATGAAACTCATTTTTCCAACTAAGCTATTTTTCATGGAAATAATTTTTCAAATGCGAATAATTATTTTGATTTACATAATTCTTCTTCCACCTCAGATTTTGGTTTTTCCTGTTCACAAGATCAACCGGTAATTTCCCCGAGTTATGAGAATAATTATTTAGATCCAAATTTTTATTCTTCTTTTCTTATAGAGCACACTTCTTCTTCTAATTTTGGGGACTTTACACAATTTCTAGTTGATCCTCTTTCCCAAAATTTATATGAAATTATTACTTTTCCTAATAATACTTCTCCAACTTCAAATATTTCTGATGTAGGGGAGACCGTGATATGTGCTCAGGTTGTGATGAGAGTTGTTAAGAAAGCTCTTTATCAAGGGGGTTGGGTTCGAGACCTCACCCCAACATCCCGCCGCACTGAGAATAGGCGCCGTAATGGGTGGGGTGCTTGGCCTGCAGCCCGGCAGTGGTCGCCAGAACGTGGTCCTCTGGCTAAGCCAACCGAGAGGGGTCGGCTCGGGGCTACTGCATCAATTTCACCTATGGAGGAACATGAATCTTCATGTATCCCCATAGTGTCTTATTCGGAAGAGGAAGAAGAATTATTGTATCAAGAATATTTTAAAGTTATGGGCACACCGGGCGAAATAGAAGAAAAACATGTTTCTTCTCCTATTTCTCCTGATTTTCATTCTCCTCATGAATTTTCAAACTCTACTTATGAATATTCAGAAATTGAAATTCATGAAAATATTATGCCCAGTAATTTTCTTTTAGATAACAATTTTATTTTAGAAAATAAACAACCTATACCTAATCATATAACTTCGCAAGAACCTCCTCCTTGCGAAGATTCTTCTGGCGCGCTTCTTTTTTATTTTTCTTTCCCTAACAAGTTTCAGGAAGAAGATGAGCGGTTTCAATACAACATTATCCCCGATCCATTTGTCGCTCATCTACAAAGATTAAAAACACCTCGGGTATGGATAGGTGATTTGAATCTACCTTCTCAAGTCAACCATTCAAAGAAGAAAACTCAAGAAGCAAGCAGAGGAGTAGTTGGGCGAACGTTTTCGGCGTATTCACCCAAGCGCGAATTAAGGGAGTTGCCCCTTCATTTATATTTTTATTTTTCATTCTCCTAACCCAAACCGTCTAGATTAAAGACGGGAAAAAAAACGCTCTTGGGAGACACCCCTTGCTTATCTTTTACTTTTTGTGTAATTTTTTTAAAGATTTTCACAAATTATTTTTCTTTCCCCCCTCCTACTTGACTTATAAACATTGGGGACAATGTTTAATTTTAAGTATGGGGGAGGATTCTATTTTATTGTTTTTATTTAAAAATCCAAAAAATGTAAAAATCTCTAAAAAATTAAAAAATCTTTAAAAATTAAAAAAATTTGTTTTCTTTTTATTATCAAAAATACAAAAAATAGAAAAAAATACAAAATATAATAAACCCCTACTTAATCTTGTTGTGGTTTTTAGAAATTTATTTTGAGTTTATTTATAAAAAAATTTATAATTTTTGATTTTCTAATCTTTTATTTCATCAAAGTTAGTTAAATTTAATTTTTTGGTGATTTGATTTTAAGAAATAAATTTATGAAGTAAATTTGTTTATAGAAATTTATTTAGTCTTTTTCTCTCAAATTTTAATTATTTTCAATTTCATAGTGCTTAGTTTAACAATCCTTAGATTTTAATTATATTCACTTAAGCTTTAAGATTCTTAGGAAATTTTAATTTACTATAGTTGCTCTCCAATAATTTTAATTTAATCTTACATTTTTTCTAGCCTTTCCCTTGTTCTTTATATTTTCTTGTTAGCTCATATGTCACGTGGATAAGAGGATAAAATTCATTATCCCCTGGTACACATATGTAATTTTTATTTTTAGTTAGATTATATGTCACGAAATCAAGTATTCTTTGGTACACATATGCAACCCCCCAAAAAAGGAGTAAGAGGATAAAATTCATTACTCCTAAATAATTTTATTTGAAGGGGAAAAAACATCAAGAAGAAAAAAATTGTGTGGGGTGAGAGGATAAAATTCATCACCCCCAATTTAAGATCTCTTCAATTTAGTTTTTGCAAACCCAATAGCCATTATTATTGCTTTAAAATTAAATTAAAATTGTAAGAGAGCATAAGTAGTAGTGTGAATTTTATTTGAAGTCTCTTTTTTAGTGAAAAAAGTGTTTATAATTTTTAATCTAACTTTGTTTGTTAAATACTTAATTTTGATTTCTAATTATTTTATTAGAGAAAACTTTGCTAAATATTTAGTTCTTCACATTTTACTTTCATATTTTAGGACTTAAAAATTTGAATCCCTAAAGTTAATTTTTAACTTTCTTTTGATTTGATAAATTTTTAGTTTGATTAAAAAATTATATTAATTTCTTATAAGTACTTCTCATAGTTTTGCTCTGCAATAGCAAAAGATTATGTACGAAGGTATTTGATATGTTAATTTATATAGTTATTTTAGTTTAGTTTTTTATAAACAAATAGTATAGTTTATTTGGCTTTATATTAATATATATAATAATTTATTTATTTTTATATTTTAGGTCAATATGGGCTCCAAATATCAATTTCAAGTTCATGATAATGATATGAAAACATTGTGGAGAAAATTAACATTTTTGGCCACGGATAGCTAAATTTCAAATGGTCATAACTTTCAAACTAGGAAGAGTTACGAGATGTGCAATCAGTCAACGGAAATAGGACGACGTACTCTACAAATCTGGAGTTTCACATGTACACGCCCCCAAGTCACGCCCTGGTAGGGTGTGACAAGGGGGCGTGTCTCAGGCAAAAATATAATTTTCTGCAGAAAACTTCCGTGGGCAGTTCTGTAACTTTTTCTAAGTACACGCCCACATGTCACGGGCGTGACCTACCCAAACCTGCCAAATTGAAGCTAGATTGTGTTGTTTCCAGTCGTTTGACGACCCGGTCAGTACAAGCCCTAGGTCACAAGCGTGTCATAGGGCCGTGACATCCCGTAACAAGCAGAATTTATTTCCCGCTGTTTATCCTTCCCGCCGTTGCCAGTAACATACTTGACACGCCCTTGGTCACGGGCGTGACCAAGGGGCATGACCCGAAAAATGGTAACTTTTGGCGATTTTTCTCCAACGTTCCCGGGCTTTCAAGGTAGCAGTTTCCGAGCCTTACACGCTCTAGGTCACGAGCTTGACCTAGGGCGTGACCTTCCAGAAATTTTACTATAAATTCCAGAAAAAGCCAAGATCTACAAGAAACATCTAGGGAGCCAAATCTAGGAGTAGTTTAGTACCTTAGTTTCTATTTTTATGCATTTCTTTCATGTAATTTTCAATTATATAGTGTAGTTTCACTCTTGTTTGCCTTCAATTTCAGTTCTATTTTATTCCAATCATGTCTCCATTTATCTTTCTATGTATCTTACTTTTCATGTCAAGTAGCTAATTTCTTTAGCACTTGATCATGATAATTTTTGAATAAAATAATCTTTTTTTGTCAAACTCTATTTTTACTACTTCGATTTATCTTTTGATTATTTTTGTGTCGAATTCATATTTCGAAGATATGCTCTTCGATTTTAGATCTGTATCTTAAATGACCGAGAGGTTGTAGATATGAGTAGATCGCTCAAAGATAAAAGGGGCCGCATGCACTCCTCGAGATAGGTTGACACGGATCTTCCGGATTGAAGTCAAATCCAATAGCGGGGTTCACCTCATAAGGCAAGTTAGGGGTTTCGACTGGACGAGGGGTCTTAATCGATCAACCTAAGTTTAGTCAAAAGCGTATTCTCAAGAGAGGCGCTTTTATAATTTAGGAACCTCCACGGTCGAAGTAGGTAATTTAGAAATTTGCTTTAATGAAAAGTTTATTTTATTTTAAAGTGAGTCTAGATCAAGTGTTATCTTTTATTTTATTTTTCTAGCTATTGTTTAATTTCACACATTTTATAATCTGATAAAATAATATTAATTCACGTGAGTAGGAGTACTCAACAGGCCCTGAGTCTAATACGACATTTCATATACTATATTTTGATAGGTACACTTGCCTATTTGGGATTTTAGTTTGGATATATTTTAAAAACTATAAAATTCCTCGTCAAATTTTTGGCGTCGTTGCAAGCGATATTTTTATTGATATTTTGAAAGCAAAAATTGTATTACTTTTATCACTCTCTTTCTCTATACCCAATTCTCTTTTTAATTTTCTTTTTCGAATTCATTTCTATTAGGTAAGAGTTGTGTTTATTTTCTTTTATTAAAAAAAATATTATCTCAATTGGCCGCTAAAATTGTCAAGCTTCAAAATCAACTAGATATTTTGGAAGACGCAAAAAAGTGCCAAACATTTTGTTCTAATTGTTCTGCACCTCATCAAAGTGATAATTATTATTATTATTATTATTATTATTATTATCAAAAAATTTATTATGAAAATAATTTTACAATTAATAATTATTCTCACTTTGATGCTAATTCTGTTTCCAATTTTCATGAAACTCATTTTTCCAATTCACCTATTTTTCATGGAAATAATTTTTCAAATATGAATAATTATTTTGATTTACATAATTCTTCTTCCACCTAGGATTTTGGTTTTTCTTGTTCGCAAGATCAACCGAAAATTTCCCCGAGTTATGAGAATAATTATTTAGATCCGAATTTTTATTCTTCCTTTTTTACAGAGCACACTTCTTCTTCTAATTTTGGAGACTTTAAAAAATATCTAGTTGATCCTCCTTCCCAAAATTTAGAAAAATTATTACTTTTCTTAATAACACTTCTCCAACTTCGAATATTTCACCTATGGAGGAACATGAATCTTCATGTGTCCCCATAGTGTCTTATTCGGAAGAGGAAGAAGAATTATTGTATCAAGAATATTTTAAAGTTATGGGCACACCGGGCAAAATAGAAGAAAAACATGTTTCTTCTCCTATTTCTCCTGATTTTCATTCTCCGCAAGAATTTTCAAACTCTACTTATGAATATTCAGAAATTTAAATTCATGAAAATATTGTGCCCAGTAATTTTCTTTTAGATAATAATTTTATTTTAGAAAATAAACAACATATACCTAATCATATAACTTCGCAAGAACCTCCTCTTCTTCTGACGCGCTTTTTTTTTATTTTTCTTTCCCTAATAAGTTTCAGGAAGAAGATAAGTCGTTGCAATACAACATTGTCCCCTATCCATTCGTCGCTCATCTACAAAGATTCAAATCACCTCAGGTATGGATAGGTGATTTGAATCTACCTTCTCAAGTCAACCATTCAAAGAAGAAAACTCAAGAAGCATGCAGAGGAGTAGCTGGGCGAGCGTCTTCGGCGTATTCACCCAAGCACGAATTAAGGGAGTTGCCCCTTCATTTACATTTTTATTTTCCATTCTCCTAACCCAAATTGTCTAGCTTAAAGACGGGAAAAAGAAAAGTTCTCTTGGAAGACAACTCTTGCCTATCTTTTAGTTTTTATGTATTTTTTTAAAGATTTTCACGAATTATTTTCCTTTCCCCCTCCCACTTGACTTATAAACATTGGGGACAATGTTTATTTTTAAGTATGGGGGTGGATTCTTATTTATTATTTTTATTTTAAAATCCAAAAAATGTAAAAATCTCTAAAAAATTTTAAAAAAACTTTAAAAATTAAAAAAATTATTTTCTTTTATTATCTAAAATACAAAAAATAGAAAAAAAAAGGAAAATACAAAAAATATAATAAACCCCTACTTAATCTTGTTGTTGTTTTTAGAAATTTATTTTGAATTTATTTATAAAAGTTTTTATAATTTTTGATTTTCTAATCTTTTATTTCATCAAAGTTAGCTAAATTTAATTTTTAGGTGATTTGATTTTAAGAAATAATTTTATGAAGTAAATTAATTAGAGAAATTTATTTAGTCTTTTTCTCTCAAATTCTAGTTAGTTTTAATTTTATAGTGCTTAGTTTAACAATCCTTAGATTTTAATTATATTCACTTAAGCTTTAAGATTCTTAGGAAATTTTAATTTACTATAGTTGCTCTCCAACAATTTTAATTTAATCTAACATGTTTTCTTGCCTTTCCCTTGTTCTTTATATTTTCTTGTTAGCTCATATGTCACGGGTATAAGAGAATAAAATTCATTATCCCCTGGTACACATATGCAATTTTTATTTTTGGTTAGATCATATGTCATGGAATCAAGTATTCCTGGGTACACATATGCAACCCCCAAAAAAAGAGTAAGAGGATAAAATTCATTACTCCTAAGCAATTTTTTTTGGAGAGAAAAAACATCAAAAAGAAAAAATTGTGTGGGGTGAGAGTATAAAATTCATCACCCCCAATTTAAGTTCTCTTCAATTTCCTTTTTCCAAACCCGATAGCCACTATAATTGCTTTAGAATTAAATTAATATTGTAAGAGAGCATAAACAGTAGTTTGAATTTTCCTTGAAGTCTCTTTTTAGTGAAAAAAGTGTTTATAATTTTTAATCTAACTTTGTTTGCTAAATACTTAATTTTGAGTTCTAATTATTTTATTAGATAAAACTTTGCTAAATATTTAGCTCTTCACATTTTACTTTCATATTTTAGGACTTAAAAATTTGAATCCCTAAAGTTAATTTTTAATTTTCTTTTGATTTGATAAATTTTTAGTTCGATTAAAAAATTATATTAATTTCTTATAAGTACTTCTCATAGTTTTGCTCTGGAATAACAAAAGATTAAGTATGGGGGTATTTGATATCTCAATTTATATAGTTATTTTAGTTTAGTTTTTTATAAATAAATAGTATAGTTTATTTGGCTTTATATTAATATATATATAATAATTCATTTATTTTTATATTTCAGGTCAATATGGGCTCCAAATATCAATTTCAAGTCCATGATTGTTGAAACCGAAAAACGGCCTCATGTGGAGTTCACCCTTGGGGAAGGGGTGGTCTCGCGCCTACTTCACTCCTACAAGCAAAACAACAAAGAAAATAAGGAAAGACCGACCCAAGGGCTCGGCGGGGAGGACCCACCACACACCTGGAAGATCTGAGAGCGCTTCCCCTCCTTAGCCAGAGGCCGAGCTAAGGTACCCTCAGAAAGCACGTGAAAATTGGAGCAGGAGAGCACAGGAATCATGCCTTCTGAGGTACCCCTTGGGTCATTTTTATAGTTTTTGGAATCTTAACTGCCAATAACCAAATGAACTGACCTGAAGTTACCAAAAAAACCCTTGGCTGGGTCTGCCAACAGCCAAACTCCGTTGTTTTGAAGGGCTATAGGCAGACCAGCGGGGGCAAAACAGTAAAAAGTACCTCATACATCAGGCGAGCTGGGGAGCTTGATCACCTCAGCAGGTCCTTCTCGTCTGCTGTTATTGATCTCCGTTGCAAGGACGCGAGCTGGGACAGTGAGCTCGCCCATCCATTGGTCGCCATTAGTTGACCTGAGCTTGACGATTCTTAAACTAGCTCGGCAAATGCTGAGCTCGGGGTCGACGAATGCTGATCTTTGTTCGACTAATGCCGATCTCCGGTCGACGAATGTCGATCTCCGGTCGACGAATGCCGATCTCCGGTCGACGAATGCCGAGCTCGGGCTCGGCTTCTCTACTTCCGAGCTCACCCACTATCTTCAGCCCGATCTGTCTGGTTCCTAGCTACCTTGCTCGCCGGACACGGGGTTGTACATAATCCCAGCTCTTTTTGAGCTTGGAAAAGCTCGGAAAGAAACATCCAACCCCAAGTATGCGGCGAGCGCGGGGTGGCGAGTTGCAGGGAATCTTTGGGTGGGGTCCACCTGCGGCTATATATAGGCACCTGCTCACCTGCCTGACTCTTGTCATTCTGTTTGCTCTAACCTTGCCAAGATGCCGCTCCCCAACGAGATTCAAGAGCGTCTAGACCGAGCTCGCTAGATCGGTCTGGATGTATGAGGCACTTTTTACTATTTTGCCCCCGCTGGTCTGCCTATAGCCCTTCAAAACAGCGGAGTTTGGCTGTTGGCATACCCAACCAAGGGTTTTTTGGTAACTTCAGGTCAGTTCATTTGGTTATTGGCAGTTCAGATTCCAAAAACTATAAATATGACTCAAGGGGTACCTCAGAAGGCATGCTTCATGTGCTCTCCTACTCCAGTTTTCACGTGCTTTCTGAGGGTACCTTAGCTTGGCCTCTGGCTAAGGAGGGGAAGCTCTCTCTGATCTTCCGGGTGTGTGGTGGGTCCTCCCCGCCGAGCCCTTGGGTCGGTCTTTCCTTGTTTTCTTTATTATTTTGCTTGCAGGAGTGTAGTAGGCGCGAGACCACCCCTTCCCCAAGGGTGAACTCCACAGGAGACTGTTTTTCGATTTCAACAATGGCAATGATCTGAAAACATTGTGGAGAAAATTAACATTTTTGGCCACGGATAACTGAACTTCAAATGGTCATAACTTTCAAACCAGGAAGGGTTACAGGACATGCAACCAGTCAACAGAAATAGGATGACGTCCTCTACAAATATGGAGAGTTTCACATGTACACGCCCCCAAGTCACGCCCTGGTAGGGCGTGACAAGGGGGCGTGTCTCAGGCAAAAATATAATTTTCTGCAGAAAACTTCCGTGAGTAATTCTGGGACTTTTTCTATGTACCCGCCCACATGTCACGGGCGTGACCTAGGGCGTGACCTTCCCAAACCAGACGAATTAAAGCCAGGTTGTGTCGTTTCCAGCCATTTGATGACCTAGTCAGTACACGCCCTGTGCGAACAAGAAAAAGCAGACCAAAAATTTGGAGTAATGCAAATTTTATTATCCAAAAAAGCTATCAATTACAATGGTATAACCTCCCTTTTATAGAATAGAGGAGATGAGAGAGATTACAATTAAGCAATGTGGGACTAAAAATTTACAAGTACAAGCAGCTTTACAAAAAGACAAACCGGACAGGTCGTGCGGTTAGATAAGCCGGCTAACCGCCCGACAACCAACAGGAGTAGAGAACAATCACCACAGATAGCAAGCCGCCACAGGAGACCGCTAGACCGCCCGGTCTCCAAATCATCTGAGACAAACCGCCAGACCGCCCGGTCTCCGAACAGCAACAGACCTCCTGGCCTCCATACTACAACACTCCCCCTTAAGCTAGAGCATAGATATCAATCATGCCCAGCTTGTCGCAGATGTGGAAAAATGAAGCGGACAACGGCTTGGTAAAGACATCTGCCAACTCGTTGTCGGAAGTGACGAACGGAGTGCAAATCTGTTTCTTCAAGATCTCTTCCCGAATAAAATGACAGTCCACTTCCATGTACTTTGTTCTCTCATGAAAGACCGGATTTTTGGAAATGTATATCACGGCCTTGTTGTCACAGAACATATGAGGAGGATAGTTTTAGACCTCTCCTAAGACAAGCATGAGAGCCCGTAACCATTTCAAATCACACATGGTAGATGTTATACTATGATATTCTGCCTCTGCACTAGACCTGGAGACCATAGACTGTTTCTTGCTCTTCCAACTCACAAGATTGCCTCCGACAGACGTGCAGAAACCTGATGTCGACTTGCGGTCCCCTTTGTCATCAGCATAGCTTGAATCAGAGTACACTTCAACCCTTAGGTGACCATTCTTCTAAAAAAGGAGTCCTTTCCATGGTGCTGCTTTAATATACTCCAATATCCTTAGTGCAGATTGTAGATGACACTCCCTAAGAGCTTGCATGAACTGGCTCTCCTTGCCAACAGCATAAGAGATGTCGGGCCTGGTTACCGTGAGATAAAGGAGCTTGCCCACCAGATGCTGGTACCTCGTAAGATCGGATAAAAGAGGCGAGTCATCTGTCCAAGTTTTATCTTCTCCAGCAGTCATGGGACAACGGGCAGGTTTAGCACCAGTCAATCCTGCCTCTTTTAAAAGATCAAGAGAATACTTCCGTTGGGAAAGGACCATAGAGTTGGGCTTCCTAGAGATTTCAATCCCCAGAAAGTATTTCGGGGAGCCCATATCCTTTGTGACAAGGTGTTGACGGAGGTGTTTCTTTGTCAACGTTACCCCATCCTGGTCATCGCTAGTGAGAAGAATGTTATCAACATAAAACGCAAGAACTACTAGACTAGAGGCGGTTTTCCGAACGAACAAGGAGTGATCGGCTGAGATTTTTGTAAAACCAATGGCTACAACAATGCCACTGAACTTGTCAAACCAGGCACGAGGACTCTACTTGAGGCCATAGATAGTCTTCTTTAGCCGACATACTCGTGTCTCCCCCTGAGCAACATACCCGGGAGGTTGCTCCATGTAAACATCTTCCTACAGATCATCGAAGAGGAAAGCATTCTTAACATCCAGCTATGAAATGGGTCAATCCATGTTGATAGCGATAGAGATAAGGACCCGAATGGTACTGAGGCGAGCAACGAGAGGGAAGGTTTCGAAGTAATCAACACCATAGGTCTGAGTGAAACCTTTGGCCACCAGGCGGGCCTTATAGCGATCCACACTGCCATCAGGATTGAATTTAACAACAAGGATCAAACGACAGCCAACGATATCCATGCCCAAAGGTGGGGGAACCAGGGTTTAGTTGCCTCGTTCAGTAAGGGTAGCAAGTTCCTCATCCATGACAGCCTTCCAATGAGGAATAGTGAGAGCTTCCTGGTAGGTGCGGGGAGTGGCAGTCGTTGAGATAGCCAATGCAAACGTTGTGGCAGAGCAATGGGAAGATCCAGGTCGGCTTGTTCCTCAGTAACTGGAGATAACAGTCATTGAGATAGCCAATGCAAATGCCATGGAGGAGCAGCCAGTGGGTGTTGGGTACATGTCTGCACCCCTTTGCGAAGAGCAATGGGAAGATCCAGGTCAGCATGTTCCTCGGTAACCGAAGAATCCGTGGCGGAGAGAGTTGGCCCGGGTGTAACAACCCCATCCGTTCATATAATATATCCTAGAAGGTCCGGCCGGGGCCCCACAGCATATACCACAAAACAGACGATGAATCTACGAAGTGATATCAGAAAGGCACAACGCACCTAACACAATGCATTCTAGTGGAAGCCTATAACACTACACTTGAACTCCTCACTTGAATGTCCAACATATAAAAATTCCACATTTCATATATCATAGGAATGTCTTACAAAACAGATAAAGAGTTGGTCTTATGGCGTTACAGGTCTTTCAAACAGTGGCCCAAACATTGCCACGCAGACCGGCCACATCAAAAGAAAACATAACATTTACATCCACATTATCCTTCGCGGGCTAGCAGCGGCAGCAGCAAAAGCAGTAGGGCCTTCAGCGCTTATGCGTCTCACTCGGTTCTCCCTCACCTGCACAGGGACATTCCACCGAAGGGTGGCAAACAGAGGCAATGGTCCACGTTCAACTGACCAAATTATAACGACCCTACCCCTTTCTCGGGCCAACGGTATCCTTCCCTGCAGGCATAGCATATCACAAGCATGGCTATATATCTCAAATAATATGCTTTCACGCACACATTCCATCATAACCGTCAGCCACTCGGCCCAATGGTCCGTGCACTCAGGGCACATTCTTCGTGTACTGGCAAATCAGTTGCCCACCACCATATCAGGGTCACAGCCCAATGACAACTCACTTGAGCATTTACTCCATGGCGTGCAGCCGGAGTTTTAAAGTCTTAGTGAACCGGGATTGGCCCGTAGCCCCCCATTGTATCACGGCGCGTAGGCCTAAGACTCTTGCTATGCGCTCCAACGGACCGCACTTTCTGGTCTCATGTCGGACGAACATAGCGCAAGTCGGATCCTCCAACCCCCCCCCCCCCCCCCCCGTTGCTCAAATCGCCTTGCCATCACTGAGTGCGGCGTACTCGCGGCTAAATAAATGCACGGGTAGGTCTCACTGATCCTGTTCTAGCATTCAAGCCTGGGTTTTCTCTTACACCCATTTATATCACAACATCAGTGGGTCTTTCCTGGGCACATCAGTACTTCCTGCTACTCTCTTCGAAGGGGGACACCGCAAATATCACAAATGTCAGGGGTATTTCCTGGCTACCACACCAGTACTTCCTGTTACTGTCTTCACAGGTGGACTTCCTATGAACATTAAGCATTTCAAAGGGTATTTCCTGGAATTCCAATCCAGTACTTTCTACTACTTCCTTTCATAGGTCGAACCCAATAGCATAATCAACACAAGCATTTTACGGGTATTTTCCTGGACTACCACTCCAGTACTTCCTGTTACTTCCTTTCACAGGTCCAACCTGTCATCTCCTAAACTACGCTTTTAGCACGGAGTCTTCTCTGGTTCGTTTGCAACATCGCCAATTCAGACCAACCTGTCCAGATGGGCTCACACAGCATGCCTATTCCGTACTCCATTTCTAGATCTATATGCTAACAAAGGGGATTCAATGAACCAACCCAAAGACTCCCAAAATCAGCCACCTTTTGGTGGGGGAATCATATACGTATGCCAAAAGGAAGCCTTCACATGGCTAGGAAGAGAGGTCGTTACCATCGAAGACCGTTTCGGTGCCATGAGCTCGTAATTGGCTAGGAAGATCCGCAACAGCTTTTCCTCTGCAACGCCGGCCTCGGATCTCCTGTCGGAAAACTGCAGCAGCACCGGTGGCCAGCCCCTTTCCTCCTCCTCCTACTTCCTGTCCCTTTATCTCACTAAGAATGTAGAAAGAGAAGACTAAATGAAAAATGAGATCTCCCTTATCATCCACGGCCTTAAGGAAGCAGGGAGGCAGCTCAGCCATTGGATCCGAGCTGAAGGAACGGAATGCCACAACTTTGCCATAAAAGCACAATTTTTGCCTGACACGGCCTGTGACACGCCCGTGTCCCAGGCCGTGTGCCTCAAGCGGTGCTCAACCGACTTATCCAATCCAGTGACACACCCATGTGGCATGCCCGTGTCATGGGTCGTGTCACCCGACACACCTTCAGACATGCCCGTGTCTGTGGCCGTGTTCATCAGGCTGAAAAATCTCAAAATCACCCGAGACTCACACGGCCTGTGACACGCCCGTGTCCCAGGCCGTGTGCCCATACACGGCACTAGACATGCCCCAGCTCAAACTCGTCGGGCTGAATTCCTCGCCCGCACTGACACGCCCTGTGACATGCTCGTGTCACAGGCCGTGTTCTAAGCACTCGACGATCGTCGACCAAATTTTGTCGACCACTCATCGACGGTTCCTCCCGAACACTCGTCGAATGCAGGACACGCCCTGGGACACGCCCGTGTCCTAGGCCGTGTCACCCCAAAACTGAGCCTGCTGAAAAATGGTTCGTTACAATCGGGAGAGGAGAGAGACGGTCGCAGAGAAGAAGGAGATTTCGGTGGTGATGAGGAAGAGAGGGAAGTAGGAGACGGTGGAGGTGATGGTGGGAAAATCTCGACGAGAGTAGACGGGGTGGAGGGGACGGTGGGAGAAGGAGGTGGAGGTGGTGTCGGGTCGGAGGAGAAATAAGAGACATTCTCGAAGAAGGTCACATCTGTGGAGACGTATTGTTTTCGCAGAACGGGATCAAAACAACAGTAGACTTTTTGGGTAGTTGAGTAACCCAAAACGATACATTTGGTGGCACGGGAGTCAATTTTGTCATGTGTTGCAGAAGGATTGTGCATAAAGGCTATGCACCCGAAGATACGCAGAGGACGAGGAAACGCATCCTTGTTAGGATAGAGAAGAGAGAAGGGAGTTTGTCCGTGGAGAACCATGGACGAAATGCGATTAATGAGGTAACAGGAGAGTAGGACAGTGTATCCCCAATAGGAGCGAGTAACGTGCATTTGTGTCATCAGAGTGCGGGAGACATTAAGAATGTGACGGTTCTTGCGTTCCGCCAACCCATTTTATTGTGAGGTATATATACAGGTAGTTTGATGAATAATATCATTTTGCACACAAAAAGAAGTGAAGGCATTGCTAAGAAATTCCTTAGCGTTGTCAGAGCGAAAAATTTAAATAGACTTATCAAATTGATTTTTAACCATTTGAGAGAAAGATGTCCATACAGAAAAAGGTTCTGAGCGATCTTTTAAACGGTACACTCATGTACATCTAGAGAAATCATCAATAAATGTTACAAAATATGAACTACCCCGACCAATGGTGAGGGTTGGAGCAGGACCCCAGATGTCAGAGTGGACAAGATCAAACGGTCGGGAAGATCAACGGCCTTGCTTTGGTGGGAAGGAAGAGCGGTGATGCTTGCCAAGTTGACATGCTTCACAGTTGAGCGGTGGGCCTTGCAGAGGAAGATGTGGTAGAAGCTGATGAAGAAGACGGGGAGGAGCATGACCAAGAAGAATGTGCCACTAGAGAAGATCAGTAGAAGATGTTGTGAGACCCCCCCCCCCCCCTTTTTTTAAAACACTGGGGTCTTCGGCCCAGAACCGCCGCTTTGCGGTGACACCTTCGCACCCGGGAGGTCATCACTACAAAATGCCTATCCTGCCGGCCAAATCGATCACAACTATAGCAAAATAATAAAGGCAAGTCCACAGAAATCACATAAATAGTAAATAAACACAACGATGGGAGTGTCCACAGATATAATGAAATATTAAAATCTTGGGCTCATGCCCAGTACATCAATGCCTCACTACAAATCTCTCATCGCGGAAGCAAAACTAAAACAACTAGTAGCGAATACGACTCAGTCCCTGCCGTTTGAAGTCTGGTACTATTGTTGGGTACACTATTAATATGTACCAGATTTGGAGAAGCATCATCTTAATCAATGATATACATCAATTTGTATTTGATGTATGTTTGAGTTTCATTGTACATGTTTAAGATTTGGAAGAAAATTTTCTAAGTTCAAGTGTCGACACTTGTGAAGAATTATGTCGACATCTAAAGAAGAAGTTGAGTCGACATCCAGGCATTGTGTCGACACCAACAGAAGAAGCTGTGTCGACACCCAGACTTGTGTCGACACTTATGAAGAATTGTGTCGACACCTAAAGAAGAAGCTGAGTCGACACTCAGACTCGAGTCGACACTTGAGCCAGGAGTTATGTCAACACTGAAAGCAGACGCTGTGTCGACACCCAGAAGTTATGTCGACAATGGAAGCAGAATTATGTCAACATAGAAGGCTTGTGTCGACACATTTAACAGATGTTGTGTCGAGTACCAGAAGAATGACTATGTCGAGACATGGAGTGTTGTATCGACATCATCAAGACTTATGTCGACACTTAGTCCATTTGTGTCGACACATGTGAAGCAGTTTGCTGAGTGGTTCATGCTGAATTGGAAAGTCTTTGAAGAATCAGCTGATATAACCAACCGGTCTGACACCTTTGTCAGAACTGTCAGAAGACTGTTACAAACCAGATCAGCCGATAATCAGAAGGAAACTCTATATAAAGGACTGGTTCGATACAACATAAGTAGTGACAGTAGCAAGAAAAGAGAACATACAACACTAAGAAGTGAATCCTTCAGAGAGGGTTTTCAACAACAAGAAAAGGGGAAACCCTTACGAAGGCAGATTCAGATCAGTCTGCAAGGAAGATTCAGATCTCATTCTGAATTCAAGGAGGAAGCTATCTGAAGATCAACTTCTACATCAAGTTAAGATCAACCTTATTTTGTTCTATCAAGAAGCTTTGAAAAGGCTAAGTCAGGTTGGATCTGAAGATCAGTCTATTCAAGAACTTATCAAGAAGCTCAAACCAGTGAAGAGATTCATCTGGTGAAATTTCTGTATCTCATAATCAAACAATTTCTGGTAGGATCTGTTGTAAGATCTGAGTTGTAAGCTTGTAATTATAAAGGCTGAGGTAGGGCTTTTGCCAGAGTTGTAGGAGTGGGGTTTCACTCTGAGTTGTAAGCCTAGTGACATAGGCTGAGGTAGGCCTGAGGCCTGAGGTAGGGTTCTTGGGGAAGAATTTGAGGTAGGACTTGTATAAGTCTGAGTTGTAGGAACCATTATTGGTTTTGAGCTGTAAGATCTGCGGTTCTGAGAAGAAAGAAGGAAGTTAGGCCGAATCTAGTACACCGCTAGATAGGCGAAGGGGGAAAGTGGATATACCCATACCTTGGGGAACCACTATAAATCTGGTGTATGTTATGTTGTGTTCATTATTCTGTGGTTTACATTGTTTCTGTGTTGAGATAAATTTTGCTATTTGCCTAAAATTTTGAAGGAAAAATTAGAACCTATTCACCCCCCCCCCCTCTAGGTGTTTAGAAATTAAGTCTTTCAAGTGCTATCAGAGGAAGGTTGCTCAAAGATTGACCTAACTGTCTGAGTGGATCTCCAAGGCAAATAACTGATTTCAAGATTGGGTTCAATAGAGAATCAGAAGAATTTTGGATCTATGAAACTGCCTATCTGCAGGAAAGAATGCTTTGGCATATGGAAGGAAAGGGTCAGGTTGTTTATGGAAGCATCTGATCCAAGAATCTACATCATAGTATAAGAGGGCCCCTTCATTCCAATGAAGGTATCAGTTCTGGATGCAAATGTTAAAACCCCTAAGAGCTATTCTGAAATTACTAAGGATGAGATCATCCTGTTAACATTAGACAAAAGAGCACAAAACATTATAGTAAGTGTTATAGATGATGCCACATTTCAGGATTTGGTGCACTGTAAAACCTCCAAGGAAATGTGGGACACCCTGATTGTCTCCATGGAGGGAATAGAAGAAGTCAGAGAGGACAGGAAATCTATGCTGAATCAAGAGTATGAGAGCTTTAGACAAGCCAAGACTAACAATATAGCTGAATGTTACAAGAAGTTCTTCGGGACTGTCAATGATATGATGACCTATGGAAGAGTCTTCAACACATATGAATTGAATGACAAGTTTCTCAGGTCACTAACAAAGGACTGGGACACAAAGATATGTGCCATCAGAGAAGTGGCCAAGCTTGTTGATACACCTCCACCCACATTATTTGGAAAGCTACTATCATATGAAATGCAGCTCACTGCCAGAAAAGGGGAGGAGAAAAGCAGTAGGCCTGAATACAAAGAAAGGTCTGTAGCCTTCAAGGCTGAAGACACAAGAAAGGGTTGGAAAAAGTCCTCTTCTCCACCCAGAAGGAGTGCTGAGGCTAAAGAAGAAAATCTTGACAACATCACATCAAATAGCCACACCTCTGATGAGGACTTTGCAGCCTTTACAAGGCAATTCCAAAGGTTCATGAAAAAGAAGAAATGGAGAACCAAGCCATCAACATCCTTTTCCAAGGATGAGTATTACATGAAAAAGAAGACTCCCAAGGAGGACAGGTATGCCTCAAAACCTAGTAAACGAACTAATACTAAGATTGTGTGTTATTATTACAATAGGCTTGGACATGTCATAGCTGACTGTCCAGACAAGAGGACTGAATCTAAAGATAAGAAGAAGCATCAAGTGCAAGACAAGAAGGAGAAATCCCTTATTGCTCAGAAGAAGGAGAGTTGGACAGACTCTTCATCTTCAGGATCAGGAGATGAAGATAATGCAGAAGCATATGTTAGGCTAATCTCAACAGAAGAGGATTTTAGGGAAGTAGAATTCCTACAAATGCTGGACTCCATAAATGGAGCAGAAGACTATTGTTGTAGAGGGCTGATGGCTCTGTCAAAAAATGATCAGTGCCAGGATCAGCCTGGACCTAGTAAGGTATACAGTTCTCCCTCAGCTTCAGATTACTGCACTGCATCAGAATCAGAAACTTCTGCATCAAGAGATGTGGATGGTTCTAAATCAGAAGGGGATGTGCATCAACTCATTAATGAGTATGGTGGGTTGTTGCAAGCTCTAAAGAGGAGCAAGTTTCTTGTCAAGGAGCAGGCCAAGGAGATTGAGTCTCTGAAGCAGGCCGCATCAGATTCAGCCGCGTTGATAGATTCAAAACTGAAGGAGATTGCCCAACTGAAAAACATTACTGTTATTCAGATGGGCACAATATCTTTCAAGGAAAATCACATCAAGAAACTTGAGGCAAAACTTCAGCAAGAAAGAGAGTTAGTGGCTAAATTCTTTAAGCCAAAATCAGTCTTGCCCTTAATAGATAATTTCATTTCTCATAAAGGAAAGACTGGTCTAGGTTTCAAGGGTAGAACTAGGGCACCAATTTTCATAGAAATGGTAAGGCCCCAGCACAGCCACTAGCTATAAAGCCCCCTATTTTCTTTAGGAAAGTGATGCAACCAACAAACAGGTATGATCATGATAGTACTCATGGTCACTGTGAGGATGAAGATCTCATGGGCAAGGGTGCAAATGCCCATAGATCATACTATACGCAAGCCCATCAGGTTCGATAGGAAGTCTTGGGGTTTACTGCTCCAGCACCTACACTCAACAGAACTGCTGGCAATAAAGGAGAAAAGTCAGTACCTAAGAGAAGGTATAATAGGTTTGAGTGTTGGTGCTGTGGCAAAGTGGGCCATTTTGCCAGGGATTGTTGGTTCAACACAAGTGTTAAAACCAAGAGTAGTCTACCTGTCAGAACAGCTGCAGGATTTCACCCTAACAATGACCTAGGACCCAAAAACAATTTGGGTTCTAATGGTAAGTGATTCTGTATTTGATGCAGGTGAATCCAAGTGACCATACCCCTATATGGTACTTGGATAGTGGATGTTCCAGACACATGACTGGAACAAGGAGAATGTTGAGGGACTATATACCCATAGAGAATGGACCCAAAGTAATCTTTGGTGGATCAGAAAAAGGAATCATCAAAGGATTTGGTAACATTTTTAGTGATTCAATTACTATCACTAAAGTGGCTTATCTGAAGGGTCTAAAACGTAACCTGATCAGCATAAGTCAACTTAGTGATCTAGGTTATTGTACAACCCCGTATTCGCGAAGAGTGGGCCCCAAACAAGGCAAACCCGTTTTTAAGCTTTTTGGAGATTTTGCACTCTCGGTGGCCAATTTTGGCTCTGGCTTGGAAACATACTATTAGGGGGAGGAAAAATTGCCCCCCCCATTGGCTCCTTTGTTGGGAGGTGGGTGCGGCAAGTTGGCTAGCACCCGCCCTGGCCTGTTGAGTCCGAGGTAGGGGCAGGCGAGACGGCCAGGGGCCGGTCCCGCCCGAGCGGCCTGCTCGCGGGCGAGGCGGCCGCGGCCTGGCTCTCGCCCGGGCGGCCTGCTCGCGGGCGAGACGGCCAGGGCCGGTCTCGCCCGGGCGGCCTGCTCGCGGGCGAGACGACCAGGGGCCGGTCTCGCCCGAGCGGCCTGCTCGCGGGCGAGGCGGCCACGGCCTGGCTCTCGCCCGGGCGGCCTGCTCGCCGGCGAGACGGCCAGGGGCCGGTCTCGCCCGAGCGGCCTGCTCGCGGGCGAGGCGGCCGCGGCCTGGCTCTCGCCCGAGCGGCCTGCTAGCGGCCTGCCCGGCGGCCTGGAGCCACCTCGGATGTTTGGGGCCGGGGTGTTGACAGCGTGCTTTTACCGCTGTGCCCCTGGGGGAGTTTTACCCCTCCGCCCCCCCACCCCCCCCCCCCCCCCCCGGCGTGGCGGTTTCCTACTGGCCCAAGGCTTATTTTCCTTGTGGGCGTTTCAGACATTTATGGTTCATGTGCTTGGGAAAAACTATAAATAGACCCCCTTGGGTGCCTTGGAGAGGATCTTTTTTTTTTGGCTTCCTCCTCCCCTAGTTCCTCCTTGGTAGAGTAGAGAGGGCTACTCCAAGGCACCCTAGCTCGAGCATTGGCTAGGGAGGGGAAGAGCTCAGGTAGCCTTCCGGGTGTGATGTGGGACCTCCGCGCTAGAGCCGAGGGTCTGTTCATAGTTTCCCAAGTCTTCGGTTCGTGACGTTTCTCCGAGTGTAGTAGCTGTGAGGTCACCCCTCTTTTGGGACCCCGAACTCCACGAGAGACCAAGTTTTTGGTTTCAACATTTTGGTGTGGTGAGCGTGGAGAGTGACCAGCACAGAAGATCTTGGGAGAGAGTCATGACTAGAGGTGAGGGAGGTAGTGATGATCTCGGCGAGCTCCCTAGCTCGGGACCCTTCGTGGGGAGGCAAGAGTTCATGGCCTCCATCCAAGGTATCATGGAGATGCTGCGAAGCATTGCTCCTCAGGGTGGCAGCTCCACCCCGACCCCCCAGGAGCTAGCTCCCCCCCTCGACGAGTCGACTCCCAGGGGTCTAGGCGAGATGACCCCAGCGGGGGGAGAAGGAAGTGCACCAGGAAGAAGGCCCGGGAAGGAGAGGATGGGAGATGGGGTCGAGCGAGACCTCACCGGTCGGGAGTTGTTCTCTAGCCCGGCAAGTGCCAACCTCCCAGGCGAGCAGGTCGCGCGAGTGGAGGTGGCGAGACCACCACTTAAGGGGTCACCCTTCAGCGAGCTGATCATCTCAGCTCCCGTTCCCGAGGGGTTCAGAGAGCCAGACATGGCTTACTACATAGGTAAGGATGACCCCGTCCAGCATCTGCAGTGGTTCGAGGATGCGGTCTCCATCAGGCCAATGACGGATGCCTTCAAGTGTTGCCTCTTTGCGATCACGCTAAAGGACAAGGCAAGGGACTGGTTCCATCAACTCCCTCCGAGGTCGATCTATGGGGTCGAGGACTTGAGCCGAAGCTTCCAGCTCCGCTTCTCCACCTCCAAGAAGTGGAAGAGGAGTCCTGAGTCCATCTTCTTGATAAGGCAGGGGGCCGAGGAGTCGCTGGCCCGCTACGTAGACAGGTTCCAAGAGGAGATCTTGGAGGTCCAGGAGATGTCAGGGTATACACTCCAGATGGCCTTCACCGTTGGGCTAAAGGAGGGCTTCTTCAAGATGAGCTTGACCCGGAAGGCCCCCCTTTCCTTCGAGGAGCTGATGGAAAGGGCGGCAGAGGAGATTGCCATGGAGGCAGCCAACCCGGCATTTGTCAAGAGGTTGGAAAAGTTGACGGAGGTGGAGACAAAGGAGCAGGGTGGCTCAAGGCATCAGGAAGGAAGAAGGAGAGAGGAGCAGAGAGCTCAGGGGTTCCAAGGACAGGAGGGTCCGGAACCAGGCTGGAGGCAGCAGGGAGGACCTGCCCAAGGTCCAGGAAGAGCTCTCATCCAAGGAGGGGGAAACTTCCACGGGGGCCAAGGGAGGTTCAACTTCCAGAGGCAGGCCCCAAGGCAACTCTTACCCCCGCCGCAGCAAGCCTTGGCGATAGGAGGGGGAAGAGGTAACAGGAGAGAGCGTCCAGCCCGCCGAAAAAGGGGAGGAGCGCTACCATACTGTGACTTCCACCAGGTGGAGGGGCACGCCACAGCTACCTGCCCCAAGTTCTTGGAAGTGAGGGGGGCGAGAGGCCCTGCCCAGCCGCAGCCGCCGGTGCGGGTAGAAGAGGTTCTACCCGGAGAAGGAGGTGATGATATATGCGAGGACCGGGTCGACGTGGGAACCCGAGGCGGTATAGGAGTGATCCACGGTGGAGTGGGGGTTGAGGACACCCGGAAGGCAAGCCTCCATGTCATGTACCGAAGGAGCGTCGCCTCAACCTCCCAGACCCCGCCCCCAGAGGAAAAGATCACCTTCTCGGTGAAGGACCTACCGGATCATGAGGATCCGTTCTGTGATGCGCTGGTCATCCAGACAGCCATCGAAGGCTACACCGTCTCCCGGATCCTGATTGACAACGGAAGCTCCGTCAACATCATTTTCAAAAAGGAATTCGAGGAGATGAAGGTGGAGCCAAGGAGAGTGTTGGCCTCGGACGGACCCCTGTTCGGATTTTCAGGGGAGAGAAAGGAGGTCGAGGGTGGAGTGGGGCTCCAAGTAAAATTGGGAAGAGTCTCGAGGAACTGCCGGTTCGTCATTGTTGACGCTCCAAGCAGCTACAACGCCATCTTCAGAAGACCCCTCATCAGCGCCTTCCGTTGCGTGCCATCTTCATTCCACCAATGCCTCAAGTTCAGCTCAGGAGGGATCCAGGTCAGAGTCAGGGAAGACTCCAGGATGGCAAGGCAGTGCTACGTCACGGCCGTCAACACCATCTCTTGGTTGGCCAAGGCAGAGGAGATGGAGGAGATCATGGAGAGCCTGAGTAGGATGGAAGTGTTCGGCGAGGAGGAAGCGGATGACGACCACCGGGCCCAGACCCCCTGAGGAAGCCTCACCCCGGCAGAGTCCTGTATGTATCTTATCTTGTAATGAGTCTAACCCCCTACCAACTGAGTCGGGGGGATCATGTAACCCATATATTTTCCCCGTTTGAGGATGTAGGATTTGGTAAGGTTTGATCATGGTAGCCCAAGCCCTTTGCTCCGATGACTATCCCGCCGCCAGGCTCCCACTAGCTGGCTGGGTAGGTTGATCTCTCGTGGTAGCCTAAGTCCTTTGCTCCGATGATGATTCCGCCGCCAGGCTCCCACTAGCTTGCTGGGTAGGTTGATCTCTCGTGGAAGCCTAAGCCCTTTGCTCCGATGACGATTCCGCCGCCAGGCTCCCACTAGCTGGCTGGGTAGGTTGATCTCTCGTGGTAGCCTAAGTCCTTTGCTCCGATGACGATTCCGCCGCCAGGCTCCCACTAGCTGGCTGGGTAGGTTGATCTCTCGTGGTAGCCTAAGTCCTTTGCTCCGATGACGATTCCGCCGCCAGGCAGCCACTAGCTGGCTGGGTAGGTTGATCTCTCGTGGTAGCCTAAGTCCTTTGCTCCAATGACGATTCCGCCGCCAGGCTCCCACTAGCTGGCTGGGTAGGTTGATCTCTCGTGGTAGCCTAAGTCCTTTGCTCCGATGACAATTCCGCCGCCAGGATCCCACTAGCTGGCTGGGTAGGTTGATCTCTCGTGGTAGCCTAAGCCCTTTGCTCCGATGACGATTCCGCCGCCAAGCTCCCACTAGCTGGCTGGGTAGGTTGATCTCTCGTGATAGCCTAAGTCCTTTGCTCCGATGACGATTCCGCCGCCAGGCTCCCACTAGCTGGCTGGGTAGGTTGATCTCTCGTGGTAGCCTAAGTCCTTTGCTCCGATGATGATTCCGCCGCCAGGCTCCCACTAGCTGGCTGGGTAGGTTGATCTCTCGTGGTAGCCTAAGTCCTTTGCTCCGATGACGATTCCGCCACCAGGCTCCCACTAGCTGGCTCGGTAGGTTGATCTCTCGTGGTAGCCTAAGCCCTTTGCTCCGATGACGATTCCGCCGCCAGGCTCCCACTAGCTGGCTGGGTAGGTTGATCTCTCATGGTAGCCTAAGTCCTTTGCTCCGATGACGATTCCGCCGCCAGGCTCCCACTAGCTGGCTGGGTAGGTTGATCTCTCGTGGTAGCCTAAGCCCTTTGCTCCGATGACGATTCCGCCACCAGGCTCCCACTAGCTGACTGGGTAGGTTGATCTCTCATGGTAGCCCAAGTCCCTTTGCTCCGAGGTGGTCCCGCTGCCAGGCTCCCACTAGCTGGCAGGGTCGGTGGTACCTCTCGTGGAGAGTAAGTCCCTTTGTTCCGAGGTGGTCCCGCTATCAGGCTCCCACTAGCTGACATGGCAGGTGGTACCTCTCGTAGAGGCTAAGTGTTTGCACCCCGAGGCCGTCTCGTCACCCAGGCTCCCATTAGCTGGCTTGACATGTTGACCCCTCGGGGAGGCTAAGTATTTTCACCCAGAGGAGGTCTCGCCACCCAGGCTCCCATAGCTGGCATGGCAGGTTGACCCCGAGGGGAAGTTACCCTCTGCGAATACGTCGGGTTGGATGTTTCTTTCCGATCTTGTACCAACCTCGAAAAGAGCGGGGATTGTGTACAACCCCGTATTCACGAAGAGTGGGCCCCAAACAAGGCAAACCCGTTTTAAGCTTTTTGGAGATTTTGCACTCTCGGTGGCCAATTTTGGCTCTGGCTTGGAAACATACTATTAGGGGGAGGAAAAATTGCCCCCCCCCATTGGCTCCATTGTTGGGAGGTGGGTGCGGCAAGTTGGCTAGCACCCGCCCCGGCCTGTTGAGTCCGAGGTAGGGGCAGGCGAGACGGCCAGGGGCCGGTCCCGCCCGAGCGGCCTGCTCGCGGGCGAGGCGGCCGCGGCCTGGCTCTCGCCCGGGCGGCCTGCTCGCGGGCGAGATGGCCAGGGGCCGGTCTCGCCCGGGCGGCCTGCTCGCGGGCGAGACGGCCAGGGGCCGGTCTCGCCCGAGCGGCCTACTCGCGGGCGAGGCTGCCACGGCCTAGCTCTCGCCCGGGCGGCCTGTTCGCGAGCGAGACGGCCAGGGGCCGGTCTCGCCCGAGCGGCCAGCTCGCGGGCGAGGCGGCCGCGGCCTGGCTCTCGCACGAGCGGCCTGCTCGCGGCCTGCACGACGGCCTAGAGCCACCTCGGATGTTTGGGGCCGGGGTGTTGACAGCGTGCTTTTACTACTGTGCCCCTGGGGGCGTTTTACCCCTCCGCCCCCGGCGTGGCGGTTTCCTACTGGCCCAAGGCTTATTTTCCTTGGGGGCGTTTCAGACATTTATGGGTCATGTGCTTGGGAAAAACTATAAATAAACCCCCTTGGGTGTCTTGGAGAGGATCTTTTTTTTTGGCTTCCTCCTCCCTTAGTTCCTCCTTGGTAGAGTAGAGAGGGCTCCTCCAAGGCACCCTAGCTCGAGCATTGGCTAGGGAGGGGAAGAGCTCAGGTAGCCTTCCGGGTGTGAGGTGGGACCTCCGCGCTAGAGCCGAGGGTCTGTTCCTAGTTTCCCAAGTCTTCGGTTCGTGACGTTTCTCCGAGTGTAGTAGGTGTGAGGTCACCCCTCTTTTGGGACCCCGAACTCCATGAGAGACCAAGTTTTTGGTTTCAACAGTTATGACATCTCCTTTCTCAAAGAGGAGTGCCAAATAAGAAAGTCAAGTGATCAAGAGATCATTTTGACTGGCACTAGGAAAGGGAATGTATATTGTCTTAACCTAGATTGTGAGTTTGACAACTCACCCATTTGTCTATTTGCAGGAGAAAAAGCTTCACTATGTGTCAAATGGCACAAGAGGTTTTCCCATCTGAACTATAAGTCAATAAGATAGCTGTTTAGCTTGGGGTTAGTGAGGAATGGTCCTCAAGTCAAGTGCATTAAAGAGGGGGTGTGTTCTGCTTGCCAAAAGGGCAAACAGACTAAGTCCTCTTTCCATGCACTTGATATCAAAGATTCAATGAGATGTTTATATCTCTTGCATATGGATTTGTTTGGTCCTATGCCAGTTCATAGTCTTGGTAGGAAAGTATACACATTAGTTATTGTGGATGACTATTCTAGATACACATGGGTTTTCTTCTTGAGGCAGAAATCTGAAACCCCAACTGTTTTCCAGACTTTTGTTAGACAAATTCAGAATGAATATAACAGTTCAGTGGTCAAAATCAGAAGTGACCATGGAACATAATTTCAGTCTGAATGTATGACAAAGTTCTCTGATGAACTTGGGATTCATCAAGAATTCTCCTCACCTAGAACTTCTCAGCAAAATGGAGTTGTTGAAGGAAAGAATAAGACTCTAATTGAGGCAAGTAGAACACTACTTAGTGACACTACTCTCCCTGAGTACTTCTGGGCAGAGGCAGTAAATACTGCATGTCATGTTCTCAATAGAGCCTCCATCAATAAGAAACATAAGATGACCCCCTATCAGATTTTGAAAGGCAGAAAACCAAACATTTCCTACTTTAGAATCTTTGGTATCAAGTGTTATGTTTTAGTTAATGGTAAGCACTACCAAAAAAGGTTTGCTGCCAAATCCCTAGAAGGGATATTTGTTGGGTACAATAATAATAGTAGGTCATACAAAATCTACAACTTAACTACCCAATTTGTAGAGGAATTTGTCCATGTTGTATTTAATGAATCTAAGTTGATTAACAGTGAATTGTCTAGTTCTTCAGTTAGTTCTATAGGTCTAACAGACATGCTAGACAAGCTGACCATCACTAAAGAGGTACCTGCTAGGCTGGATGAGGAAAAAGATGCTTGCTGTCCAGGGGAAGAACAAGACTCACTAAATGAAGAAGATAATGAGGAGCATCAGGTTGAAGAAAATGAAGAAGCCCATGAGGTTGACAGTTTTCCTCCAGCAAGAAGACACTTGAAGGATCATCCAGCACACCAAATTACTGGTGATGCAAGTCAAGGTGTTCTAACAAGAAGCAAAAGTATGAACTCAGTCCTATGTTCTAGCTTCTTGTTACAAATAGAACCCAGAAAGTTTGAAGAAGCCATGCTAGACACAAACTGGATTGATGTTATGCAAGAAGAGCTGACTCAATTCAAAAGATGTAATGTATGAGAACTGGTTCCTAAACCAAAGGATCACAACATCATAGGAACCAAGTGGATCTACAGAAACAAACTTAATGAGAATTGGACTATAATCAGGAACAAGGCCAGATTGGTAGCAAAAGGCTACAGGCAAGAGGAAGGGATTGACTTTGATCAAACTTTTGCCCCAGTATCAAGGTTGGAGGCTATAAGACTGTTCTAGACCTATGTTGTCTATCAAGGGTTTAAGGTATATCAAATGGATGTAAAGTCAGCATTCCTCAATGGTGACTTAAAAGAGGAAGTCTATGTTGAACAACCCTCAGGTTTTGTAGACTCTCATTATCCTGATTATGTATATAGGCTTAGGAAAGCTCTATATGGTTTAAAACAAGCCCCAAGGGCTTGGTATGAAACCTTGTCTGCTTTTCGCATTGAGAATAAGTTCTCTAGAGGAAAGATAGACAAAACTCTATTCTTTAGGGAATCTAAAGGCAAGATAATCCTAGTCCAGATATATGTTGATGACATTATATTTGGTTCAACTGAAAACAACCTTTGTAGGAAGTTTGCCAAACTTATGCAAGGGATGTTTGAGATGAGCAGTATGGGTGAGCCGAAGTTCTTTTTGGGACTTTAAGTTAGACAGACTGATGATGGATTGTCCATATCTCAGTCTAAGTTCACCAAGGAGTTGATAAAGAAATATGGAATGGACTCAGCCTCCACCATGAAAACTCCAATGTGAACAAGTATGCCTATAGGCAAAGATGAGGCAGGGAAACCTGTTGATGAGTCTTTGTATAGAGGGATAATTGGCTCCCTACTTTATTTGACTGCTAGTAGACCTGACATCATGTATACAACATGTGTCTGTGCTAGGTACCAAGCTTGCCCAAAGGAATCTCATTATACTGCAGTTAAAAGAATTTTGAGATATCTTAAGGGCACACCTAATCTAGGCCTTTGGTACCCAAAGAATAGAGATTTCTTACTAACAGGTTTCTCAGATGCAGACTTTGCAGGATGCAAAGAAGACAGGAAGAGTACAACAGGAACCTGTCAATTCCTAGGAGGAAGGCTGGTGTCATGGTGCAGCAAGAAGCAAACAAGTGTAGCTATATCAACAGCTGAGTCTGAGTATGTAGCTGCAGGTAGTTGCTGTGCACATTTGTTGTGGATAAAGCACCAACTAGAAGATTATGACATCAAGGTAAGTAGAATTCCACTATTTTGTGATTCTACCAGTGCTATTTCTATTACTAGGAATCCTGTCTCACACAGTAGAACCAAGCATATAGAAATTATGTTTCATTTCATCAGAGAACATGTTGATAAGGAAGATATTAGTCTAGAGTGTGAACACAAATAATCAAATAGCTGATATATTTACAAAACCTCTGGAAGAAATTAAATTCAATTATTTTAAAATTGAATTAGGTATGTTGAACCTAAAATAGGTTAGCACAAGCTTCCCTAAGAAGAATATGTAAGTACAAAATTTCTCAGGAAATTTATCTAAGTACAAAGTTTGTGTCGACACAAGCACAATTATGTCGACACACTCAGTATGTTGTGTCGGCATAACCTTGTCGAGACCTTATATCTAGATGATTTTTTGTGTCGACACACAAAAGTTGGGGTTGACACAACTATGTCAAGACATGACCAGCCCGTGTCGAATCTAACACATGTATGTCGACATTTAGACATGTCGACTAAACCTAAGTTTTGTCGAGACCTAGGTCATTTCTGTTGACACATGTAAAATTTGGTCGACTATGGCTCGTCTTTTGACCTGCCCTTTATGCTAACACTATAAATAGGTCAAGCCAAAATCTGGTCGACTATGCTTTCAGAAATCTACGATCTGCACCTTGTGTCGACAAAGACCTTATCTTCTTTTCTCTTCCATCTCTCCCGACAATGGCGCCTCACCATGATGATAAGGTGAATGAAGGATATGATCTGGTTCGTGGAGGATTCACGATAACTTCCCAAGAAATCCAGGGTGTCATTACCCTAATTTCTGATAATGGATTAGAATTCTTGGTCTCAAAACCCACAAAAATTTGGAAAAATGAAGTCATGGAATTCTATTCATCTGCTACTGTGGACCCAGAAGGGAAGAAGATCAAAGCCACAGTTCAGGATTCACGAGTTAGACTAACGCTAAAGACTATCAGGAAATCACTCCATTTTCCCATGATTAAGGATGATGAAGAAATTATTCCATCCAGAACTAAAGAAGCACCAAGTTGGTGCAGGCTAAATCCTAATATCAAGTTTGGATCATCTATTGCCCGAAAAGGGATGAATTCCCAAGGAAAGTTTCTGTCTGAGATAGTGGGCAAGGTAATTCTTTGTAAGACTGGTGGACATGATATAATTTCAGTCCACATGTTTAATTTGATGACAAGGATTATTTTCACCATAAAAACAGACTGAGCATCAATAGTTTTTGATAAGCTTCAAGAAGGAATAAAGAAACCAAATCTGGGAAGGATTTTGAGTTTATGTCTATCTGCTACAATACCAGATATTTTGAACCAACTTCCAGGAACCAAAATCAACCACATAAGGAGGATGGATGTGAGAATTCTATCTAGATGGGATAGAGTTTTGACAAAGGAAGTATCTACTCCACAAAAAGTTGTTAAGAAAGATAAACAGCAGAAAAAGGTTATTCCACAAGCAGAATCCTCCAGTGATTCTGAAGAAGAAGTAGTCTTCAGTTCAGATGAAAACAGACCACAAAAAGAAGCACTGGATCAAGTGGAGAGCAGTATGCTTCTAGAGCAACAGGTTGTCTCCACTCCAGGGGGAGAAAATCCTAAACCAGCAGTACAAGTTGTGCTGCCTGCCCAAGGGGGAGGTGTTACTGAAGCTGCTCTAGAAAGTGAGTATGTTGCTGATACTATTATGGAAATAGTGTCAGAAATCAACAATAAAGAACTGTTAAATGCTGAGGAAGAAGCACAAGATGAACAGATACAAGATATTGCACAAAATATTAAAGTAAGTATCTACTTTATAGAGAATGACCTGGACAAAGATTTGGATATCCAGGGAGAACCATCTGATTTCCAAACAAATTTTGTTCCTTCTGTTCAGCTGTAGCAAGAGATAACTATGGAAGAGCTATTCCCTGAACACCTAACATCAAGGACTGAGGGGGAGCAGCAAATCATAGAAAAAGAACTTCCACGAACAGAGGGGGAGATGTCTCAGTATGTCCCAACTGATAAGGAACCAGTAAATATACAAAGTTCCTCAGAATCTTCTGATGATGAAGAAGCCTCAATGGCTAAGAAAAGGAAGTTAGCTGCCTTAAGAAAACGGAGCTCAGGCTATAAAAAGGCCTTACAAATAGTCACACCACCACCTACTCCAAGCATGGATTTCAGTTCCCTACTGGTCCAATTGCAAGTGAAATTAGATGATCAAAGCCAGTCTTTGGAAAGGTATGTGGATGAAACACATAAAGATTTGCAATTCAATCTAGCTCAAGATATCAAATCAATCAGGTTTGAAGTAAATCAAAATAAAAAAGAAATGACAGATTGCTTTCACAAGGGAGTAAATGTTGTGGTATACTTGGCAAAGCAACAACAAGAACTCACTACTAAAGTTAAAGACATTGCAGTTAAGCAAGGATATATTTTTGAGAATCAAATACGGATGAATGAGAATCACAAAGAGTCACACTTTGCCATTCTTACACAGATTGATAATCTAACAACTGCTCTCAAAGCTGAAGTGTCCAAGCAGATCAAAGAAGATCTAGCTGCTGTTCAGGACACATTTACAAAATCTCACAAGAATATTTCTGACTACTTGAAGAAGTTCAGGAATTATTACAAAGAATGAACATATTATCTTATTAACCAAGTCAGATTTCAGAAGGATGATCTGAGAGATTATATTGAAAGAGAAGTCATAAAGGGGGATAGGGTGTTAGTCAAAGCCAGCTCAGATCATGCTAAATGGATATCAAATAGTATCAGAGCAACTCTTGGATATCCCCCTTGTGTGATGATGACAATGTTGTTGAGTCTGGAGTGCAACCTGCCTATATTGAAGGAGATCAACCTGAAGTTGTTCAGGTCATTTACCCTCCAGCTGATTTTGACATGGTTCACTAAGAAGTTCAATCGATGTACAGCCCTCCATAGGAGGATAAAAATATTATCATTGAAAAAGTAGAAATGTCAGAGGCTGCCAAGGAAGCTCAGAAGGAAGCACACTTGTCCAAGAAAAGGTTTAGAGAACAGGCTGAGCTGAAGCCTGATTTTGAGCAATGGATCCCTACTTCCAGGAACATTATATTGACTTCCTGAAAAGCTGTGAAGGACAAGACCCATGAGAGGTGTAAATGGTATACTGAGAAAGAGTGCAACAAGTATCAAGCCAAACAGGAAGCCATTCTTGAATACAGCAGGAAAGCAAAAGCTGGGAAGTTACCTGCTAATGCTCTGGAGCCTAGCTATAAGACCCCCTTTTTTTTCTTTTCGAACACCGGGGTCTTAGACCCAGAACCGCCATTTTGCGGTGACTCCTTCATGCCATAAAGGGTCATCACCACAAAGCGCCGATTCTGCCGGCCAATTCGATCACAAAAAAGTAGCAAAATAAAGTAAACGCAAACTAGCAGTCCACAAAAAATCACATATCATATAGATAATCTCCACGAAGGGAGTGTCCACAGAATAATATATCAGAGTACTAAAAATACGGGCTTATGCCAGGTACATCATGTTCTCACTACAATTCACTCATGCGGAAGCAAATGCTGAAAATCTACTCAAGTTCGAGACTCACGGTCCAGGCTATATGAACTCCGGAGCTAGACAACCCCATCTCCATGCGCACCGGTCTCTGGGGCTGCTCCTCCATGCTGGGCTCCACGATCCCCTAAATGATGCGGTTCGAAAACCGTTAGTCTAAAAGACTAAGCCCTATCATCCCCCGCCCCTTCCCCCATGGCTCCTAGGAACCGAGCGGAGAGGAAGAAAGGGGAGGACTTGAAGGTGGAGAATAATCAAAAACAGATGGCAGCGGACCTATACTAGCAATTCTATAATAGATATTGACAATAAGATGAAATATGAAAAGTAACCTTCACTTATGTGAGAACACATAAGCCAAGGGGTCTTCTGCAAGGCTCCCATCGTATAAAGAGTCTCATACCAATTTATACGTTGGGGTGTCGGTTATCAAACAGCAATAAATATATATCAAAATTGACCTGAATTTATAAACTTGCCCACACAAGCTTATAGACCAAGGGGTCGTTTTGCAGGTCCTAATGTATATAAGTGTCCCATTCCACTTATACTTTAGGTGTCAGGGTTAAATGAATCGATTATGCTATGACATGCAAGTGGGTATGATGGAACATGCAAGTGCAACACACACACCCGACTCTGTGCATACAGACCTTTAGTTCCCCCTTTCTGGAGTCGTAACCTCCCAGGATACCTTCGTAGTGGCAGACGGAAGCGGTGGGTTGGGCCTCACCCACCTCTAAACCAGTAAAGCACTACCGGTCAGACCTATCGTATGCCTCAACGCTTGGTGCACGAAGTGGACTCCTGCATACTCTTGCCGGCTGGCGCACCGGACTTCTGTTGGCAAAGTGCTAACCACACTTGCCGAGTCAGCGTATTGGCATCAGTGCATCGACCCGCCAATACCGAAGACCCACCACCTTAATTTTCTTCCCTTTCATGCACATGCAAATTTATCGTATTCAAAACCGAGCCGAAGCTCCCCGGACCAAAATGTCCATCTCAAACAATCGAGCCGAAGCTCCCCGGACCAAAACGTCTGTCTCTTAACTATCCAAGCTGAAGATCCCAACTATCTTCCTATGCTATTTGTGTTTCATGAAATGTGCAACCCTAATTACTAAGTTACTCTTTTCGGCTTGTTAATACAGTTTACGTTAACCCAGGATTGCCCCCGGTATTCCCTGTGAAGGGCTCTTAAGGGGCACTAGGAACTATGTTGGGATTACGCCCAGCGTTCCCTTTCGTAAGGTACTTATTATTATTGTTGGTTGATTCTCTTATCCATTACCTTCTCATATTACAATAGGCTAATCCTAGGGTGATTTGACTCCACCTCACCTTGGGGAAGACGATCTTTCGTCGAACCCGAGCGCCTCTAAAGTCTAGCCAAACCAATTTCTCCCCACTCTACCTATCCTTCTATGGTGAACTCATCAACATCTATCCAAAATGACTAACTCCTACACCATGTCCCATCGTATCTTATTGCAATTTACCCAACTTGCCAAATGCATACCATCCTAGGCTATATGTCGGACCGGACAGGTGAAAATCCAAATATTCATTCAAATGGTCTACCTTATTTACTGGAGACTTATCATGACACAAATAGACTAAATCCAGGAAATTATAATTTTCCTAATTTATCTGGCATTTAATTAATTTCCCTTAAGCTTCCAAAGGCTACCAGTTTGAACATGAACTACCCTAAGTACTCATGCAAGATGCCTAACAAAATTATGATAAATATTATGTTATCTCAATATGGTAAATCCAAGATATCACAATTTTTCTATCAACAAGAGGCCACTAAAACTATTTTAGCAGTATTTACTATCTTCCGTTGTTTCAGAACCAAGTATAGAAAATATCCATTCAAAAATTATAAATTAATTATACTATGCAGATACAACCTTAAAAGTAGCATTAGCCAAGTTTTATAATTTTTCAGCAAGAATTATTCTCTGAATAAATTAATTATCAAAAATCTCCATATTATGGACTTGTAAAAGAAGTATTGTAAACAACCCTCTAAAAATTATGAATAAATTCCTACAAGTATATTTTGGCCTGAAATCATCAGTACCTAAGTCTCATGATTTTTTAACAGTTATATAATCTATAAATAATTTTATACCACTGAAGCCCTTTTTTGAAACTAGTGAAGGAAGTACTAAATATCATCAATTAAAAATTGTAACAAAATTTAGGGATATTCACTTAGACTAGTTCATCTTCTGACCAAGTTTCATCAGTTTCAAATGAACAGAATAATCAAATTAATTAAAACACCATTTTGGGCCTTTTGATAGTTAACAAATAAAGTACCAGAGATATAATCCATAAAATTCTAATAAAATTACTAGGGGTTCCAGATGGTCTAAAAATTACTCTACCCAAGTTTCACAACCTTTAAATAAGGTTTAGTGGCTGAATTTACAAAATTGTGCTTCTACCCTAAAACTAGGGTTAGGGTTTTGAGGTGTCTACCTTCCTCCAAGTCCTCTAAGATTCCTTCCAGAGAACTTAGGTTACACTACCTACAATTCTACTGAGTTTTCAAGGTCATACAAGGGAATTAGCATGCATGTCTTTCACAACCCACAAAAGTCCTTCCTTAGGGTTTGAGGTTGAACCCTAGGGTAAATCAAGCCTAAATCACCCCATTTTCCTTAAGAGGGTGACATTGGTCATACTAAGCCAGTGTCCAAAACCTCAGCCTCTGTTGAGGGGAGGTGGCCACCCTAAGCCCATGGTGCACTTTTAATCAAAAACACCTCCTTAAGGCCAAACTAGGGTTTGGTGATTCCCTAACCAAAACCCATTCAAATGAGTTGACATTTTGTAAAGAGCTAGGCATTGATTCCAGGGACCACTCACCAAAATTTGGGAGGGGTTGGAGTTCATTAGACCACTTAATTAAAATACCATAGTTTTATTAAATAAAAGTAAAAAACTTTAGGCAAAGTGTCTCCAAAAAATCCCAATTTTGGACAAACCCTAGATACAGTTAATAATGATCCCCTGCCCAAATTATAGCCCATTTGGACAAGGGATGAAGGGTGGGCATCCATTTGAATATCAAGACAGCGCTATGTATAGGTCCCACCAAAATGGGTGCCCTGGTCCAACCAGAGGGCCAAATTGGTCCAAATCAATTTTGGATTAAAGTAGACCCATAGGGATACAACGTTCATATTGAAAGTTTTCTCACCAGGTGGACGTAAGTATTTTTAAATTTTAAAACATAAATATAAAATCTGTGACAGAAATTGAATAATCATGAAATTAAATCCTATAGTTTAATATTTGGTGAAGAACGAATCTTGGCGCAAATGAACGGGATCCGTTCATCTCCTTCCTTGAGCCGATGGCCAGGATTCATTTTTCCTGGGCCGACTTCAAACGGCTGCCGCCGGCCATCCAGCCCCTTCCCCGGCCGGCCAGCGCCACCACCACCTCCATTGAGGTGGTGGCTGTCGCCGGGCGACGGCACAGCTGCCGGAGAGGCGTTTTCCGGTGGTTCTACTAGGTTGTTTTTCGGCCGAAATCCATGAAAACCAGGATTTGGATCAGGATCAATTGAGCCCAAACCTTGCACCTAATGAATTCTACGATCTACCCATGAGATAAGGAGAGGAGGAGGATCTTGCTGGTGGTCTGGAGTCGAGTAGATCTTCGGGTTGCCATGGTGGTGGTGCCGCCGTCCAGATTTCTGCAACAATGCAGTCAAGTGGCTCGATATCTCCAGGTAAATGGTGGGAAGGGCTCCTCTCATGTCACTGATGGTGTTTAAAACACCAGTTGGGGGAGGGGAGAGGCCAACCATCAATGGCCATTAATGGCCATGAAAGCTTGGCTCGGCCAAGATGGTGGGGGGTGAATCTTGCTTGGGGTGGCCAAGAAACTGCTAGAAATTCCTCTCCTTCTCCATGGGAGTTGAATTCATCCATCAAGGATGGCTCTTGTCCTCCCTAAGCCATGAATGTCTTCTTCCTCCCTCTTTCTCTCTCCTCCATTAAAGGGCAAATGGAGCTTATTCTCTCCTAGTCACCCATGTTGACTGGTCAACTCCATAGGATATGTGCAGCTCACTTAATCATAATAATTATGAAAAGTGAGGTTAGCCTAAGGGAAAATGGCTTGAGCTTGGGTTAGCCCATTTGGGCTAGGTTTGACTTGGCTTATGCTAGGGTTGACTTGGGTCAATTTAATCATTTGGGTTGACCCCAATGGGTCCTTAGTGACCCATTGGCCTCCCTTAAGGTCTATGTAGGGTTGGGTAGGGTTAACTTGGCACCTTGGAGGTCACTTGACCCTTGGTAAGGGCACATTGTCCACTTTGGATCTTGAGTTGACTTGGGTCAACATGACCATTTGTGTTGACCCCAAGGGGTCTTTGGTGACCCCATGGTTTCCCCTGAGGTCTAGGGAGGGTTATGTTGGGTTACCTTGCACTTTGGAGGTCACCTACCCTTAGTAAGGGTACTTTGACCAGATGAGGGGCCTAAGTTGACTTGGGTCAACTTGGTCTCTAGGGCTGAACCCAATGTATCCTTGGTGACCCATTGACCTCACTTTAGGGTTAGGAGGGCATGGGTGGGGTCCACTTGGCTAGGGGAAGGTCAATCGACCCTAAATAGGCTAGTTTGACCCATTTAGGGTTAGGGTTGACTTAGGTCAACTAAGTCTCTTTGATTGACCCCAATGGGTCCTTATGGCTCTAATGGGTCTCCCAAAATATTTGGGGGTGTTGTGGTATGGTCTTGGGGTCAAGGTATAGCCTCATGGTCATCCTAAACTATTGTTCAGAATCCTACTATTTGAAGACCATGATGATTTCCAACTTCATGTCTAAGCTCACTTGGTCTTCTTGAGCTTCCTAGGGTTTTGTCATGACCCAGGCATGGCCAAAACCACTCTTAGGGTTCTAGTTGGAAATGGGATGTTACAAATCCCAATAAACAAAACAAAGATTTCGTCCCAGAAATCAAGGTTAAGCCTATGGGAATTTCTACCGAAGAAAAGAAACTTGTAACATCCCATCACGATGCCATGTTTGCTAAATTAGGTTTAAAAGGAAACCTAAATCTATAACCAATTCGCCCAATTGTCAAATCAAGATCCCAATAAACAAAAGATTATCCCCTACTCTTTCTGGAGCAGCCTTACTAGTTTAAAGCAGGAAAATAAATTAAACATCTTGAGGGGTTGTGAGGTATACCTGACTGAACAGCTCCGGGTACTTTTGTCGCATCAGGTCCTGCAGTTCCCAGGTAAGCTCCTCTTGGCCGTGGTTTCTCCATAGGACTTTGACTAACGGAACCTTTTTGCGACGTAAGATCCGTACTCCTCGGTCATCTATCCGAACCGGCTCCAAGCGTACTGGCCGGTCTGAAGCTATCGGCCCTTCGGTGGTCAAAATCTAATGCTCTAGGCATAGTAGAGCCCTCCTCAGTGAAGAAATGTGGAAGACGTCGTGCAGAGCTGCCAGCTCTGGTGGCAACTCCAGCCTGTAGGCTAGGGGTCCGGTCCGCTCCAAGATCCTGTAAGGGCCCATATACCTAGGGCTGAGCTTCCTCCTCAGACAACGTACCTGTGAAACTCCATGCATGGGCCGGATCTTCAGAAACACTCGGTACCCCACCTGAAACTCCACCTGACGATGCCGGGCGTCATAGTACTTAGCTTGTCTGCTCTGCGCCTCTAGCATCCTGTCTCTGATCATCCTCACCTGAGCCTCGGTGTCTTCAACAAAATCCGATCCCAACACCTTCGGATCCTCGTCCTGAATCCAAGAAAGTGGGGTCCTGCATTTCCTTCCATACAAGGCTTCGTAAGGCTCCATCCTGATCCTGGACTGGTAATTGTTATTATAGGAGAACTCGACCAGGGGTAAGAGTTTCTCCCACGATTCCCCGCGGTCCAAAATGCATAGCCTCAAAAGATCTTCTAGCGTTCGGTTGGTGCGTTTCGTCTGCCCATCCGTCGGGGGATGGAATGCGGTGTTGAAGGTCAATCGTGTGCATGTGTAAGCCTGCACGGATCTCCACTCCCTGGAAGTGAACCGGCCATCCCGATCCGACACGATCGTCTTAGGCACCCTGTGATATCGAACGAACTGCTCCACAAATCTCCGCACTAATACTCCTACAGAGTCGTCCTTCCTGATCGGAATGAATCTGGCGACCTTCGTCAACCGATTGACGATGACCCAAATCGAGTCGTTTCTCGTCCGTGATCTGGGAAGTCCATGAATAAAGTCCATCGCGATGTCTTCAAACTTCCACTCTGGTACCGGGAGTGGTTGCAACATTCCCGCGGGGTTTTTGCGCTCCGCCTTCACTAGCTGGCATGCTTCACAGTGGGTCACAAACTGAGTGATATCCTTCTTCATGCCTGGCCAATACATAGTCTTCTTCAAGTCCGCAGTCATCTTCGTGATCCCCGGGTGCACCGAGTATCTGCTGTGGTGGGCCTCCGCCATGATATCTTCCCGGACATGGCCTCCTTCCGGTATATAAGTCCGACCTCTACAGCATACCACGCCATCCCTCATCGTGTAATCCCCTGCTGTACCGTTCTCCAAGGCCCAGAATATCGGCTCCAATTTGGCATCTCGCCTCTGCCCATCTCTGACTCGGTCCCGGATATCGTCTGTAGCACTTATCGCATCTAAATACTCCATGTAAAGCTCGGGGTCCTCGGACGACACTAGGGTGATGTGCATATCCTCCAATCTCCTCACTAGCTCCATAGACATAACCTGGGGCCCGACTTCGGAAGTGATAGCTCTCCGACTCAACGCTTCGGCCACCACGTTTGCCTTCCCTGGATGGTAGTGCATCTCATACTGGTAATCCGCAAAGAACTCCACCCAACGCCTCTGCCTGATGTTTAGTTCCTTTTGCGTGTCCACGTATTTCAGGTTCTTGTGGTCGGAGTAGATGTCGTAGTGGACTCCATAAAGATAATGGCGCCAGACATTCAAAGCAAAAATGACCGCCCCCATCTCAACATCGTGCACCGGGTAGTTCTGTTCGTGCTTCTTCAACTAGCGAGACGCATACACAATCACATGGCCGCTCTGCTTCAGTACAGCTCCCATACCCTGGTAGGAAGCATCGGTGTAGACCCGAAATCCTTCTCTCCCTGAGGGGAGAGCAAGTATGGGTGCCGAGGTGAGTCGATCCTTCAGCTCCTGGAAAGCTGCCTGGCACTGCGGGGTTCACACGAAAGGTACCTCCTTCTTCGTCAAAGATGTGAGTGGGAGGGCGATTCGAGAGAATCCCTCCATGAACTTCCAGTAATAGCCGGCAAGTCCTAGGAAACTTCATACGTCGGTGGCTGCCTTCAACTGCAGCCAATCCCGAACTGCCTAAATCTTTGCCGGATCCACTACCAACCCGGCTCCACTGATAATATGGCCTAAAAAGCCCACCTCCTTCAACCAGAACTGACATTTGCTGAACTTTGCATATAAATGATTCTCCCGCAGTCTCTATAGGGTCAGTGCCAGATGGCGAGCGTGCTCCTCCTCCGTTCTCGAGTAGATGAGGATGTCATCGATAAATACAATGACAAACACATCTAGATAGTCCTTGAAAACCAGGTTCATGAGGGTCATGAATGCTGATGGTGCATTTGTGAGCCCGAAGGGCATCACCGTAAACTCAAACAATCCATATCTGCTACTAAAAGAAGTCTTCTCAATATCCTCCTCTCGAATCCGAAGCTGGTAGTAGCCCGACCTCAAATCTAATTTTGAAAAGAACTGTTCCCCCTGCCGCTGGTCGAACAGCTCGTCTATCCTTGGTCGTGGATAGGTATTTTGGACTGTCAGCCGATTTAGTGCTCGGTAATCAATACACAAGCGGAGACTTCCGTCCTTCTTCTTGACAAATAGCACCGGGGCTCCCCACGGCGAAGAGCTTGGCCGGACAAACCCTGCCTCTACTAGTTCCTGCAACTGACTTCGGAACTCTGCCAACTCTTTCGGGGCCATCCGATAAGGGGCCCTAGATGTCGGCTTGGCCCCCGGCACAAGCTGTATCTAGAAGTCCTGCTCTCGGTGCGGGGGTAACCCTGGAAGTTTCTCTAGAAAGACGTCAGCAAACTCTCGCACCACCGGGATGTCTTCCATAGACCCCTTGGCCTCCGCCAACTCAAATAAAATCTGATAAACCTCCTCTCCCTGCAGGTGGTCCTTAACGGCCTGTACTGAAGATAAGAGTATACGAGAGGCAGGTCTTATACCTTCGATGATAATGACAGAGTCCCCGTGCCTCACGGTGATCCTCTTTGCTTGACAATCAATCTACGCATGGTTCCAGTATAACCAAGTCATGCTCAGGATCAGCTTGAATACTGGCATCCTTAGGATCGTTGCCGATACTTCAAATGGCTTTCCTCCAATCTCCGCCTCCATGTTGCAATGGGCAGAGGTGAGTATCTCCGATCCGTCGGGTAGACGCACCCTCCTCATCAGGCCTGTGAACCGCTCCACTCCTTCCAACCCTTCTAGAAAGGCCTCCTACACAAACGAGTATGAGGCACCCGTGTCGAGCAGAGTATAGGCGGGCTTGCCGCTGATGAAGACTATACCTGGGACGGTTAAATGTCTTAGAATTTTATAACAGGTTATCTTTCCCATTCATTCTACTTAGTGCAGTTCTACTTATTGGGCAATTGAGAAAGAGAATTCAATTTAAACAATTTAAACATCTTGGCGTACCTGCTATGACCTGCTCTGGGTTCGAGTGTAACACCCCAAAAGTTGAGAGAGGGTCGACAAGCGTTTTCTGGCCAAGTTTGGTTTCTGGCAGGGGGCACACGGCCTGGGACACGAGCGTGTCCCAGGGCGTGTCAGGATCCAGTCGACGTTTTGGTCGAGAGGTCGACGAATTTCGCTCAACGAGGTGTCGAGACAAGGCACACGGCCTAGGACACGGGAGTGTCCAAGGCCGTGTCATTCAGTCGACGAACTTCTCTCGACGAAGTTCACTCGACGAGTGTCGGGTGTCGAGACAGGGGCACACGGCCTGAGACACGGGCGTGTTACAGGGCGTGTCCCGCTTGGTCAACGAACTTCGCTCGATGAAGTGTCGAGACAGTGAACACGGCCTGGAGCCCAGGCATGTTGAGGTAGACATGGACAAGGACACGGGCATGTCCAGTACCCATGTAGTTCTCGGGTTGTTTTCGCGGCTGTGTCGATGGAGGCACACGGCCGACCACACGGCCGTATCAGTTGGAACACGGGCGTATCAGGTCAAACACGGGCGTGTCGGATGCCCGTGTGTTGTTCCAGGCACGTCGGTTTTGACGGCAAATGAAGTACACGGCCCTGGACACGGGCGTGTGCCAGGCCGTGTTTGGCCCAGGTACTTTATTTTCCAGGCGGATCGTGGTCGCTCTTTCCCTTATTTTGGGATCTGATGGTCCAGGACTGCTCTTGAGGAGTTAAGTCCGAGAATAGGGTTGGAAACCCTCATTCTTCTCCAGGCTTTCTCTTACTAAAATTCTAGAGAGAAGGGAGAGCAAGGAAGAAGGTTAAGGAGGGATTGGGCTGTAGGAGAGGCTTCGGTGCTCCAAATCGCGAGCTGAGTCCAGATCCGTGGAGGCTAGATCTTTGCAAAGGTTTTCATCCAGATAATCTTCCATGGCTAGGAAGAGGAGTTGGAAGGTAACGACACTTCTCCTCTCGGTTTTAGGATGCATGTCTTAGAATCTTTTCTTTTCTAGTTTTTGGGCACCAAACACTCAAATGAGAGGGGTTTGGGTCGCCAAGGTTCAAGAGGAACCTCCCGGTCGATTGAGTCCATCCCCGGCATGTTTTGCATTAGAGATCCGCTCCGTTAGTGGATTAGGCATGATGGGTGAAGCCGTAGTCGCGACCGTTAGTCCGACTCGGTGATGTTGCATACGAGCTTTAAGGATTCGTAGAGATCCGTTGCGTCAAGATGCCGTTTTGTGATGTGGTGATGTTTTCCCCTTTTTCTCGAGTAAGTACGTATAGTCAGAACCGGATAAGGTTAGCTCCTCAATGGTGGTAGATGGTTTCCTTGGTGGACAAGGTTAGCTCCGCATGAGTGGTAGATGTTTCCTTGGTGCGCGAGAACGCTGTCGTACATATGAGGGACTAGGGTGAAATTATCTTGGTTTGTGATGTGCCAAGGCGTGGCTATGTCTCTGTGGTCGGCTGGCTATCCCGTGACGTACACATCATGTGTGAAGAGTGTCCCGGCGAGACTAGTCCCCTTCTGTGAGACTGACAAGAATGCCAAGCATGGGGGCAAGCCTGGGCAATGAGGCCATGAGCGGGTGGGGTCCAGCAAGGCTTCTTAGAATCGGTCAGTTTGTGTTTGTTGGAATCCTGACATGAGACATCAGAGCTTGCAGGCAAGCCCGGGTCTAAGACCTTAAGCGGGTGGGGCCTTAGCAAGAGTTCCATGTGGCTGCATGTGCGCCGTTGGGGGAGATTGTGTTACCCCCTTTGTTTGTGGCTTTATGCCAATGGGGGAAACGATGAGTACCCAATTGATGTGATGTTGTACTAGATGCATACGCTATAGGGTGTCTTGGGTGAAACTCGAGTGTTGCATTCATGTTGCATTGTAGGCCCTAACATTATATGCTCAACAGTAGAGAACATGTATGATGTTTGAGACATCCAAGCCTGTTTCTTTAGTTGCTTTTCTTGTCTATGATTATTTCATACGAAGTGCTAACTTGCAGGTTGGAGGAGGACCCCGGGGTCCGTTAGGGGTGGCCGGGAGGAGATGTGTTGTTTACACAGTTTGAGGTCAGCCTTTGCTGACCCACGTTACTAATAATTTTTACAGGGCAAGGATCGCACGCAGGAGCTAGCTCGCCGTCCAGAAAGTCCTAAGCCTCATGAAGTGATAACTTTTGTAGTAGCTCTAGTCTTTATGACATTGTATGTTTTGATTCCCTTGCTGACCGGCTTGCATGCCGAGGTAGACTAGGTGTGCTTATGCACTTTCATGACTGTTGTATTATTTGAGTTTGGACTCTCTTATGTGGTAAGGCCATTAGGGCCATTTTTTATTACTCTTATAGTGGTGGATTACTTCTAGTCTTGCTTGTATTTCCGCTGTGTTGTGCAAAGAGTTATGAGTGTGGGTAGTTATATCATCTTATAATACTAATGTTGTGGCGTCCGTATGTTGTGGGTCCCCGACCGGACCCATATTATACGGTCATTACAGGGGAGGTGTTACAATTTGGTATCAAAGTCAGGTTAGATTCAAGGTCAATGCTTAGAGAAGTTATCCACATAAGAGTAACGCGGGACCAGAAGTGTCCTTATGTTTAAATCTTGAGATTAGAGACTGATTCCTTATTTCTTGTTTTCTTGAAGAGTGCAAGCAACGAGGCTGGAACATCGAGAGCAAGAGAAGAACTCTCGGCGAGCAGTGCCACTGCTCCGGGTCTTTTGGGTATGGGTGTAAACCCGGCCGACTTCTGTCGCATGCTTGCAGAAGCGATGATGGCAGCCCAAGCTACAGCGGCATCTCAGGTAGCAATCCCTGCTACACCGGACACGGCGACGGCAGTGCCAGACGGAGAAGCCAGGCGAGTGGAGCCTTTGGCGGAAAGGGTGGTTGTCGGACATGGAGACCGACACAAGAAGTATTTCCTGAGCTTCCATCCCCCGTCATTCAAGGGAGTTGGTACGCCAACGGATGCGGAGGATTGGTGGGTTCGAATTCAAGAGCTTTTGAGGGCGGCAGAGACGCCAGAATAAAAAAATCTGAGTATGCGACGTTCATGTCAGAAGGAGACGTCAAGTTGTGGTGGGTGAGCCATAGCGGCCGCCAGTTCCCTGGACGCACCCCGTCAATGGAGGAATTTGGGGATGCTTTTCTAAAGAGGTACATTCCCATTTCTACACGGTTGGCCCTTTATAGGCAGTTTCTGCACTTAATGCAGCGAGACAAGACGGTTGACTAGTATGTGCAGGAGTTCACCCGTTTGGGTCGTTACGCGGGAACGATGATGGCAGATGATGTAGAGAGGGATAACCTCTTCTACCAGGGGCTGAGGGAGAATCTGAGGCAACCCCTCATTTCCATGAAGAGAGCTGGTTTCAATGAACTAGTTGAGTCTTCTAGGATATTGGAAAGTGATCTGGAGCGAACCCAACGTCATAAGGGTTTCACTCCCAAGCAAGGGGAAGGGAAGCCTCCCCAATCCCAGGGAAAGTCTGAAGGGAGTAGGTGGAGGAAAAACCCTCACACTTCCAGGTCTGGTGAGAAGAGCAAGTGGACGCCTGGAGGTTCTCACTCTAGGGGACCGCCGACGTGCTTCAACTGCGGTAAGATGGGGCACATAGCTCGTGTTTGTCCTCAAGGAGGAGCGGAGCATGAGCCAAGGTAGGAGCAGACTGTGCGCTCCGGCCCCAGTGCCGCAGAGAAAGGGAAGATGGCGGAGTCTAGTGCTTCTCGGTTCCAACCGGTGCAACCAAGGGCCTACAACCTTGGACAGCAGGAAGCGATCCGTCAAACCGATGTGGTGACAGGTATGATGAAATTTAAGTTTTAATTTTGTGCTTCATACTGTTAGACTTTTATGTGTGATATCTATGTTGTAGGCTTTATATTAGTTTCTGGTTACCCCGCTAGGGTATTGTTCGATACGGGAACATCGCAATCCTTTCTTGCGTAGAGATTCATCTGGAGAATAGGAGTTAAGTTTTTCTCTACGGACGCGGAGTTGAAAGTGTGCATGCCTAATGGGTCATCCATGACCACTGGGGCCAAAGTGCGCATCTGTTGGGAGCTGGACGGAGTTGACTTCGTTTTGGTAGCAGAGATTTTACCATTGGTTGAGTTTGATGTCATTTTGGTCATGGACTGGCTTGCAGAGCAGCGCACCAGTATTGATTGCCTATCCAAGGTAGTGACCCTATGGAGCAAAGGGCAGGTGGAAGTCAAATTTGAGGGCCTTTGTGGAGTGGCCTTTTCCCTGATTTCAGCCATGTAATTGATGTGGGCGGTTAACCAGGGTGGTGTATAGCTGGTAGCGTTATTGGAGGTTCGTCTCTCCCAATTGTCTACTGAGGAAGTGCCCGTAGTGGCAGAGTTCAAGGATGTGTTTCCGGATGAACTTCCTGGAGCGCCTCCTCGGCGAGAGATCGACTTCTCGATCGAGTTAGTGCCGGAGGCTAGGCCGGTGTCACGTCCTCCGTTTAGGATGGCACCAAAGGAGTTGGCTGAACTTAAAGTACAGTTACAGGAACTGTTGGAGCAAGGTTATATTAGACTCAGTTCTTCGCCGTGGAGCGCGCCGGTGTTGTTTGTAAAGAAGAAAGACGGTAGTATGCGGCTGTGCATAGACTACCGAGAGCTGAACAAACTGACCGTTAAGAAGAAGTATCTGATTCCTCGAATAGACGACTTGTTCGACCAGTTGGTGGGGTCGGTGGTGTACTCAAAATTGGACTTGATGTCAGGCTATTATTAGCTGCGAATTCGGGACGAGGACATACCCAAGACTGCCTTTGGTACAAGGTATGGACACTTTGAGTTTACGGTGATGCCGTTCGGGCTGACGAACGCGCCATCTGTGTTCATGGATCTTATGAATCGGGTATTTCGGGAATACTTGGATTCTTTTGTGGTTGTCTTCATTGACGACATCTTGGTGTATTCCAAATCGGAAGTGGAGCATGAGACCCACTTGAGAGTGGTCTTGCAGGTGTTGAGAGAGAATCAGCTGTATGCAAAGTTCTCAAAGTGAGAGTTCTGGTTAACGAAGGTGGCATTTTTGGGCCACGTGATTAGTGGGGATGGGGTGACAGTGGATCAAACAAAAGTGGAAGCCATCAGAGATTGGCCTGTTTTGAGGACCGTGGCGGAAGTCCGAAGTTTTCTTGGACTAGCCGGGTATTATAGGAGATTCGTGGAGAATTTTTCGTGGATAGCTCTACCCCTCACCTCACTCACTCGTAAAGATCATAAGTTTGTGTGGACTCAAGAGTGCAGTCAAGAATTTAAGGCACTGAAGGAGAGACTGGTGATGGCTCCAATCCTAAGTCAACCGCAAGGGACCGAGGGATTTCAGATCTTCAGTGACGCATCAGGATGCGGTTTGGGTTGCGTCTTAGTGCAGCATGGCAAGGTGATAGCTTTTGGGTCTAGACAGTTGAAGCCTCATGAGAGGAATTACCCCGTCCATGACTTGGAGTTGGCGGCGGTATTTTTTGCGTTGAAAATTTGGCGACATTATGTGTATGGTGCAAAGGTGGAGATCTTCACGGATCATAAATGTCTAAAGTATCTCTTGGATCAAAAGGACTTGAACATGCGGCAACGCAGGTGGGTTGAGTTTCTTGGAGACTACGAGGTGGCGATTCAGTATACGCCAGGTAAATCCAACGTGGTGGCGGATGCCTTGAGTAGAAAGTACTCGGGGCAAGGGAATTGGATCGAATCTCACGATGAGCGGTTGGTACGGGAATGGGAGTCCCTTGGTTTGGAATGTGTGGCGAGAGGAGAGTCCAGCGTGGCTCGTTTGAACTGGATTGAAATGCAGAATGACTTGTCCGATCGCATTCGGGAAGTGACTCGGTTGGATGTGGAGTTTCAACCTTTTGTGTTGGAGGCTCAAAAGGGCGAGAGCAGCGCCTGGGAGATGATTGATGGGATTCTGAGGAAGGACGAAAGGGTTTGTGTACCACTGTTCGGCAAACTCCGTGAGGAGTTGATGTTTGAGGCTCACTTCACAAAGTACTCCATTAACCCGGGCAGTACAAAAATGTACTTGGATATGAAGAAATCCTTTTGGTGGCCGGGGCTGAAGCGGGACGTAGCTTTGTAAGTGAATCGTTGCCAAACTTGCGCCTTGGTGAAGGCCGAATGTCAGAAGCCGGGCGGGTCCCTGAAGCCCCTTCCAATCCCTGAGTGGAAATTTGATGACATCTTTTTTTTTTACATGGTTTGCCTAGATCTCAGCAGGGTAATGATGCTATTTGGGTGATCGTGGATCGCTTAACCAAGGTGGCCCACTTCATCCCAAATCGGAAGGAGGACAGCGTGGAGAAGCTGGTGGAGTTGTATGTTCGCAACATTGTGCGATTGCATGGGATTCCTAAGAGCATAGTCAGCGATCGAGATGGACGGTTTATGTCCAAGGACTGGAGATTGGTCAGAAGAGTTTGGGCACGAAGCTAAAGTTTAGTACGGCGTTCCATCCTCAAACTGACGGGAAAACCGAAAGAACGAACCGTACTATGGAGGATATGCTGAGAATGTGCGTTCTTGACTTCGGCAAGAAGTGGGAAGATCACCTCTCCATGGTGGAATTCGCGTACAATAACAGTTATCAAGCAAGTATAAAAATGGCGCCATACGAAGCTTTGTATGGGAGACGGTGTCGAACACCGATGTCTTGGACAGAGGTGGGAGACACCAAAATTTTGGGGAAAGAGGTGGTAGTTGACGCTTGTGAGTTGGTACGGATAATTCAAGAGCGTATGAAGGTGGAGCAAGACCGGCAAGCAAAATACTTTAATGCTCGTCACAGGAAGTTGGAGTTTGCGGTAGGTGATTGGGTCTATTTGAAGATCAAGCCGTTCAAAGGCGTCTCACGGATTAGCCGACTCAAGAAGTTGAGTCCAAGGTTTTGGGGTCCTTTTGAAGTTGTTGAACGGGTTGGAGAAGCAGCCTATCGGTTAGCGTTGTCCGCGGAGCTGAGTGGATTGCACGACGTCTTCCATGTCTTCGTCTTGAGGAAATCCTTGGTGGAAGATAGTGTGGTGATCGAGCCGGCAACGGTTCCGATAGAGGAAGACTTAAGGATGCGAGTCCGTCCAATTGCTATAGAGGATTCGGAGACTCGGCAGTTGCGGAATAAAGAGGTTAAACTCGTGAAAGTCCGATGGGACAACTGCGGTCGTGAGGAGCTCTCTTGGGAGAGAGAACAAGCCATGCGAGAAGATTATCCAGAGCTCTTCAAATCAGGTACAATTTAAGCGTTGTTTCCTTTTGCTTTGTAATTTCGGGACGAAATTCTTTTAAGGGGGGAGATTTGTAACACCCAAAATTTGAGAGAGGGTCGACCAGCATTTTCTGGCCAAGTTTGGTTTCTGGCAGGGGGCACACAGCCTGGGACACGGGCGTGTCCCAGGGCGTGTCAAGCTCCAGTCGACATTTTGGTCGAGAGGTCGACGAATTTCGCTCGACGAGGTATCGAGACAAGGCACACGGCCTAGGACACGGGTGTGTCCAAGGCCGTGTCAGTCAGTCGACGAACTTCTCTCGACGAAGTTCACTCGACGAGTGTCGAGTGTCGAGACAGCGGCACACGACCTGAGACACAGGCGTGTCACAGGGCGTGTCCCTCTTGGTCGACGAACTTCGCTCGACGAAGTGTCGAGACAGTGAACACGGCCTGGATTCCAGGCGTGTTGAGCTAGACACGGGCAAGGACACGGGCGTGTCCAGTACCCGTGTAGTTCTCGGGTTGTTTTCGTGGCTGTGTTGATGGAGGCACACGGCCGACCACACAGTCGTGTCAGTTGGAACACGGGCGTGTCAGGTTGAACACGGGCGTGTCGTATGCCCGTGTGTTGTTCCAGGCGTGTCGGTGATCCGTTGCGGCAAGATGCCGTTTTGTGATGTGGTGATGTCTTCCCATTTTTCTCGAGTAAGTACGTGTAGTCGGAACCGGACAAGGTTAGCTCCTCAATGGTGGTAGATGGTTTACTTGGTGGACAAGGTTAGCTCTGCATGAGTGGTAGATGTTTCCTTGGTGTGCGGGAACGCTGTAGTACAAATGAGGGACTAGGGTGAAATTGTCTTGGTTTGTGATGTGCCAAGGCGTGGCTGTGTCTCCGTGGTTAGCTGGCTATCCCGTGACATACACGTCATGTGTGGAGAGTGTCCCGACGAGACTAGTCCCCTTCTGTGAGACTGACGAGAATGCCAAGCATGGGGGCAAGCCCGGGCAATGAGGCCATGAGCGGGTGGGGTCCAGCAAGGCTTCTTAGAATCGGTCTGTTTGTGTTTGTTGGAATCCTGACATAAGACGTTAGTGCTTGCAGGCAAGCTCGGGTCTAAGACCTTGAGCGGGTGGGGCCTTAGCAAGAGTTCCATGTGGCTGTCTGTGCGCCGTTGGGGGAGATTGTTGTTGGGTACATTGAAATAAATGTACCTGATTTGAAGAAACATCACCCTACTCAATGATATACATCAAAATGTATTTAATGTGTTTTGAGTTTAGTTGTGCAGGTTAAGTATTTGCAGGGAAAGCTGAAAAGTTTCTAAGTCTATGTGTCGACACCCAGAAGAAAAGTGTCGACACTTAAGAAGACTTGTGTCGACACCCAGAGAAGCAGTGTCGACACTTGGAGTAATTGTGTCGACACCAGGGATGCACAGTCGACACCAAAAGGAAAGTGTCGACACATAAAGAATGTGTCGACACTCAATGAAGAAATGTCCAGAGAAGCAGTGTCGACACTTAGAAGCAGTGTCGACACCCAGAGGAACTTTGTCGACATCAGAAAGTGTCGACACTTGGAGGCTGTGTTGACACTCAGCAAACTTCAACAGAGTTCAAGTACATGTGTCGACATAATGAAGAATGTGTCGACACACAGCAGAAGACTCAACACATGAAGAAAGTGTCGACACTAGGAGGCTGTGTCGACACTCAGCAAAGTTCAACAAATTCTAAGTACAAGTGTCGACACAAAGGAGATGTGTCGACACTCAGCCAAAGTCTCAACAAAAGAAGAATGTGTCGACACAAGGAGCTGTGTCGACACTCAGCAAAAGTATCAACACAGAAGGCATGTGTCGACACCAAGAAGATGTGTCGACACTGAACAAGTTCAACACAAGAAGATGTGTCGACACAAAGGAGGTGTGTCGACACTTAGTAGAATTCAACTAAATACTGAAGAACAAGGAGTTGTGTTGACACACAATTTCAGTGTCGACACATGTTGAAGAGGCAGTGTCGAGAAGCAAATTCTACAACACAAGGAGTTGTGTCGACACCATGAAGGCTAGTGTCGACACTTAGTCTACTTGTGTCGACACTTAAACTATAAGTGTCGACACTTAAAGACTGACTGTCTCGACACTTTCAGACAGTTACAGATATTTCAAGAGGTGACTGGATGACTTGACAGCTGCCAATTCAGCCGGTCTACTGCAACTGTCAGAGATGTCAGAAAGTCGTTAGAAACCGGATCAGCCGGTCACCATGAAGAAAGTCTATATAAAGGCTTATACATTCAACAGATAAGAAGTTGTTGTTGGAAATCACCAAAGTGATCAAGTAATTCATTGAAGATTCAATTCAAGTGAAGATCCAAGTAGTTGGAGAGAGAGAGCTCCTTCCAAGAAGACAGCAGTTGAACCAGGCTATGAAGAAAGTTTCAGACTTTGCTCTGATTCTTAAGTTAGCAGTGATTGAAGATCAGCTGCAGAGAGAATCAACCCTACTGTGTTCTACATTCAAGAAGCTTTGAAGGAAGCCAATGGAGGTTGATCTCAGCAGAGTTCTTTCAAGAACTCATCAAGAAACCTGTCAACTCTTCTCTCTTATTCTGAGTTGTAGGTATATACATTGTATTCTTAATTTCTTGTAGGATCCTTAGGGATCTGAGTTGTAAGCCTGAAATTATAAAGGTTGAGTGGTAGGGCCTGTGTGCCTGAGTGTAGGAGATTCATATCTCTGAGTGTAGGCCTTGTGGCTGAGTGTAGGTCTTTGTGAAGACTGAGTGGTAGGGTTGTTGAGCCTGAGTTGTAGGAGTGGGATCACTCTGAGCTGTAGGAACCTAGTTGGGGTTCTGAGTGTAAGATCTGAGGATCTGAGGAATAGTGGAGGAGTTTGGCTGAATCCAGTACACTACTAGATAGGCGAATGGGGAAAGTGGATGTACCCAAACCTTGGGGAACCACTATAAAACTGGGTGTACTCTGTGTATGTGATTGATGTTGGGTATGCTGTTTATAGTTCTGTGAAATCTGTGATATAATCTGCCTAAAAGTTCAAAAAGATTAAGTCACCTATTCACCCCCCCCCCCCCCTCTAGGTGATTAGGTACAATTTCTTTCAAGTGGTATCAGAGCCAGGTTACTCAAAAAGGACATAAATGTCTGAGTAAAGGATCCTGTTGACAGATTCAGTTTTATCAAGTGTAAGAATCAAGAAAATCAAGAAAATGGGTTCAACAGAGAATCACAAAGAACTTGGATCCATGAAGTTGCCAATCTATAGAAAGGAGATTTTTGGCATCTGGAAAGAAAGGGTTAGACTATTTATGGAAGCCTCTGACCCTAGAATCTATATCACAGTTAAAGAAGAGCCATATGTGCCAATGAAAGTATCAGTGTTAGATGCAAATCAGAGAACTCCAAAAGACTTTTCTGAAATGACCAAGGATGAGATTATTCTGGCCACCATGGACAAAAGGGCCCAGAATATTATAGTAAGTGCAATAGATGATGCTACATTTCAGAACTTGATACACTGTAAAACATCAAAGGAGATGTGGGATACTCTGATAGTGTACATGGAGGGTTCTAAAGAAGTTAGACAGGACAGAAAGTCATTATTAAACCAAGAGTATGAGAGCTTCAGACAAGGAAGGTCTGATAGCATAACTGAGTGCTACAAGAAATTCTATAGGATAGTTAATGAGCTAATGTCCTATGGAAGAGAATTCGGCAATTATGAGCTGAATGATAAGTTCTTGAGGTCCCTAACAAAGGACTGGGACACCAAGATTTGTGTCATAAGGGAAATGGCCAAGTTAGCAGATATTCTTCCTCCAACATTGTTTGGAAAGTTGTTATCCTATGAAATGCAGCTAATGGTTAGGAAAGAGGTGGAGAAGACTACCAGAATAGAGCATAAAGAAAGAGTTGTGGCATTCAAGATAGAAGCCACCAAGAAATATAAAAGTAAGTCTCCATCTCCACCATCAAAAGTTGTTGATACTGAGACAGATGAGTCAGACAGTAAGAATCCTGAAAGCAGTGAGAGTGATGAGGACTTTGCAGCTTTCACAAGATATTTTCAGAAGTTCCTGAAGAAGAAACAGTGGAGGTCCAAGCCATCCACTACACAGAAGTCATCAAAGGATGACAGGAGAAAGCCCAATTCAAGTAGAGCTACATCTTCAAAGATAGTCTGTTATTGTTGCAACAAACAAGGACATGTTGTTGTTGACTATCCTGAGAAGAGGAGAGAGTCAACAGATAAGAAGAAGACTCAAATCAAGGGCAAAAAGGAAAGGTCCTTTGTTGCAAAGAAGGACAAAAGTCTGTCAGATATGTCCTCTTCAGAATCAGATTCAGAAGCTGAAGCTTACATTGGACTGTTTGCTGAAGAAGAGGAAGAGGATTTCATCCAGTTAATGAACTCTATATATGAGCATGAGGACAATCAGTACCAGGGACTGATGGCCTTGTCAGAAGGAGACAAAATCCAGGATCAGCCTGGACCAAGTCAGGTACAAAATTGTTCTATTAGTTCAATTTCTAGTACTTGTTCAGAATCAGATTCATTAACATCAAGTGATGAGAGTGGATCTGAATTTGAAGGAGATATTCATCAACTGATTGATGAATATAGAGTAGTGTTGCAAGCTTTAAAGAAAAGCAAATCCTTGGCCAAGGGTCAGGCTAAGGAGATTGCTAATCTTAAAGTTGCTGCAACAAATTTTGATAAGGTGATTGATCAAAAATTAAATGAAATAGCCAGGCTAAAGAACATAATTGTTATTCAGATGGGGACTATAACATTCAAGAATGATCAAATCAGAAATCTGGAGATTAGTCTTCAGAAGGAGAGAGACATAGTTGCAAGGTTTTCTAAACCAAAGTCTGTTCTACCTTTAATAGATGAATTTGTACATTAAAAGGGTAAAATTGGATTAGGGTGTACAAAACCTGCTAGGACTGTTCAGTCCAAGTCTAAGGGCAAAGCCCCAGTACTCAACAAGCCTGCTGAAGATAAAACAGCTAGGGTTGTACCTGAGCAAAGATACAACAGATTTGAGTGTTGGTGTTGTGGCAAGGTGGGCCACTTTGCCATGGACTGTTGGCACAATTCAAGTGCTAAAGTGAGTAGCAATCTGCCTGTTAGAAAAGCTACAAGTAGTTTTGTTAAGAGGCAAACTAACCAGCACCAAGGACCCAAGAATTCTTTGGGTTCTAAGGTTAACTAATCTGTTTTGCAGGTGAGTCCAAGTGACCATGCCCCAATATGGTACTTGAATAGTGGATGTTCCAGGCACATGACTGGAACTAGGGGATTGCTAAAGGACTACACATCAATCAAAGATGGTCCTAAAGTCACCTTTGGTGGTTCTGAAAAAGGAATCATCAAAGGTTTTGGTAACATTTCTAGCAACCTTATAACAATTACTCAAGTGGCTTATGTTAAAGGTTTGAAACATAACCTTATTAGTATAAGTCAGCTGAGTGATTTAGGATATGACATCTCATTTGTCAAAGATGGTTGTCATATCAGGAGATCAAATGATCAAGAGATCATTCTGACTGGTTACAAAAAGAGAAATGTCTATTGTCTAGACATTATGTGTGAGAACAATGTTTCTCCAGTGTGTCTTGTAGCTGATGAGGAAGTCTCTCATTGTGTCAAATAGCACAAGAGAGTAGCCCATCTTAACTACAAGACAATTGGCCAACTCTATAGCAAAGAGTTGGTGAGGAATGGTCCTCAGGTTAAGTGTATTAAAGATGGGATATGCTCAGCTTGTCAAAAGGGCAAGCAGACTAGATCCACCTTTAATAGCATTGAAAACAAAGATGCTGTGAGGTGCTTATACCTCTTGCATATGGATCTCTTTGGTCCTATGCCAGTTCACAGCCTAGGTAGGAAGGTCTACACATTTGTGGTTGTAGATGACTACTCAAGGTTTTCCTGGGTGTTCTTCCTTAGATAGAAATCTGAAACACCTAGTATCTTTTATAGTTTTGTCAAACAAATTCAGAATGAGTTAGACAGTACAGTGGTCAAAATAAGAAGTGACCATGGTACTGAATTCCAATATGATAGTATGACAAAGCTATGTGAAGAGTTTGGGATATTTCAGGAATTTTCTTCAACAAGAACACCTCAGCAAAATGGCATTGCTGAAAGGAAAAATAGAACCTTGATTGAGGCTAGTAGAACCCTATTAAGTGACACATCTCTCCTAGAATATTTCTAGGCTGAGGCAGTAAACACTGCATGCCATGTAATTAATAGGGCTACTATCACCAAAAGTCACAACAAGACCCCCTATGAGATTGTGAAAGGCAGAAAACCAAACCTATCCTATTTCAGGATCTTTGGTTGTAAAAGCTATATACTTAACAATGGTAAGTCTTACTTAACCAAGTTTGCTGTCAAATCCCAAGAGAGGATCTTTGTTAGGTACAGAAACAATAGTAAGGCTTATAGGGTCTACAACTTGACTACTCAAGTTGTAGAAGAGTTAGTACATGTAGTATTTGATGAAGCTAGACTCATTAACAATGAATTGTCTAGAAGTATTTGCAGTTCCACAGGTGTGACTAAGAAGATGGACAAGCTCACTATTGAAGAAGGATCTACTGCAAGTCAGCATGTAGATGATAGTGGCTGCTGTCTAGGGGGAGTACTAGATGCACCAGATGTAGAAGAAGATCAAGGAGTGTAGCAAGTTGAAGAAGCTGAAGGAGTTCAACATGAAGCCAGGCTGCCTCCAGCTACTAGACATCTAAGAGATCATACAGCCAATCAAATTATTGGTGATCTAAGTCAAGGGGTACAAACAAGGAGCAAAAATCTAAGATCAGTACTCTACTCCAGTTTTCTATCCCAAGTTGAGCCAAAGAAATTTGAAGAAGCCATCCTAGACCCTCATTGGATTGAGGCAATGCAAGAGGAGCTGAATCAGTTCAAGAGATGCAAAGTCTGGGAGCTTGTTCCTAAACCAAAAGACCGCAACATAATTAGATCTAAGTGGATCTTCAGGAACAAGATGGATGAACATGGAGTCATTATAAAGAACAAAGCAAGACTGATTGCTAAGGGATATAGGCAGGAAGAAGGTATTGACTTTGATCAAACCTTTGCTCCAGTAGCCAGACTGGAGGCAATAAGGATGTTCTTGTCCTATGCAACCTATCAAGGGTTTAAAGTATACCAAATGGATGTTAAGTCAGCATTTCTGAATGGAAATCTGAAGGAAGAAGTGTATGTGGAACAGCCATCAGGTTTTGTTGATTCAACTCAACCTAATTAAGTATATAGACTTAGGAAGCCTTTGTATGGGTTAAAACAAGCCCCTAGGGCTTGGTATGAAACCCTGTCTAGTTTCCTCATTGAGAATAAATTCACAAGGAGAAAAATAGACAAGACTCTATTCCTTAGGGAATCCAGAGGCAAGATCATTCTAGTCCAAATATATGTAGATGACATCATATTTGGGTCTATAGAAAATAGTCTTTGCAGAAAGTTTGTAAAACTTATGCAAGGACAGTTTGAATGAGCAGTATGGGGGAACTTAAGTTCTTCTTGGGTCTCCAAGTTAGGCCGACTGAGAATGGTTTATCCATATGCCAGTCTAAGTTCTCCCTAGAATTAATAAGGAAGTATGGTATGGAATCATCCAGTACCATGAAAACTCCTATGGGGTCAAGTATGTCTCTTAGCAAAGATGATGCAGGGAAACCTGTAGATGAGACTTTGTATAGAGGGATAGTTGGATCCCTATTGTATTTGACTGCAAGTAGACCAGATATCATGTATGCTACATGTGTCTATGCAAGGTACCAAGCTTTTCCTAAAGAATCTCATTTGACAACAGTCAAAAGAATACTGAGATATCTTAAGGGCACTCCTTATCTAGGCCTTTGGTACCCTAGGAATGGAGACTTTGAACTGACAGGTTATTCAGATGCAGATTTTGCAGGCTGCAAGGAAGATAGGAAAGTACAACTGGAACCTGTCAATTCCTAGGTGGAAGACTGATATCATGGAGTAGCAAGAAACAAACAAGTGTGGCTATTTCCACAGCAGAATCAGAATATGTTGCTGTAGGAAGTTGTTGTACTCAACTTCTATGGATACAACATCAGCTAGAAGACTATGGTATACAAGTAAGTAGAACACCTCAATTTTGTGATTCTACTAGTGCTATTTCTATTGCAAACAATCATGTCTCCCATAGTAGGACTAAGCATATAGAAATCAAATACCATTTTCTAAGAGAACATGTGGAAAAAGAAGATATTTTACTAAAGTATGTTAATACAGATAATCAACTAGCTGACATGTATACTAAGCCCTTAGAAGAAACCAAATTCAATAGGTTTAAAATTGAATTAGGTATGATAAACTTAGAATAAGTTTTCAAAATTGGCTAAGTAAAAAGGTGTCGACACACAGAGTTGTCTGTGTCGACACAGAAAAGTGGTGTCGACACTTCAGAGAAAAGGTCTCGACACATCTAGGAAGTTGGTGTCGACACTTCAGATAATTAGTGTCACCACATGCAGTGTAGGTGTCGACACATCCAAGGTGGTGTCGACACTTAAGATTGACACAGTATTAGACAAGTAAAGTCTAGACTACGTGTCGAGCAAAGCGGTGTTGACACATAAACAAGTGTCGACACATATATTCTGTCGACTATACTTGTGTCGACACATGGTTGTTGAGACATTATAAATCTGTGTCGACACTTATCAACAGTGTCGACACAATTTAAGTATTTTGACACGCCCTTTCATCTTCGATTCTAGAAAGGTATAAATAGGGTTTCACCATTGTTTGTCGACACGCTCACCAAAGTTTCGAGACCAAACTTGTGTGTCGACACCTTTCTTCTCTACATTTAAATTTCTTCAAACCCTAATGGCGCCCAAGCTCGAAGAGAATGTAAATGAGGGATATGAACTCGTGCGGCACGCTTTTGATGACGCGGAACCTGATATCAAAGGCGTGATAACCCTAATCACAGAGACTGGGTTAGAATTTCTTGTTTCAGAGCCGATCAAGATCTGGAAGAAGGAGGTCCTGGAGTTTCTGAATGCAGCAAAACTAGATGAATCAGGACTAAAGATTAAGTCAAGAGTTCATGGAGAAAAGTTGAAGGTCTCTCCTAAAAGTCTGAGAAAGGTACTTCAACTACCTAGGACTAAGGAAGAAGAGAATGTTTCTGCTTCTAAAACTAGGGAAGCATTAACATGGTGTGGACTGGATTCCAACATGAAAATTGGATCTGTATTCAATAGAAAGGGAATGAACATGCAAGGCAAATTTCTATCTGAAATTGTTGGCAAGGTTATCTTGAGCAAGCCTGGAGGGCATGACAGAGTATCAGCTCAATGTTTAGTCTCATGACAAGGATTATCTTCACACTAGAAACTGATTGGTCTGCAGTAGTGTTTGAGAAGATAAAAGAGAATATGAAGAAGTCTAATTTGGGTAGGATTCTAAGTCTATACTTGGCTGGTAGTATACTAGAGGTCATGAGTCAAGCAGCTGGAACTAAGATTAACCACATAAGGAGAATGGATTTGAGGATCTTCTCTAGGTGGGATAGAGTGTTAACCAAAGAAATGCCAACTCCTGAGAAGGTAACACCCCAGAAAAGGAAGAAGAAATCAGCCCCTGTGGCTCAAGAATCATCAAGCAGTTCTGAGGAGCAAGTAGTGTTCACTCCTGATGAAGAAGAAACTGGAAATGTTGGAAAGTCTCCAGCTAGACAAGAAGATGCAGAGAGGCAGGGGGAGCTACCACCAGCAAGCCCAATTCACCAGGATTCAATCCAGGGGGAGCCTCTATTGGTGGATGAGCCAACTCCACTAGAGAGTGAACATGCTACCCACACAATACTTGAGGTAATAACTGAAATTAATGAATTAAATTTCCCTATTGACGATGATGTTATGTCTGATTCCTTACCTAATGTTAATCAGAAAACACAAACACATAACCAACCCCAAGATGTTGTCATGGAGGACACATCTGTTGCTGATCAAGTTGTTGATGAGATAAGAGTTTCTCCACCCCATCCTCAATAAGAATTTACCTTAGAAGAGCTATTCCCCGACCTTCTACAAACAGACTTTGAGAAAGAAAGTGTTGCTGTTGAGAGGGAGAAAGTCACTGTTGAGGGGGAGCATGTGGATATTATAGAAGAAAATACAAGCAAAGAACCTGAAGTGCCAAAGGATGCTGAGCAGGTTCCTAGGACTGACAAGGATTTACCTTCAAGCCCTAAGGACATGGTTGATATTGCAAGCACATCTGCTTCTGAAGATGAAGAGGCTGTAAGAGCCAAGAAGAGAAAATTTCAAGTTTTCAAGAGAAGGAGTCAGAATTATAAGAAAGTTTTACAAACAATTGCACCACAGCCTGCACCACAGCCAGCTCCATCTACAGATTTTAGTTCTCTGATGGTTGCTTTACAAATAAAGATGGATGAGCAAAGGCAAGCAATAGAAAAATATATAGATGAGGGGCATAAGTCACTACAATTTGATCTGGCCCAAGACATTAAGTCCATCAGATTTGAAATGAATCTGAATAAGAAAGAGATGAGTGACTGCTTCCATAAAGGAGGGAATGCAGTAGTCTTTTTGGCTACTCATCAAGAAAATATCAAGAAACAAATTGAAGACCTGACAGTAAAGCAAGGCTATGTCCTTGAAAACCAAATAAGAATGAATGAAAATTTGACTGAATCACACAATGTGATAGTCACTGAGATGCAGAATCTGGCTGCTGCTCAAACTACAGCCATGACTACAGCCAAGGCAGAATTTGATAAAGTCTTACAAGAAGGGATCACTGCTGTTACTTCTGCACTTCAGGATTCTTAGAAGTTAATAACAGAAAAGCTCCAAAGGTTGAAACCTTTCTATAAAGATGGAGTAAATTACCTAAATGCACAAATCATATTTCAAAAATATGATCTAAGAGATCACATTGAAAGAGAAGTCATAAAGGGGGAGAGGGTGTTAGTCAAAGCAGGCTCTGATCATGCAAAACGGATTTCAAATTCCATCAGAGCCACCCTTGGATATCCTCCATTGTGTGATGATGACAATGTTGCAGAGTCTGGGATTAATCCTTCTTATCTTGGAGGGGAGCAAGCTGAAGTGGCTCAAGTAATATACCCTCCACCAGACTTTGACATGGTCCATCAAGAAATACAATCCATGTATAGCCCTCCTAAGGGAAATCAGAAGGTCATCATAGAGAAAGTAGTTCAGCCAGTATCTGAGGCTATACTGAAAGAACAAGAGGCTTTGTAGAAAGAACAAGAAGCCCAATTGTCTAAGAAGAGATTCAGGGAGCAAGCTGAACTCAGGCCTGATTTTGAACAGTGGAGCCCCACTTCAAGGAATATTATCTTAACTGCATGGAAGGCTGCCAAGGACAATATTCAAGATAGAGACAAGTGGTATTCTAAACTGGAGTGGAGAAAACATGAGTCCAGGCAAGAGGCAATTGTGCAATATAGAAGAAAGGCAAAGATGGGAAAGCTACCTCCTACTGCCCAGGAGACTAGCAAGTACTTTCCAAAGCCTTATCATTATTTTGAAAGATAAAAGATCAAGGCTGAAGAGCGGAAAAAGAAGGATCTAAAAGGAAAGAAGTCTGCTGCTGCTGAAGATGCTAAAGCCCCAGTCCAAGCAAAAATATAATCTGGAAAGGGCATTGTGATCAAGGAGACTGAGCAGCAATAGGATAAAATTTATCTTTAGTTTACTGTGTGTAATCACTTGTATTAAAACTTTCTGTAAACTTTTGGATAATGAAAATATTGAAGTTGTTAGAACAATGTGATATATGTTCAACTATTACATTAATTGTTCTGAGATATTTGTATATACATGTTTTGCTTATACATGTTTATATACTTACCCTGTTATATAATCCTGTTTTACATCATACTGTGATTTTGTTATGTATGGTGTATATCATTGACTAAGGGTTATGACTTCTCCAAATAGGGGGAGATTGTTGGGTACATTGGAATAAATGTACCTGATTTGAAGAAGCCTCACCCTACTCAATGATATACATCAAAATGTATTTGATGTGTTTTGAGTTTAGTTGTGCAGGTTAAGTATTTGCAGGGAAAGCTGAAAAATTTCTAAGTCCATGTGTCGACACCCAGAAGAAAAGTGTCGACACTTAAGAAGACTTGTGTCGACACCCAGAGAAGCAGTGTCGACACTTGGAGTAATTGTGTCGACACCAGGGATGCAGAGTCGACACCAGAAGGAAAGTGTCGACACATAAAGAATGTGTCGACACTCAATGAAGAAATGTCCAGAGAAGCAGTGTCGACACTTAGAAGCAGTGTCGACACCCAGAGGAACTTTGTCGACATTAGAAAGTGTCGACACTTGGAGGTTGTGTCGACACACAGCAAACTTCAACAGAGTTCAAGTACAAGTGTCGACATAATGAAGAATGTGTCGACACACAGCAGAAGACTCAACACATGAAGAAAGTGTCGACACTAGGAGGCTGTGTCGACACTCAACAAAGTTCAACAAATTCTAAGTACAAGTGTCGACACAAAGGAGATGTGTCGACACTCAGCCAAAGTCTCAACACAAGAAGAATGTATCGACACAAGGAGTTGTGTCGACACTCAGCAAAAGTATCAACACAGAAGGCATGTGTCGACACCAAGAAGATGTGTCGACACTGAACAAGTTCAACACAAGAAGATGTGTCGACACAAAGGAGGTATGTCGACACTTAGCAGAATTCAACTAAATACTGAAGAACAAGGAGTTGTGTCGACACACAATTTCAGTGTCGACACATGTTGAAGAGGCAGTGTCGAGAAGCAAATTCTACAACACAAGGAGTTGTGTCGACATCATGAAGGCTAGTGTCGACACTTAGTCTACTTGTGTCGACACTTAGACTATAAGTGTTGACACTTAAAGACTGACTATCTCGACACTTTCAGACAGTTACAGATATTTCAAGAAGTGACTGGATGACTTGACAGCTGTCAATTCAGCCGGTCTACTGCAACTGTAAGAGATGTCAGAAAGTTGTTAGAAACAGGATCAGCCGGTCACCATGAAGAAAGTCTATATAAAGGCTTATACATTCAACAGATAAGAAGTTGTTGTTGGAAATCACCAAAGTGATCAAGTAATTCATTGAAGATTCAATTCAAGTGAAGATCCAAGTAGTTGGAGAGAGAGAGCTCCTTCCAAGAAGGCAGCAGTTGAACCAGGCTGTGAAGAAAGTTTCAGACTTAGTTCTGATTCTTAAGTTAGCAGTGATTGAAGATCAGCTGCAGAAAGAATCAACCCTACTGTGTTCTACATTCAAGAAGCTTTGAAGGAAGCCAAGGGAGGTTGATCTCAGCAGAGTTCTTTCAAGAACTCATCAAGAAACCTGTCAACTCTTCTCTCTTATTCTGAGTTGTAGGTATATACATTGTATTCTTAATTTCTTGTAGGATCCTTAGGGATCTGAGTTGTAAGCCTGAAATTATAAAGGCTGAGTGGTAGGGCCTGTGTGCCTGAGTGTAGGAGATTCATATCTCTGAGTGTAGGCCTTGTGGCTGAGTGTAGGTCTTTGTGAAGACTGAGTGGTAGGGTTGTTGAGCCTGAGTTGTAGGAGTGGGATCACTCTAAGCTATAGGAACCTGGTTGGGGTTCTGAGTGTAAGATCTGAGGATTTGAGGAATAGTGGAGGAGTTTGGCCGAATCTAGTACACTACTAGATAGGCGAAGGGGGAAAGTAGATGTACCCAAACCTTGGGGAACCACTATAAAACTGGGTGTACTCTGTGTATGTGATTGATGTTGTGTATACTATTTATAGTTCTGTGAAATATGTGATATAATCTGCCTAAAAGTTCAAAAAGATTAAGTCACCTATTCCCCCCCCCCCCCTCTAGGTGATTAGGTATAATTTCTTTCAATTGTGTTACCCCCTTTGTTTGTGGTTTTATGCCAATGGGGAAACGTGAAAGATATGGTACCTAAACACCTAGAGGGGGGGGTGAATAGGTGACCTAATCCTTTTCAAACTTTTGTTTGACAGTCAACAGTTTATAACACAGATTTCTGAATAAGTTATCACAGCACACAGCAATTCTCAACACAGTACATTCACAGTACAGCAGACACACTAATTTTATAGTGGTTCCCCAATCTTTGGGTACATCCACTTCCCCCTTCGCCTATCTAGCAGTATACTAGATTCGGCCAAACTTCTCCACTAGCTCAGAACCCAACAAGGTTCCTACCTCAGGCCCAAAGCCTTACACTCAGCCAAAAGGCCTACACTCAGCCACCCAGGCCTACACTCAGCCAATTAAAGGCCTACACTCAGAGTTCTTCAACTCCTACACTCAGGCACCAAGCCCTACCCTCAGCCTTTATAAAATAGGCTTACAATCACTCAGATCCAATGGATCTTACAAGTTTAAAATAGAAATTACAAATGCTAACTCTACAACTCAGAAAGGATGAGAGGAGTTGAGAGTTTCTTGAAGAGTTCTTGGAAGAACTCAGCTTGATCCAAACTGACTTAGCTTTCTTCAAAGCTTCTTGAGTAGAACTGAATTAGTCTGAATCTTCTGCAGTTGATCCTTGATCTCTGCTTCTTGAAATCCAGATGACTCTGAATTGTTCTTCTCAGCCTTAGTTCCAAAGACTGAATCCTTGGTTGGAGCTCTCTCTCTCCAACTACTTAGATCTGCAGTTGGACTGCCTGATCTTCTTGTGTTGATCCTCTATGTATCACTTCTTGATTTAATCTGATCAACCCCTTCAGTTATTCTCACAACATGTAATGATAATGAACAACCTTCTATATTTTTTCTTCTGTAAACTATGGGTGCCTATTTATAGGCTTCCTTCATGGTAACCGGCTGATCCGGTTTATAACAGACTTTTGACTTCTCTGACAGTTGCTGTAGACCGGCTGGATTGGCAGCTGTCATGTCAACCAGTCACTTCTTGAAATTCTCTAACTGTCAGTTAGTGTCGAGACTTTCTGTTCTTAAGTGTCGACACTTATAGACCAAGTGTCGACACATGTTGTGTAAGTGTCGACACAAGTCTACAAGGTGTCGACACAATTCCTTGTATGTCTCGACACAGTTTCTTCTGCATGTGTCGACACTGAAATTGAGTGTCGACACAAGTACTTGTACTTCATCCTTTAACTGTATTCTTCTAAGTGTCGACACATCTCCTTTGTGTCGACACATCTTCATGTGTTGAAACTGTCAAGTGTCGACACTGATTCTTGGTGTCGACACAAGTCTTCATTCTTGATTCTTCAGCTGAGTGTCGACACATTCCCTTAGTGTCGACACTTATACTTAGAATATTTTACAAATTTTCTGTTCTTTGCTAAGTGTCGACACAGCTCCTTGTGTCGACACTTTCTTCAAGTGTAGAGTCTTCAACTAAGTGTCGACACATTGTGCTGAGTGTCGACACTTTCTTCAAGTGTTGACTCTTCTGATTTTGTGTCGACACATTGTGCTGAGTGTCGACACATTCTTCAAATACTGAGTCTTTAGCTAAGTGTCGACACATTGTGTTGAGTGTCGACACTTTCTTCCAGTGCTGAGTCTTCTGCATAGTGTCGACACACTGTGTTGAGTGTCGACACTTGTACTTAGAATCTGTAAACTTTTGCTGAGTGTCGACACTCACTTCAAGTGTCGACACTTTCTGGTGTAGACACAGCTCTTCTGGGTGTCGACACTTCTGCTAAGTGTCGACACAGCTTTTCTGCATTCTTCTACACTGAGTGTCGACACAGCTCCAAGTGTCGACACTTTCTGACTGGTGTCGACTCTTCTTCCCAGGTGTCGACACAATGACTCCAAGTGTCGACACTGCATGTCTGGGTGTCGACACAAGCTTTCTCAAGTGTCGACACTTTGCCTCTGGGTGTCGACACATGGACTTAGAAATTTTCAGCTCCAGTCCAGTGTATATCTAACCTGCACAAGTAACTCAAACAAACATCAAATACATTCTGATGTATATCATTGAGTTAGGTGAGGCTTCTTCAAATCAGGTACATTTGACCAATGTACCCAACAATCTCCCCCTATTTGGAGAAGTCATAACCCTTAGTCAATGATATACACCACTCATAATTAAAAATTACAAAATGATGTAAAACATATAAATGACAACAGGGTAAACTTGAACATGTAGTAAAGCACACATGTATACTTATTAAACATTGCAGAACAATTAAGAACCACACATATTTCAGAACATTCATACTATATTTATCATATACTGTTCCAATAATGTTTCTTATACATTTTCAATGAAGTATTACAATGTTTATCATTTAACAAATTACAATAAGCATCAAGTTAATTCCTAATCTAGTGCTGATCAGGTTCTTTGATAACAATCCCTTTTCCAGCTTTAACTTGAGCTTTCACAGCAGCAGCAGCAGCAGGCTCAGCTTCAGCAGTCTTCTTCCCTTTTAGATCTTTCTTCTTCTGTTCTTCAGCCTTGATCTTTTGCCTTTCAAAATAATGATAAGGCTTAGGAAAGTACTTGCTAGGCTCCACAGCTGTGGGAGGTAGCTTTCCTAACTTGGCCTTCCTTCTATGTTGGACAATGGCTTCTTGCCTACTCTCATGCTTTCTCCATTCAGCCTCTGAGAACCACTTGTTCCTCTCATGGGCATTGTCCTTGGCTGCTTTCCAGGCTGTAAGAATTATGTTCCTAGAAGTAGGGCTCCATTGTTCAAAATCTGGCTTTTGCTCAGCAATTTCCCTAAACTTCTTCTTTGACAGCCTAGTTTCTTCTTCCTTGTCCAAAGCCTCTTGCATTGCAGCTGTGATAGGTTGAACAACCTTTTCCAAAATAACATTTGGCTTGCCAGCAAGTGGACTATACATAGTGCTTATATCTGCATGAATCATTTCAAAGTCTGGAGGTGGATAGATTACATCAGCCACTGCTTGTTGCTCACCTCCAAGATATGTTCCTTGAATACCAGATTCAGCCACTTCATTGTCATCACACAGGGGAGGATATCCAAGTGTAGCCCTGATTGAATTTGAAATCCATTTTGCATGCTCAGAACTGGCCTTGACTAACACTCTCTCCCCCTTTATGACTTCTTGAGCCATATGATCCCTTACATCATCTTTCTGAAATCTGATTTGGCTATCCAAATATCTTATGCCCTCTTTAAAGAAAGGTCTAAGCTTTGTAAGCTGTTCTGATATGACCTTCTGGGAATCTTGTATGGCATTCTTTACAGCAGCAATCTCTGCTTGAAATAACTTATCAAAATCAGCTTTGGCAGCAGCAGAGGAAGTTGAAGGTTCATCTGACTTATTCTTGATTTCAGTGACTATTGCATTGTGAGATGCAGTCAAGTTATCATTCATCCTCAACTGATTCTCCAGCACATAGCCTTGTTTGGCTGCTATATCATCCACTTTCTCTTTAATAGTTTCTTGATGTTTAGCCAGATATACCACAGCATGAGCCCCTTTGTAAAACAATCAGTCATCTCCTTTTTATTAAGGTTCATTTCAAACCTTATGGACTTGATTTCCTGGCCCAGATCAGATTGTAGAGCTTTGTGTCCTTCATCAACATATGTTTCCAAAGCCTTTCTTTGTTCATCCATCTTGATTTGCAAGGCAAGCAATAGAGCACTGTAATCAGTGGATGGTGATTGTTGAACTAAGGAATGCTGAGCAACTGTTTGTAGAGCCTTCTTATAGCTCTGGCTCCTTCTCTTAAATACAAAGAACTTCTTTTTCTGAGCTTGCTCAGCTTCATCATCTTCAGATTCAGATGTACTTGCTATATCCACCCTATCCTTAGGGCTGGATGGTTTTTCAGTATGCACATCTTGTGCCTTCTCAGTATCTAGCCTTATAGGCTCTTCTTGAATATCCAAAGTCTCCCCCTCAGCAACAGCATCCTTCACTGCATCAGCAGCATCTTTTCCATATCAAAATCTTCTTGATCTAAGTTCAAAAAGAGATCTTCCATTGTATATTCTGCTGGAGACTGTGCAGGAGATGTACTTGGTTCTTCAACCACTGTATCAGGTATCACAACAGATGTGTCTGGAAGAACAACATCTGGTTCTTGGTTTGCTGGCTGAGTTTGGCTGAGGGACATCAGACAATTCAGAATCTATTACAGAAAAATCTAATGTATTAAGGTCAGTAAGTACCTCTTGAATGAGGAGGGTGGCTTGTTCACTCTCCAGTGTAGATGGTTGTGCTACACCTGGAAGCTCCCCCTGAATATCAGCTGCCTCCTGAGGAGCAGGTGTCTTCTCTGCAGCCTCATCTACTGGACTTTCAGGAGTGAAGACCACATGTTCTTCACTGCCTGAGCTGCTTGAGGACTCTTGAGGCACAGCAGCAGTCTTCCTCTTTTTCCTGGGAGGAGAGTCTCTCTTAGAAGCTTGTTTCTCAGGGGTGGCCAAGTCCTTTGACACCAGCACCCTTTCCCATCTAGAGAATATTCTGGAGTCCATTCTCCTCATATGATTGATCTTAGATCCTGCAGCAGAGCTCATTACCTCTGGAATTGATCCAGCCAGGTAGAGACTTATTATCCTGCCCAGATTGGGCTTCTTCAGGCTTTCTTTTACTTTCTCATAAACCACCATTGACCAATCTGTCTTCAGAGTGAAGATGATTCTGGTCATGATTTCAAACATGGAGGCAGACACCCTGTCATGCCCTCCTGGTTTGCTCAGGATTACCTTGCCCACTACTTCAGACAAGAACTTGCCTTGATTGTTCATCCCCTTCCTGTTGAAGACTGATCCCACCTTCATCTTTGGATCCAGGCCACACCAAGTAAGAGCTTCCCTGGTCTTAGAAGCAGTTACCTCCTCTTCTTCTTGAATCTTAGGTAGCTGAAGTACCTTTCTTAAAGACTTGGGGATAGTTTGACTTTGGTGCCATGCACCCTGGACTTAATCCTGAAGCCTGAGTCATCTATGGACGCGCCAGAAAGGAATTCAATGACTTCCTTCTTCCAGATTTTCGTTGGTTCTGAAACCAAGAACTCCAATCCTGAATTGGCAATTAGGGTTATCACTGATTTGAATTCCTGATCACTGTCGTCGAATGCGCCTCGCACGAGCTCATAGCCCTCGTTGACGTTCTCTTCCAGCTTGGGAGCCATTAGGGTTTGAAGATTTAGTCTTGAGATGAGAGAAATGTCGACACAAGAGTTTAGGTCTCGAAACTTTGAAAGCGTGTCGACAAACACAAACAGAACCCTATTTATACCTTTCTTGTTTGAAGACGAACAGGCGGGATGAATTTCTAATGATGTGTCGACACTGTCAATAAGTGTCGACACTGACTTATAATGTCTCGACACTCATGTGTCGACACAAATTTAGTCAACAGATTTTATGTGTCGACACTTGGTTAAGTGTCGACACCACTATACTCGACATGTGTCGAGACTTTACTTAGAAAAATTCTGAGTAAAACTTAAGTGTCGACACTTTATTGGATGTGTCGACACCTACTCGACATGTGTCGACACTAACATTCTGAAGTGTCGACACAAACTTCCTAGATGTGTCGACACCATTTTCCTGAAGTGTCGACACTTACTATTCTGTGTCGACATAGACTTGTCTATGTGTCGACACCTTTTTACTTAGCCAATTTTTGTTCTGTATACTTAGTCTAAGTTTATCATACCTAGTTCAATTTTGAACCTATTAAACTTAGCTTCTTCTAAGGGCTTAGTGAACATATCAGCTATCTGATTATCTGTTTTAACATATTCAAGTGCAATATCATTTCTTTCTACATGCTCCCTAAGAAAGTGATATTTAATCTCAATATGTTTAGTTCTACTATGTGATACAGGATTATTAGCTATGGAAATAGCACTAGTAGAATCACAATAAAGTGGAGTTCTACTTACCTGACATCCATAGTCTTCTAGCTGATGTTGAATCCACAGAAGTTGAGCACAGCAACTTCCTGCAGCTACATATTCTGACTCAGCTGTGGAGATGGCCACACTGGTTTGCTTCTTACTACTCCATGAAATGAGTCTTCCACCTAGGAATTGACAGGATCCAGTAGTGCTCTTTCTATCTTCTTTGCATCCTGCAAAGTCTGCATCTGAATAACCTGTTAGATCAAAATCTCCATTCCTAGGGTACCAGAGGCCTAGATAAGGTGTGCCCTTTAGATATCTCAAGATTCTCTTGACTGCAGTCAAGTGAGACTCTTTAGGGCAGGCTTGATACCTGGCACAAACACATGTAGCATACATAATGTCAGGTCTACTTGCAGTCAAGTAAAGTAGGGAGCCAACTATCCCTCTATACAAGGTTTCATCCACAGGTTTCCCTGCATCATCCTTGCTTAGAGACATACTTGACCCCATAGGAGTCTTCATGGTACTGGAGGAATCCATACCATATTTCCTTATGAGTTCTAGGGTGAACTTAGACTGACATATGGATAATCCACTTTCAGTCTGTTTAACTTGGAGACCCAAGAAAAACTTCAGCTCTCCCATACTACTCATTTCAAATTGACTCTGCATAAGCTTTGCAAACTTTTTGCAAAGGCTACTTTCAGTAGACCCAAATATAATGTCATCTACATATATTTGGACAAGTATTACTTTGCCTCTAGATTCCCTAAGGAATAGAGTCTTATCTATTTTCCCCCTTGTGAACTTGTTCTCAATGAGGAAACTAGATAGGGTTTCATACCAAGCTCTAGGAGCTTGCTTTAACCCATACAATGCTTTCCTAAGTCTATAGACATAATGTGGAAGAGTAGGATCAACAAAACCTGAAGGCTGCTCCACATATACTTCTTCTTTTAAATTACCATTAAGGAATGCTGACTTCACATCCATTTGGTATACTTTGAATCCTTGGTAGGTTGCATAGGCCAAGAACATCCTGATGGCTTCCAGTCTGGCTACTGGAGCAAAGGTTTGATCAAAATCAATACCTTCTTCTTGCCTATATCCTTTTGCAACCAATCTTGCCTTATTTTTAATGATGACTCCTTGTTCATCTAACTTGTTTCTGTAGATCCATTTTGTTCCTATCACATTGTGATCTTTAGGCTTAGGAACTAAGTCCCAAACCTTGCACCTCTTGAACTGGTTTAGCTCTTCCTGCATAGCTTCAGTCCACTGTGGATCTTGTATTGCTTCTTCAAATTTCTTTGGTTCTATTTGAGACAGAAAACTTGAATATACTGCAGCATTCTGATTTCTGCTCCTTGTCTGAACACCTTGTCTTGGATCTCCAATGATCAGCTCCACTGGATGATCTCTTAGATGCCTGTTGGCTGGAGGCATCCTTACTTCTGGTTGTACTTCTTCAGCATCTTCATTATGCTGAGTTCCTTGTACTTCTTCAGCTTCTGGTACATGTAGTTCTCCCCCTGGACATGAGCCATCTTCTTCTTCTTGCTGTCTTGCAGCAGGTACATCTTCCATGGTTAGCTTGTCCATCTTCTTAGAAAGACCTGAGGGGCTGCACACACTACTAGACAACTCATTGTTAATTAGTTGTGACTCATCAAAAACTACATGCACAGACTCCTCTACAACTTGTGTAGTCAAGTTGTAGACTCTATAAGACTTACTATTACTGCTGTACCCAACAAACACTCCCTCTTGGGATTTGGCAGCAAACTTAGTTAAGTAAGTCTTCCCATTGTTAAGTATGAAGCATTTACAACCAAAAATCCTGAAATAGGATAGATTTGGTTTCCTGCCTTTCACTACTTCATAAGGGGTCTTGTTTAACCTTTTAGTGATGGTAGCCCTATTTATCACATGGCATGCAGTGTTTACTGCTTCAGCCCAGAAATATTCTGGCAGTGATGAATCACTTAATAGAGTTCTACCAGCCTCTATCAAGGTTCTATTTTTCCTTTCAGCAATGCCATTTTGCTGAGGTGTTCTAGGTGAAGAGAATTCTTGAAATATCCCATAGTCTTCACATAATTTTGTCATGCTTTCAGATTGAAACTCTGTACCATGGTCACTTCTAATTTTGACCACTGTACAGTTTAATTCATTCTGAATTTGCTTAACAAAACTGTGGAAGACACTAGGTGTTTCAGATTTCTGCTTTAAGAAGAACACCCAGGAAAACCTTGAGTAGTCATCAACAACTACAAAGGTGTAGACCTTCCTACCTAAGCTGTGAACTGGCATTGGACCAAATAGATCCATATGCAAGAGGTATAAACACCTCACAGCATCCTTGTTGTCAATGCTTCTAAAGGTGGATTTAGTCTGCTTGCCCTTTTGACAAGCTGAGCAAATGCCATCTTTGACACACTTAACTTGAGGACCATTCCTCACTAACTCTTTACTAAAGAGTTTGCCAATAGTCTTGTAATTAAGATGAGCAAGCCTCTTGTGCCACTTGACACATTGAGAGACTGTCTCATCAGCTACAAGACAAACTGGAGAACTATTGTTCTCAACCATAATGTCTAAACAATAGACATTTCTCTTCCTATAACCTGTCAAAATGATCTTTTGATCACTTGACCTCTTGATATGACAACCATTTTTAACAAATGAGATGTCATACCCTACATCACTTAATTGACTTATACTAATGAGGTTATGTTTCAAACCTTTAACATAAGCCACTTGAGTAATGGTAACAAGGTTAGAAGAAATGTTACCAAACCCTTTGATGATTCCTTTTTCAGAACCACCAAAGGTCACCTTTGGACCATTTTTGATAGGGATGTAGTCCTTCAGTAGTCCCCTAGTTCCAGTCATGTGTCTGGAACATCCACTATCCAAGTACCATGTAGGGGTATGGCCACTTGGATTCTCCTGCAAAACAAATTAATGAACCTTAGAACCCAAAGTAAACTTGGGTCCTTGGTGATTGTTAGTTTGCAAATTGACATAGCTACCTGCTGTCTTTCCAACAGGTAACTTGCTACTCAACTTGGCACTGGCATTGTGCCAACAATCCAAAGCAAAGTGGCCAACCTTGCCACAGCACCAACATTCAAATTTGTTGTACCTTTGCTTAGGTTCTGACTTAGCTGTCTTAACTACAGCAGTCTTGTTGAATGTTGGGGCTTTGCCCTTGGACTTGGACTGATCCTGAACAGTCCTAGCTGGAATAACAAAACCCAGTCCAGTCTTTCCTTTATGATGAACAAAATCATCAATCAAGGGTAGCACTGATTTAGGTTTTGAATACCTAGCTGCTAGCTCTTTCTCCTTCTGAAGATTAATCTCCAGTTTCTTAATTTGATCATTCTTAAATGTAATAGTACCCATCTGAATCACAGTAATGTGTTTCAGCCTGGCCACTTCATTCAGTTTTTGATCATAATTCTTCTCATAATCTATTGCAGCTGCCTTGAGATCAGCAATTTCCTTGGCCAAATTTTTGGCTAGGGTCTTGCTTTTCTTATAGGCTTGCAATAGTACTTGATATTCATCTAGGAGTTGATGAATATCTCCCTCAGACTCAGATATATTCTCATCACTTGATGAAGAATAATCTGACTCTGAACTAGAACTGGAATCAGAACTTTGAGTTAGACCTTGTACCTGACTGGGTCCTGGCTGCTCCAGGTTTTTGGTACTTTCAGTCAAAGCCATCAGTCCTTGGCTTTGACAGTCTTCTTGCTCATAGATAGATTCCATGATCTGCATAAACTCTTCTTCTTCCTCAGCAAATAGCCCAATATAGGCTTCAGCATCTGTCTCAGTGTCTGAAGAAGACATATCTGAAAGAGTCTTCTCATTCTTTGCAACAAAGGACTTTTCCTTCTTTCCTTTGAAGTGAGTTTTCTTTTTGTCACTGGATTCCTTCCTTCTTTCAGGGCAGTCTGCAATAACATGGCCCTGTCTATTGCAGCAGTAACAAATTATCTTGGATCCAGTTGCCTTACTAGTCTTGGTCCTTTTCTTGTCCTTCTTTGAAGGCTTCTTTTCCTGATACTGAACCTCTTTCCCTTTGGAAGATGAAGGTCTAGACCTCCACTGTTTCTTCTTAAGGAACTTCTGAAAATGTCTGGTGAATGCAGCAAAGTCTTCATCACTTTCACTGCTTGTAGATTTTGTACTTTCTGACTCTTCAGATTCTGATTCAACTACCTCAGGAGGAGGAGTTGATGACTTGGTCCTGCTCTTTCTGGGTACATCTGACTTAAAGGCAACAGTCTTTTCTCTGTATTCAGTCCTTGTTGACTTTTCTTCTTCTTTTCTCACTGACAATTGCATCTCATAAGATAACAACTTGCCAAAAAGTGTGGGAGGAGGAATTTCTCCCAACTTTGCCATTTCTCTGATGGCACAGATCTTGGTGTCCCAGTCTTTGGTGAGGGACCTTAAGAATTTATCATTCAACTCATAGTTTGTGAACTCTCTTCCATATGACATGAGTTCATTTACAATTCTATAAAATTTCTTGTAGCATTCAGTGATGCTATCCCTCTTCCTTGCCTAAAACTCTCATATTCTTGATTAAGCAAGGACTTCCTATCTTGCCTTACTTCTTCAGAACCTTCCATGTAGACAATGAGGGTATCCCACATTTCTTTTGCAGTTTTACAGTGAATAAGGTTCTGGAAGGTGGCATCATCAATTGCACTAACTATTATATTCTGTGCTCTTTTGTCCATGGTTGCTAGGACAATCTCATCCTTGGTCATTTCAGAGAAATCCTTTGGAGTCCTCTGATTTGCATCCAATACTGAAATCTTCATGGGCACATATGGCCCTTCTTTGACTGTGATGTATATCCTAGGGTCAGAGGCTTCCATAAAAAGCCTAACCCTCTCTTTCCAGATCCCAAAGATCTCTTTTCTGCATATAGGTAGTTTCATTGAACCCAACTCCTTATGATTCTCTGAAGACCCCATGTTTCTTGATTTTCTTGAAACTGTGTTCAGACTCAATCTTTATCTGCCAAACTGGATCTCCTCAGACAGTTAGTCCTGATTTTGAGTAACCTCGCTTTGATACCACTTGAAAGATATGGTACCTAAACACCTAGAGGGGGGGGTGAATAGGTGACCTAATCCTTTTCAAACTTTTGTTTGACAGTCAACAGTTTATAACACAGATTTCTGAATAAGTTATCACAGCACACAGCAATTCTCAACACAGTACATTCACAGCACAGCAGACACACTAATTTTATAGTGGTTCCCCAATCTTTGGGTACATCCACTTCCCCCTTCGCCTATCTAGCAGTGTACTAGATTCGGCCAAACTTCTCCACTAGCTCAGAACCCAACAAGGTTCCTACCTCAGGCCCAAAGCCTTACACTCAGCCAAAAGGCCTACACTCAGCCACCCAGGCCTACACTCAGCCAATTAAAGGCCTACACTCAGAGTTCTTCAACTCCTACACTCAGGCACCAAGCCCTACCCTCAGCCTTTATAAAATAGGCTTACAATCACTCAGATCCAATGGATCTTACAAGTTTAAAATAGAAATTACAAATGCTAACTCTACAACTCAGAAAGGATGAGAGGAGTTGAGAGTTTCTTGAAGAGTTCTTGGAAGAACTCAGCTTGATCCAAACTGACTTAGCTTTCTTCAAAGCTTCTTGAGTAGAACTGAATTAGTCTGAATCTTCTGCAGTTGATCCTTGATCTCTGCTTCTTGAAACCCAGATGACTCTGAATTGTTCTTCTCAGCCTTAGTTCCAAAGACTGAATCCTTGGTTGGAGCTCTCTCTCTCCAACTACTTAGATCTGCAATTGGACAGCCTGATCTTCTTGTGTTGATCCTCTATGTATCACTTCTTGATTTAATCTGATCAACCCCTTCAGTTATTCTCACAACATGTAATGATAATGAACAACCTTCTATATTTTTTCTTCTGTAAACTATGGGTGCCTATTTATAGGCTTCCTTCATGGTAACCGGATGATCCGGTTTATAACAGACTTTTGACTTCTCTGACAGTTGCTATAGACCGGCTGGATTGGCAGCTGTCATGTCAACCAGTCACTTCTTGAAATTCTCTAACTGTCAGTTAGTGTCGAGACTTTCTGTTCTTAAGTGTCGACACTTATAGACCAAGTGTCGACACATGTTGTGTAAGTGTCGACACAAGTCTACAAGATGTCGACACAATTCCTTGTATGTCTCGACACAGTTTCTTCTGCATGTGTCGACACTGAAATTGAGTGTCGACACAAGTACTTGTACTTCATCCTTTAACTGTATTCTTCTAAGTGTCGACACATCTCCTTTGTGTCGACACATCTTCATGTGTTGAAACTGTCAAGTGTCGACACTGATTCTTGGTGTCGACATAAGTCTTCATTCTTGATTCTTCAGCTGAGTGTCGACACATTCCCTTAGTGTCGACACTTATACTTAGAATATTTTACAAATTTTCTGTTCTTTGCTAAGTGTCGACACAGCTCCTTGTGTCGACACTTTCTTCAAGTGTAGAGTCTTCAACTAAGTGTCGACATATTGTGCTGAGTGTCGACACTTTCTTCAAGTGTTGACTCTTCTGATTTTGTGTCGACACATTGTGCTGAGTGTCGACACATTCTTCAAATACTGAGTCTTTAGCTAAGTGTCGACACATTGCGTTGAGTGTCGACACTTTCTTCCAGTGCTGAGTCTTCTGCATAGTGTCGACACACTGTGTTGAGTGTCGACACTTGTACTTAGAATCTGTAGACTTTTGCTGAGTGTCGACACTCACTTCAAGTGTCGACACTTTCTGGTGTAGACACAGCTCTTCTGGGTGTCGACACTTCTGCTAAGTGTCGACACAGCTTTTCTGCATTCTTCTACACTGAGTGTCGACACAGCTCCAAGTGTCGACACTTTCTGACTGGTGTCGACTCTTCTTCCCAGGTGTCGACACAATGACTCCAAGTGTCGACACTGCATGTCTGGGTGTCGACACAAGCTTTCTCAAGTGTCGACACTTTGCCTCTGGGTGTCGACACATGGACTTAGAAATTTTCAGCTCCAGTCCAGTGTATATCTAACCTGCACAAGTAACTCAAACAAACATCAAATACATTCTGATGTATATCATTGAGTTAGGTGAGGCTTCTTCAAATCAGGTACATTTGACCAATGTACCCAACAAAACGATGAGTACCCAATTGATGTGATGTTGTGCTAGATACATACGCTATAGGGTGCCTTGGGTGAAACCCGGGTGTTGCATTCATATTACATTGTAGGCCCTAACATTATATGCTCAACAGTAGAGAACATGTATGATGTTTGAGACACCCAAGCCTGTTTCTTTAGTTGCTTTTCTTGCCTATGATTATTGCATACGAAGTGCTAACTTGCAGGTTGGAGGAGTATCACGGTGTCCGTTAGGGGCGGCCGGGAGGAGATGTGTTGGTTACACAGTTTGAGGTCATCCTTTGCTGACCCACGTTACTAATAATTTTTACAGGGCAAGGATCGCACGCAGGAGCTAGCTCGCCGGCCAGAAAGGCCTAAGCCTCATGAAGTGTTAACTTTTGTTGTAGCTCTATTCTTTATGACATTGCATGTTTTGATGCCCTTGGTGACCGGCTTGCATGCCGAGGTTGACTATGTGTGCTTATGCACTTTCATGACTGTTGTATTATTTGAGTTTGGACTCTCTTATGTGGTAAGGCCATAAGGGCCATTTTTTATTACTCTTGTAGTGGTGGATAACTTCTAGTCTTGCTTGTGTTTCCGCTGTGTTGTGCAAAGAGTTATGAGTGTGGGTAGTTATATCATCTTATAATACTAAAGTTGTGGCGTCCGTATGTTGTGGGGCCCCGGCCGGACCCATATTATATGGTCATTACAGGGGAGGTGTTACACCGAGGCTGCGCCAGGTCCAAAGCATACACCTGCTCCCTTTATTGTCTACGATCCCCAACCTGGTAACCACATCCTCGACCGCGTCCTCGGCCTCCGAAATGCTGAGCAGGTGGGCCACCTTGTGGTGCTGGAGGTGGTGCCCCCCTCATGGGGCAGTTTCTCCGGAGGTGTCCAAACTGATGACAATGGAAGCACTCTGGTGGGGGATACGCCATACCCCCGGGTCTCAGCATCTCCTGTATCCGAAGAGGTTGAGGGGCCATTATCACCTACTCCCTCGGCAACTGCCTCACTTCCTGACGAGGCTGGTCCTCTGTCCTTCTCCCATCTGGTATAGCACCTCGCCGCTGATCATTTCTGGCTCTCCGGCCCTGATATTCCGCTTGCCGCTTCCGACCCCGAGTGGTGTGCCAATCAGCCTCAATCCTCTTTTCCATCTCCAAAATCCGGGAGATAGGCCCGTCGGATACAAATAACAAGGCCTCCCTCAACTCCTCTTTCATACCCTTATAGAACCTCTTGATGTATCCTGCTTCGTCCAGCTGGTAAGAACCTGCATACTAAGCCAAATGGTCGAACTCCCGATGGTACTCCACCACCATCCTAGTGCCCTTCTTCAGATGTAAGAACCGGTCCTCCAGCTCATCCCTGGCCGACTGCGGAACAAAATGCTCCAGCAGCGTGGCCCTGAACTCTTCCGAGGTAATTTTCGCAACCTCCCTATCGGCAAATGTCGTGTCCAGCAATGTCTTCCACCACCTCTTGGCATGGGACTCCAGGCAAGATACCACCAAAGCCACCCTCTCCTCCCAGGGGCACCGTATCCCGGTCAGCATTTCGTACATAATATCCAGCTACACTTCCGTCCGAACTGCCGACTCTGTCCCCAAGTAGGACGGGGGAGAAAGTCCTCGAAAGATCCTCAACCAGTTGGCCCCCGGGTTCGGCTGCGGAGCCGGAACCTGTTGGGCCCTAAAAGCCTCCAAAATGTCTATCAGAGTTTGTCCCATCTCTGACTGTAGGAAAGGAGTGGGGACCGGGGGAGGTGGTACAACGTCCGGATTCTGCTGAGCTCCGCCTTGTGGGGTGGGCTGAGCTGGGGGCTGGAAAACAAACTATATTAGTAGGTAATCGACTCAATACTTAGTAAGAAGTGGACAATTTGCATATGATCCCTCATATGGGCACACCACTACTTCTGCTGCTTAGTTTGTCCCCAAACTAAACCCGCGCGGGGGTGACCCAGGGTTATGGACTGCTACTTTTCGATCGAGGTCTCCTTTGATACCACTTGTAAGTCAACCTTTTTTATCTTTTTTAACACCGGTATCTTAGGCCCAGAACCGTCGTTTTGCGGTGACTCCTTCATGCCCTGAAGGGTCTTCACCACAAAGCGCCGATTCTGCCGGCCAATTCGATCACAGAAAAGTAGCAGAACAACGTAAACGCAAACTAACGGTCCACAGAAAATCACACATCATATAGATAATCTCCACGAATGGAGTGTCCACAGAATAATAAATCAGAGTACTAAAATACGGGCTTATGCTCGGTACATCATGTCCTCACTACAAATCCCTCATGCGGAAGCAAAAACAGAAAATCTACTCAAGGTCAAGACTCACGTTCCCGGCTGTGTGAACTCCAGAGCTTGACTCCCCATCTCCAAGCGCACCGGTCTCTGGGGCTGCTCCTCCATACTGGGCTCCACGATCCCCTAAATGATGCGGTTCGAAAACCGTTAGTCTAAAACACTAAGCCTTATCATCCCCCACCCCTTCCCCCATGGCTCCTAGGCACCGAGCGGAGAGGAAGAAAGGGGAGGACTTGAAGGTGGAGAATAAACAAAAACAGATGGCAGCGGACCTATAGTAGCAATTCTATAATAGATATTGACAATAAGATGAAATATGAAAAGTAACCTTCACTTATGTGAGAACACATAAGCCAATGGGTCTTCTGCAAGGCTCCTATCATATAAAGAGTCTCATACCAATTTATACGTTGGAGTGTCGGTTATCAAACAACAATAAATATATATCAAAATTGACCTTAATTTATAAACTTGCCCACAAAAGCTTATAGAACAAGGGGTCATTTTGCAGGTCCTAATGTATAAGCATCCCATTCCACTTATACTTTAGGTGTCCGGGTTAAATGAATCGATTATGCTATGACATGCAAGTGGGTATGATGGAACATGCAAGTGCAACACACACACCCGACTCTGTGCACACAGACCTTTAGTTCCCCCTTTCTGGAGCCGTAACCTCCCAGGATACCTCCGTAGTGGCATACAGAAGGGGTGGGTTGGGCCCTGCCCACATCTAAACCAGTAAAACACTACTGGTCAGACCAATCGTACGCCTCAACGCTTGGTGCACGAAGCGGACTCCTGCGTACTGTTGCCGGCTGGCGCACCGGACTTCTGTTGGCGAAGTGCTAACCACACTTGCCGAGTCAGCGTATTGGCGTCGGTGCATCGACCCTCCAATACCGAAGACCCACCACCTTCATTTTCTTTCCTTTCATGCACATGCAAATTTATCGTATTCAAAACCGAGTCGAAGCTCCCCGGACTAAAATGTCCGTCACAAACAATCGAGCTGAAGCTCCCCGGACCAAAACGTCTATCTCTTAACTATCCAAGCTGAAGCTCCCAACTAACTTCCTGTGCTATCTGTGTTCGTGAAATGTGCAACCCTAATTACTAAGTTACTCTTTTCAGCTTGTTAGTACAGTTTACGTTAACCCAGGACTGCCCCCGGTATTCCTTGTGAAGGACTCTCAAGGGGCACTTGGAACTATGTTGGGATTACGCCGAGCGTTCCCTTTTGCAAGGTACTTATTATTATTATTGGTTGATTCCCATACCCATTACCTTATCATATTACAATAGGCAAATCCTAGGGTGATTTGACTCCACCTCACCTCGGGGAAGACGATCTTTCGTCGAACCTGAGCGCCTCTAAACTCTAGCCAAACTAATTTCTCACCACTCTTCCTATTCTTCTATGGTGAACTCATCCACCTCTATCCAAAATGACTAACTGCTACACCATTCCCCCATCGTATCTTGTTGCAGTTTACCCATCTTGTCAAATGCAGACCATCCTAGGCTATATGTCGAACCGAATAGGAAATAATCCAAATATTCATCCAAATGGCCTACCTTATTTACTGGAGACTTATCATGACACAAATAGACTAAATCCAGGAAATTATAATTTTCCTAATTTATCTGGAATTTAATTAATTTCCCTTAAACTTCCAAAGGCTACCAGTTTGAACATGAACTACCCTAAGTACTCATGCAAGATGCCTAACAAAATTAAGATAAATATTAGGTTATCTCAATATGGTAAATCCAAAGTATCACAATTTTTCTATCATTAAAAGGGCACTAAAACTATTTTAGCAATATTTACTATCTTCCATTGTTTATGAATCAAGTATAGAAACTATACATCCAAAAATTATAAATTAATTATACTATGCAGATACAACCTTAAAAGTAGCATTGGTCAAGTTTCCTAATTTTTCAGGAAGTATTGATCTCTGAATAAATTAATTATCAAAAATCTCCAAATTATGGACTTGTAAAGAAAGTACTGTAATTTACCCTCTAAAAATTATTAATAAATTCCTACAATCATATTTTGGCCTGAAATCATCAGTACCTAAGTCTCATGATTTTTCAACAGATATATCATCTATAAATAATTTTATACCACCAAAGCCCTTTTTTGAAACTAGTGAAGGAAGTACTAAATATCATCAATTAAAAATTGTAACAAAATTCAGGGATATGCAATTAGACCTAAGTCATCTACTGACCAAGTTTCATCAGTTTCAAATGAACAAAATGATCAAATTAATTAGAAAACCATTTTGGGGCCTTTTGAAATTTAACAAATAAAGTACTACAAATATAATTCATAAAATTCTAATAAAAATTACTAGGGCTTCCAAATGGTCTAAAACTTACTATACCCAAGTTTCACAACCTTTAAATAACGTTTAGTGGCTGAATTTACAAAATTGTACTTCTACCCTAAAACTAGGGTTAGGATTTTGAGGTTTCTACCTTCCTCCAAGTCCTCTAAGATTCCTTCCAAAGAACTTAGGTTACACCACCTTTTATTCTACTGAGTTTTCAAGGCCATACAAGGGCATTAGCCCCCATGTCCTTCACAACCCCCAAAAGTGCTTCCATAGGGTTTGAGGTTGAACCCTAGGGTAAATCAAGCCTAAATCACCTCATTTTCCTTAAGAGGGTGACATTGGTCATACTAAGCTAGTGTCCAAAACCTCAGCCTCTGTTGAGGGGAGCTGGCCACCCTAAGCCCATGGTGCACTTTTAATCAAAAACACCTCCTTAAGACCAAACTAGGGTTTTGTGATTCCCTAACCAAAACCCATCCAAATGAGTTGAAATTTTGTACAGAGCTAGGTATTGATTACAGGGACCACTCACCAAAATTTGGGAGGGTTTGGAGGTCATTGGACCACTTAATTAAAATACCCTACCTTTATTAAATAAAAGTAAAAAACTTTAGGCAAAGTCTCTCCAAAAAATCCCAATTTTGGACAAACCCTAGATATAGTTAAGACTGATCCCTTGCCCAAATTGCAGCCCATTTGGACAAGGGATGAAGGCTGGTCATCCATTTGAATCTCAGGACAGCCCTATGTACAGGTCCCACCAAAATGGGTGCCCTGGTCCAACCAGAGGGCCAAATTGGTCCAAATCAATTTTGGATTAAAGTAGACCTATAGGGATACAACTTTCATATTGAAAGTTTTCCCACCAAGTGGCCTAAGTATTTTGAAATTTTAAAACCAATAAATATAAAACCTGTGACAGAAATTGAATAATCATGAAATTAAATCCTATAGTTTAATATTTGGTGAAGCACGAATCTTGGCGCAAATGAACGGGATCCGTTCATCTCCTTCCTTGAGCCGATGGCCAGGATTCATTTTTCCTGGGCCGACTTCAAACGGCTGCCGTCGGCCATCCAGCCCCTTCCCCGACCGGCCACCGCCAACGCCACCTCCGTTGAGGTGGCGGCTGTCGCCAGGCGGCGGCACAGCCACCGGAGAGGCGTTTTCAGGCAGTTCTACTAGGTTGTTTTTTGACCGAAATCCATGAAAACCGGGATTTGGATCAGGCTCAATTGAGCCCGAACCTTGCACCCAATGAATTCTACGATCTACCCATGAGATAAGGAGAGGAGGAGGACCTTGCTGGTGGTCTGGAGTCGAGTAGACCTTTGTGTTGCCATGGTGGTGGTGCCGCCGGCCAGATTTCTGCAACAGTGCAGTCAAGTGGCTCAAAATCTCCAGGTAAATGGTGAAAAGGGCTCCTCTCATGTCACTGATGGTGTTTAAAACACTAGTTGGGGGAGGGGAGAGGCCAACCATCAATGGCCATTAATGGCCATTGAAAGCTTGGCTCGGACAAGGTGGTGGGGGTGAATCTGGCTTGGGGTGGCCAAGAAACTGCTAGAAATTCCTCCCCTTCTCCATGGGAGTTGAATTCAGCCATCAAGGATGGCTCTTGGCCTCCTTAAGCCATGAATGGCTTCTTCCTCCCTCTTTCTCTCTCCTCCATTAAAGGGCAAATGGAGCTTTCTCTCTCCTAGTCACCCATGTTGACTAGTCAACTCCATAGGATATGTGCAGCCAACTTAATAATAATAATTATGAAAAGTGAGGTTAGCCTAAGGGAAAAATGGCTTGAGCTTGGGTTAGCCCATTTGGGCTAGGATTAACTTGGCTTAGGCTAGGGTTTACTTGGGTCAATTTAATCATTTGGGTTTACCCCAATGGGTCCTTGGTGACCCATTGGACTCCCCTAAGGTCTATGTAGGGTTGGGTAGGGTTAACTTGGCACCTTGGAGGTCACTTGACCCTTGGTAAGGGCACTTTGACCACTTTGGGGCTTGAGTTGACTAGGGTCAACATGACCATTTGGGTTGACCCCAAGGGGTCCTTGGTGACCCCATGGCTTCCCCTGAGGTCTAGGAAGGGTTATGTAGGGTTACCTTGCACTTTGGAGGTCACCTACCCTTAGTAAGGGTACTTTGACCAGATGAGGGGCCTAAGTTAACTTGGGTCAACTTGGTCTCTAGGGCTGAACCCAATATATCCTTGGTGACCCATTGACCTCACTTTAGGGTTAGGATGGCATGAGTGGGGTCCACTTAGCTAGGGGAAGGTCAATAGACCCTAAATAGGCTAGTTTGACCCATTTAGGGTTAGAGTTGACTTGGGTCAACTGAGTCTCTTTGATTGACCTCAATGGGTCCTTATGGCTCTAATGGGCCTCCCAAAATGTTTGGGGGTGTTGTGCGAGGGTCTTGGGGTCAAGGTGTATCCTCATGGTCATCCTAAACTATTGTTCAGAATCCTACTATTTGCAGACCATAATGATTTCCAACTTCATGTCTAAGCTCACTTGGTCTTCTTGAGCTTCCTAGGGTTTTGCCATGACCAAGTCATGGCCAAAACCACTCTTAGGGGTCTAGTTGGAAATGGGATGTTACAAATCCCAATAAACAAAACAAAGATTTCGTCCCCGAAATCAAGGTTAAGCCTACGGGAATTTCTACCGAAGAAAAGAAACTTGTAACATCCCATCACGACGCCATGTTTGCTAAATTAGGTTTAAAAGGAAACCTAAATCTATGTCCAATTCGCCCAATTGGCAAACCAAAATCCCAATAAACAAAAGATTAGTCTCTACTCTTTCTGGAGCAGCCTTAGTAGTTTAAAGCAGGAAAATAAATTAAACATCTTAAGGGGTTGTGAGGTATACCTGACTGAATAGCTCCGGGTACTTTTATCGTATCAGGTCCTGCGGTTCCCAGGTATGCTCCTCCTGGCCTTGGTTTCTCCACAGGACTTTGAATAACGGAACCTTTTTGTGACGCAAGATCCGTACTCCTCGATTATCTATCTGAACCGGCTCCAAGCGAACTGACCGGTCTGAAGCTACCGGCCCTTCGGTGGTCAAAATCTGCTGCTCCGGGCGTAGTAGAGACCTCCTCAGCGAAGAAATATGGAAGACGTCGTGCAGAGCTGCCAGCTCTGGTGGCAACTCTAGCCTGTAGGCTAGGGGTCCGATCCGCTCCAGGATCCTGTAAGGGCCCATATAACTAGGGCTAAGCTTCTTCCTCCGACCACGTACCCATGAAACTCCGTGCATGGGCCGGATCTTCAAAAACACTCGGTCCCCCACCTGAAACTCCACCTGACGATGCCGTGTGTCATAGTACTTAACCTGTCTACTCTGCGCCTCTAGCATCCTGTCTCTGATCAGCCTCACCTGAGCCTCGGTGTCTTTAACAAAATCCGATCCCAACACCTTTGGATCCTCATCCTGAATCCAAGAAAGTGCGGTCCTGCATTTACTTCCATACAAGGCTTCGTAAGGCGTCATCTTGATGTTGGACAGGTAACTGTTGTTATAGGAGAACTCGACCAGGGGTAACAGTTTCTCCCACGGTTCCCCGCGGTCCAAAATGCATAGCCTCAAAAGATCTTCCAGAGTCCGGTTGGTGCGTTCCGTCTGCCCATCCGTCTGGGGATGGAATGCGGTGCTGAAGGTCAATCGCGTGCCTAAGTAAGCCTGCACGGATCTCCACTCTCTGGAAGTGAACCGGCCATCCCGATCCGACACGATCGTCTTGGGCACCCCGTGATATAGAACGAACTGATCCATAAATCTCCGCACTAATACTCCCATAGAGTCGTCCTTCCTGATTGGAATGAATCTGGCCACCTTTGTCAACCGATCGACGATGACCCAAATCGAGTCGTTTCCCGTCCGTGATCTGGGAAGTCCATGAATAAAGTCCATCGCGATGTCTTTAAACTTCCACTCCGGTACCGGGAGTGGTTGCAACAGTCCCGCGGGGTTTTTGCACTCCGTCTTCACTAGCTGGCGTGCTTCGCAATGGGTCACAAATTGAGTGATATCCTTCTTCATGCCTGGCCAGTACATAGTCTTCTTCAAGTCCGCAGTCATCTTCGTGATCCCCGGGTGCACCGAGTATCTGCTGTGGTGGGCCTCCGCCATGATATCTTCCTGGACTTGGCCTCCTTCTAGTATATAAGTCTGACCTCTAAAGCATACCACGCCAACCCTCATCGTGCTCTCCCATGCTGTACCGTTCTCCAAGTCCCAGAATATCGGCTCCAATTTGGCATCTCGCATCTGCCCATCTCTGACTCGATCTCGGATATCGTCTGTAGCACTCATCCTAGCTAAATACTCCATGTAAAGCTCTGGGTCCTCGTACGACACCAGGGTGATGTGCATATCCTCCAATATCCTCACTAGATCCATAGACATAACCTGGGGCCCGGCTTCGGAAGTGACAGATCTCCGACTCAACGCGTCGGCCACCACGTTTGCCTTCCCTGGATGGTAGTGCATCTCATACTGGTAATTCGCTAAGAACTCCACCCAACGCCTCTGCCTGATGTTCACTTCCTTCTGCATGTCCACGTATTTCAGGTTCTTGTGGTCGGAGTAGATGTCGCAGTGGACTCCATAAAGATAGTGGCGCCAGACCTTCAAAGCAAAAACGACCGCCCCCATCTCAAGGTCGTGCACCGGGTAGTTCTATTCGTGCTTCTTCAACTGGAGAGACGCATACGCAATCACATGGCCCTTCTGCATCAGTATAGCTCCCATACCCTGGTAGGAAGCATCGGTGTAGACCTGAAATCCTTCTCTCCCTGAGGGGAGAGCAAGTATGGGAGCCGAGGTGAGTCGATACTTCAGCTCCTGAAAAGCTGTCTGGCACTACGGGGTCCACACGAAAGGTACCTCCTTCTTCGTCAAAGATGTGAGTTGGAGGGCGATTCGAGAGAATCCCTCCACGAACTTCCGGTAATAGCCAGCAAGTCCTAGGAAACTTCATACGTCGGTGGCTGCCTTTAACTGCGGCCAATCCTGAACTGCCAGAATCTTTGCTGGATCCACTGCCAACCCGGCTCCACTGATAATATGTCCTAAGAAGCCCACCTCCTTCAACCAGAACTGACATATGCTGAACTTTGCATATAAATGATTCTCCCGCAGTCTCTGTAGGGTCAGTGCCAGATGGCGAGCATGCTCCTCCTCCGTTCTCGAGTAGATGAGTATGTCATTGATAAACACAATGACAAACACATCTAGATACTCCTTGAAAACCTGGTTCATAAGGGTTATGAACGCCGATGGTGCATTTATGAGCCCGAAGGGCATCACCGTAAACTCAAACAATCCATATCTACTACTAAAAGAAGTCTTTTGAATATCCTCCTCTCGAATCCAAAGCTGGTAGTAGCCCGACCTCAAATCTAATTTTGAAAAGAACTATGCCCCCTACAGCTGGTCGAACATCTCGTCTATCCTTGGTAGTGGATACGTATTCCGGACCGTCAGCCGATTTAGTGCTCGGTAATCAATACACAAGCGGAGACTTCCGTCCTTCTTCTTGACAAATAGCACCGGGGCTCCCCGCGGCGAAGAGCTTGGTCGGACAAACATTGCCTCTACTATTTCCTGCAACTGACTTCGAAACTCTGCTAACTCTTTCGGGGCCATCCGGTAAGGGGCCCTAGATGCCGGCTTGGCCCCCAGCACAAGCTGTATCTGGAAGTCCTGCTCTCGGTGCGGGGGTAACCCTGACAGTTTCTCTAGAAAGACGTCAGCAAACTATCGCACCACCGGGATGTCTTCCACAGACCCCTTGGCCTCCACCAACTCAAATAAAATCTGATAAACCCCCTCTCCCTGCAGGTGGGTCTTAACGGCCTATACTGAAGATAAGAGTATATGAGAGGCAGGTCTTATACCTTCGAATATAATGACAGAGTCACCGTGCCTCACAGTGATCCTCTTTGCTTGACAATCAATCTGGGCATGGTTCTAGTATAACCAAGTCATGCCCAGGATCAGCTCGAATACTGGCATCCTTAGGATCGTTGCCGATACTTCAAATGGATTTCCTCCAATCTCTGCCTCCATGTTGCAATGGGCAGAGGTGAGTATCTCTGATCCGTCGAGTAGACGCACCCTCCTCATCAGGCCTGTGAACCTCTCCACTCCTTCCAGCCCTTCCAGAAAGGCCTCCGACACAAACGAGTGCGAGGCACCCGTGTCGAACAGAGTATAGGCGAGATTGCCGCTGATGAAGAGTATACCTAGGACGGTTAAATGTTTTAGTATTTTATAACGAGTTTTATTTCCTATTCATTCTACTTAGTGCAGGTCTACTTATTGGTCAATTGAGAAAGGGAATTCAATTTAAACAATTTAAACATCTTGGCGTACCTACTATGACCTGCTCTGGGTAAAGTACTGGTTCTATACAACATAAGTAGTGACAATAGCAAGAAAAGAGGACATACAACACTAAGAAGTGAATCCTTCAGAGAGAGTTTTCTACAACAAGAAAAGGGGAAACCCTTACGAAGGCAGATTCAGATCAGTCTGCAAGGAAGATTCAGATCTCATTTTGAATTCAAGGAGGAAGCTATCTGAAGATCAACTTCTACATCAAGTGAAGATCAGCCTTATTTTGTTCTATCAAGAAGCTTTGAAAAGGCTAAGTTAGGTTGGATCTGAAGATCAGTCTATTCAAGAACTGATCAAGAAGCTCAAACTAGTGAAGAGATTCATCTGGTGAAATTTTTGTGTCTCATAATCAAACAATTTCTGGTAGGATCTGTTGTAAGATCTGAGTTATAATCATGTAATTATAAAGGCTGAGGTAGGGATTTTGCCTGAGTTATAGGAGTGGGGTTTCACTCTGAGTTGTAAGCCTAGTGACATAGGTTGAGGTAGGGCCGAGGCCTGAGGTAGGGTTCTTGGGGAAGAATCTGAGGTAGGACTTATATAAGTCTGAGTTGTAGGAACCATTATTGATTCTGAGCTGTAAGATCTGCGGATCTGAAAAAAAAAGAAGGAAGTTAGGCCGAGTCTAGTACACTGTTAGATAGGAGAAGGGGGAAAGTGGATGTACCCATACCTTGGGGAACCACTATAAATCTGGTGTATGTTGTGCTATGTTCATTATTCTGTGGTTTACATTATTTCTGTGTTGAGATAATTTTGTTATTTACCTAAAATTTTGAAGGAAAAATTAGAACCTATTCACCCCCCCCCCCCCTCTAAGTGTCTAGAAATCAAGTCTTTCAACTAGACTGCCCCATCTCCAAGCGTGCCGACCTCCGGGGCTACTCCTCCATGTTGGGCTCCACGGTCCCCTAAAATGATGTGGTTCAAAAAAAGTTAGTCTTAAAGACTAAGTCCTATCATGCCCCGCCCCTTCCCCCATGGCTCCTAGGCACCGAGCGGGGAGAAGGAAAGGAGAGGACATGAAAGTGGAGAATAACAGATAAACAGATGGTGGCGGAACTAATCTAGCAGTTTTATAGTATATATGGTAGTAAATAAGGTATGGAAACTGAACAAGAAAATAACCTTAACTTATATGAAAACACATAAACCAAGGGATCTTTTGTAGGGCTCCTATCGTATAAAAAGTCTCATACCAATTTATACGATATGGTGTCGGTTCTCTAGCAAGCATATATTTATACTACTGAATGAAAACCTTAACTTATAAGAACGCTCGCACGAACTTATAAACCAAAGGGTCATTTTAAAGGGCCTATTGTATAAAGCGTCCCATACCACGTATACAATAGGTGTTGGGGTTATATGCAATGGTTATGCTATGAAATACAATTATGCCATGATGTTATCATGTAAGTGCAACTCACCCACCGACTATGTGTACACAGACCTTTAGTTCCCCCTTTCTGGAGCCGAACCTCCCAGGATACCTCCGTAGTTGCAAACAGAAGTGGTGGATTGGGCCTCGCCCACCACTAAAATGGTAATTGTACTACCAGTCAGACCAATCGTTCGCCTCAATGTTGGTGCACAAAGCGGAGCTCCTGCATACTCTTGTCGGCTGGCGCACCAGACTTTATTTGGCCAAGTGCTAACCACACTCGCCGAGTCAACGTATTGGTGTCGGTGCATCGATTCACCAATACCGAAGACCCACCACCTTATATCTTATGCACATGCAACCTTATGTATCAGCTACCGAGCCAAAGCTCCCCGGACCATCTTGTCTGTCATAAACAACAACCGAGCCAAAGCTTGTCGGGCCAACCTGCCCATCACAAACCATTACTGATCCAAAGTTCGCTGGGCTAACCTGCCCATCACCAAAACCACTAGGCCTACTGCCCGAGTGACCCAACCTATCTCCCTGAGACATCGATGTGTGTGAAGGTGAAACCATAGATTTACTAATTACTCTTGCATTCCAATTTTGCCTACTATTTAGGTTTAGCCCAGGACGGCCCAAGGTATTGCCCGTGAAGGGCTCTCGAGGGCACTAGGAACTATGATGGGATTACGCCCAAAACACCCTTTCGCAAGACACTTACTATTGTTGGTTAATACCCATCTCCTAGTCCCTTAAATGTTGTATTATATCTAATCCTAGTGTATTTGACATTTCCTCTCCACATGAAAGACGATCCTTCGTCGATCCCGAGCACCACCTATCACTAGTCAACCCAACACTCTACTCATCATCACTTTCAAAGATGAACTCATTTTTTATTTATCCAAACCAGCAAACATCTAACCACAACTCATGTTCCCAAATTTATATTCCAACATAACTTCTGCAATTTACTAAATGCAGACTACGTTAAGTTATATGACGTGTAAAATGGGAGGTACACTAAATCCCCTATAATAATTACTGGAGGGCTATCGTGACATTTGTATCTTAAATCAAGAAATTCATAATTTTCACAATTATCTGATAATTTATTTAATTATTCTAGCAAATCAGAAACCCAAGTTTGAACATGAAGTGCCCATTTGAGACAAACAAATGCCCCCACAAAATTTATGATAAATTCAAGATGATGTTTTAACACAGAATCCTAAGTATCCCAATTTTGCAGCAAGGTTAAAGTCTCTAAATATAATTTTGAATATAACCTATTTTAATCAATTTTAAGAGGCAAGTGCAGCAAAAATACTTCCATAAATTCTGAGAAAATTCAGAGGTGATTGTAAGGACATATATATTCTTTAGGTCAAGTTTCATAATTTATCATCAAGTAATGAGCTCTAAACAAAATATTGAACAATTTTCCAAGATGATGAGCTTTTGAAGTAGGTATTACAAATATGTATTCAAAAATGCTAATAAAATTCATACATAAGCAATAAGATCTAAAAATTCCTCTGCCTAATTTTCATGACCTTCCAATGGGCAGTGGGATCATAATGATCAAATGATTAATTAGGGCAATCTCATGAGTTACAAAGGAAGTGCTAAGATTATTGATCCAAAATTGCCAATTAAATTACCAGAGGTTCAACCTATCCTTATGACCATACTACCCAAATTTCATTATTGTTCAAGGAGTTTTACTAACCTATTATAGCACTATAATGTTTGTGCCCTAAACTAGGGTTAAGGTTTTGTGGGGCCTACCCTTTCCCAAATCCCCTAAGATTTTTACTTGAGGGCTTTAGATATCCTATCACCCTCCCTACCAAATTTGCAGTTCATTCAAGTTCTTTTGGCCTCATGCCCTTCACAAGGCACAAAAGCCCTTCCTTAGGGTTTGGCCTTAGATCTTAGGGCAAATCTATTCCAATCTACCCCATCTTCCATGGGGTCGTGCTAAAAGCAATGCCAAGCCAGTGGCCCCAATTTCAACCTTTGTTGAGGTGATTTGGCCACTCAAAACTCAAAGTGCACTTTTTGACCAAAATACCTTTTTTAGGGCAAGGCTAGGGTTTGCATGATTTCTGTTAAAACCACCTCCAAATGAGATGAAATGTTAACCAAAGAATTATAATGACCCCAAGCACCACTCACCAAAATTTGGGTGAGTTTGGAGGTAATTTGGTCCCTAAATTAATTTACCCTAGAGAAATTAAATAATTTCCAAAACTATAGAAACATAGACCCCACAAATTCTCATTTTTGGGCAGGACCTAGATATAGCCTAGGATGACTCCCTGTCCAAATAAGAAGTCATTTGGACCAGAGGTGAAGGTTGGGCATCCATTTGAATTTCTGCCTAGCCCTAGGTATAGACCCCACCAAACTGGGTGCCCTGGTCAAACCAAGCACCCAAATTGGTTCAAACCAATTTTGAATTAAAGTAGACCAACAGGGCTACAATGTTTGTGTAGACCAGTTTCTCTGAATTAGAATTTATGTATTTTTAAAAATTACAAACATTAAATATATTATATGTGACAAAAATGAAATAAAATTCATTCAAGCCTATAGTTTAATTTAATCTCTGCACGAATCTTGACGCGCCATTGGACGGCATCCTGTTGTATTCAACCTCCAGCCGACGGTGCCGATTCAACTCGTCTGGCGGCGGCACAGCCGCCGGAGGGCCTTTCTCCAACGATCCTAACAAGGTGAAATTCATGGAAAAACCAGGAATTTTTCAACTTAGATCGGGCTCAATTGAGCCCGAACCTTGGCCCTAAGGATTGTTATGAACTACCCATGGAAGGAGTGGAGGAGGACCTATGGGGGTGGTTGTAGCCTTGCCGATCGCCGGATCGTCATGGTGGTGGTGGTGGTGGTCGGATTTCTGCAACAGCACAGTGAACTCCCTTGGCTCCTTCAGGTAATGTGTGGAACTGAATCCCTGGAGTCCAGTGAAGCTTTTAAGGAGAGTTAGGCTGTTAGGTTGGTGTAGGCTGCATTGCCATTAATGGCCCCTTAGTCAAAAATTTCGGCCATGGTGGGTGGGGGATGAAGCATGCCTCAAACCAGTCAAAGGCCAGCTGGTTGAAATGGGACAGTACTCGCCTTATCCTAGTGAGTTGAATGGGGGGGTTGGGGAAAGGGAAGGATGAACCCCAAAGTCTACCCTCATTACTCCCCTTTCTTTCTCTCTCTTTCATTTGATGCTTTTTCTCTCTCCTACTCACCAAGCCTGAAATTTGACTCCTACCTACCCTAATGGCAACCCACATGTCCATTTCATCCACCAATACAAGGTTAGCCCAAGTGAATTGGGCTTGAGCTTGAGTTAGCCCATTTGGGCTAGCTTGACCTAAACCTTGACTAGGGTTGACCTTAGTCAATTTGGTCCTTGAGGTTGCCCATAGTGGGTCCTTGGTGATCCATCGGCCTCCCCTAAGGTCTAGGTAGGGTTGACTTGGCCCTTTGGAGGTCACTTGACCCGTAATCAGGGCACTTTGACCACTTTAGGGCTAGAGTTGACTTGTGTAAACTTAGCCTTTTTGGTTGACCCCAATGGGTCATTGGTGACCCATTGGCCTCTCTATAGGGTTAGGATGGTATGTGTGGGGTCCACTTGGCTAAGGGAAATTCAATTGGCCCTGTGTAGGTCAGTTTGACCCATCTAGGGTTAGGGTTGACTAGGGTCAACTTAGCCTCTTGGGTGGACCCCAATGGGTCCTAGGTGACCCATTGACCTCACCCTAGGGTTAGTAGGGCATGGGTGGGGTCCACTTGACTAGGGGATGGTCAACTGACCCTAAGTAGGCTAACTTGACCCATTTAAGGTTAGAGTTGACTTTGGTCAACTCAACCACTTTGACTGCCCTCCATGGGTCCTTAGTGACCCATTGACCCCACGTTAGGTCTAGGAAGGCCCTAGTAGGGTTAGTTGGTCTTTACTATGGCACACTGCCCTTAGTTAGGGCACCTTGCCAATTTAGGCCTAGAGTGGTTCTAGGTCAACTTGGCCACCCTGGGTCGGCTTCAAGGGACCCTTAGGGCTTTAATGGACCTTACAATGAGTTGATGAGACCATGGTGTGGTCTTGAAGTCTTGGTGAAGCCCCATGGTCATCTTAAACTAGGGTTCAAAAATTTACTATTTACAGACCATAGTGGTCTCACCTACATTCCTAGGTTCACTTGGCCCTCTTGGGCTTCCTAGGGTTTTGTCATGACCTAGTCATGACAAAATCACTCTGAGGGATCTTGTTGTTTGAGGGATGTTACAGATGAGGAGAAGGAGGAGAGTGCAGAAATGTTGTCGAGGAAGTAGAGGCCGCCACACTCAATCATAGTAGCAATCGTCCGCTTGCTGCCCGGATCCTAAAAAAACAAGTAATAGATATAAATGTGACAGAGTATTGTAGTTGTTTGCAAAGAGAAGTAATAGATAACAAGTTACAAGGGAACTTGGTCACGTAGAGGGTATCCGCCAAGCGAAGAGACGGAGTTACTTGAACAACCCCTGTTCCATTGAGCAGTGAGGGAGAGCCGTCCGCAATAAGGACCGGGGGTAACCAGTCATGCTGTTGTAGGAGAGAAAATAGTGCAGATTGCCGGTCATATGATTTGTAGCACCAGAGTAAATCAGTCATTTACCTTGAGTAGCGACGTGGGCACTACCTGAAGACGTGACCATGGAGGCGGACGACTTCGTAGAGGAAGAGGAGGCGTCACCAGATGGTCAAAGATGAGGATGCTTCTTCCAACAGCAATCAACCGTGTGGCCGGTGCGGCCATAATGAGAGCAAACAAAGCGGGAATCACTATGTTCGCTGGAGGGGAGGTGGCGGCCATCAGAGCCACTGCACTGAGTATGGTGAGCGGAGTTGTTCGATGGAGGAGGGGAGGATAATAGTGGGCGTTGGACCAAAGAAGTAACACCGGCGGTGCGGGCAGCGGTGGCATCCAAGGTGGGAGACTCCGCTTCACCAAGTATCTGTTGACGGATCATGTCATATGACTCTGGAAGGCGTAGAAGATAATACACCACCAGAAGCTCCTGGAAGTGCTTGTGTTGCTCAGCGAGATCAGCAGAGAAGGGGCGATTTTGGAGAATTTCGGCTCTGAGAGCCTGAACTTAGTGGTAAGCAGCCGCTGGAGACATGGAGGGACGGGCAAAGAGGTCCGCATATAAAGTATATATGTGAGACGTCTGAGCCCCCTTGGAGTAGAGAGCGGCAAGATGTAGCTAAGCGTCCATGATGATTTCATCATGACGGATAACAGGGAGGCATTCATCAGAGAGGCTGTTAGCCAGCCATGTGCGGATAAGAGCATCGATGGAATCCCAGTCATCAAAAAGAGGGGAATCATGTGGAGGATGGTCATTGGTGAGATGATGACGTGTGTGTTGAGAGCGGAGGAGGAAGGTGAAGGAGACACTCCAATCTGGATAGTTGTGGCCAATAAGCTTGGAAGCGGTGCCAAGATTACCAAAAGGAGTGGGAGGAGTAGGAGGATGAGAGGCAACGAAAGTAGTGGTGGTGGAGATATCGGAGTTTGCCACAGATGAAAGCAGCGAGATAAACAAGTCGCGACTAGAAGGAGAAGTCGCTAACAAGGTCGCGGCGACGTAAGGACAGGTCGCGGCGACAAAGAAGAGGAGAGCGGCTGGAACAGGTCGCCACGACTTGAGGATAGGTCGCGGTGACAAAGAAGAGGAGAGCGGCTAGAATAGGTCGCGACGACTTAAGGATAGGTCGCGGCGACAAGGAAGAAGAGCGGCTAGAAAAAGAAGAAGCAAGAGGCTGTAAACACAACGGGTCAGAAGAGGCTGCAAACAGGGAGAAGCAAGCCGCGCGAACAGGGCAACGATCAGAAGAGAAACAAGGCGCGCGAACAGGGCAATGGTCAGAAAAGGAATCAAGCAGCGAAAACAGGTCGTAGAAAGAGGAAACAAGCCGCATGGCAGATAGAGCTCATTCAGGAGGAAAGGACCGAGTGCTCTGATACCATGTGCGAACAAGAAAACGCAGACCGAAAATTTGGAGTAATGCAAATTTTATTATCCAAAAAGGTATCAATTACAATGTTATAGCCTCCGTTTTATAGAATGGAGGAGATGAGAGAGATTACAATTAAGCAATGTGGGACTAAAATTTTACAAGTACAAGTGGCTTTACAAAAAGACAAACCGGATAGGTCGTGCGGTTAGACAAGCCGGCTAACCGCCTGACAACCAACAGGAGGAGAGAACAATCGCCATAGACAGCAAGCTACCACAGGAGACCGCCCGGTCTCCAAGTCGTCTGAGACAAACTGCCAGACCGCCCGGTCTCCGAATAGCAACATACCGCCCGGCCTCCATGCTGCAACAAGCCCTAGGTCACGGGCGTGTCATAGGGGCGTGACATCCCGTAATAATAAGAGTTTATTTACCATCATTTCTCCTTCCCTCCATTTCCAGTAACAGACTTGACACGCCCGAGGTCACGGGCATGACGAAGGGGTGTGACCCAAAAAACGGCAACTTTTGGCGATTTTTCTCCAACGTTCCCGGGCTTTCAAGACAGCAGTTTCTGAGCCTTACACGCCCTAGGTCACGGGCTTGACCTAGGGCGTGACCTTCCAGAAATTTTACTATAAATTCCAAAAAAAGCTAGGATCTACTAGAAACATCTAAGGAGCCAAATCTAGGAGTAGTTTAGTAGCTTAGTTTCTATTTTATGCATTTCTTTCATGTAATTTTCAATTACATAATGTAGTTTCACTCTTGTTAGCCTTCAATTTCAGTTCTACTTTATTCCAATCATGTCTCCATTTATCTTTCTATGTATCTTACTTTTCATGTCAAGTAGCTAATTTCTTTAGCACTTGATCATGATAATCTTTCAATAAAATAATCTTTTTTTGTCAAACTCTAATTTTACTAGTTCGATTTATCACTGATTTTGTGTCGAATTCATATTTCGCGGATATGCTCTTCGATTTTATATCCGTATCTTAAATGATCGAGAGGTTGTGGATACGAGTAGATCACTCAAAGATAAAAGGAGCTGCATGCACTCCTCAAGAGAGGATGACACGGATCTTCCGGATTGGATTCAAATCCAATAGCGGGGTTCACCGCATAAGGCAAGCTTAGGGGTTTCGACTGGCCGAGGGGTCTTAAACGATCAACCTAAGTTTAGTCAAGAGCGTATTCTTGAGAGAGGCGCTTTTGTAATTTAGGAACCTCCACGGTCGAAGTAGGTAATTTAGAAGTTTGCTTTAATGAAAATTTTATTTTATTTTAAAGTGAGTCTCGATCAAGTGTTATCTTTTATTTTATTTTTCTAGCTATAGTTTAATTTCACTCAATTTATCATCCGATAAAATAACATTAATTCGCGTGAGTAGGAGTACTCAACAGGTCCCGAGTCTAATACGACATTTCCTATACTATATTTCGACAGGTACATTTGCCTATTTGAGATTTTAGTTTGGATATATTTTTAAAACTATAAAATTCATCATCAACAATCTTCTCTAATTTCAACTCCAAGATCTTACAACATAGATCCATCAGGATCTCTTAGACTTCCTCCAAGTCCTCCTTAGGCCAAAGCCCTATAACTCAGAGTAAATATTACCCTTACAGCTCAGTGATCAACAGATCACCTACCTCAGATTTAATCAAAAGTCCTACACCTCAGGCTAGGAGGATAGCCCTACACTTAGAGAGAATAACTCTCCTACAGTTTAGATCAAGAATGATCTTACCTCCGGCATGCAGGACCAACCTCAGATCCACCCCGGGATCCTACAACTCAGCCTTTATAATTCAAGCTTATAACTAAGATCAAGACTGATCCTAAAGAATGAGTAAGTTTGTTGTTGTTGATTGACTCCAAAGAAAGTGTCTTCTTGGCCCGCATGTTGAGTGAACTCAGCCCTATCTTCTTCACAACACCAAGAATAGATCTTCAAGGTTGTTCTGCTTGTGCTGAGAAGTGACTGCAGAGCACTGCTTCTTCAAGCCTTGAATGTAGTCGAGTTTGGAGTAGAGGCCTTGAAGATGAGTAACAGTTTTCAGCTTGCTTTATTTCTTCTTCTTACTGAGAAAATATTATTTTTGAACTTGTCGTTGAAGATAGAATGAGATTTCAGTTCTTTATCTCTTCAACAGCCAACCTTGTCTGTGGTTCACAGACTTTCTTTCTAAATGAGTTCCTTGAACTCTTCTTCGACTTTTCACTCTAGGAAGAAGATGACCAAAAGTTCTTTTTATTTCTTGGGACACTGCTTTTGTATCTGGCCGTTCAATGGCTCTGTGTGCAGCATGGACCACCGGAGTTGGTAATTGCAACACTTCTTTTGCATTAAACGACATACTAAAGGCAAGCGACGTCTTTTGCCATCTATCGTGCAAAACCCACGACATTCGATTTCTTGATGACGTCGACATGACTCAATACTTTTGTACTCAGCAAATTTCAGACAATCTGTATGGGTGTTGAATGAAGCCTTGTCAGTCAATTGAAAAATACTTAGCAAAATTCTACATCTTCAGGTGTTGAGTGTGTAACACTCTGTCTGTCCAATGACATATAACAGAAGGTCCAGCTGAACCCGACGCCATATACTATTGACAGTCAGAAGGGTTATATAAGAAAATCAAAAATCCAACTATAACTACTCACCCTAACACAGAGCATTCTAGCGAAAGCTTTTAAACAGTTGAAAAGAACTCATAATTGAATAACAACTATCATGAATGTCCACATACTACCATAAGAATGAAATAACAAATACACTGAAAGTACTTGGCCTTATGGCCTTACAAGAGTTTACTTAACAAACTAGTGTTTTACATACATCGGCTCGCAGGCTGGCCACACATAACAAAAATAAAAACAACAATTCCCTTTGGCCTTCGAGGGCCAGCTCAGCAACATGGGCTTCAGCCTGCTATTTGGTACTTGGCTCCGCAGCACCTACAAGCAACATTCCATCGCACGGTGGCAAACAAAGTAGCGGTCAGCCAAAGCCGACCAAATTATAACAACTCCGCCCCTTACTCGGGACGGCGGTGCTCCTTCCCTGTATTTCATTAGCCCAGCTAAACAATAAAGTACAAACATACTTCGCCACAGGTGTAGGCTCGCATGGCCAAACACCCCGTGCACTCAGGGCACATTATCAGTGAATCTGGTCAATTTTGTGGCTTCACCACCATCCCCGGGATGGTAACATCATGAGTATTTTAGTCTTTCTGACCACCGTCTAAGTCTCCTAACTATTCCAATGGCCAGTCCCTCTATGGGTCTCTAGCACTGAACCACATAGCCCAGGTCCGATTCCACTTGCTCGTTGCTCACACCGCATAGTCACTTTAAGACATACGCACGGGCCAAGCTTCTCTCGGATCCCAAAACATTTTGAAACAATACATAACCCAGTTATGTTCAAGGCTGGCTCCCTGACCGCCAATTTAGCAGAACTACGTTTTCGCTCAGTTTTCCGGATGCGCCTTGGAGTTAATCACCAAGGACCCTGCTGCAATCTACTGTGTAGAAACCCGGAAATACAAAGCACGAAGTCTTCTCCGGCAAACCATACAATATGCAACATCACCGATCTAGACCAACATGTCCGGGTAGGCGTCACACACAATGCCTATGTCCGTACCTCGATTTCGGACTGTATATGCAACACAAGGGGGACTATTCCCGTCAACCCCAAGGAACACCGCACACTCACCGCACACTCGCGGTAGCGGGTTTCCTTATGCAAAATAAGTATAGCTTCACATGCTCAAGTAGAGAATCGTTACCCTTGTAGTTCGCTTTTGCGCCATTGGAATCTATCCGGATGGAAAGCTTTGCAAGGGAATTTCCTCCGCGGATCCGGTCTCGGTTCTCGATTCGGTGCTCCGATGCTCCGCCGGCGGCCGGAATCCTCCACTTCCTTCCTCATTACTCTCTCCTCTCTCTAACTCCTTAGAAAGAGAAGGCTTAAGAGAAAATGAGGAATTAATCCTCCACTCACGGTCTTAACAGAGCAGGAACACATCTGGGCCGTCCGATCTTATTTAAAGAAAACGAACGGCTCAGATCTGCCCAAAATTGCTAAATCCTGGGCCGAACACGGCCTTACACATGGCCGTGTCCCAGGCCGTGTGCCCCGATCCAGGCACGCTCGTCCAGCACAGCAAAGGACATGGGTCAAGATATTCCCTTGTCTCAACCTGACACGCCCGTGTCGTATCCTGACACCACCATATCCTGAGGGCGTGTCACAGATAATCGCCACGCCAACCGACATGACTCTTGGGAACATGGGTGGCGATATGGGTATACACACGCCCGTGTCACGCTTGACATGCCCGTGTCACGCTTGACACGCCCGTGTCACGCTTGACACGCCCGTGTCACGCTTGACACGCCTGTGTCATGCTGCCGTGTTTCCTGCCGTATCCTTTTCTGGACACAGCCGGCCAACACAGAGAAAGACACGGCCTTGGACACGCCCATGTCCTAGGCCGTGTACCCCTATTAAGGCACCAAAAATTCTGTAGGATGTGATTGGTTTGATTACGATTTTCGGGGTGTTACAGAGTGAGCCTTCATCACTCAATGCATTCTGACTTTTATAGTCTAACTGTTAAGGTGTTGAGTGACCCTTCATCATTCAACGCATCTGGACTTGGTTGAAATTTCTCGACATTAAGGTGTTGAGTGAAGTTTCCACACTCAATGCTTCTGACTTAGCTTGACTTCTTGATGAGATAGTAGGTGGCTCGTCTTCACTCAACGCTTTTATACTTAGATAGAATTTATGTTGAGTAAGCGTTGAGTAAACTGTCTTCACTCAACGCTTCTGTCCTTTAGACAGATTTCTTGATGAGGCGTTGAGTGGCCTATCTTCACTCCTCGCTTCTGTACTTGGACAGATTTCTTGATGAGTAGGCATTGAGTGAACTGTCATCACTCAACGCTTCTGTCCTTAGATAGATTTCTTATCAGCGACACTGTGGCTTTGATTGTATGTAGTTCTATCAATGCTTTTGCTCTTCTATTGTTGAGTGAAGTGAGTCCACTTAACGCATCTGGACTTTGCTAGTTTACGGCCTGTTCAGCAACCTGTCTTGGGTATAACAGTCATTATGACCCTGATAACCTGTCTAATCAATGTAACAGTACAACTTGCATACAATGAACTTTGAGCATATATTAGATGCATCCATGTGTATAATATTGACTTGTGGGACTTCTTCAAATCTAGTACATTGTGATCAATAAACCTAATACCTTATTTATAGTTGTCCCATGATGGGATAACTTTCATCACACGCTATGATAAAATTCCTTTCTCATAATACAAGTTATTCATTTCTTGACTTCTACGACACACCATAATAACTTTATATCACATCACACACTTTATATCATATCATACACTTTATATAACATCTTATCTTAAGCTATAAGATTCCTTCTTGACTTTTACGACACGTCATAATAACTTTATATCACATCACACTTGAAGATATTCTTTCATCCTTTTTCATACTTGAAGATATTCTTTCATCCTTTCCCTCTGGTGAAAAAAAGTGATGGCTCCACATCATCTTTATTGTTGTTGGTGCAGGATGATTGTTTTGGATGGGCTTTTGGTGGATCCTGGAATCTTGATGGTCTGTAACCTTCAAACCAGTGGTGGCAGTGTTGGATTTCTTAAATATAGTGAAGTGGAAGGATCAAGGGATTTCTCCAATAAGCCATATGCAGGTTTAGTGGGACATCAATGATGGTATACCATTGATAGTATAGTGGAGTGCTTTATGTGCAAGAGTTGGAAATGGGTTGCTATATTCGTGATTGAAAGTTGTTTAACTGAAGGTTAGCTAATCACCTAGAGGCGGGGGGGGGGGGGGTGAATAGGTCTTTGAAAATTTTATTGGTTCTTTGCAGATTTCAACTTAAACTATCTAGAGCTTGTCCTTAGATCCTACAAAAAGAAAGAAAACAAGCAACACAACAAACATAAAGATTTATATTGGTTCCCCAATTGGGTACATCGACTTTCCCTCCCACCTATCCAACTGATTTGTTGGACAAGGCACAAACTCCACCAATATGCTCCTCAGAGCTTACACCTCAGTCCCTCGGCCTATTACACAGATTATTCACTGAATCCAAACTCAGAACCACAAGAGTTTCTACCTCAGAGCCCTGCAGAGCTCCTATAGCTCAGTGATCCACTGATCACATACCTCATCCTTATTTTTAAGGCCTACAACTCAGGCTCTTCAGCCCTACAGCTTCAGGCACACAGCCCTACTCTCAGAGTTTTGCAGCACTCCTATAACTCAGTACCCTTCTAGGTACCTACAACTCAGCCTAGTCCAAGGCCTACAACTCAGTGACACACTTATCACCTACAGCTCAGTGACTCTCCAGTCACCTACCTTAGGCACAAGGCCCTACACTCGGGCTAGGAGGATAGGCCTACCTCAAATCCACACTTTGATCATACCTCAGAGAACAGCACTCTCCAACCTCAGACAATTAAGCCCTACATCTCAGATCCACACATGGATCCTACCTCAATACCCCAACAGGGCAACTACCTCAGTGAATGATTAGTCACCTACCTCAGGCAGAAAGTACCATACAGCTCAGATCCAGATAAACTGAATCATATAGGAAGAGAATACAGAATAATTAAGAAAAATAAAACAATTGAGTCAAAGAAAAGTCTCTGAGTCTATCTTGCTGGACTGAGCAGATATCAGTCCAGCACACTTGATGTAGAAGGAATTAGTCCTCTTCTACAGCTAACACCTTTCTGCTGCACAGATGAGCAGCTACCAGCTTGCTGAATGGATGAATCAGCTTCTCTGTTCTGGAAAGAATTATCTTGCTGAGCTTGAAGAGCTTCAGCTAACTTCCTTTGCCTTTCAGGCTATCTCTGCTAGACTTGAGCTTTCAAGCTTGATGGAGAAGAAGATGTCCAACTGCTTCTAGATTACTTTCTGTATTTTCAGCATTTGTTCCTTTTTCCGTTCGATCTATTTCGTTCATTGCCCTAATCTCTTTTCTTTTTTCCTTTTTATATGCGTTGATTTGAATCAATGACACACTTGTATGTGGGCCCAACCAAGGATTGGTGAGCCCCACCTTCTTCAGAAAAGGACAAGGCAGCATTCGGCGCTATTGTAGCTTTCCCGCAATGGCTACAAGTTGACTTTGATGATGTCAGCAATAGTCATCACCATCTGGACTTAGAAAATATTCCAGAAATTCATAAAGCATTGAGTGATGTTAAGTCACTCAACGCCATTTATCTTGGCTCTCAGCGCCTCTGCACTTGTGAATTTTCTCTGAATTTATCTTTGGGGTTATGTCTCAGCGGTCTCAGCGGTTTCTTCTTAACAGCTGTGATAGGCCTTTGTCACAACGCTTTCTTCTTATCAGCTAAGGCAAGTTTTTGTCTCAGCGGTATCTTCACAGCAGTCTCAGCAGTTTTTACTTCACATCTGAGACTATCTTCTGTCTTAGCGGTTTTCATCTTAATTATCTCAGCACTTCCATCTTCATTAGAAGCGTTGAGTGAACCTGATTCACTCAACGCTTCTGGACTTAGAGTAATCCAGCTAGTTTTGTCTCATTGGTTAAGCTGACATATTCTTCTCAGTTGTCTCATCTGTCTCAGCGGTCTCAACGCCTTCTTCTCAGCTATCTCAGCTGTCTCAGTGCTTTTTTACCTTAGTCAGTTTTTCTTGCTTAAACTGCATTTGACGATCAGTGGGCTGAACTCGACGAACTCTGATCTTCTCAGTCGTCTCAGTGCTTTTTGCCTTAGTTAAGTTTTCTAGCTTTAGCGTAACAAGTGTTGAGCGGAGCTCGACGATCTTTAAGATGAGCTCGACGAATTGCAAACTGAGCTTGATGATCTTCAAGCTGAGCTGGACGAATTTTGAGTTTACCACCAAACTCGTTTTTCATCACCTGTCCAATTATGGACTACCTACATGCATGAACTAAGGCATACATCAAATACATAATGTGTGTATTTCATTGACCCATTTGAGTTCTTATAAATTTGGGATATTGGGATCAATAGACCCAACAATCTCCCCCATTTGAAGAAGTCAAAACAATACAGGTCATTGACAATACAACATATTCATCATAGACAAAATTTAACATTAGTAGAGGGTGGAAATGTTACCATATTTCTCCAGCCTGTGGAGAATTACTTACTCCCCCTGACATGCTGACATCCTTACTGTTCCACTTGTGTGTTCTTCTCAACCCTTGACTTCTATCCTCCACCTTTTTGACTTCTGCAATAGGGAGCATACTGAGGGGTTTTTATCCCCCTATCTGTTTGGAATAGATATTTTCACTATGACTGAATCTAGTTTAGTTGTTGTGTTAGCTTCCCCTCAACAGTTGCACACCATCTTCAGTATCTGGAGGAAGAGCTTGTACTACCTGCAAAATGGACAGTGCAGTATATGGTAGAAGAGAGACTTGAAGCTACACAAGATTCAACATAACCAATTCAAATTTGAAGGTGTTGAACTTGGCTTCATCTAATGGCTTAGTGAAGATATCAGCCACTTGCTTGTGTTTGGAGACAAACTCAAGGGAGATGTCTTCCCTTTCCACATGTTCTCTAATGAAATGATATCTAATTTCTATATGCTTAGTCTTGCTATGGGAGACAGGATTCCTAGCTATAGAAATTGCACTAGTAGAATCAGAAAAGAGTGGAGTTCTACTTATCTGAATATTGTAGTCCTGAAGTTGATGTTGGATTCACATCAACTGAGCATAGTAGCTTCCAGCTGATATATACTCTGAATCTGCTGTTGATATTGCAACACTTGTTTATTTCTTGCGACTCCAAGAGACAAGACTTCCACCTAAAAATTGACAGGAGCCTGAAGTGCTCTTTCTGTCCTCCTTGCAACCTACAAAATCTGCATATAAATAGTCTGTTAGTTCAAATTCCCCATTATTGGGGTACCATTGGCCAAGATCTGGGGTGCCCGTAAGATATCTCAAGATTCTTTTTACATCAGTGTAGTGAGACTCTTTAGGGCGGGCCTGATACCTAACACAGACACATGTTGCATACATAGTGTCAGGCCTACTTGCGTGAGGTAGAGAAGGGAGCCAACTATACCTCTATATAGAGTTTGATAAACAGGCTTCCCTGGATCATCTTTGCCTAAAGGCATACTTGAGCTCATGGGAGTTCTTATGATGGAAGCATTCTCCATGCCATATTTATTGATTATCTCTCTGGTGAACTTTGACTGGGATATGAATAGACCATCATCAGTCTGTTTTACTTGTAGTCCCAAGAAAAATTTCAATTCACCCATACTACTCATCTCAAACTTCCTCTGCATAAGTTTTACAAACTTCCTGTATATGTTGTCATCAGTAGAGCCAAATATTATGTCATCAACATAAATCTGGACTAGGATGATCTTGCCCTTAGATTCCCTTAGGAATATGGTCTTATCTATCTTCCCACTTTAGAATTTGTTCTCAATGAGGAAGGTAGACAATATCTCATACCATGCTCTTGTGGCTTGCTTCAGCCAATAAAGAGCTTTACTAAATCTATATACAGCAGTAGGAGAGATAGAATCTACAAAACCTAAAGGTTGCTCTACATAAATCTTTTCCTTCAAGTCTCCATTCAGGAAGGCAGACTTGACATCCATCTGGAATACTTTGAATCCGTGGAATACTGCAAATGTAAGGAACAGTCTGATTGCTTCCAACCTTGCAACTGAGGCAAAGGTATGGTCATAATTAATCCCCTCTTCCTGTCTATAACCTTTGGACACCAGTCTAGCTTTATTCTTTATTACAATGTCATTTTCATCAAGTTTATTTTTGAAAATCCACTTGACTCCAATGACATTGTGTCAATCTGGTCTGGGAACCAACTTCCAGATCTTGCACCTTTTGAACTGGTTCAGTTCTTCTTGCATTACACTAATCTAGAATTGGTCTTGATTTGCTTCTTCAAATTTCTTGGGCTCTTCTTGTGACAGGAAGCTAGAATATATAGTTGTGTTGATACTCCTACTTCTGGTCTATACAACGTGGCTAGCCTCACCTATTATCTGATCTGGAGGATGTTCTCTCAAATATCTGACTGCATGGGGGCAGCCTGACTGTTTCCTGCTGATTACCATTTTCTTCAGCAGGTTGGTCTTCATTTCCAGCTGGACTATCTTGTGCTTCCTCTGGTGCATAGTTGGGTCTTTATCTTTGATGGAGAGCTTTTCCATCATGACTTCTGTACCTGCAGAGCTAGGCAAAGAGCTTGACAGCTCACTGTTAATTATGCATCACTCATCAAACACTACATGTAAGACCCCCCCCCCTATTTTCTTTTTCAACACCGGGGTCTTAGTCTCATAACTGCCGTTTTGCGGTGACTCCTTCACACCCTGAAGGGTCATCACCACTAAGAGTCGATTCTGCCGGCCAATTCGATCACAGAAAAGTAGCAAAACAAAGTAAATACAAACTAGTAGTCCACAGAAAATCACATATCATAAGATAAGCTCCACGAAGGGAGTGTCCACAGAAAAATATATCAGAGTACTAAAAATACGGGCTTATGCCCGGTACATCATGTCCTCACTACAATTCACTCATGCGGAAGCAAATGCTGAAAATCTACTCAAGGTCGAGACTTACGGTCCCGGCTGTATGAACTCTGGTGCTAGACTGCCCCATCTCCATGCGCACCGATCTCTGGGGCTGCTCCTCCATGCTGGGCTCCACGATTCCCTTAAAATGATGCGGTTCGAAAACTGTTAGTCTAAAAGACTAAGTCCTATCATCCCCCATCCATTCCCTCATGCTCCTAGGCACTGAGGGGAGAGAAAGAAAGGGGAGGACTTGAAGGTGGAGAATAATCAAAAATAGATGGCAGCAGACCTATACTAGCAATTCTATAATAGATATTGACAATAAGATGAAATATGAAAAGTAACCTTCACTTATGTGAGAACACATAAGTCAAGGGGTATTCTGCAAGGCTCACATCGTATAAAAAGTCTCATACCAATTTATACGTTGGGGTGTCGGTTATCAAACAGCAGTAAATATATATCAAAATTGACCTTAATTTATAAACTTGCCCACACAAGCTTATAGACCAAGGGGTCGTTTTATAGGTCCTAATGTATAAGCATCACATTCCACTTATACTTTAGGTGTCATGGTTAAATGAATCGATTATGCTATGACATGCAAGTGGGTATGACGGAACATGCAAGTGCAACACACACACCCGACTCTGTGCACACAGACCTTTAGTTCCCCCTTTCTGGAGCCCTAACCTCCCAGGATACCTCCGTAGTGGCAGACGGAAGCGGTGGGTTGGGTCTCGCCCACCTCTAAACCAGTAAAGCACTACCGGTCAGACCTATCGTACGCCTCAACACTTGGTGCACGAAGCGGACTCCTGCGTACTCTTGCCGGCTGGCACACCGGACTTCTGTTGGCGAAGTGCTAGCCACACTTGTCGAGTCAGCGTATTGGCGTCGGTGCATCGACCCTCCAATACCGAAGACCCACCACCTTAATTTTCTTTCCTTTTATGCACATGCAAATTTAACGTATCCAAAGACCGAGCTGAAGCTCCCCGGACTAAAAATGTCCGTCTCAAACAATCGAGCCGAAGCTCCCCGGACCCAAACATCCGTCTCTTAACCATCCAAGCCGAAGCTTCCAACTATCTTCCAGTGCTATCAGTGTTCGTGAAATGTGCAACTCTAATTACTATGTTACTCTTTTCAGCTTGTTAATACAGTTTACGTTAACCCAGGACTGCCTCCGGTATTCCCTGTGAAGGGCTCTCAAGGGGCACTAGGAACTATGTTGGGATTACGCCCAACGTTCCCTTTCGAAAGGTACTTATTATTATTGGTTGATTCCCTTACCCATACCTTATTATATTACGATAGGCTAATCCTAGGGTGATTTGACTCTACCTCACCTCGGGAAGGACGATTTTTCGTCGAACCCGAGCGCCTCTAAACACTAGCCAAACCAATTTCTCACCACTCTTCCCATCCTTCTATTGTGAACTCACCCACCTCTATCAAAAAGGACTAACCCCTACACCATGTCCCATCGTGACTTATTGCAATTCTCCCATGCAGATCATCATAAGCTATATGTCGGTCCGGACAGGAGATAATCCAAATACTCATCCAAATGGCCTACCTTATTTACTAGAGACTTATCATGACACGAATAGACTAAATCCAGGAAATTATAATTTTCCTAACTTATCTGGTATTTAATTATTTTCCTTAAAGCTTCCAAAGGCTACCAGTTTGAACATGAACTACCCTAAGCACACATGCAAGATGCCTAACAAAATTATGATAAATATTAGGTTATCTCAATATGGTAAATTCATTGTATCACAATTTTTCCATCATCAAAAGGGCACTAAAATTATTTTTGCAATATTTACTATCTTTCATTGTTCATGAACCAAGTATAGGAAATATCCACCCCAAAATTATAAAATGATTATACTATGCAGATAAACCCTTAAAAGTAGTATTGGACAAGTTTCATAATTTTTCAGCAAGAATTATTCTCTGAATAAATTAATTATCAAAATCTCAATATTATGGACTTGCAAAGGAAATACTGTAAACAATCCTTTAAAAATTATAAATAAATTCCAACAAGTATATTTTGTCCTTAATTCAACAATACCTAAGTTTCATGATTTTTCAATATCTATATCACCTATAAATAATTTTTACCACAAAAGCCCCTTTTTGAAATTAATGAAGGAAGTACCAAATATATTCAATTAAAAATTGTAACAAAATTCAGGGATATTCATTTAGAACTAGATTATCGTCTGACCAAGTCTCATCAGATTCAAATGAACATAATAATCAAATTAATCAAAACACCATTTTGGGCCTTTTGGTAATTAACAAATAAAGTGCCAGAAATATAATCCATAAAATTCTAATAAAATTACCAAGGTTCTAGATGGTCTAAAACTTACTCTACCCAAGTTTCACAACCTTTAGCTTTAATTTAGTGGCTGAATTTACAAAATTGTGCTTCTACCCTAAAACTAGGGTTAGGGTTTTGAGGTGCCTACCTTCCTCCAAGTCCCCTAAGATTCCTTTCAGAGAACTTAGGTCACACTACCTTCAATTCTACTGAGTTTTCAAGGTCATACAAGGGCATTAGTCCCAATGTCCTTCACAACCCCCAAAAGTCCTTCCTTAGGGTTTGAGGTTGAACCCTAGGGTAAATCAGGCCTAAATCATCTCATTTTCTTTAATAGGGTGACATTGGGCATACTAAGTCTGTGTCCAAAACCTCAGCCTCTATTGATGGGAGTTGGCCACCCTAAGGTCATGGTGTACTTTTAATCAAAAATACCTCCTTAAGGCCAAACTAGGGTTTGGTGATTCCCCAACCAAAACCTATCCAAATGATTTGAAATTTTGTACAGAGCTAAGTATTGATGCCAGGGACCACTCACCAAAATTAGTGAGGGTTTGGAGGTCATTAGACCACTTAATTAAAATATCATAGCATTATTAAATAAAAGTAAAAACCTTTAGGCAAAGTGTCTCTAAAAATTCTGAATTTTGGCCAGACCCTATGTATAGCTAGGATGGGCTCCCTGCCAAAATTTCAATTATTGTGCACCAAGGATGAAGTGTGGGCACTCAGTTTAATATCTGCCTAGCCCTAGGTGTACGTCCCACCACAATGGGTGCCCTGGTCCAACCAAAGGGCCAAATTAGTCCAAATCAATTTTGGATTAAAGTAGACCCATAGGGCTACAACCTTCATATTGAAAGTTTTCCCACCAGATGGACCTAAGTATTTTTAAAATTTAACACCATTAATACCAAAATCTGTGACATAAATCGAATTATTATAAATATATATCCTATAGTTCTAATATCATAATAGCACGAATCTTGAAACACCGCTGGACGGGATCCATTCATCTTTCACCTTGAGCCGACGGCCGGGATTCATCCCGCCTGGAGCCACTTCCAAGCGCTGCCGCCGACGATCCGGCCACTTCTCCGCCTGGCCACCGCCACCACCACCTCTGTTGAGGTGGTGGCCGTCGCCAGGCGGCGGCTTGGCCGCCGGAAAGCACTATTCTGGCGGTTCTAGCAAGAGAGTTTTCGGCCAAAATCCATGGAAATCCCGAATTGGATCGGGCTCAATTGAGCCCGAACCTTGGACCTAGTGATTGCTATGATCTATGCATGAGAGAAGGAGTGGAGGAGGACCTTCCTGGCGGCCTGAATGCGGAAGGAATGGCGGGATGCCATTGTCGACGGCGGCGGCGCTCAGCTTCTGTAACAACACAGTGGGTCGGCCTGTTCCCTCCAGGTAAGAGCTCGAAAATGTTCCCCTCTGCCCACTGATGATGTTTAAATGGACAATTGGGGAGGGGGCGGCTGGTTCTTCAATGTCATCAAACACCATTAATGGTGTGGCTCGGGTTGAGTGGGGGGGGGAGGGGGCTGAACCTGCCTCTTGGTGGCCGGGAAATGGCTGGAATCAACTCCTCTTCCCTAGATGAGTTGATTGCAGCCATAAAGAATGGTTGTTGACCTCCTTGGCCGGTCCCACCCATCCTTTCTTCTCCCCCAACTTTCTCTCTCCACCATTATCATGAAAGGAAGCTCCCTTTCTCTCTCCTAGTCACCCATATTGACTGGTCAACTCCATAGGATATGTGCAGCCCACTTAATCATAATAATTATGAAAAGTGAGGTTAGCCTAAGGGAAGAATGGCTTGAGCTTGGGTTAGCCCATTTGGGCTAGGTTTGACTTGGCTTAGGCTAGGGTTGACTTGGGTCAATTTGATCATTTGGGTTCAACCCAGTGGGTCCTTGGTGACCCATTGGCCTCCCCTAAGGTCCATGTAGGGTTGGGTATGGTTAACTTGGAACCTTGGAGGTCACTTGACCCTTGGTAAGGGCACTTTGACCACTTTGGTTCTTGAGTTGACTTGGGTCAACTTAGCCACTAGGTTTGACTCCAATGGGTCCCTAGTGACCCATTGACCTCACTTTAGGTTTAGGAAGCCCTGAGTAAGGTTGGTTGGGCATCTTGGTGGTCACTTGACCCTTAGTTAGGGCATTTTGACCAAATTAGGGGTTAGAGTTGACTTGGGTCAACATGACCATTTAGGTTGACCCCCAAGGGGTCCTTGCTGACCCCATGGCTTCCCCTGAGATCTAGGAAGGGTTATGTAGGGTTACCTTGCACTTTGGAGGTCACCTACCCTTAGTAAGGGTACTTTGACCAGATGAGGGGCCTAAGTTTACGTGGGTCAACTTGGTCCCTAGGGCTGAACCCAATGTGTCCTTATGGCTCTAATGGGCCTCCCAAAATATTAGGGGGTGTTGTGGTAGGGTCTTGGGTCAAGGTGTAGCCCCATGGTCATCCTAACTATTGTTCAGAATTCTACTATTTGCAGACCGCGATGATTTCCAACTTCATGTCTAAGCTCACTTGGTCTTCTTGAGCTTCCTAGGGTTTTGTCTTGACCTAGTCATGATAAAAACACTATTAGGGGTCTAGTTGGAAATGGGATGTTACACTACATGGACATATTCTTCTACAACTTGATTTGTCAAGTTATAGACCCTATATGCCCTATTAATATTGTTGTACCCAACAAAGATCCCCTCTTGGGATTTCGCAACAAACAAAGATCCCCTCTTGGGATTTCCCAACAAAGATCACTTTTGACTTACCATTATTCAGAATGAAACACTTGCATCCAAAGATCTTGATATAGGATATATTTGGTTTTCTGCCCTTCAGGATCTCATAGGGAGTCTTCTTGTGGCCTTTGGTGATAGAAGCCATATTGAGCACATGACATGTAGTATTAATTGCCTCAATCCAAAAATATTCAGCGAGAGAGGTGTAACTCAATAATGTTCTCGTGGCTTCTATAAGATTCCTATTTTTCCTCTCAGCTAGCCCATTTTGTTGAGGTGTTCATGGAGAGGAGAATTCTTGATGAATCTCTTGCTCTTCAGAGAATGTAGTCATGGCAGCAGATTGAAATTCAGTTCCATGATCACTTATTATTTTGACCACAGAGCATGCAAGTTCATTCTGAATCTGCCTGACAAGAGTCATGAAGACATCAAAGGTTTCATTCTTTATTCTAAGGAAGAACACCCAAGTAAATCTGGAATAGTCATCAACCACCACAAAGGTGTAGACCTTCCTACCTAGACTATGAACATGCATATGATCAAATAAATCCATCACTGAAGAGCTAACCAATGGTCTTATAATTCAAATGAGAAAGTCTCTTGTGTCATTGGACACAATATAAGACTTTGTCATTTGCAACTAGCCATATAGGAGAACTATTATCTAAGCAAGAAAAGTTTAAGCAATAGACATTCACACTCCTAGTATCTCTTAAGATGACACTTTGGTCACTTAACCTCTTGATGTAGCACTTATCCTTGTGGAAGGAAATATCATAACCAAGATCACATAGTTGGTTTATTCTTATGAGATTGTGTTGCAACCCTTCCAAATAAGCCACCTTTATGATGGTGATTATGTCATTTGAGATATTACCATAGTCTCTGGTTGTCCCCTTGTCAGAGTCTCCAAAGATGACCTTGGGTCCATTTTTTACTAGAGTGAACTCCTTCAATAGCTCCTTTATTCTAGTCATGTGCCTAGAACATCCACTGTCCAAGTACCATTTAGTGGAACTGGTACTTGAACTAACCTGAAATGAACACAAATCACCTTACCTTAGGACCTCAATTTATGTTGTGTCCTAGGTTCACATTAGTCTGAAAATAACCATGCCTTCCTACAGAATTCCTAACAGGTTGGAAACCTCTGGATACTGAAGGAATATGTCAGCAATCTACAACATAATGGTCCACTTTGCCACAACACCAGCACTCATAGATATTGTATCTCCTTTTCTGTTTGGGATCAACATTAGGATGTACTGCTCCCTGAACAGTGGGGAGATGTGTTGATCTATACTTCTATCTTCTTTTAGCAGCCGTTTGACTGAAGGGTAGTCTTTCAGCAGGATGTTTTGGACTTTTTTGAGAACCACCAGCTGCATGTCTCTTTTCAGCTAACATGCATCTGATAGCATCTGAGATTGTTATTCAAGTCATGCCAAAAGACTCACCTTGAGTCACTACTTTTGCTGGATGATTTAGATTCACAGCAATAGCATTATCTTTGCGTTTTGGGGTGGGTGCACCAAAAACAAATGGTCCAGGATGGGCCATTTGAATTTCCTCATGGGAAGCCTTAAAGGCTCTCACATGGTTGTATCTTCCCCATTGGCTAGGGCCATATTGGTCCATACTAGTGGATCTGGCATTCTCCATGTGACCATAATAGCTTTCATGGTCATACTTGTTAGAAGGCAACAACACTCTCTGAAAAGTAATATGAGGCAATGAGGCTAGAGGTACAACTGGTGCCTTCCCTTTTCCCTTTCCTTCTGGATTGGAAGGTCTAGCAAGTCCCTTAAATCCCAACCCTTTCTTACTAGCTTGGGTAAAGTGGGTGTCAATTAAGGGCAGTACAGTGTTTGGCTTAGAAAATTTGGACACTAGCAATATCTTATTTAAGAGATCATTTTCAAGATTCTGGATAAGTTTCTCATTTGAGACTCTTACCAAAAAATCACTGTCAATGATCTCCTTGAGCTGGGCTGCTTGAGCAGTCATATCAATGAGGGCTTTTTCTTGGTCGTCACACTTGCTTTTAAGACTAAGAAGCTCTTTTGCCTATCTCTTAGCAAGTAGCTTGCACTTCTTGAATACCTCAAGAAGTTCTCCATACTTGGAAATTATGGAGTTGACATCATCCTCAGAGTCTGAATCCCCTTTATCTCTTGATGATTGAGCTTCAGAGTCTGAGCCAGCCTCATGACTTGAAATAAAAGATTATGATTTAGCATTTACATGAGTCTGACCAGGCAGATCCTGGCTGCTTTCTTCACCTTTCATTGCCATCAATCCAAGGCATTGATCATCTTCTTATTCATCTTCATACACCTCTGAGTCACTATCTGAGTGAGACAGAGGGGTCCTGATCCATATTCTAGCAGCAGGGTATTCTTTAGGTTCTTCTTTAGCAACAACCATAAGCCCAATATAGGCTTCTTCCTCTTCACTGTTTGACCTAGAGGAAGATTTAGTCCAAGTCTTTTCCTTCTTGGCCACAAGGGAATTCTCTTTCTTCTTTCCCTTGTGGTGCTTCTTCACTCCTTCTTATTTTATCTTCACTGGGTAGTCAACAACTACATGCCCAGGTTTGCTGCAACAAAAACAAATAATATTAGAGGAAGACTGTTTATTAGAGTTTGGAGCATACATGTCCTCCTTAGAAGATTTCTTTCTGTGCTGTGAGGAGGAGGATGGCCTTTTGTTCTTCCAATTCCCCTTCTTCATGAATTTCTGAAACTTCCTGGAGAAGGCAGCAAGGTCCTCATCAGATGTATGGCTCTCAGAGGAGCTGGACCTTGAGCTCTCAGATTCTGACTGAGCAGTTCTCCTGACTGGAGAGGTCTTCCTTCTGCTCCTAGATGAAGCATCAGCTCTGAAAGCCGCAGATTTCTCCTTGCTTTGTGACTTACTGCTCTTCTCTTCTTCTTCCGTCCTTGTTGCAAGCTGCATCTCATAAGATAGTAGCTTTCCAAACAGGGTTGAAGGTGGAGTGTCAGCTAGCTTTCTTATCTCCCTGATAGCACAAGTATTTGTGTCCCAATCCTTTGTGAGGGACCTGAGAAATTTGTCATTCATCTCATAGGTGTTGAAGACCCTTCCATATGTTCTCAGTTCGTTAACAATTCTGAAAAATCTTTCAAAACTTTCAACAATGCCCTCAGACTTTCCTTGTCTGAAGGCCTCATACTCCTGGTTGAGCATGGATTTTCTGTCATCCCTCACCTCTTCTGAACCCTCCATGAACACAACTAGGCTGTCCTACATCTCCTTAGAGGTCTTGCAGTGCACCAGATTCTGGAATGTAGAATCATATGCAACACTGGCAATGATATTTTGAGCTCTCTTGTCCATAGAGGCAAGGAGGAGCTCATCTTTGTTCATTTCTTCATAAGACTTAGGAGTCTGGATATTGGCATCCAGAACTAAGATCTTCATAGAGAAGGGTAACTTCATGGCTCCCAATTCCTTGTAGTTTACACCAGACCTTATTCTTTATCTTATAGCTAACCTTGGAGGTATACTCAGATTGTTAAATCCTTTTTTTCTAGTAACCTCCCTCTGATACCACTTGAAAGTTGTTTAACTAAAGGTTATCTAATCACCTAGAGGGGGGTGAATAGGTCTTTGAAAATTTTTTTGGTTCTTTGTTGATTTCAACTTAAACTATCTAGAGTTTATCCTTAGATCCTGCAATAAGAAAAAAAACAAGCAACACAGCAAACACAAAGATCTATAGTGGTTCTCCAATTGTGTACATCCACTTTCCCTCCCACCTATCCAACTGATTTGTTGGACTAGGCACAAACTTCACCAATATGCTCCTTAGAGCTTACACCTCAGGCCCTCAGCCTATTACACAGATTCTTCACAGAATCCAAACTCAGAACCACAAAGATTTCTACCTCAGAGCCCTGCAGAGCTCCTACAGCTCAGTGATCCACTGATCACCTACCTCAGCCTTATTTCTAAGGCCTACAACTCAGGATCTTCAGCCCTACAGCTTCAGGCACATAGCCCTATGCCCAGAGTGCTACAACACTCCTACAACTCGGTACCCTTCCAGGTACCTACAGCTCAGCCTTCTCCAAGGCCTACAACTCAGTGACAAACTTATCACCTACAGCTCAATGACTCTCCAGTCACCTACCTCAGGCACAAGGCCCTACACTCAGGCTAGGAGGACAGCACTACCTCAGATCCATACTTGGATCCTACCTCAGAGAGCAGCACTCTCCTACCTCAGGTAATTAAGCCCTATAACTCAGATCCACAAATGGATCCTACATCAGTACCCCAACAGGGCACCTACCTTAGTGACTAATTAGTCACCTACCTCAGGCACAATGTGCCCTACAGCTCAGATCTAGATAAACTGAATCCTACGGGAAGAGAATACAGAATAGTTAAGAAAAATAAAATAATTGACTTAGAGAAAAGTATTTGAGTCTATCTTGTTGTATAGAGCAGATATCAGTCCATCACACTTGTTGTAGAAGGAATTAGTCTTGTTCTACAGGAAACACCTTTCTACTGCACAGATGAGCAGCTACTAGCTTGCTGAATGGATGAATCAGCTTCTCTATTCTGGAAAGAACTATCTTGTTGAGCATAAAGAGCTTCAGCTAACTTCTTTTGCATTTCAGGCTATCTTTGCTGGACTTGAGCTTTCAAGCTTGATGGAGAAGAAGATGTCCAGCCGCCTCTAGATTACTTTCTGTATTTTCTACGTCTGTTCCTTTTTCCGTTCGATCTATTTCTTTCATTACCCTAATCCATTTTCTTTTTTCCTTTTTATATGCGCTGATTTGAATCAACAACACACTTGTATGGGGGCCCTGCCAATAATTGGTGAGCCCCACCTTCTTCAAAAAAGGAAAAGGCAGCTTTCGGCCCCATTGCAGCTTTCCCGCAACAGCTACATGTAAGTTAACTTTGATGACGTCAGCAATGGTCATCACCATCTGGACTTAGAAAATATTCCAAAAATTCATAAAGCGTTGAGTGATGTTAAGTCACTCAACGCCATTTGTCTTGGCTCTCAGCACTTCTGGACTTGTGAATTTTCTCTGGATTTGTCTCAGCGGTTCTGTCTCAGCGGTCTCAGCAGTTTCTTCTTAATAGCCATAATAGGCCTTTGTCTCAACGCTTTCTTCATATCAGTTCAGACAAGTTTATGTCTCAGCAGTATCTTCACAGCAGTCTCAATGATTTTTACTTCACAACTGAGACTAATTTCTATCTCAGCGGTTTTCCTCTTAACTGTCTCAGCGCTTCCTTCTTCATTAGAAGCATTGAGTGAACCTGCTTCACTCAACGCTTCTGGACTTAGAGAAATCCTGTTAGTTTTGTCTCAGCGGTTAAGCTGACACATTATTCTCAGTTGTCTCAGCTATCTCAGCGGTATCAATGTCTTCTTCTCTGCTATCTCAGCTGTCTCGGTGCTTTTTGTCTTGGTTAGTTTTCTGGCTTTAGCTGCGTTCGACGATCTGTGGGCTGAGCTCGACGAACTCTGATCTTCTCAGCGGTCTCATCGCTTTTTGCCTTAGTCAATTTTTCTGGCTTTAGCACGATAAGTGTTGAGCAGAGCTCGACGATCTTTAAGCTGAGCTTGACGAATTGCAAACTGAGCTCGACGAACTTCTTGCTAAGCTCGACGAATTTTGAGTTTACCACCAAACTCATTTTTCTTCACCTGTCCATTCATGGACTACCTGCATTCATGAACTAAGGCACACATCAAATACATTATGTGTGTATGTCATTGTCCCGTTTGACTTCTTACAAATCTGTGATATTGGGATCAATAAACCCAACAGTGATCATGACAGAAAACACAAGAATATTGTTTATGAATGTGGAGATGATTATCCAGAATAGTCAAAGTTTGTTGGCATTGAAAATGGATAAGGATATGCTTCTGTTTGCGGACTCCATTGAGACTATTTCCTTCAGGCCGTAATTTTTTGCGCCAAAAGCTGGTGTTTCCAAATAAGTTAAGTCATTTTAGGAGTTGTTTATGCCCCTGTTGGCATGGATGGATATCAACTCGGGCGATATACTAAAGGAGCCGTCCTTTGTCAAATATGATGTCGAATGGATTGGTTTCGAGAAAGTACCATAAAACCATATATGCTTCTTTTGGAAAATCATAATAAAAATTTTCCCTGCATTTAAATATATTTAGAAAAGGAAAACTGGGATGTAAGAGAAAAATAACCAGAGGAGCTTCACGCAGGTCGTATTTCCTGATGTATATTTTTTTTGAAAAATGAGCAGACAATGTAAAGATCTTTTGTGGGAGATGAAATGCAGTAACTTGACCCTAATGTGTACTGGAAGGTCCGTTGGCTGAAAATAGTAGATGACTGGGAATACCACAGATATCGTCCTCTGAGTTCGGGATAAGAAATCCGGGAGGAAATTATGTTTGCCCTTGATGTGTTGGGCTTCAAATTTCCACTGAGAGAACCAATTTGTCCATCGCAAAAGTTGGGCTTGGGGCAACATTTTCTGTTTAAATTGTAGCATTTTTGGAAATGCCGAAATTTCCATTCTGATGAGGAAGTGTTGCTTGATAAGATGAAATTAAACCTTTTCAATACCTCTTTTGACGGCTAGGATTTTCTTATAGGTGGAGTGATAATGAAGTTCTCCATTCTTGAAAGTTCCACTTTTGTATCCACAGATTTAACGTTTCCCATTTAATCCTTCAAGCAGTATGGCACCCCAAAATTTATTGCTAGTATCAGTCTGAAGGATTCGCTTGCCCGATGATGGAATTTGGACTAGGGGCAGGTCTTTTGTTAGCGACTTTATTTTTTTAACTGCTTTAGTACATGCCTTATTCCATGGCAGCGGTTTTTTTCTGAGTAGATTTGTGAGAGGAGTCCTAAGTTTGGCCAGATCATGAATAAATTCTGTCATACAATTCACAATCCCCAAGAATAGTTGGACCTGCTTAAATGTTTAGTTATCATCTTGAAAATGATCAAATTGGTTACAATATGTGGTTGGAGCTAGTATTGACTATCTGATATATACATACCCAAGAAGTCAAAGTCAGATTCTCCAATAATCATCTTTCTCTCGGATAACATAATGCCATAGAATTTTACCATTTCATGAAACTGGGAGAGTAGGACATGATGGGAGTCAATTCTGGAGAAAACACTAGGATGTCATCAATATAGACCAAAGAATTTTCTATGATGGGGTGGAAAATCTTTGTCATCGCCCTGGAATAACGAAGGGGCTGGTTTTAGCCTGAAGGCTATGACGGTACAACGATAGTGTCTTTCAGGGATGGAGAAACTATTTTTTTATCTGTCATTTGGGTGAATTCCCAGTTGCCAGAAACATGTTTTAAGATCGAACTTGGAAAATATTTTTGTCTATGAGAGTTTTTGAAATAGGACTTCTCTCTTTGGTAGAGGGAACTTATCATCTTCAAGAAAATGTTTGAGAAACTGGTAGTTAATTACCAGTCTCATTTTTTCTCTAGCCTGCTTTGTTCTTTTGTTCACGTAAAAGGCTTCACAGGCTCATTGTGATTTTGTGGGTTCGATTAACCCTTCATTTTGCAAATGGTCAACTTCTTTTATAACAATTGCATAATGGTCTAGATTCATACCTTTATGACTTGCCTTTCGGAGGTGAATATCTTCATTTCTCTTAAACAGCAGGAGGAAGAGGAATTGAGGATTCTTCCAAAGAGGGTGATCGCACTTTTGTAGGAATTCTGTATGTGATTCAGTACAAGAGATGCGAGCAATGTCATCCTTGACGGGGTTTAGAAGTTCAATTGGGTAAAGATGTAGAGTCTTTATCCATGGTAGTACGTGATTTTTATATGTTAATCCTTCTTTGTTCCATGTAATTCTCTTTAGCAAGTGCATGATGTCAAACCCAATTAGCAGATCATTGGCAAGGAGTTCTAATCCATAAACTTGATGTCTAATAACATATCCTGGGAAGAGTTGGATATTGATGGTTTTACTGATTAGAGTGATCGTGAAGAGGTCATCGTTGGCTGCTCAGAATGATTTGTAGCAGGAATTCCAGTATTCTTTTGGCATGATGTTTGGCTTCATGATGGAGGATGCGGCTCCAGTATCAAAGAATATTATCACCAGAATAGTTTCATCCCATTTTCCTATGAAAATGTGAATCTTTACATAAGGAGTTGGTTGGCAAAGAAAGTTGTCGCTGGTCGTGGAGGTCTAAATATTATCAAAAAGAACGACATTTTCGTCAGATTCAATAGATGAGTCTGATAGATTTGCTCCCAAGGCAAAAATTGTGTCCGGCCCAGCTTCATCATCTATAGAAAAGAGTGACTCAATGTCTTCGTTGTCTACATTCTCAACTTGAGAGAGTTTCGCAATGAGTCGTGAACTCTTCTCTTTGTCAGGACATTCTTTTGGAAAATGTCCCTTCTTTCTACCTATACAACACCTTGAAGATTTTGTGTTTTTTTTCTTCTTTCTGAGAAATCTCCATTTCTTCTAGTTACTTTTAGAGAAATAATATTTTCCTCCATCTCTTCTACATATGAAAGGTCTGTCCTTTTTTTCTCTTATTGCACATACAAGATGTCTTTTCACACTTGATTTGTAGGTCATGGTGATCACAAGACGAGCCAAGCTTTTTTTCTTTGGTCCTCGATTTTCTTGAGGAACCTCTTTTGGTTGCACAATTTTTAAGCGAGAGTAACACATTATGGTAGAGCCCATTTATGGATGTATGACTGATAGGGATGTTTTTTTACCTGGAAGAGCCGAGATGTTTCATTTCCAAGAGGCTCTGGAAGCGATTTTAGGAAAGTTTGCTTTAAATTGATGTCGTCAATCTCATTGATTTGTAGGTCTTTTCTTTTATACGAACAACACCTCATGCTCAAGTATTCCTCCCTAGCTTGAGTTGTATAGTGATCCCATGCTCCCAAGAATTCGTTGTGGACATGCATGATCAGGGCATCTACATTTGGGCTTTGTTTGACCATTTGTTGTTTGTATGCTCCAAGGGCAATCCACCATTGCCTTAGTCTGCCATGAAACCTTGATACAAATCTTTCTACGACAGCGGACATTGTTACTCCAGGTTGTAGCAGCTCGGCAGTGCACCAAGCATGCATTTCAGAGATTCTGTTGCGCCATTTTAATAGAGGGATGTTGTCAAATGAGAAACCACTTGATGGGTCATTTTGGAATTGGCCAGATTGCTCGAGTCCTTGATGGGGTGCTTGACTAGGGTCGTGCGCTTCTTCATCTTCAACAGTAGGGTCTTCGGTAGGTGGATATGCTATTAGAATATTGAGGGACAAGTCCTCGATACCTGAATCTTCATAGTACTTATCCTGTATGAGTAGTGGGTGTTTTGGAATTTGTGGTTGTGTAGCTATTTGCTTTAACAAATTAGGAGATAGGATTGTCAACCATGAGCTGAGAAGATGGTTGAGTTGCGGGCAACTCTTGTGGTGAAGATTGTTTGGAAGGATATTTTTCTGGTTTTCATTTTGAAAACTGGAGTGTTTCATAGCGCATTTGCGGGAGGAAAACTGCACTATTGAAAGGATTGAGATTAAACGGGGAGAGAGTGGATAATGGTTGAGAATATGTTGGAAGTGGAGGTAAATAAGGTGAGTAAGATGGGGTTTTATAATATCCTGGAGAGTGGTATTGTTTTTGGGTTTGGAGAGAGTACAGTTGGGCTTTTAGGCCTTTTAACTCTACCTCTTTTTGGGCCAGAAGCGGTGAATTGAAAGAGACGGTACTAACCAATTTGAGTAGTTCATGATGTACCACCATTATCTCATCTTGGAGTTTCATTGTGACTCTGGTGATTGTCGAAAGCCCGAAGTCGAGTCTTTTCTCCATGGTTTGTTAGCAAGCTGCTATTTGTTTTAAAACCTTGTTTTGTGTCACGACATTTTCCGACTGCCAATTTAACGTAGCTTCGGCATAAGATATATGCTTTGTTGTTCCATCGTGATTTTTGGTAGTTGGGTTTTTGATCTCCCAGGTATGGGAAGTTCTATCTTCATCGAACTCCATTGAAGGGAAATCATCTTGGTAAGAGGTTGGTTAGAGCATGTTGATTTTTGGACCTTTAGGATAGAAAACATAATAGTCAAATTTTCCAGATTGTTCTCCTAGCAATCCAACTATTGGATCTCCTTTTTCATAACGTTCTTTCAGCAATCGTTGTGTTGAATTTCGTTTGTTCTTTCTCCTTCTGGGTAGATCATTTGTATTAGAGTCGTCTTCTTTACATTTAGCACACAAACAGACATCAAAGTATTTATGATCATTTTCGTCTTGAAATTGATAGATAGGCAGTCCATCAGACCTAAAGGAAAGGATGGGCACATCAAGCTTGAATCCCTTTTCTTCAATCATGTTTAGCTCTGAGGTGATGATGGGGTTCATGCTAGAAGAGGGATCTTCACCGTTGAACACAATTTCTACCGCACCGTCTTTCTTTCTGATAAAAGAAGACATGAGAGAGTGGATCCGCTGGTTATTGCTTCGTACTTTTTCATAGTGCGTAACCCATGATTCAGGGAACAGTTTAATACGCTCATCTTTCGAAAGTTGCTTTGGGGTGTGTATGCATGAGGAGCCCGAGCGGGCATCAATTTCCAAGTAGAGTGCTTCATCAGTTTCTTGAGGAAGACTTAAGTCGAAGGAATGATTTTGGACCCGATAAGTCATTTGGTAGTGCAGCGTTGCGACATATGTCCCTTCAACTTAGGTGCTCCATCAATCTGAAGCTGGACATTAAGGTTATTATAGATATGGGGATCAAAAAGTCTCAAGTTGAAGTTTGGAAATAGTGTTATAAATACAGTGTCAGCATTCAAGGTAGTATGGACAGTTGCGATGCAGGCATGACCGTATTGTTGAAACCTTGTGTCTAAAAGAGCTAATTGAGCTACCACTGGGAGTACCTTCCTTGCATGCAAAGTGAGAGCCATTCTCACAGCTCCTAAATGTATGTGGGAATAACTGCGGGCCTTCCATTGTCCAAGTGCCGCCTCATCCAATCGAATAAAAAATATTTGCTCTGCTTCTGTGGCAGGAATCGGTACTTGTTTAAGCCTCGAGGCTAGGACGAGTTCTTTTGTGGTGAGTGTTTTATTGGAAGTGAGAGCCTGTCAGAAGACTCGAGAAACATGATGATGTTTTTTGGTGAAGGTTTTATATGGGTTTAATAAGAGGAGGTCTGTTACGGGAATTCGTCTATCTTCAGTAAGGTAGTTGACTTTATAAAGCAAATAAGAATTTGTTGAGGTAGAAATGAACTGTAGGAATTTTGAGGGCAAGAAAAGGAAGATGAACGGGATAACAGGTTGTGGATTTTACATAGATGTAAGATGACTTATTTCTCAAGAATCTCATTCGGTGTTAAGGTGGCTTGCAATCATACTAACTGATACAACTGTTGCCAATTCTTGCGAAAATCTGAGCACAAACATACGGCCGCACACCTAGCAGCTTCAAAGGTCACAACTCCTAAATTTTCTCGAAAAATTTTGCCACAAGTTCTGGTAAAAGATTTTTGATGTGGAGGAAACCTAAAGAAAGGCAACCACAAAGGATAATATCCTTAACCAAATGCAAGCTAGTAAGAACAAATAATGTCAACACCATCATGAACAGATCATGAACACCTCTAGATCATCAAGAGAAATAAGGGAAATTTTTTTAAACTCCATCTCTCTGATACCAAATTTGCAACTCACTAAGAGAGGTATAACCACCCAAGAGAGATATAAGATTAAAGACAGAACAAAAGAATATAATAATATATTAGAACACTCAAGATAAAAAGATGAAAAAATATCTTCAAGTATGATGTGATATAAAATTATTATAGCTTGTCAAAAGTCAAAAAGGAATTTTATTGCTTTAGATAAGATATGATATAAAATGTATTATATGACAAAATATATGATGTGATATAAAGTTATTCTGGTGTCGTAGAAGTAAAGAAAGAAATAACTTGTATTGTAAGAAAGGAATCTTATCATAGCATGTGATGAAAGTTATCTCCCCACGGGACAACTATAAATAAGAGTGCAGTGTATTGGTTCAGACTTCTTCAGGCTACATGATTGAGATATCAAAAATCTGTTTGTTACTTGGATTATAGGCAACATGAAGGAGTCACTATATTTGGAATTGATATAATCTCGTGCTTGACTAATTTATTTCTAACAAATATTAATACAGAACATGCAACTCGACAGATTTCAGTCCAAACACGTGAAAAAAATAGTTTCTTCAAATCTCAAGACTTCCGCACGGTCGAGTCAGGGTTGCAAAACGATCAATATTATACAAGGCTACATGAGTTATATTCTCAAACATTTACCACATAATTTCACAATTTTTCATATAAATATGAGAGCAAACGTTTACAATTACCATTGTGAACATTTCAAAAACAAGTTACCTGAAAATATGCATTGTACACACCACAGTACAGCGTTGTTTTGTAAAATTCACTACTAGCAGAAGCTAGACATCATATTTATCCTAAACAAAAATATATAGAAAGAAAAAAAAATACTACAGCCTTCTATCAACACAACATATTTAATGCAAAAATAATGATTTTTCTTAGTTAATCAACTACAGTGGCGTCTAGTAATGCACATTCTGCTTCTAGTGATATACAGTAGAAACAAACATGAATGATGGGCATTGTTAAGAACTCTTTGGCTCCACATTAGCTCCGATGGATTCGCTCAACGCACAAGAAATAATGACTTGTGATTCAGGACAAAGCATGATGAATTCGCTCAAGCGCCTGAATGACTTGGTCCACAGAAATAGGATGAGACGAATCAAAAGTAGGCGAGTTCTTCTCGGAGCAAGGTAGTGAGAGGACAGCTTCCTGCTGCTCTATAGTCAGCTCCAAGAACTGGATGAGCATATCTCCATCAAGTATCGTAGGAACTCCAACCTGCATCATAACAATATTTATTCAACTCACTGGTAAGAAAATAAGAAAAATAATCATTATTAGAATTACTGCAACCCGGCATTAAATTTTTTGACTTTCCATTTTTCAGATCTTCGAACTTCAAACCTCAAAAAACTGTGGACTGAAACAGAGTCAGGAAATAAATCATGTCTTTGAGATATTGCAATCGACAAAAATTACAGATTATCGAAGTAAACATTTCTTGTGTTTAATATAACTTAACTGAGCAATTTAGTTCCTACAGCAATTTGAGCTAATTAAAAAGCTTCTATAAGACTGGACGCGAAATGATTAGATTCACGCCTTAAAAGAGTTTGGGGAGAAAAAGTATGGGAGAATAATGTTTTTGATGATATTATTATTATTATATTGTGTAGGCATTTATAACTAACAAAAAGAAAAGACCTTTCAAGGTGTAGGCTTCTTTGGAATGGGCCTCCAAATGTATAGAATCAAATACCCAAGCATGGGGGATTGTGATTTACCGAAATGGAATTGTTCATACCATGACGGTTTCTTAGACTTATGATAGTGTCTCACTTGAGGGAGACAAATAATAATAACTTCCTAGTTATCAATCGTGTCCTAACCACACAAAATAGACACTTGAGATAGATGGGTAAGACGTAACATTTTTCGCACCATGTGCACGTCTAGTGAGAAATTATACACCCTCATCATCGATAAAGAGCATTGGAAATTGTCCTAGGTAGGACTATTCGCAAATCAAATAGTTCATAAATAATTCGGGATTCAATTCATAAAGAATAAATTTTAAATTTGTATTTTTCGAATTCGAATTCAAATTCGGATTTGAATAGTTTTTAAATTCGAATCCGAATAATTTTATTTTCTGTTCAAAGGAATTGAAAATATAATATATTTAAATAAAATTCTATATTTCATTAGTCTATATTTAATTATATATAATTTATAACATAAAATCTTTATTCCCTACCTTAATTTTATTTCCGCTCAACCCGTTTCCCGTTCCCCTTCAGTTCTCGCCCTAACCCGTGCGACGGATCCGATCCCACAGGTGCCCGCCGAGGCACCGATTTCGCAGGTGCCTACCGACCCCGTAGCCCATTGGCCACAGGTGCTCACCGTCGTTGCCGATCTCTCTACGACTTCTGCTTGCAGTTGCAGTTCCCACAGGCCGCAGGTGACCTCCCGTAAGAACTCTTCATGTTAGGGCTGATACATTCTCCCATTTATCTATTCTCCTCCTGATTTTTGCTTCCTTCTTGCAAGGCTGCAACTCATTCAAACACAAGGTCGTAGAGGTTCATCGAGATTTCTTGGCATCGGCAGTTCTAGATTTATGCTTGCAGTTCTTCTTTGCCGGTTAGGTCAAACGAATGGTCTCTTATTTCTGTTTGCAGTTGAATGTTCTTTGATTGCCACATATATGCCCTGCGATTTAGGGATTTTAATTTTGTTCATTTTGTATGTCAAAACTCGAAAGTTCATATATGCACTCCGACTCATTTTTTGCTTGCTTCTTGCAAGGCACTGCTTCCAATTAACTAGTTCTGGTAATTTCTATTGTAATTTATGGCAAAAGTTCTGGTATCTGAATTCTGGATGAAGCTCTGGTATTTTCTGGCAACTCCTTCCCATTATCTAATTCTGGCAAAAATTCGAGTAATTTATGTTGTTTGACTAATTCAAGCGGGAAGTGCAGGTATATCATATATGTAGATTATTTTTGGTATCTGGGTGTTGATTGACAAGGATGTCCAAAGCTAGCATGTACTCCGCTATTCCAATTTATTTCTGATTTCTGATAAATGTAGTGTTCAATGCAGGTATATCATATATGTAGATTATTTTTGGTATCTGAGTGTTGATTGACAGGGATGTCCAAAACTAGCATGTACTCCGCTATTCCAATTTATTTCTGATTTCTGATAAATGTAGCATTAAATCCTTGTCATTTTATTTGTTATTTTTTGGTATATGTAGATGCATTCTAACCAAGATATTTAAAAATATAATTGATGTTCAAATGGATGTAAATCAAGAGTAACAAACCGATTTCGGAAGCCTGTGATGAGTCATGAGATTGAGAATCCTTTGCAAGCTTGAAATTAAAGAAATTTAAATCAACTGTCTGGAAGGATTTTAAAACAGTTACGGCAGATTTCAAAAAGAGTTACTACTGATTTTAAAAGTTTCTACAATATTCATACATGTTAATTTTGTAGTATTTGAAAGGAAAATTCAAATTCAAATCCTTGCCCGAATTCCAAATCCAAATTTGAATCCAATATTTATGGACGAACACGAATTCAAATATTCGAATGAATCCAAATCTAAATCTCTAATTTTATGACAAAATTGGATTCGATTGAGGAGATATTCGATTCGATTTGTTTCGTAAACACCCCTACTCGAAGAAGATTATTGCAAAACTTAAGTTGAAGACAAAACCTCTTATGAAGCCTTATAAGAGAGAATGTCTTTAAGACAGAGATGCCCCAGTCTTGAGGCATTGCCTAGTGAAGTTCTCCACAGGAAAGTCATATCACGATGATATTTTGTGTGGAGTCAAATCAATAGAGGTCCTCCATTTCCTTCTAGAATGGCCTTGACAGTATGATATGAAGACATGTTATGATGGAGAATTACAGACAAGCATATTGTTGGAAAAAACCTATTGATTTAACTTAACAAATTAATTACAAGTGATTTTACTCCCTAAGACTATTACACAACTGTATAGAAAGGGCAATTTGGTCATAGAAATCCTAGGATGTCAGTTTAGTCAAAGTAATAATTGTTCTGTGTTTTTTGTGCTTGCCAAGTTTTTGTGCTATCCCTAATCTATTTTCTGCACTTTTTATTTATGCACTTGTTTACTTTATTGTGGCTGTGATTGTGGATGTTAATATGAGATTGTTTAAACTTAGCAAATAGGTTGTTAGTAAATTTTTTTAAATCTCTATTCATCCCCACCCCCCACCCCCCACCCTCTCTAGAGAACTCTCAGAGGTTTAGGTCATAATTGTTCACCCTTTCATTTGGTATCAGAGGAAGATTGATCAAATAAAGGTTAACACTTCGATCATAAAGATCTGAACAGTTGCAAATATACACATATTATATAAACCTATTTTTCAAAAATGAGTTCTAATAATAACTTCAAAGGATTTGAATCCACAAGACCACCAATGTGCAACTTAGAAAATTTTACACTCTAAAAGGCCAGAAAAAAAATATATATGAATTTTATTGATGAAGACATTCAATTCTATTTTGACGGGACCTCTAATGCCGTACAAAAAGGATGCCAATGGGAACATAACACAAGAGCTTGTTCTCAGGGCTGAATGGACAAAAGTAGAAAAGAATATACAAGACTGGGATGCCAAGGAAATGAATATCTTGGTGTCCACTATGTCAAATGAAGTTTTCCAAAAGGTTATTGACTGCAAATCTGCCAAGTAAATCTGGGAATCCTTGTCCAGAATTGTTGAAAGCAATTCGGATGAAAGGAAGACAAGAGGTCTCTTCTCCTATCTCAATATGAGAACTTTCAGAATAAGTTAGAGGAAAGTGTTGTTGAAATGTATGAGAGGTTCAACATAATTGTCAGTGAGCTCAAAGCACTGTACAAAGATACCTTACTAAAAGAAATAAATAACAAATTGCTCATGTGCTTCCCAAGCACATGAGACTCAAAGATCCGGGTCATCAAAGAATCCCAATGCCACAAAAAAATCACTACTGATGTCTTGTTAGGCAAACTAAAGTCCTATGAGTAGCTCCTGAAGAGCAGGGCTGAGACTGAAGGTCTATTTCCCTGAAGAAAGGTGATGTAGATCCCTCAACCACAGAAAAGGAGATGTTTAACTTTCTGGGCAGAAGGTTCAGAAGGTGGATAAAGTCTGAAGACTCCAGAAGAAGTGAAAGGAGTACTGGCAAACTAAAGTTTCATAAGACTCCAAACAAGGAGCCTATTTTTCACGAAGAGGCTCTCATGGTCCGAATCACCATCGTTGTCATCCTCTTTCCTTGACTTCAGTGTCAAGGACTTCTTCTTTGGCTCATTGTTGTATTCCTCTTGCTGGAGTTTGAGCCAAACCTCTTGGATTTTGAGATTAACAATGAGGCACTCAATCTGGAGTTGTCTCAGATCGTTCGACTCGTGGATGGCCGTCACTTTTGTATTGAACTGCGGAGGGAAAGACCGAAGGATTTTTCTCACCAAGTTGTCATTGGAAAATGTTCTCCCAAGTACTTTTGAGGTGTTGATGATCTTGGCGAATAGCGTGTACATCGATTCAACATCCTCGTCAACATCAATTCTGAATTTTTCATACTCTGACTCCAGTTGGAAAAACTTCGAGTCCTTAACCTGCGAAATACCTTGATGAGTTATTTCCAATAGATTCATGATATCATAAGCAATTTCGCAAGCACAAACTCAATTAAAATCAATTTCATCTAAAGCACAAAATAAGTAGTTCACTGCTTTAGAGTTATTTTTACACCAAATTTTATCTCCCCCATCCTATTTTTCTGGGATTTTCTATGATTATTTCTCCAACTACATATGTAAGAGTATAACGTTCTATGAAGCACCGACACTTCAAAATGCCCAGCGTGTCGGTGTCGAAGAGACCGACACTCGTCCGACACCCTCCGACACTCGAGTCGGAAATACTACACGCTAGCTCACGCGGGACATGAGTGTCCCGCTCAATCGGGCACGCGTGTCCCAAAGTTGCTAATCATGGTGAGGCGGGTGGCAATTTGTCTTGGAAGTGCTTTTACCCATTTCTAGCATTTCAAGTAGTGAAAGTGAATCTACTAGTAACGTATATATTTTCTCTAGAAAAAGAAAGATTAAAAGTGGGGAAAAAAGTTTGCATGAGAATCCATTATTTTTACTGATGATATATAATGGTAATGTGTTAATATTCTATCATTTTTTGATCATTTGTTATGTTTTGCATTTGAACATTTGATAAGTAATATTTAAACATGACTTAATTTATTTAAATATTTATTATCGTTATTTTTTTATTTTTGTTAATTTTTTTAGGATTTACATAATTATAAAAAAAGAATATTTAATATACTTGTCTCATCGTGTCGGAATATGTTATTTTTTGAGAATTGACGAGTCGCGTGACGTATCGTGTCGTATCGCGTGCATCGTGTCAGTGTCGGTGCAACATAGATAACGTTGCTTAACCCAAGCCCAAACTTCTACATTGATGAGTAGAATTTGTACATATTTTTAGTCAATAATTTATTTTAATATTTAATATAAATTAGTTATATTTTATGTATTTTCATTTATAAATCGTTATTTTTTATATTATTATATTAATTTAAGTTTTATTTTATTTTGCAGGAATAATGTTGATGTCGCGCTCCCGACCATGGTGAATGAGATTTTACTGAAGACGTTACATGCATGCTACCTCATTCGCACCGATTGGATTTCTTTCGCGCCGACAACTCCGCGAGCTCATGCTGCACAAGTACAATTTGTCTGCTTCACCTCGCAATCGCCGCCATATGCCCGTTCATGATGCACCCGTCGAATATTAATATTGCCTCTAGGCCATCTTTGCCTACCCATGCAAGGTCACGTTAGCCACACTTGTTCGAGCTGCACAAGTCCAAGTCACTCCATCGCTATTAACCACCTTCGGACCACATCACCACATACTCCATGCAAATAATTTCATGCATGCAACCGACAACTCCTATAAAGCTCTCGCCACATTTTAAATTAATCTGCCACTCCTTATTTAATTACAACCATCTTAATCTCTCTAACCTGCCACCATATCACTATTATTGTCAGCCACCCATTATTTAATAACATATCCTCTCCTCTTCCTCTAACCGGCCATTCACAATCTCTCTCTAAAAACCTGACAGCCACCATTTTAATTACTCTCTCTCCTAAATCTAATTAGCTCCACCAACCTCTCAATTAACCCGCCACTTATCTTTCTAAACAGCCAACTCATTAATCTCTCAATTAACCACCACCTTTCATTAAACAACCCTTTCCTCTTCATCTTCTGCCACATCAAATAACTGCCTCCTCTTCCACCTCATCTCCTATATGCATGCCAAGTCATCACCAATTCAACCCACTTAAACCCATTATTTTCTCCTCTTTATGTCTATATTACTCACCTCCCTTGTTCAACCCGTGAAAACCAACACCCACTCCACTTTCTCATTATTATTTGTTGCCATCATTTCTCTCTCTTCTTGGCCCGCTAACCCTTCTTCTTCCTCCACTTTCATCCTCCCTTTTTCCTAAATATAGAGGCTATATTCCAAGCATACCTCTCCTTTCTGATGCGCGCTCTCTTCCTCTGCCCGTTTGGGCAGAGTATGCATTTTATTTCTAGTATTTTCATTTTTTCTTAATGTTAGCCTTTCTTTACATGTACCTTCCTTTCATGCAAATTTTTATGCTGTGTATTTTTATTTTATGCAATGAAAATTTAGTTTCTTCCTTTTTATGAACATTTTATTTCTTGTCTAGTAGGATTAAAATTTAGTTTTGATCATTACAATCTTTGTTATGAATTAAATATTTCTCTTTTATAATCGTTCTTTTCCATTTTCGATTTAATTCTGATTTATCACGGGTCAAGTTTATATGACGGTTATGGATTTCGATTTATGTTTTCGTACTCAAGTATCCGACAGGATCGTGCATACGAATTGATCGCTCAAGAATAAAAAGAGTTGATCGCAACCCTCGAGAGAGGATGACAAAAATCTTCTGGATAAGAGTCAAATCCTATAGCAGAATTTACTTCGGTAAAGCGAGTATTAAGTTATCGATTAGAACGAGAGTTCGGTCAATATTCTTAATCTCAGTTGGGCGTATTCCTCGAGAGAGGTGCGTTCATATATTGGGAATCTCCACGATCAAGGATCAAGGAACAGATTAGACGTTTATAAAATATCTTTTATATTTCATTCAAAGTGCGTTTTGTTCAAGAATAGATTTCTTATTTCACATTTTAATTTAAATATAATTTCTCTAAATTTTCTTCCGATAAAATAATAGTTGTTTTCTCAAAGTAGAAGTACTCGACAGACCCGAGTTTTAATACGACCTTGATATTTTTATATCCAATGTTATATTTCGATAAGTACACCGTACACTTGCCTTAATCGAGTATAGACTGGAGAGTACGATTTTCTCTATCAAGTTTTTGGCGCCGTTGTCGGGGAATATTTTGTCGATATTTTGAAAAGAGACGATGCTATGACTTTTATCTTTTTATTTTCTTTTTCTCCCTAAAACAAAAAAAATTTAAAATTGTAACTAAATTCTTAGAAAGGGAGATTTGGGTTGTCATCTCATATCTCCTAGTACCTTGCGAATCTTTCACCGGGAAGCCCTTGGGAAGTCCAAGACTAATTTAAGCCGCACAAAAAATAAGTTCTCTTTTTGTTGTTTCTAGAAAGTTTCAAAAAAAACCCAAAAAATTTTAAAACTTCAAAATAACAAACAAATATAAAACTTCAACAAAAATTTATAAAACTTACAAAAATTACAAAAATATTTCCTAGTGTTTGTTTTCATTTTATATTGTTTGTTGTTTTTATTTTAACGTGTTTTGCAGGTGTTTATGGTGGTCGCACCGTCTCCAAATCAGGGACGTATTTTCTCCCCCACCCCCCTCCTTTTCTTATGTTCATGTTTTTGTTTTTGTTCCTTCAAAACTTAGTTTTAAACATTGGGAACAATGTTGAACTTTAGGTATGGGTGAGGGTTTTTCCTTTCATTTTAAATCTTTTAAAATTTACAAAAAAATTATAGAACCACAATTTTTAAAAAAAATTTTGCTTTTTATTTTGTTTTTTTTATCTCTTAGCAAAATTTTAAAAAACAGAAAAAATTGAAAAAAGTAAAATTTCAAAAAAAAAAAATTATAAACTAATTTTTTATTAGTTTTATTATTATTATAAAAAAATCAATAAAAGGTTGTTGGCTTTGACTTCGTTGACTAGGTCAACAAGTCTTTAATCCTTTTTGACAAGTCTTTAATGTTATATAGTTGTATGTATTCAATAGGAGAGAGAGAGATTGCATTTATGAGAGGGTAGTTGGAGAGTTTTTTCTTTTGCCTATAAATAGGCCTTTTGTAGTTCCTTTTAAAGTTGCTGTGAATAGAAGTTTCTTCCTCCTTCATATTTCGGTTTTAGAGAGAGAGAGAGGAGCGCTGCAGCGCTGAAGAGGTTCTAGTCGGGGAGGTTTGTCAACCAAATCGCGCGACTGGTACTCGCGGTTTGGGCGTTGAGCTCGCCTGTGTCAGCTCGCAGGAAGTGGTGCAGCTCGCGAGAAGCGGAAGCTCGCAGCTTGTGTGCTCGCAGGAAGAACGCAACTCGCGAGAAGGGGTAGTAGCTCGCTGGTTTACTCGCAGGTTGAGTTCCCGCGTGTGGTGGTCTCGCAGGATTGATCTCGCCGAGAGGACTACCCGCCTGTAAGAGTGAGCTCGCGCGGTTTGTGGGGATTGGAGTGGTGAACTCGCCCTTAGTTGTCTCGCGGAGGGGAACTCGCGCGGGTTGGTTGGTCGTCTCGCAGGAGGGAGACCGCGCGAGTAGGCGTCTTGTTGAGGCGGTCTCGAAAGTTGGGTTATTTTGGGAAAGACGGTTTTGGTGCAGGGAACCATACACGTTTCCAACAAGTGGTATCAGAGAGAGATTGCAAACCTTTACGGTGACTCGGAAGGTTTGAAGTAGAGGAGAGATGGAGTTTGGAGGTGTCATGCCTGGGCAAGTCCCCAAGCTGACGAAGACAAATTATGGAAACTGGAATATTCAGATGAAGGTACTACTCGCTTCAAAGGAACTATGAGAGATAGTTGAGGACGGGTATGAAGAGCTTACTGCCAAAGCAGAAGCGGCGTTGACCAATGCCCAGAAGACGGCATTGAGGGAAGCGAGAAAGAAAGATAAGAAGGCACTGTTCACGTTATACCAAGGGGTCGATGAAGCCACGTTCGAGAAGATCTAAGAAGCTACAAGTTCGAAGGAGGCATGTGAGATATTGCAACGCTCCATGCAAGGAGTAGATAAAGCAAGGAAGGTGAAGTTGCAGTCCCTTCGAGGAGAGTATGAAATGTTGAGGATGCAGAGCACCGAGAAGGTTGGTGACTTTGTGACCCGTCTGCGGACGCTCACAAATGAAATGAAGCGCAATGGGAAGGCAATTGACGATGTGAGTCTCATGGAGAAGCTTCTGAGGTCCATGTCAAAGAAGTTTCGGCATGTGGTGGTGGCGATCGAGGAGTCGAAGGACCTCACCCAGATGACCGTAGACGAGCTTGTAGGCTCATTGCAAGCTCATGAGTACAGAATGCTGCAGGATGATGAAGAAGCGAGTGGCTTGGGAAAAACACTTCAAACTCAGCTGAACTTCGGAGAGAGCTCCGGAAGAGGGGGCGGCCCGCGTGGCAGAGGTCAACAAGGTAGAGGAAGAGAACGGAGAGTAGGAAGAGATCAGGGAAGAAACCAATATCACCAAAGAGAGGCAGAGCAACCTCAAGGAGCAAGGTGGCAAGAAGGAAGAGGCAAAGGAAGGGGCCAAGGAAGAGGCCGAGGAGGAAGAGCCCAAGTTCAATGTTACAACGGCAACAAGTTTGGGCACATGAGCTATGACTGTTGGGCTCCGAGGAAGACAGAAGAAGCCAACCATTATGCGGAGGCTAGGAACAAGGGGAACGATGCTGGGGGTGGAGACCCAATATTGTTTCTAACCAACCGAGGGGCAGAAGAAGGAAGGAATGAAGTGTGGTACCCGGACACAGGGGCGAGCAACCATATGTGTGGAGAAAAGGAGATGTTCTCTAACCTTGAACCCAGTGGGGGTGAGGTTAGCTTCGGGGATGCTTCGAAGATTTCCTTGGAGGGAAAGGGTCCGGTTGTTGTGAAACTGAACGGGGAGAGAGTACACTTGAACGATGTGTACTACGTACCAGGGTTGAAGACCAACATCTTGAGCATTGGGCAGTTAGTGGAGAGAGGCTACTGCGTGCAGATGAATGATAGGTCTCTGGCAATGAAGAATGATCAAGGGAAGGAGGTAGTGAAGGTGAAGATGACGACGAACCGTCTCTTCACGCTGAAGATGGATGTTCAATAGACGGCTTGTCTCGCGAGAACAAAAGAAGAGGAAGAAGCATGGCTATGACACCATAGGATGGGGCATTTGGGCTTCACAGGGTTGAAGCTACTATCCCACTCCAAGATGGTTGCGGATTTGCCTATGATCTCCCCTCCGCAAAAGGTATGTGAGGCGTGCACGAAGGGGAAGCTGAAGAGGCAGACATTCGAAGGAGGGAAATCCTGGAGAGCAAGGCGGCAACTTGAACTGGTTCACTCGGACATCGCGGGCCCGTTTGAGACCACCTCAATAGGCGGAAGAAAGTACTACATCACCTTCACGGATGACTATAGTCGGAAGTGTTGGGTGTATTTTCGGAGAGAGAAGTCTGAAGCCCTTAACAAGTTCAAGGAGTTCAAGGCGATGACTGAGAAGGAGAGTGGGCAACCGTTGAAAGTGCTAAGGACAGATCGAGGTGCGGAGTACACCTCAAGGCTGTTTGATAATTTCTGCAAGGAGAATGAAATATCACACCAACTGACGGCGGCATACTCACCTCAACAGAACGGAGTGGCAGAGAGGAAGAACCTCAACATCATGAACATGACGAGGAGCATGGTGAAGGAGAAGGGGCTACCAAAGATGTTCTGGGCGGAAGGAGTGCAATGTGCGGTGTATCTACTGAACAGATGCCCCACAAAGAGTGTGAAGTTCATGACACTGTTTGAAGCATGGAGCGGCTGGAAGCCGAGTGTGAAGCACCTAAGGGTCTTCGGGTGTGTAGCTCATGCTCACATCCCGGACCAGAAAAGAAAGAAGCTCGATGATAGGAGCGAGAAGTGCATTTTTGTTGGCTACGCTCCGGAGAGCAAGGCATACAAATTTTACAACCCGGTGACGGGAAAGGCCATAGTCTCGAGGGACGTGGTGTTTGAAGAAGGAAGCAGCTGGAGCTGGAATGAGGAGACGAGAAGTATGAAGGGCATGTTCTTCGAAGATGAGGAAGAGGGTGGTCACGAGGCTGGAGCCGAGAATGGTGGAGCTGAGCCACCATCAACACCGAGTAGAAATTCAGGGGGAGCTTCCATCTCCTATTCAAGAGGGGAAAGCTCAAGTGGAGGCAATTCTGGAGGAGGAATCGGGAGCCGGAGTGACTCCGAGAGTCCACCACCCAGGATGAAGGGGTTGGCGGAGATCTATGAGGAGACGGTCCCAATTCATGCTAACTATTCATTATATTGTCTCTTAGCAGATTGCGAGTCACGGTCCTATGAAGAAGCTGCCCAGGAGAAATCTTGGAGGATGGCGATGGATGCCGAGATGGCCTCCATAAAGAAGAACGATACATGGAAGCTAGTTGATCAACCGGCGGGCCACAAACCCCTCGGGGTGAAATGGGTTTACAAGGTGAAGAAAAACAAAGATGGAGCTGTGGAGAAACACAAGGCAAGGCTGGTGGTGAAAGGGTATAGACAAGTCCAAGGGGTGGATTATGATAATGTCTACGCCCCAGTGGAGCGGATCGATACTATAAGGCTGATCATCGCATTGGAGGCACACTACGGATGGACTATCATGCAAATGGATGTTGTGGCGGCGTATCTGAATGGGTACCTGGAGGAGGATGTGTACATCGAGCAACCTCCAGGGTACATGGTGAAAGGCAAGGAGAGAAAAGTCTGCAAGCTGAGCAGAGCCTTGTACGGACTAAAGCAGGGAGCTCGAGCTTGGAATGGGAGGATAGACAAATTCCTTCAGGAGCATGGGTATATCAAGTGCCCATATGAGTATGCTCTCTACATGAAGGTGGAGAAGAGTGGGGATATCATGATCATATGTCTATATGTGGATGACATGATATTCACCGGGAGCAACCCAGCGATGTTCGAAGAATTCAAGAGGCTGATGATGGAGGAGTTTGAGATGACGGACTTGGGAGAGCTGAGCTACTTCTTGGGAATTGAGGTGCAGTAGAGAGAAGATGGGATCTTCATCTCCCAGAAGAAGTATGCCGAGGAGATTCTGAAGAAGTTCAAGATGGAGGGTAGCAAGGCTATCTCCACTCCTGCGGACCCTGGAACGAAGCTGAGGAAGGATTCCAAAGAGGAAGTAGTGGACCCAACTATGTTCAAGAGCCTAGTCGGAATTCTAAGGTACTTGACTTTCACTGGGCCAGACATCATGTATGTGGTCGGGATAGTAAGCAGGCACATGGAGGAGCCCAAGCAGGACCACTTCACAGCAGCGAAGAGGATCCTGAGGTATGTGAACGGGACTCGAGACCATGGCCTGAAGTACTCATCTGGAGGAGAGTTGAAGCTAGTCGTCTACTCGGATAGCGACTATGGAGGAGATGTGAACAACCGGAAGAGCACTTTCGGGTATGCGTTCAACATGGGAACCGCGGCGTTCTCATGGAGTTCTAAGAAGCAGCCTACTATAGCCTTATCATCTTGCGAGGCGGAGTACATCGCGGAGGTGGCATGCGCCTGCCAAGCCATCTGGCTACGAAACCTTCTGGGGGAGTTGCATCACGCGCAGAAGGGCAAGCATATCGAGACTCGATATCACTTCCTCCGTGAACAAGTGGAGCAGAAGACAGTGGAGGTGGTGTATTGCCCAACCGGAGAACAGATCGCGGACATATTCACTAAGACGTTAAAGGTGGAGACATTCTCGAAGCTCAAAGGCAAACTCGGCATGGTCTGCCAAGTTTGAGGGGGAGTTTGTTGGCTTTGGCTTCATCGACTTGGTCAACAAGTCTTTAATCCTTTTTGACAAGTCTTTAATGTTATATAGTTGTATGTATTCAATAGGAGAGAGAGAGATTGCATTTATGAGAGGGTAGTTGGAAAGTTTTTTCTTTTGCCTATAAATAGGCCTTTTGCAGTTTCTTTTAAAGTTGATGTGAATAGAAGTTTCTTCCTCCTTCATATTTCGGTTTTAGAGAGAGAGAGGAGCGCTGCAGCGCTGGAGAGGTTCTAGTCCGGGCGGTTTGTCAACCAAATCGCGCGACTGGTACTCGCGGTTTGGGCGTTGAGCTCGCCTGTGTCAGCTCGCAGGAAGTGGTGCAGCTCGCGAGAAGCGGAAGCTCGCAGCTCGTGTGCTCGCAGGAAGAGGAGCACAGCTCGCGAGAAGGGGTAGTAGCTCGCTGGTTTACTCGCAGGTTGAGTGCCCGCGTGTGGTCTCGCAGGATTGATCTCGCCGAGAGGACTACCCGCCTGCAAGAGTGAGCTCGCGCGGTTTGTGGTGGATTGGAGTGGTGAACTCGCCCTTAGTTGTCTCGCGGAGGGGAACTTGCGCGGGTTGGTTGGTCGTCTCGCAGGAGGGAGACCGCGCGAGTAGGCGGCTTGTTGAGGCGGTCTCGGAAGTTGGGTTATTTTGGGAAAGATGGTTTTGGTGCAGGGAACCATACACGTTTCCAACAAAGGTTATATTAAAAAAATACCAAAAAAATATGAAAAGTCTTAGAAAAAAAAAACAAAAAATATAATAAACTCTTGCATAGCTTTTTTTATTTTCAGAAATCTTGTTTGAGTTTATAAATAAAATTTTTTATTATTTTTTATTTGTTAATCTATTATTTCATCATGGTTAGTTTGATTTAATTTTTAAGTGATTTAGTTTAGAGAAAAATCTTATGGTTTAATTTGTTTAAAGTAATTTATTTAGCATCTTTTCTCGTAATTTTAAGTTGTTTCATTTTTGTAGTAGTTTTGCTTAATATCTCAAGATTTTTAATTATTTCTACCTTATGTTTTTAGATTCTTAGGAAAGTTTAACCTACTAATAGTTGTTTTCTAGTATTTTATTTTATTTTCTAAACTTTGTTTAGCCTTTTACCTTAGCCTCTCCTACCCTTGATTTTCTTTTTTATTGTAAGATCATATGTCATGGGAATACGAGAATAAAATTCATTATTCCTTGCTAAACATATGCAACCCAAAAAAAAGATGAAGAGAAAAAAAGTACTTATATGTCGTGGAAAATGATAGAATAATGATCTATCATTTTTTGGTAAACATATAATTTTTTTTTAAAAAAAGAGTGGGGTGAGAGAATAAAATTCATCACCTCCTACCAAAGATCTCATCATATGTCTTGTTTCCCTAAGAAAACCATTTAGTCAATATAATTGTTTTAGATTTAAATTAAAATATTGGGAGAGCATAAGTATTATGTTGTATTTTTTTCATCAAGTTTCTTTAAAGTTTGGGTTTTTATAATTTTAATCTAATGTTTACTAATTACTCAATTTTGGAATGCTAGTTAATTTATTTGAGAATTTTTGGCTAAATATTTCAATTTTTCATTTTTATTTCATAATGTAAGACTTAACTCTTAAATTCCAAAATTTTACTTTTACTTGCCTGTGATATAATAAATTTTTATTTAAATTAAAAATTTTAATTATGTATTATAAATATTTCACATTCTTTTGCTCGGGAAAAAAAAGCTCAAGTATGGGGATATTTGATCAGTAGAATTTGTATATATTTTTAGTCTATAATTTATTTTAATATTTAATATAAATTAATTATATTTTATGTATTTTCATTTATAAATCGTTCCTTCTTTATATTATTATATTAATTTAAGTTTTATTTTATTTTGCAGGAATAATGTTGATGTCGCGCTCCCGACCACGGTGAATGGAGATTTTACTGAAGACGTTGCATGCCACCACATTCGCGCCGATTGGATTTCTTTCACGCCACCAACTCCGCGAGCTCTTGCTGCACAAGTTCAAATCGTCTGCTTCACCTCGGCATCGCCGCCATATGCGTGTTCATGATGCAAGCGTCCAAGATTAATGTTGCTGCAACACCATCTTCGCAGACCCATGCAAGGTCATGTTAGCCGCACTCGTTTGAGCTGCACAAGTCCAAGTCACTCCATCGTCGTTAACCACCTTAGCATGCGGCCAAATCACCACATATTCCATGCAAGTAATTTCATGCATGCAACCGACCACTCCTATAAAGCTCCCGCCACCTTTTTAATTAATCATCCACTCCTTATTTAATTACAACCATCTTAATCTCTATAACCTGTCACCATCTCACTGTTATTGTCAGTCACCCATTATTTAATAACACATCCGCTCCTCTTCCTCTAACCGGCCATTCACTTTCTCTCTCTAAAAACCCAATAGCCACCTTTTTAATTACTCTCTCTCTTCTCCTTAATCTAATTAAGCTCCAGCCACCTCTCAATTAACCCGCCATTTATCTTTCTAAACCGCCAACTCTCTCACTCCTCTTAATTAATATTAATAATTAAACTCATTAATCTTTCAATTAACCACCACCTTTCATTAAACAACCTTTTCCTCTTTATCTTCTGCCACATCAAATTACCACCTCCTCTTCCACCTCATCTCCTATATGCATGCCAAGTCATCACCAATTCAACCCACTTAAAACCATTATTTTCTCCTCTTAATGGCTATATTATTCACCTCCCTTGTTCAAACCGTGAAAACCAACACCCCCTCCACTTCCTCATTATTATTTGTTGTCATCATTTCTCTCTTCTTGGCCTTCCAACCCTTCTTCTTCCTCCACTTTCATCCTCCCATTTTCCAATATATAGAGGACATATTCCAAGCATACCTCTCCTCTCTGATGCATGCTCGCTTCCTCTGTCCGTTTGGGCAGAGTATGCATTTTATTTCTAGTATTTTTATTTTTTCTTAATGTTAGCTTTTCTTTACATGTACCTTCCTTTCATGCAGATTTTAATTCTATGTATTTTTATTTTATGCAATGAAAATTTAGTTCTTTTCTTTTTTTGCACTTTTTATTTCTTGTCTAGTAGGATTAAAATTTAGTTTTGATCATTACAATCTTTGTTATAAATTAAATATTTCTTTATAATTGTTCTTTTTCACCTTCGATTTAATTCTGATTTATCAAGCATCAAGTTTATATGCCGGTTATGAATTTCGATTAATGTTTGCGTACTCTAGTATCTGAGAGAATCGTGAGTACGAATTGATCGCCCAGGAATAAAAAGAGTTGATCACAACCCTCAAGAGAGGATGACAAAAATATTCTGGATAGAAGTCAAATCCTATAGCGGGATTCACTTCGATAAAGCGAGTATTAAGTTATCGATTAGAACGAGAGTTCGGTCATTAATCTTAATCTTAGTTAGACGTATTCCTCGAGAGAGGTGCGTTCATATAATTGGAATCTCCACGGTCAAGGATCGGATTATACGTTTATAAAATATCTTTTATATTCAATTCAAAGTGCGTTTTGTTCAAGAATAGATTTCTTATTTAACATTTTATTTTAAATATAATTTCTCTGAATTTTTTCCGAAAAAATAATAGTTGTTTTCTCGAAATAGAAGTACTTGACAGACCCGAGTTTTAATACGACCTTTATATTTTTATAAACTATGTTATATTTCGATAGGTACACTTGCCTTAATCGAGTATAGATTAGAAAGTACGATTTTCTCTATCATATATCTAAAGTCATAAGAAAATAATGCATCCTCGTTCTCCAGTAGTTATAATCTGACCCAGTAAACAACGAAGGTCTACTAATCTCTTGGCCCTCATGAAAAGCGAGATAATGGAGCGCCATTGTTTTTGTTTTTATATCATTTTGGAATAACCTCCCTCTGATACCACTTATTAGATTTTCAGAAATATTTTAACAAAATCCTGATCTTATATTTTGAAGAGATACATTTATAGAGAATATGAGAAATAAGAAAGTGATTCTTTGTTGCTACCGTCAGCGGTAGTAGTTATCGCCTGGCGTTAGTGATAAATATTCCCTTTGGCTTGGATTAATATGTGTAGATAAGAGAAAAGTCAACCTTGTATATATGTTCACTTGCATGAAATACAAAGAATGAGTACAAATATATAGATGAGAGAAAGAGAGAGGAATGTCCTATACATGATGTGGGACTAAAGAGAAGAGAGAATAACAAAAAAAAATACATAATGGGCCTAGATTAAATGGGCTTCTCTAACACTCCCCCGCAAGCTGGAGCGTATAGGTCATATGCACCCAGCTTGGACAAACACTGGTAAAACAAGGTACTTGATAAAGCCTTTGTAAGAATATCAACTTGATCAGTGCCCGGAACATGTTTTAATTCAAGTTTGTTCAATTGAACTTTTTCTCGAATAAAGTGACAGTCGATCTCGATATGTTTTGTACGCTCGTGAAACACCGGATTATTTGCTATGTATATGGCTGCTTGACTATCACAAAATAGAACAGCAGATGAAGGAAGTTTTACTCCCAGATCAGTAAGGAGACTTTCAAGGCATGTGAGTTCTGAGAAAACCGGTGTCATCGATCGGTATTCAGCTTTCGCAGAGGATCGAGCGACCACGGCTTGTTTCTTACTTTTCCATGTAATGAGATGACCATCAAAATAAGTACAAAACTCACTGGTTGACAGCCGATCGTCCAGAGAACCGGCATAATCGACATCAGAATAAGCAACCAATGCTGGAGCAGAGTTGGAGGTTTTGTAAACAAGCCCTTGACCCGGAGCTGCCTTAAGGTATCTAAGAATCCGTTCAACCGCCTGGAGATGAGAAACCCGGGGAGCATGCATGAACCGACTGACAACCCCAACAGCAAACGATATATCAGGCCTCGTGACCGTTAGGTAGATCAACTTTCCCACAAGCCATCGATAGTATTTCGGGTTCTGGAGAAGCAAATCATCATCAGAGGCATGAGCACATACTTTGTGATTTGCCTCCATCGGGGTATTAGCTGGCTTGCAACCAGACTGGCCAGCGTCTTTGAGAAGATCAAGACAATACTTACGTTGGGAGAGGACAAGCCCATCCGGGTGTCGTGCGACCTCAAGACCGAGGAAGTAGCGAAGATGCCCCAGGTCTTTGGTCTGAAACGCGGTGCTGAGATGCTGTTTGACCTCTTGAATCCCCTTTGAGTAATCCCCAGTAAGTAGGATTTCATCAACATAAACCAACAGAAGAACGGTTCCAGTTGCCCGGTGTCGGGTGAATAGGGAGAAGTCTGCAGAACTCCGAGTGAAACCCATGTCCTGAACCACCTTGCTGAACTTGTCAAACCACGCCCGCGGAGATTGTTTGAGACCATAGATGGATTTCTTTAGAAGACACACACGAGACTCCCTCGTGGTCTCAAAACCGGGCGGTTGGCGCATGTAGACGGTTTCCTGAAGATCTTCATTCAAAAAGGCATTCTTGATATCGAGCTAAGGAAGGGGCCAGTGGCGGTGCACAACCACGGAGAGAAGAACCCGAACAGTGTTGAGCTTAGCAACACTGGAACTCAGCATGGTCCTACAGGCTTCAATTAGGGTTCTATTCCTTCTCTCTGGAACTCCATTTTGTTGTGGAGTTGTGGGAGAGGAAAACTCCTGAAGGATACCAAGGATTTCACACAATTTGGTCATGGCACCAGATTAAAATTCAATCTCATGGTTACTTTTGATCTTGACCACAGAACTGCTTATTTCATTTTGAATTTGCTTGACAAAATTAGTGAAGATTTCTAGGGTAACAGACTTTTGTTTAATGAAAAACACCCAAGAGAACCTAGAATAATCATCAACGATCACAAGTGTGTAGACTTTCCCTCCTATGCTATGAATTGGCATAAAACCAAACAAGTCCTTATGCAATAGGTATAAACATCTAGTAATGTCCTTAACCCCAATGGATTTGAATGAGCCCCTTATTTGCTTGCCCTTCTGGCATGCTTCACAAGTGCTTTCCTGGACACATCCCACTTAGGACCATCTCTAACTAAGTTTGTTGAGAGCAGCTTATTGATGGTCTTGTAGTTGAGATGAGCTAGCCTCTTGTGCCATTACACACAGAGGGATGCTCTGTTCTCAGCTACAAGGCAGATAGAAGAGCCTAAATCATTACAAATGAAATTCAAACAGTAAATATTTCCACTTCTAGTGCCAGTTAATATGATCTCTTCAAACTGTTTAATAAAGCACTCATCCCTGTGAAAGGAAATATCATAGCCAAGATCACATAGTTTGCTTATGCTTATCAGATTGTGCTGCAATCATTCAACACAAGCTACCCTTGAGATTGTGACTATGTCATTTGAAATCTTACCATAACCTTTTGTCCTCCCTCTGTCAGAACCACCAAAGATGACTTTGGATCCATCTTGAATTGAAGAGTAGTATGTCAGAAGGCTTATTATTTCAGTCATATGTCTGGAAAATTCAATGTCCAAGTACCAGATGGTAGTTTGGTTGGCCTTTGGACATCCTGCAAAATAAATTACCTTTTCTTAGGTATCCAAATCATGTTGGGTCCTAGATACTTGTTAGCACTTGCACCTTGCCTTGGCTTTGGACCTGACAGATGAGCAGTGTAGAATTGTCCAGGCCTTGGTGCTGATCTGCTAGGGAGAGTTTTAGGGGAAGTTGGATTGAATCAACAGTCAACTACAAAATGTTCAATCTTCTCACAACACCAACACTCAAACCTATTATATCTCTGATTGCAGCTCACAACAAGAGTGAAATGAGTCCTTTTTAGATCAGAAGGGTGTCTGCAAGAAATTGCATGTGAATCTTTGTTTGGCATGTGGTGTGGTGCTGGTAGTGATTTGTCATCCATAGTCACAGCCTTGCCCTTTCTAGCATCTCTTATTACAGATCCACTTCCCTTACCTTGGTGTTGGTGTTGACATCAAACATAAAGGGGTCATGATCCTTCGTCACAACTTTCTCATGAGCTGCCTTGAGAGCAATCTTTCCACAGTGCACATCTTTAGTTCCACTTGTGGAACATCCATTTTTTCAGTGTTCATAGACACTTTCCAGGTCATAGTCATTTGTGCCTAGGAGAACCTTTTTGAATTTTATGGATTGTATGAGTGTCTTTCCTTTGGCCTTGCTTCTCCTCGTATTCCTCTTCATATATTTTACACCATTTTTGTATGGTGCAGAGGTGTCTATTATAGGGAGAACTGTCTGGGGCTTAGAATATTTTGCCACCAGTTCCCTTTCCTTGAGGGATCATTGTCAAGCTTCTTAATTGTTCTTTTCCTTTGGATGAGAATCTCAGCATGCTTGTCAATAATATCTCTGAGCTTAATGATCTTTAAGGTCTTTTCCTCAAGATGACCCTTCAAGGTTCTGAGGAGTTCAAGCTCTTCAACTTGGTGCTTAGCATGTTTCCTGCTTTTTCCCAGAGCTTCAAGGAGGGCCCCATGCTTCTCCATAATCTCATCATAAGAATTCTCTAGTTCAGAGTCCTCATTTCCAGAAGATGAGGGGGGGCCTCTGACTCAGCACCAGTTTCATAATCTGAATCAGACAAGATAATTTTAGATTGTACCTTATCAGGAAATGATTCATCGTGATCTTCTTTAACATCCTGAGCCATTAGTCCATAGCTCTCTTCCTTTTCTTCATCATCACTATCAAAAGATGATAGTGGAGCTCTAATGCCTATTTGAGTGACAGAAGGTGTTGCATCTGCAGACAGTGCAATCAACCCTACATAGGCTTCCTCCTCTTCAAATTCAGAGGAGTTGTTGTCACTGTCACTCCAGGTTCTTTCTTTCTTGGCCAGGAGGCCCTTTTCAGATCTCTTGCCTTTTTGATGATTTTCCCCCTTATTTCCTTTCTTCTCTTTTATCTTGACTGGGCAGTCTACTATGACATGCCTAGGCCTAGAACTCACTTAAAACCGAAAACCGAAAACCGCAAACCGAACCGGAACCACAATGAACTAGACCGAACCTTTCGCAAATTATTTGGGTTCCGGTTTGAATTTTGGAACCGTGAACAACATTGGTTCGAGTGGGGTTCTTACAATTTATTATCCAGACCGGAATTGGAATCAGAACCGCAACATACAAGTCTCAAGCAGTTTCAAGATTTCTAGACCCGATCCAAACCGGACCGAAGTAGAACCGAACAACAACCCATTTATTATTATTATTATTATATTGTTATTATTTTATAATTTATCTATAATATTTATAGTTACTATCACGATTGAAGCTGGTGTAGTTTGAACTCAAACCGCAATCGCACTAAAGGGGGTCGATTTTGGACCGAACAAACCTTCACCTCATAAAAACCGTGTGATATAGTTTGACATTGATTCGGTTTGTAGTCAATTTTTGTAGTGCACTTTTGATTTGTATACGGTTATATAATATATTTTCAATTTTACTGACATATTTTTTTAAAATATTTTATTTAAAAAATATAGAAGATATACAACTACTATTTATTAGTAATCATGAAAGACAACTAATTTTATCCGGTTGTTACGGTCGAACATGTCGACGAAACATGCGTAAGCCAACTAGAAGTCGTGGCAAGTCTACACGTATAGGAAGGCGATTGATACTTTCCCACCAACCCTTAAAAAGACCGTTGAGAAGGGCGCAACATAATTATTTTTATTTCGATGTTTTTTGAGTTTTATTATTTGCAGCCCGCTTTTATTTCATTTCATCAAGTTTGATTTTGATTTTAGTTTGAACCGATTGGAACCGGACCGAACCGCAAGGAACCAGACCAAATCGTTAGTGGCCGGTTTGGTTTTGATTCTTGTTGAACCGTAACCGAAACCGTTGACACGACGGTTCCAAAAATAAAGCCGGAACCGAAACAAGAACCAGAACTATTTAAACCAAATAAGGTTTTGGTTCTAATTTGAAGAACCGTTATCTTAGTGGTTCGGTTCATGATTTTAGTGGAACCGGAACCGTGACAGCTCTACCTAGGCCTGTTACAGTAGTAGCAAACAATGTTAGTATTAAATTGTTTGTTCTGTTTAAGACCATACATGTCCCTCTTGGGGTCCATTCTAAATTTTTTAGAAGTCTGATGGTGCCTTCTGGAGTTTAAAGAGGTGGAGGGTTTGGAATTATTCCAACGCTTCCTCCTCATGATCTTTTTGAACTGCCTTGTGAACAAAGCCAACTCTCCATCAGACATCTCTTCCCCAGAAGTGCTAGGCTCAGATTTTTCTGAAACTTCTGCTTTGCTTAGGAAGGGTAGGCTTTCTCCTTGCCTTTGTTTGAGCTATTAGCTTTTAGGGCTATGGGTCTTTCCTTGTTTTGCCCTTTATTCATTCTTTCTTGTACTCAAATGGAACTCATGAGATAGCAGTTTCCCAAAAAGATTTTGGGGTTCAATATTCCCCAGATTTCCCATCTCCCTGATGGCAACAATCTTAACATCTCATTCCATGTATAGGGATCTCGGAAACATGTCATTCAGTTCAGAGTTGGAGAAAGTTCTTCAATAATTTCTTAGTCTATTTACTATCCTGAAGAACTTCACATAACAATCGAAAATGTTGTCGTTCTTCTCATGTTTGAAAGCTTCATATTCCTGATTGAGAAGAAATTTTTTGTCATCCCTGACCTCTTTTGTTCCTTCCATGTAGACAATCAATGTGTCTCACATCTATTTGGCAGTCTTACAGCGAATAAAGTTTTGGAAGGTAGAATCATCAATTGCACTGATAATGAGGTTCTTGGCTCTCCTATCCATAGTGGTTAAGATGACTTTATCCTTGATCATCTTTGAGAGCTTCTTGGGAACATTAAGGTTTGCATATATTTCCTATATATTCATGGGAACATAAGGTCTTTCTTCAAGAGTGATACAGATTCTAGGATCAGAAGCTTTCATGATGAGTTTGACACTTTGCTTCCAGATTCTAAAATTCTCCTTCCTGCAGATAGTAAGTTTCATGGAGCTAATTTCTTTGTAACTTTCTCTAGACCCTATTGTTATAAATCTTTTGAACCCTTTAAGGATATTGTTCAACTGTTAAGCCTTTTTGAACAACCTAGCTCTGATAGCACTTGAAAGTCAAGAGTTTCTACTCACCTAGAGGGGGGTGAATAAGTGATTTACTACTTTTGATTATCTGGATATTCTATTTAACCAACACAGTAAGAATAGCAGAATATAAACACAAACCACAACACGCAGAGATTTATAGTGGTTCCCCAAGAATTGGTACATCCATTTTCTCTCTACATCTATCTAGCAGATTGCTAGCTTAGGTAAAAACTCATCCAAATACTTTTTCCAGATCCTCAGATCTTACAATCTCAGGAACAAGATTCCCTACCTCAGACCTCCACAAAAGTCCTACACGTCAAGCTTTAAGCTCTACACCTCAGATCTGCACCCAAAATCTACAACTCAGGCTTTCCTCTAGTATTACAAACTCAGGCTCAGCAGGCCTTACAAACTCAGATCTAAAGCTAAAACCTACACTCTGATTCACAAAGGAATCCTACACTCAGATCCTTCAAGGATCCTACACAGTAATAGATTACAAAGATTTTGACTCAACACTTAGAAGCTTGAGTCTTCAAATAGAAGCACACACAGCAGTCTTCATCTTCTTGATCTTGAACAACACTTGAGATTTATTCTTTGAATAGCTAGCTTGAACAAGATGACTTGCACTGGTTGAAGATGAAATCTTTGAAGATTGACCACTGAAATATTATTCACAAAACTTAGAAGATTTGATTGTGTAGAATCTATGTCAATACTGAGTGCTGCAGAATATCTCTTAAAAGCTTGAATATCCAAAAAGAAAAAACTCTTTCTCAAGTATCCAAGCCCTCCTTTTATACTTGGTTTGACGGGCATAGAGAATAAATGTTAAATTTGAATTCTCTAACGGCTAGACAATCTTCCTTAGGCAACTGCTTCAAATGGCAATTTTTAATCTGCATAAGGAAGTTTTTCAATTTTGAAAATATTCTGCCTGGATCTCTCCATATATCCAGCAGGCACTTTAGGAATTAATCCAGATTTTGAATGAACAGCTGCTGTCAAAATTTGATTCAGGAAAGTATTTGAAATCCTGGGAATATTCTCTAATCAATGAGCATATTACTCCTTGTCGGTAATTCATGAATTCTTTTAGCAAATCCCGTGAATCAATTCGATTTTAAATCATTGCGCAATCTGCTCCTTAATTTAAGGACCTGCCCGATGCGCCACATGTCAGACTGTAGGAAATAAATCTAACCATGACATGACCCAGTTGACAAAGTCAAATGGCTCATATGAATTATGTATGGTCAACTTAAAACATATAGGGGTTATATAAGAAAATCCCTGACACTTGGCAAAATTAGCCTGCAGCAACATTCTGTCTCATGCACTCGAAGCAATTAAATATGTATCTTCGATGCAGTCAAACTTTTCTCTTCGATGCAGTCGTTACAGCCGAACTTTTCCTTAGCCTTGAACTCGATGCAATCGAATTTTTCCATAGATTTGAACTCGATGCAGTCGAATTTTTCCTTAGCTTTCTAGCTAATGTACTTGATTATTTTCTTAGACAAATCTTTGAACATGTCTTTAATTTATTCTGTCCTTAGTGACTTTTCCCAATGATAGTGACATGTATAATATATAATTAGTACAGAAGTCAACATGAATTTTGCTTTTTGAGGTATTACAATTGCAAAATCTTGTTTGGGTGATCAAGTGTCTAACCATACATTAGTCATGCACTTTAAGTTAAACCTGTCACATCAAAACAAGAACAGTCTACAAATACAAGATGTTTATCATCACCTTAAGACCTTCTTCAAACCAGGAATCTTGGGGACAATATTTCCAACAGTTGCCTTTTGATTGCTTGCCACGCTAGTATTCTTTTACGATGTACGTGAACCCGAACGCTAGATCTGAAATGGAACAAAACTCTAACTACTTAATTAACTACTGTTGGGAATATTGCCCTCAATGTTCCCTATATTTGATTTGAATAGTCATCACCATCAACACTAAAAGCATATTTGTATTTGATGTTGTTCAAGCTTATCATGTGCAGGATGTTCCTTGGAACAAGTTTAGATAGGTTGTCTAAGTGGTTGTGACAGGTGGTCGCAATGTAGAAATGTGGAGAGACAAAAATCTGTCTAAGTCCACAGGCGTTGAGTGAAGCCAGTTCACTCAACGTCAGATGCCAAGGAAGGATGCTGGAAAGACTGAAAATCGTCTAAATCCACAGGCGTTGAGTGAAGTCGGTTCACTCAACGCCAGATTTCAAAAAGCGTCGAGTAAATGTGTGGATAGTCAAAGCCCAACAATTTACAAGACAGAAATGCAGCTAAGTCCACAGGCGTTGAGTGAAGCCAGTTCACTCAACGTCATATATCAAGAGGCGTCGAGTACAGCACAGTCTGTCAAAACTTCAGCATTGGCAAGCTGAAAAATCGACCAAGTCCAGAATCGTTGAGTGATGACAACTCACTCAACGTCTGAAGAAAAGCGTTGAGTCAAGCTCAAACATTTGAAGATTCTGTCAAATAATTCTAGCTAAGTCCAGAAGCGTTGAGTGAGGACAGCTCACTCAACGCCCAAAGAAGGCGTCGACAGAGCAATGATCAGTAAAAGTCTAAAGAGAGATAGACAGAAAAATCTGTCTAAGTCCAGATGCGTTGAGTGAGGACTGCTCACTCAACGCAAGCTCAACAAAATAATTAGCTAATTACAGAAGCGTTGAATGAAGGAAGTTCACTCAACGCCTCATCAACAAGAAGTCAGGCAAAGGCAGAAGCGTTGAGTGATGAAGGCTCACTCAACGCAATCATAAAGAAAGTTGCAGCTAAGTACAGAAGCGTTGAGTGAAGCCAGTTCACTCAACGCCTCAGCAAGAAGGCAGGCGTTCAGAGAAGCTGCTAAGTACAGCGTTGAGTGATAAAGGTTCACTCAACGCACTCAATGTCTGACAGTGCAGAAGAAATTGGTCAAGTCCAAAAACGTTGAGTGAAGGTCATTCACTCAACGCACTCAACGCCTGAGAGGAAACTGAGAATTTGGCCAAGTCCAAAAATGCTGACGTAAGCATGAGTCAGCAAAGTTTCAAAATGTTGTTGGAAAGCTATAGTAGACGACAAATGGCGTCGCAGGTCTATAACTTGGCTTTTGCAGACAAAGATAAGTTGCAACTGTCAACTACGGTGGGTCTCACTGCTCAAATAGATGTTGAACGGCGGAAGATAAAGGGACAAGATCGGGAGATAAAACTTAACTTTTAGGGTTTACTCATTTCGAAAACTAGCGGTTGGACTTCGTCTTCCTCCTCACCATTATTGTCGAGCTTGAAGCAGGAAGTTAAACCAGTTGAACTAAAAGTTCCAGTGAGTTAGTTGTAGCAATCTTCACCAGCTACAGCAATATCAAAAAAGCTTTCTGAGGTAGAAGACTAAGCAGTGCCTTCAAATTTCTGCAGTCAAAGTTAGCTGATTGAAGAGCAAATAAACAACAAGTTCAGAGACTTGATTTCTGAGTTACTTCCAGCACAAGCAGCAGTTTTCTGAAGATCTTTATCTTTGTTGCTGAGAAGAAGTTAGGGCTGGGATTTGCTCAGCTCAGGAAGAAGTAGACTCAGAGAACTTCTCTGTAGTCAAATCAACACCAACCAAAACTCTTTCTTCTATAGGATCTTAACAGATCTGAGTTGTAAGCCTATTTTATAAAAGCTGAGGTAGGATCCTGTGTGAATCTGAGTTGTATGGCATTTGTGCCTGAGGTAGGGCAGTTTGCCTGAGGTAGGAGAGTCATTCTCTCTGAGTGTAGGACCTTTGGGTCTGAGAGAGGATCCATCTTTAGATCTGAGGTAGGGTCTTTGTGCCTGAGCTGTAGGAGAGTCATTCTATCTGAGGTAGGGTTATCCTCCTACCCTGAGTGTAGGACTTTTGCTCAACTCTGAGGTAGGTGATTTTTGGATCACTGAGCTGTAGGAGCAAGCTTGCTCTGAGGTAGGGCTTTGTGCATGAGGTAAGTCTTGGAGGAGACTGAGAGATCCTGCGGGAACTATGTGGTAAGCTCTTTGGAGCCGAGATTTAGAGAAGTGCTTTGTCTAACAAGCTGTTAGAAAGGTGGGAGGGACAATGGATGTACCCATAATCTTGGGAACCAATATAAATCTTGTGTATTGTTTGTGTTTTGAAAGCAAGTTAACTAAGTTAACTCAACACTCCTAGAACAAAAAAAAGTAAAAGATAATCACATAAGACTAAAAAACCTATTCACTCCCCCCCTGTAGGTGATTTAACTCTCCTTGAAACTAAAGACTTTCAACTACCTTTATGATTTTCTTGGAAACAGTACAGTTTTTCAAGCACTAACTAAAGAGCGAAACAAAAGTAATTTTTACGATGAAAATGAGGGGACTCAAACCATTTCCCAACTAACTAGATATCTAACATTTCAGATAATTATATAGTGCAATACTAAGAAATGAGAAAATTAATAACAAACTTTCACTTACTCGAAGGGGAAATAATTTTGCTGGAAAAGGGCAGCCTTGGTCTGGAGGAGGAGATGATACCAAGGCAACTGCCAACTGAAAAGAGGAGTATGGATAGATACAACATCAACAACCCAAGCCAATACTGCGGCTGAGAGTGCAAGAGGGAACTAAATACTTAAGAAAACCTGCTGGAGCCGGCCAGCACTGGGCTTGGGTTCAAACGGCGGCTAGGGCATTGAAGAAGGTACCTCTACAATCTTCTGAAACCATTTTCAACAAGAAGGATGTCGGCTACGCACGAATAGAGGAACAGAGGTGTCGTCAACCTCCAAGGAAGGAATCGAGAGCCTTAAAGTCGGGCGGGAGGAAGAGCCCCTGTGGCGCTGCTACGATTTTTCCCAGGGAAAACCCGCTGCTGCTCGATAAGTGGAGAGATGGAGTCGTCGAGAGCTGGGATCTACTGCCGATTGCAGAGGGATTTGATTCGCCGCTAGGAACGTATTGCGACGATGAGAATGGGGGAATCAGCGGTTTCGACGATCAAATGAGTCGACGGTTTTCTTGCGAGCGGCTGCGAGCGATTTAAAAGGGGGAGGACGTGGAGGGATTTTAAAGAGGAGAATATAATTAGGGTCTGTTTGTTTCACAGGTTTTGATATGTAGGTTTTGGTTTTACGTAAATGAAAACTAAAAATCAAGTTCGTTTAGACATTTTGAACACAAGTTTTAGTTTTATATGAAAACCGATCGGTTTTCAGGGCAATAAAATCTCACTAGCTCTAAAACTTACCTCGATACATCGGTTTTCATCCGGCGTTGTTTTCTTCCTCCCGATCGAGCGAACAGACTTCGGCTTCCTCCTCGCCCACGTTTCCACTACGCTAGCGACGACAGCAGGAAACTCCGGCGACGACAACACGAAACTCCCGCGACCACCACCGGCCTCGATGAAAACCTGTGTCGTCTCCCTCTCCATGCTGTGACGACTTCCTAGCCTCCGTCTAGATGAGCACAACAACAGGAAACTCCTAGCCTCCGTCCAGATTGAGCGAACAGACTTCTGGCGATGGTCACCTTCCTCGTTATTGGCAAGATTTCCATCCATCAGCGAACATCGCCTAACTCTCCGCCAGGTATCCCACTCATTTCTGGCAGAATTATCCATGATTTGTGGCTCCTTTTCGATGTCATCGTTCTCTTCATCTTCATTGCTTTTCTGTTATTCCACTGTCAATGGGCCCGAAAAACTTCCCATAGACTAGAACAAAAAATGGGACATTTATCAATTTCTGGGTCTGAAAACCTTCCTGCAAACGAACAACAAAATTGGTTTTGACAGTAAACAAAAACCTTCAAATATTTAGTTTTCAAACAAAACCAATTCCTGCAAAACAAAACATGTGAAACGAACAGAGCCTTAGGGTTTTCACCATAATTACAAGATTGGCACTGCTTTAATAACCAGACGATTGAGTGCACTTTAGGGTCTGTTTGGGATACCGGTGCCATTTTAAAAGGGAGCAGCTCAAAAGGGAGATTCTAAACTGTATTTTCAAAACTGTGTTTTCAAAACTGAGTTTGCGTTTGGTAACCTCCGGTCTTGTGCCGATGGGAGTAAAAATTATATTCTATTAAATATAATTATATTATTTTATTAAATAAGAAACGGTTTCTTCCCTAAAAACATATTCTCTCTAGAGTCTAAAGTCTAAACTGCATATTTCCTAAATATTTTATTATATATTTTTATATTTTATTATATATTTTTATATTTGTTGACTTCTTCCCCAAGAATCCTCCATCCTCGCCATTGAAAAAGTTCCAAGTTTGGCCACCAGTTCGCCGCCTCTCGCCAGTGAAGTGCCATCGGAGATAATTTTGTGGGTTGCGGCCTTGCGGGAAGATGAGAAGTGCAATTAAAAAACAGAAACGATCGTTTTGGACAGCCGGTTGGAGGGTGGGGAGCCAGTCCAGAAACGATCATTTAGCACCTTTCAGGCTGGTCGTTTTAGACCGAAGCTTACCAAACATCTCTCCACCAGTTCAGTCTCACCAGACTGGAGCTAAAACGGGTCTCAAACAGACTCTTAATCTCGAGCATCCTTAATGTTTTCGCTGAACTAGGGTTGTGTTTGGCCCCCCGTTGCAAACCAGTCTGGTGGCACACCGGGAAGGAGAGAGAAAACGGTCAGGCTGAACAGCGGGCTGGAGCGCGAGAGAGCAGCGACAAAACAGCCGTTTTTCTCCTTTTCACGCTGGCCGGGGTGGACTGGAGCTCGCGAAATCGTCCCAAACGCTTTTCCTCCGGCTCGGCCCTGTCGGAACGCCGCCCCGCCTGATTCTCAAACACAGCCTAGATCTCTTACCAAATGACACAAATACTAATGACGGTATGGTGAGTATAACTATTGTTACCTAGTAAGGAAACCTCGATTCACCAGTGCCGTCGATCTTTTTTTATACGCGGTTGTAAGCCTTCATAGAGTGAGTGTTTGGTATTAAAAAAATTTCGGGATGTTGCTTAGGAAATAGGATTTATGAAGAAATGATTAGGATGTCCCTCTATGTCATGGACCCATGGTGTCCCTTACGATGAATAACTCACGGACAAATGGCTTCCCAAGGACGAGGGTTTCTAAGAGGATCTAGACCATCCACTCTAGTAATGAGGGCTCCAAATTGTTCTATAACTTTATCAAATTATGTATCCATTTAATCGAAACAATTAATCCATTTTTTGGAAATTGGACAGACATATCAGTATTAGAACTGATAGTTGCTTGAGTATCTAAAAGAAGAGATCTTGTCATGGAATGCCTAAACACATTGCCACTACAAAGCATGAAAATGACCCTAGCACAAAGGCTATGGTGTGAAAATGCACTAAGAGAGCTCTAATTAATGATTTTGTATGTAGTGGTGTAAGAAGACCTAGATGAATGTGATGCTCAAGCAATAATCCAACATTCACTTGTAATAATTTTGGAATTTTAAAAGGAATGAACAAGCACCACAATCAAGTTTAGACCTTAAGACAAGCAGGATAAATTAACAATTATAACAAGAGTGTAGTAATTAAATACTTGGCGAACATGCCCTTTATATAGAACCAAATATTAAGCAAATGTATTTAAGATTTTAATCCCAAATAGTATTTTTTGAACTTTCAATTAAGAACTAACACAAGAAATTGAAGCCCACAGAAGTAGACAACAGTTGTTGAGTAACTGGACAGTAGGTGACCTTTCAATTTTGCACTGCATTTAGGCTTCCGGTAGAAGCTGTTGTACTAGAAAGGCACGATTGAGGCTTGCTACATCTGCAAGTAGACAACAGTTGTGCTGGAACTACATCTGCATGTCCTCAATCAATCAGTTGTCTCCTGGACAATGGGGAGAGAAGCCGTTCTTGCAGTCAAAAGGAATTAGAGACGGACAACAACAGTTGGCAGCAAATATAGGCTGAAGCAACAAAAATTTCACCAAGGGGTAGGGGTGCAAGTTGAGTTGAGCCGGCTCGAGAGCTCGATGAGCTGGCTCGAAAAAAACTCGAGCTTGAGCTCGAGCTCAGTAACCCTTGTTCACGGGCTCGCGAGCCGGCTCGCGAGCCGTGTATATATATATATATATATATATATATATATATATATATATATATATATATATATATATAGAGAGAGAGCGAAAAATACCACCTTGTATATATGTTCACTTATGTCAAATACAAAGAATGAGTACAAATATATAGATGAGAGAAGGAGAGAAGAAGGTCCTATACAAGATGTGGAACTAAAGAGGAGAGAAAAACAATAAATGTCAATAAATGTTACATATTGGGCCTAAACTAAATGGGCTTTTCCAAAACTCCCCCGCAAGCTGGAGCGTATAGGTCATATGCACCCAGCTTGGACAAACACTGGTAGAATAGGGTACTAGATAAGGCCTTTGTGAGAATGTCAGCAACTTGATCAGTGCCCGGAACATGCTTTAACTCAAGTTTCTTCAATTGAACTTTCTCTCGAATAAAGTGACAGTCGACTTGGATATGTTTTGTGCGCTCATGAAACATCGGATTTTTTGCTATGTGTATGGCGGCTTGACTATCACAGAATAGAACAGCAGATGAGGGGAGTTTTACTCCCAGGTCAGTAAGGAGACTTTCAAGCCATGTGAGTTCTGAGACAACCGAGGCCATCGATCGGTATTCAGCTTCTGCAGAGGAGCGGGCGACCACAGATTTTTTCCTACTTTTCCATGTAATGAGATGACCACCAAAATAAGTACAGAACTCACTTGTTGACCTCCGATCGTCCAGAGAACCGGCATAATCGGCATCAGAATAAGCGACTAATGCAGGAGCCGAGTCGGAGGTTTTGTAAACCAGCCCTTGACCCGGAGCTCCCTTAAGGTATCAGAGAATCCGTTCAACCGCCTGGAGATGAGAAACCCGGGGGGCGTGCATGAACCGACTGACAACCCCAACAGCAAACGATATATCTGGTGTCGTGACTGTTAGATAGATCAACTTTCTCACAAGTCGTCGATAGTATTCTGGGTTCTGAAGAAACAATTGGTCATCAAAAGCATGAGCACACAGTTTGTGATTTACCTCCATCGGGGTACAAGCTGGTTTGCAACCAGACTGACCAGCGTCTTTAAGAAGATCGAGACAGTACTTCAGTTGGGAGAGGACCAGCCCGTCTGGTCGTCGTGCGATTTCGAGACCAAGGAAGTAGCGAAGATGCCCCAGCTCTTTAGTCTGAAATACAGTGCTCAGATGTTGTTTGACCTCTTGAATCCCCTTTGAATCATCCCTAGTGAGTAGTATGTCATCAACATAAACCAACAGAAGGACGGTTCCAGTGGCCCGGTGTCGGGTGAATAGGGAGAAATCTGCAGAACTCCAAGTGAACCCCATGTCCCGAACCACCTTGCTGAACTTGTCAAACCACGTCCGAGGGGACTGTTTGAGACCATAAATGGATTTCTTGAGAAGACACACCCGAGACTCCCCCGTGGTCTCAAACCCGGGCGGTTGGCGCATGTAGACGGTTTCCTGAAGGTCGCCATTCAAAAAGGCGTTCTTGATATCGAGATGATGAAGGGGCCAGTGGCGGTGCACCGCCACGGAGAGAAGAACACGGACGGTGTTGAGCTTAGCCACCGGAGAGAAGGTCTCCTAAATAGTCAAGGCCCTCCTGTTGCGTGAAGCCACGGGCCACAAGACGGGCCTTCGGGCGGGCAATAGTGTCATCCGGAGCATGCTTGATGACGAAAACCCACTTACACACAACAGGGTGCTGACCTGGAGGTAAGGAAACCAAGTCCCAGGTCTTGTTGGCCCAAAGGGCCGTCATTTCTCCGTTCATGGCAGCCCGCCAGCCGGGATGTTGAAGTGCCTCCTGCAAAAAGTTAGGGACAGAAACACAGGATAATGAGGTGGCAAAGTGAAGATGAGGTGGAGAAAGGCGGTGGAGAGAGACGTAATTCGCCATCAGATGAGCGGTGGAAGCGGGAGCCGGAGCAGCAGGTAGTGGAGAACCAGAGGTCGAGGCCGACTGCAGAGGGGTAACGGGAGGAGGAGAGCGATGAGAGTAGACTCAGATAACTGGTGGTGGTGGACGGACCGGAGGTAGGGCAGGAGGAGGAGAGGAGGAGGAGCGGGGAGCAGGGATGACAGGACGAACGACGGGGTCTGGACTAGGAGTGATATCCAGATCAGAAAAGAAGGGAAGATCTTCACGGAAAGTGACATCCGCAGAGACCGTAACTTTGCGGGTAGCAGGCGAATAACACACATAACCCTTTTGAGTGCGCGAGTAGCCCACAAAGATATGTTGGGCGGCACGGGGATCCAACTTGTCGATGGAGGGACCAAGTTGGTGGACGTAGCAGGTACACCCAAAGACCCGAGGAGGAACGGGAAAAGGCAGAATGAAGGGAAAGAGGAGGCTGAAGGGAGTAGCATACTGGAGGACGGAAGAAGGGAGGCGGTTGATGAGAAAACAAGCCGTGGAGAGCGCGAAGTTCCAGTACGGTTTGGGAACCCGCGTTTGGAGCATAAGGGAATGGGCGACATCAAGAAGGCGACGATTCTTGCGCTCGGCGACACCATTCTGTTGTGGAGTATACGGACACGAGGTTTGGTGAAGAATGTCGAACTCAGAGCAGAGAGTCGCGAAGGTATGACTGGTGTACTCACGCGCATTGTCAGTACGAAGAGTACGAATGGATGCAGAGAATTGAGTGCGAGTCTCAAGTATGAAGGCCCGGAACACGCGGGGAAACTCAGAGCGATCCCGAAGGAGATACAACCACGTCATGCAAGAGTAATCATCAATAAAAGTAAGAAAATACCGGTAGCCAGAAAGACTAGTGAATTTGTACGGACCCCATATATCGGAGTGTACCAAAATAAAAGGAGTGGAGCTCCGAGTATAGTGAGAAGGAAAAGATGAACGGGACTGTTTTCCCAAAATACATGTGTCACACTGAAATGCAGGAAGAGAAATATCTGGAAGAGCCTTCCAGAGGACTGGCAGAGGAGCATGACCCAAACAGCGATGCCAAGCCGAAGAGGAGATAGATGCGAGGATAGTGGGAGAGTCGTCAAGGAGATAGAGCTCATTCTGCAGTCGCGCCCTACCAATAATAGTCCGCGTCTGCTGATCCTGTATGAGAAAAGAAGAGGAAGTAAATGTAACGGAGTAATTAGAATTAGTAGTGAGGTGACCAACATAAAGTAAATTGAAAGGAGAGCACGGAACGTGAAGAGCCGAGCGCAGAAGGAGAGAAGAGGTCAAGGGAATATCAGCACATCCAGAGACAGGAACAGATGCCCCATTGGCAACAGTAATGTACTTCGGGTGAGGCGAAGACAAGTACTGAGGTGGCCGAACAGAGGTGATGTGATGAGTGGCACCAGAATCGAGGATCCATCGCGGGCCAGAGGAGAGGCAGGCGATACCTTCATTGGAGATGGAGGCAGCAGAGGAAACTGAGGCAGGAGGGCGGCTAAGCAGTCCATGAAGATGTTGGAGCTGAAGACGAACCTCCTCGAGGTCAGGACGAGTGGAAGAGGAGTCAGTCGCAGCAACAGCGGCCTGCGGACGAGGAGGGCGGCCATGTTTGCGGTAGCACGTGGCTTCAACATGCCCATCTTTGCCGCAAAACGAGCACTTAGGCCGAGGCCGGCCACCCTGGCCCCGGCCGCGAGAGTCATAGCGGCCACCACGAGTAGAAGATGGAAGAGGCAATAAGATAGCAGGGGCCTGCTGAACAAGGGCCGGAGAAGGAGGCCCGGGCACATCCGGAGGCGGGGAGACCTTGAGAAACATAGAGCACACATCGGAGAAAGATGGGGTAACAGTAGAGGAGAGGATGTGAGCCCGTACACTATGAAGATGAAGCGCGACACGGGGCATCATCATGGCTAGACCCACAGCTTCCTTTTGGGCACGTTGGGCAGCAAGATCCAGAGTAGGAGGTTGATGGTGGATCCAAGCCTCGACCAGAGACCGAGCCTGAGAAACAAAGGAGGTCAGATCGGTCGCGCCACTGCTATCAAGGGCCTGGAGAGCAGTGATAATGTCGTACAGATGGTGAAGACTGTCCTTGCCAGAGTAGAGGGTGTGGAGCTCGTCCCACATGCCTTTGGCCGTCTCATGGTACATAGCCAGGCGATAGGATTCGCCATCAAGAGAATTAAGAAGCCAAGTCTGCACCCGACCATCATTGCGTAACCAATCATCCGTAGGAGTACCGATAACGGCCTGAGTCAAGTGATGAAGGAACCCCTTGGATTGCAGGACACGGCGAACAGAGTGTGCCCATTCTACAAAATTTTTCTTGACGGTCAGAGAAATGGTAGTAATACGGAGCTCATCGTGGACTTCCGGGAGAGAGGTCGGGCGGTCAGCAGGAGGAACCGCCGTGCCAACGAAATCAGCAGAGGAGGCCATGGAGAAGAGAGGCGGCTAGGAGAACAAACCGGGCAACAAAGAAGACCGCGCGACCTGAGCAGAGACCGCCCGGGCACCAAACTGCGAAAGGAGTCTGTGACCAAAGGCAGAGGCCGGGAGAGAGATCAGGTCGCAGCGGACAGAGAGAGGCCGCAAAGAAAGGAAAAGGAGAAGACTGCGACCAAAATGCGGGAAGGCAGGAGTCCGCACGGTCTGGCTGAGCACAGCAGCGGTCTAAGAAACAGGAGGCCGGTGACGGTGAGAGAGAAGAGACCGCGAGGAGGGAAGACTCGAGCGGAAAGAGAGAAGAGACCGCAACGCCCGGGACCAACCCGCAGGAGAGGCAGGCCGCAGAAGAGGCAGGACGCAGAAGAGGCAGGTCGCTTGCGAGCTGGAGCAGGCCGCAAGAGAGGTAGTCCGCAGCGAGGAGGAGCAGGCCGCGGCGAGCTAGGTCAAGCCGCAACGAGCCGAAGCAGGTCGGGAGAGAGGCAGGCCGCAGCGAACCGGAGCGAACCAGAGCGAACCAGAGCAGGTCGCGAGAGAGGCAGATCAGCAGGCTGCAGGCCGCAGCGAGCTGTACCAGGCCGGAGGAGAGACAGGCCGCAGAGAGAGAGAGAGAGAATAGGCCGCAAGAGACAGCGGTCTGGAGGAGAGAGAGGGAAGGTGGACCCGACGAGAAAGAAAGAAGGGGAAGGCTATAAAATGTCGGATGGGAGGGGTGGAACCACGGAGAAGAAGCGGAAGCAGAAGAAGAGGAGCGGAGCGGACAGGAAGGCATGCCGCAAGAAGCCGGGCGGGTAGCGGACAGAAGACAAACCGCGCGGTTAAGAAAGGGTAAGCCGCTCAAGGAGAATCGGTGCCTCTGATACCATGTAGAGAGGGAAAAATATCACCTTGTACATATGTTCACTTATGTCAAATACAAAGAATGAGTACAAATATATAGATGAGAGGAGAGAAGAAGGTCCTATACAAGATGTGGGACTAAAGAGAAAAGAGAAAAACAATAAATGTCAATAAATGTTACATATTGGGCCTACACTAAATGGGTTTTTCCAACAATATATATATATATATATATATATATTATTAATAAATATATTATAATATAGTAATATACATTATATTAATGTCTCCTGCCGCAACCGCAAATCGAGGCCATCATTTTTCCCTTCATCATTTTGGGCCTCAGAGTTCAGGAATTATATGTTATATTATAATATACTATATAATATATTATATAATATAAATCGAGGCCATCATTTCTCCTGCCATCATCTTCCTCGCGAGCAGCGAGCCTGCGGAATTTGGACTGCGACTGAGAAACGACGAGCAGCGGACGATGAGGCCGAGGATAAACCGGCGGCAGACCGCAGACCGCAGACCGCAGACGAGCGGCCTACGACGACAGACGAGGGCGGACGGCGTGCTTTCAATCGTCGAGCTTACCGAGCTCGTCGAGCTCTGGCGAGCTCGATCTCGAGCCTGTTGAACACAGGCTCGTCGAGCTCGAGCTCAAAAAAATTGCTCGAGCTTGAGCCAGCTATTTTTGATGAGCACGACTCGAGCTCGACTCATTTGCAGCCCCACCAAGGGGAGGTCGCATGGATTGGAGAAAAGCCGCACGAGGAGTTGGTTATATCAGGAGGCTATACATAGGGCTAGAATGTAAGAATAAATGGAGTTAGTCTCGTTATTCTTTAGGGAGGGTCGACGCAAGCTATCGGAGAGAGGGAAGATGATTTTGAGTACGATTCTCCCATATGAAACCAAAGACAGCAACCAGGATGGAACACGGAGAAGGTTGGGAGATTAACCTCTAAGGCAGGGGAATAGCGCGGAGGAACGACGTGAAGCTCGACTTGTGGAGACTATGAGATCTCGGGAGTTGAGTTCACCATGGAAGGAGGAGATGGGAAGGAGGGTGTTGTTGTTTTGAGTGAAGGAGGTGGTAATCATGGCAGATTTGAGATAATAAAATCAACATAACATTATTAGCAACCCTATACTCTTATATATACAGTAAGGGAAAAGAGAAACAAAGACAAAACTACCCTTATGAGGGTAAAATACAAAAAAACGTGATTTCAACTCTCCCCTCAAGTCGAATAGTAGATATTTGTATTCCGAGTCTATTGATATTATCAATAAACACATCGCACCCTAAGCTTTTGGTGAAGACATCGGTCAACTGATCTCTGCAGTGAACGAAAGAAGTGACTAAATTTCCTTTTTCAAGATTGTCTTTGATGAAATGACGATCAACCTCAACATGCTTAGTTCTGTCATGTTGGACTGGATTGTGAGCTATTCTGATAGCAGATTTATTGTCACAGAATAGCGAGATGGGGGCATCTTCATGAAGGTTCAGGTCTTGCAATAAGGTGCGCAGCCATAAGCCTTCACAGAGACTTTGAGACATAGACCGATACTCGGTTTCAGCCCTAGATCTGGCCACCACATTTTGTTTCTTGCGACGCCATGTGACCAAATTTCCACCAACGAATGTGCAATACCCTGTTGTAGATTTCCTGTCATCATGGCTTCCGGCCCAATCCGCATCAGTAAAAACATCAAACTTTAAGTGGTTGTTTTTTGAAAATATCAGCCCCCGACCCGGAGCCTTCTTTAAGTACTGTAGTACGCGGTATGCAGCATCTTGATGTCTGATCCTGGGGGCAGGCATATACCTACTCAAGATTCCAACTGCATATGTGATATTGGGACGAGTGTGTGAAATATATAAAAGCTTCCCCACCATTCTCTGATAACTTGAAGCATCCGTGTGATCATCATCGCTATCTTTATTGATCCTATGCTTCTCCTCGATAGAGGTGTTGGCAGGAATACAACCCAGCATCTCGGTCTTTGTTAACAAATCTAACACATACTTACGTTGCGAGATGAAGATACCCTGATCAGAACGGGTCACTTTAATTCCTAAGAAGTAACGAAGCCTTCTCAAGTCCTTTACTTTAAACTCAGCTGATAGAAGAGCCGTCAGCTTTGAGATTTCATCTGAGTCATCTCCGGTGATCACAATATCATCAACATAGACGATAAGGACAACAAGTTTCTCCTCATTCTTTCTGACAAACAATGTATGATCTGAATGTCCCTGTTTGTAGCCAAACTTGATCATGGCCATGTGCAATCCGCAAAACCAAGCTCTGCGAGACTGCTTCAGCCCGTACAAAGAATTACTTAAGCGACAGACAAGTCCTTCTTGTCCCCTCTTCACAAAATCTGGGGGAAATGTCATGTACACCTCTTCGTCGAGGTCACCGTGCAGAAACGCATTTTTGACGTCCAGTTGAAGAAGATTCCAGCCCAAGCATGCAGCACAAGATAAAATCACATGAACAGAGTCCATCTTTGCAACCGAGGCAAAGGTCTCCTGGTAGTCAACCCCGTAAGTCTGGGTGTAGCCACAAGCCACCAGACGGGCTTTATATCGCTCAACCTTACCATCCTGAATTTGCTTAACGGAGAATACCCATCTTGAACTGATTGTCTTCTTGTCAGGAGGAAGGAAAGAGACATCCCATCTGTGATTCTTATCCAAGGCAGACATTTTCACCTTCATTGCTTGAGCCCATGCCGAAATGCAAACCGCCTCCTGTCACGTCTTAGGAATAGTTATCACGGACAAGGAAGATATGAAACCCTGATGAAGCTGAGAAAGATGATCATAAGCAACATGATTAGAGATAGGGTGTTCCGTACACATGACCTTACCTATTAGCACAGCAATGGGAACATGCAAATCAACATCAGAATCTGAGTCCAAAAACGGCACCGCCAGCGACGAGGCAACGGAGGACCATTTACCTGTTTGCCGGCGATGATATATATGAGGAAACAGGGACATGAGGGATGGATGGTGATATATGGTAGAAAACGACGTAGGTGGATGTGATGAAAGGGGTGTAGGTGAAGGGGGTATCGGAGGAGTAGCTATGGTGGAATATATGGTAGGTGTAGGAGGAATCAGGGGGAGTGGCATTGAATCGATGCCATCATTCTCCCCCTGACGAGTGGAGGTAGTCGAATCTAAGTAGTAAGATTCTTCCTCACGGAAGGTCACGTCCATGGTACAAAAAAACGTCTGGAAAGGGGGTGATAACACTGATACCCTTTGTAGAGGTGGAATAGCCAAGAAAGACAGCGGAGATCCCGAGGGTCAAGCTTGTAACGATGAGGCTGATGGACGTGAACAAAACATACGCACCCAAAAACGCAGGGTGGAAGATGGGTAGTATGAACAACAGAAGTAGAGGAAAGACAGACCAGGGGAGTAGTATAGTCGAGAACCCATGAAGGGAGACGATTGATAAGATGAGTAGCAGTTAGGATGGCGTCACCCCAATATGATTTTGGGAGATGCATGGTAGTGAGCAGGTACCAGGCAACATCAAGGAGATGCCAGTTTTTTCGGTCATCAACACCATTTTGGTTGTAGGTATAAACACAAATGGTTTGGAGAATAATTCCATGACTAGTGAGGTATGAGCCAAACGGTCCACGATCATCATATTCCCCCCATTATCACTACGAAGACCATGAATTGTACCATTGAATTGGGTTTGCACAATTTTATGAAAGGTGAAACACTTCATTTTTTTTTTTAAGAGATAAATGTGATGAATAATGTCGAACATGTTTTAACTTTTCACAAGCATCAAATTTTAAAGTTTGAACAAACAGATATAAAGTAGGAAATAATTTATAAAGATAGACTAGAAAAAGAAGACCAAGACGCAAGTGTCAGCGTCGAGCATCAGCAACAGTAACAGCGGAAGAAGAGAGAGCAAGGGATGATGAATTAGCATCCAAATAGTACAGGTCACAGTGATTCCTACCACTGCCAATGATCCTCTTCATACTCAGTTTCTGAAAAACACAAGAATCAGGAAAGAAGGTTACAGAACAGTTAAGAGACCGAGTTATGTTACCAATGGAAAGAAGATTGTGAGAAAATGAAGGGACATGCAAAACATAAGAAATAAAAAGAGAAGAGGAACACGAAATGTTGTCCTTGCCCGCAATAGGGGACAAGGTGTCATTTGCAGAGATAACCTTGTCCTTACAAGACAAAGGAGTGAGGAAGAGAAACCTGAAGATGAGCCGATCATGTGATCGGTAGCTCCCGAGTCAATGATCCACTCAGACGGAGGTGTCGCAGCAGCATTGGCACTGAGCACAGCAGCAGTAGCAAAGGAAGTAGAAGAACCGCTCCGGGAAGTGTCTGACTTGGAGTGCAGGAGGCGACGGAGAGCATCCAATTCCAAGGTGGTAAAATGTCCTGGGAGTTGACCCTGATGGTCGTTATGAACCTCAGTAGAATAAGCAGCATCATAAGGACGAGAACCATTCTGACGGTAACCCCCTCGTCCTAGGCAATGACCACGTCCACGACCACGGCCGGATCCAGGAGGAACAAGGTGAGGATGTAGTTTGAAGCACACCTCTCAAGTATAGCCCCTACGACCACAATAATCACAGGTAAGATCAGCATTGGTATGGTTGGGGCCACCATGACCAACACTGATAAAAGCAGAGCGATCAGAAGGAGTAGCAGCCGTGTTGTGGGACCTCCGACGGTCTTCATCGCCATGAACCATAGTAAAGGCCTCCCAAAGACATGGAAGGGGAGATCTATGTAAAATATTTGTTCGAACCATATCCATGTCCATGCTCAAACCCATCAGAAACACATGTAGGCGAAATCGTTCGTCCCTTTTCCTATAACATGACTGCATCGGTAGTACACGCGGGAGTAAACTGCTCAAAATAATCCAATTCCTGAGAGATACACTCGAACTCTGAGAAGTAAGTAGACACTATCATGGTTCCCTGCTGTAACTCCAGCATCTGACGCGTCAGCTTATAAATCTGAGTGTAATTACCGATCTGAGAGTATGTCTCACGGGCCCGATTCCAAATCTCATAGGCTGAATCCATCAACATATAACTATGGTACACCTTTGTTGGGTTTCTCTATGAGGATGGCACAACACTTGTGCACGCAGCGGAAGAATAAAAACATCAAGAAAACCCAAAAGAGATGGGATCGGGCCATGGTAGTTGAATCAAGAAGTTAACACACAACTATGCAAAAATTACCTCGGTGGCGTTGAGTCACAACTCAACGGAGATGCTCCAAACTTCGTCTTCTTGCTAGTGGCGAGTTCTACGTGGAATAATATCCACGTCTCTGCACAAATCCACACGAGAAGGAGAACGCCGAGTTTTCCGTCACACGGATAATCGGGAAGGATGATGACCGCACCTTGCTATTCCACGGACTGCTAGGTCCGCGCCAGGAAGAGCAATACCGGCGACAATCGCCGGAGAGGAGGTCGGCGGAGCGATAACGGCGGAACACTTCCGTCGGCGGGATTCGGGATCGGCGGAGCGAACGAACGGCGGAACACTTCCGTCGGCTTCGATTCGATCAGCACGCATAGATCTCCTGATCCCCGAAAACCCTAAGTGTCCTTTTATACCAAAGATATAAATAGACTTAGGAACATCGTTATCCGCAGACCACCCAGAAATTTAGGGTTCCAGAATCGGTGAGTATCAATCGGCGAGAATCGGCGACGATCGGCGAGAATCACCTAGCAGGTTCGGCGAGAATCAGTCGGCGAGTATCACCTAGGATCGGCGAGAATCAGAGTACAATACTCGACGATTCTCGCCGAATGCAGGGTGGACCATACTCGTCGACCGTCGACCTGCGGTCGACGATTCTCGTCGATCGTCGAGAATCAGAGTACCAATTCTCGACGATTCTCGTCGATCGGCGAGAATCAGAATACCAATCCTCGACGATTCTCGTCGACCTTCGGTCGACTATTCATACCAGCCCTTCAAGGCAACATTTGCCCAACCCGACGATCCTTTAAGGCAACACTTTGCCCATAACCCCATTCAGGTCGGTGATTGGTAACCTTTACCAACACAGTCAATCATCCAACTTCTCCACATCTCTTATGTGCGACCCTGCAGGCTCATATCGTGTTGGCAGTGAGATTACATGTTTGATCACTTCCAGATCACCATGGTAACTCCAACAGACTCTCACTTGATCTTGAAAGTATCAAACCAAAAACCTCACAAACAATGAGCGGCATCTAGCAATGCATCATTGCTCCCCAAGCAATAAGAGTTTATAACTCATAAGCCTTTATGACCAATGTATCAGTGTTGTCTTTGTCCCTTTGTCCCTTACATCCGGAAAGAACTAGAGGCATGGACCGTGTCACCCTCGTAATAGCTCAATCCAAGTTTCTTGATCCAGGACGGACTTCCAGAGAATGGTGAGTCCAATATCACATATTGACTCAACCAAGCATGGTCATGCATTTCTCAGTCCAGTTCCATCAAGGGGCCCATGAATGCAACTCCTGTCATACAGGAGGACAAATCACATGTCTGTTCACACACAAACACCCAAATGATTCGTAACATGCCCAACAACCACCCTTATCACCAACCTTTCTCAAGGAAGACTTTAGATGGCATCAAAGCACGCTCTTACTCACTTGATGAATGTTGTGACTTCAGGTCAAAGGACCACAACACCATTGTCAATTGAGACCTACTCGTGACACGATTGGATGACAATCCACAGAATAGTCTCAGGTTGGGTCTGTCCAGTACAACTTGTTCACTAACAAGTACCCACGTGATGACTTGATATCACAATATCATGACCTGTGAGAACCGGTCATCAGTCAACGCACGTGCTAGTCTTCATGTACCATCATCACCCTTAGCTTCTATGATAATACTCGACCAGGGACCTTTCAAGAATGAAGCTTCAAATAAATCATAGGCTCTCACATTCAAGTCACGTACTTGATGTCCCATGGAAGCGAACATTCTAAGGGCATCTATTATGTTAATATTTAACTATCATATAGGAAAATACCATAATAAAAGAACTTGCCATTAATTGTAAGAGAAAAACTAGGTACATTGTTCATCATATGAACAAATGGCCAACAAAATACATGTTTACATGCAATCCACAAGATTCTCACTAGAGTTGATCATTTAGGTATCGTATACCCATCGATCTAGTATGACCATCATGCTTTCTCTGCGCGAGAGGCTTTGTCAGTGGATCCGCAATATTCTCCTCAGTCGGCACTCTGCAAATGTTCACATCTTCTCGTTCGACAATCTCACGAATAAGATGAAACCGCCGAAGTATATGCTTGGAGCGCTGATGGGATCTAGGTTCCTTAGATTGTGCAATTGCACCATTGTTATCACAGTAGAGAACTACGGGACCAACAATGCTAGGAACTACATCAAACTCGCCGATGAATTTCCTAATCCATACAGCCTCCTTCGCCGCATTAGCTGCGGCGATATACTCGGCCTCTGTTGTAGAATCAACGTCTCTTGCTTGGAACTCTTCCAACTCACAGCTCCTCCATTCAGGCAAAACACAAAACCTGACTGAGACTTGGAGTCGTCTCTATCAGTTTGGAAGCTAGCATCCGTGTAACCACTTACAACGAGCTCTTCCTCTCCACCATACACCAAGAACACATCCTTAGTCCTTCTCAAGTACTTCAGGACATTCTTGATTGCAATCCAGTGACACTCACCGGGGTCTGACTGATACCTGCTAGTCATGCTCAAAGCAAAGGAGACGTCGGGTCGAGTACATAACATCGCGTACATGATTGATCCAATTGCCGAAGCATACGGAATCAACTTCATGCGGTTCTTATCTTCACAAGACTTTGGACACTGGTCCTTAGAGAGATTCACACTATGAGACATGAGCAAAAATCTTTTCTTGGACTCAAGCATGTTGAACCGCTTCAACACATTTTCGATGTACGTGCTCTGGGTCAAACCCAGCAACTTCTTCGATCTATCTCTATAGATCTTAATACCGAATATATAAGTCGCTTCACCCAAATCCTTCATTGAAAAGCAGTTCCCTAGGTTGTTCTTAACAACTTTCAGGGTAGGAATGTCATTCTCAATCAATAGTATGTCATCTACATACAATATCAGGAAGATAACAATGCTCTCACTGATTCGCTTGTAAACACAAGGCTCATCTTCATTCTTGATGAAACCAAACTCTTTGATTTTCTCATCAAAACGAAGATTCCAACTTCGAGAGGCCTGTTTCAGTCCATAGATGTACTTATTCAGCTTGCATGTTTTAGTGGCTTCATCTAGGGATACAAAACCCTCGGGTTGTGTCATATACACTTCCTCAAGAAGGTTTCCATTAAGGAAAGCCGTTTTGACATCCATCTGTCAGATCTTGTAGTCATAATACGCAGCAACAGCAAGCAATATCCTTATGGACTTTACCATGGCAACAGGGGAAAAGAACTCATCATAGTCAATACCATGAATTTTCTTGAAACCCTTAGCCACCAGTCGCCCTTTGAATGTCTGTACATTCTTATCCATGTTGGTCTTCTTCTTGAAGACCCACTTGCACCTTATGGGTCGTACCCCTTCAGGTGGTTCCATCAAGTTCCAAACTTGGTTTGCATACATGGAGTCCATTTCGGATTTCATAGCCTCAAGCCATTTGTCGGAGTCTGGTCCATTCATAGCCTCTTGGTAGGTTGTTGGTTCATCATCATGATCCATAAGCAACACATTACCTATTTGAGACACGAGAAATCCATATCTCTCAGACTCAAACCTCGGTCTACCAGATCTACGTAGGACTTGTGTTCCCTGAGCAGGTTCTCTAGCTACAACATCTTGTAGTCCTGTCTCAGAATCCAATTCTGATTCATTCATTACATGTGGTTCTTGAACTTCTTCAAGCTCTACCTTTTCAGTCTTTCTTGATAAGAACTCTTTCTCCAAGAAGACACCAGTCCTTGCGACAAACACTTTGCCCTCAGACGGTAGGTAAAAGTAATACCCTTTCGTTTCCTTAGGATATCCCACTAGATAACATTTATCCGATTTGGGTTCCAGCTTGTCAGGCATTTGACGTCTCACGTATGCCTCACAGCCCCAAATTTTAATGAACGACATACTAAGACGCTTCCCAGTCCATATCTCATATGGTGTCTTCAGAACCGTTTTCTTTGGAGCGCGATTCAATGTCATTGCAGCAGTCTCTAAAGCAAAACCTCAAAAGGAAACAGGCAAGTCTGCATGACTCATCATCGAACGTACCATGTCTAACAGAGTACGATTTCTTCTCTCAGACACACCATTATGTTGTGGTGTTCTAGGTGCAGTGAGTTGTGATACAATACCACACTCTTTCAGATGATCACGGAACTCATGACTCAGGTATTCGCCACCTCGATCAGATCGGAGTGCTTTAACCTTTTTACCCAACTGGTTTTCTACTTCATTCTTGAACTTTTTGAACTTTTCAAAGGTCTCGGATTTGCACTTCATAAGATACACATATCCGTATCTACTGAAATCATCAGTAAATGTAACAAAGTAGAAATACCCACCTCTAGCCATGGAACTCATGGGTCCGCATACATCACTATGTACAACACCCAAGAGATCATCAGCCCTCTCAGTATAACCAGTGAAAGGAGCTTTAGTCATTTTGCCTAACAAACAAGATTCACATCGCTCAAATGATTCATAATCAAATGAGTCCAAAAGTCCATCTCTATGGAGTTTGGATATGCGCTTCTCGTTGATATGGCCCAAACGACAATGCCAGAGAAATGTAGGGTTTGAGTCATTTGTTCTTAATCTTTTATTATTTTCTACATTACAGATCAGATGGTCCAAGTTCAAAACATAAAGACCATTAAACAATTGGGCTACAGCATAACAAACATCATTCTTAAATATAGAACAACAGTTGTTCTTAATTATAAAAGAAAATCCAATCATGTCCAAACATGAAATAGATATAATGTTTCTAGCTATGGCCGGAACAAAATAACAATTATCTAGTTCTATTACAAGCCCACTAGGCAAAGAAAGACGGTAAACCCCTACGACTACAGCAGCAACTCTTGCTTCATTGCCGACGCGGAGGTCCACCTCCCCTTTACTCAGCAATCTTCTCCTTCCCAGTTCCTGCACATTTGTACAAATGTGAGAACCACATTCGGTATCCAATACCCAAGATGAAGGAGCAGAAAGGTTTATCTCTATAACGTAAACATTTGAAGCGGAAGTCATACCTCCCTTCAATTTCTGCAGACCTTCAATGTACGAAGGACAGTTCCTCCTCCAATGACCAGCCTTGCCACAGTGGTGGCATTTGACTTCCTTCATCGTGCTTTTCTTTTTCATCAGTGCAGAAGACTTGGGCTCAAGATATGACTTAGGTCCCACCTTCGTCTTCTTAGAGCCCTTGGCCTTGCCCTTGCCCTTATGCACCATCAGTATGGGGCTGGCAGGCTTGGCCTTCTTCATATTGATTTCGACAGTTCTCAACATGCCTAGGAGTTCGGGCAGTGTCTTATCTATTTCATTCATGTTGTAGTTCAAGACGAACTGCTCATAACTGTCCGGCAACGATTGCAGGATCAGATCTGTGGCCAACTCTTGACCAAGAGGAAAACCCAGCCTCTGAAGGTTCTCTATATACCCAATCATCTTGAGTACGTGAGTCCCTACTGAGTCTCGAACTCCCATCTTGCACTGAAACAACGCTTTTGTGATGTCGAACCTTTCTTGACGAGTCTGCCCTTGAAACATTTTCTTGAGATGCTCGTCAATCTCCTTGCACCCCATGTTCTCATGTTGCTTCTGAAGGTCAGAGTTCATAGTGGCAAGCATAAGACATTCGACATCTAAAGCATCGTCAGTATACTTCTTATAAGTATCCTTCTCAGCACGGGAAGAGTTCCCGGTCGGCACCTCGGGGGCTTCTTCTTCCAAGACATAGAGCTTTCGCTCTTACCTGAGAACAATTCTCAGGTTCCTGTACCAGTCCATGTAGTTAGTCTCACTGAGCTTATCCTTCTCAAGGATAAGGCTCTCAGAGACAACGCGGAGTGTGAAACACTTGCCATGGAATTCTACAAGAATTTATGCATAATAAAATCAGTACCAAAATTTCAAATACAATTTATTTTAATTTGAACTTCAATTAAAACACTCCCACTATTTTATTCGAAATGATAGCCCTCACTAACAATTCGGAGAGTTCATGCGAGCTACTCTCTTAGTGGACAAGATCCGTATTTCACCAACACAATAAGTCAGCTTTGGCTTTCCTCTCACGATGCGGTTATTTAGGTAGGCAACGCTTGCCAATTGTATCCTCATGCAATTCTTGTATGATTGGTGAATAACTCCTTACTCGCATCCATCATATGGTGCATGCCAACCCTATGCCTCTAGGCACTCAACCTTTGAGGTCACCTAGTTAAGCTGGACCCGATGTCGACAGTGGGATATCACAATTATCCGCTCGCACCCTTACCAAGATAGATTAATGCACCTTGCTTTGGCAAGCCCACACTTCATCGATTGAGGCAGGAAGAGTGTCATCCATCGGAAGGCATCCGAACACTTAATATTTGATAAAGGGATTTTAATTATAGGTTAACAGTTAACCATGATCAACATTTAATCAATGTGCACATCCAAAGAAAAGCAATTTTTCTAAAACCACATGCATCCCATATGTGCACAACCTGACACCATCAACATTTGATAGAAGGAAGGGCTAAATCTGAACATCCGGAAACTTTCAAATCCTCAGATTTACATGCATTGGACAAAAGCAAAGACAACTCAACTTAAAGCAGTAGACAAGCTCATCTCTCTATGTTGGATTCAAAATCCAAAACAAACTCGAGGGATGGTTACTGCTAAGAAGACTACAATTTCTAACAATTAGAAATTTCCACGAAATTCCAGATGTTCTTGGCGGGGTACCAAGACTAAATCTAGACATTTAGAACACTTCTAAATCCCTAGGTTTACACGCACTGGAATAACAAAACTTCCAATACAACAAGCATGGACGAAACCTCCCTCTGATACCACTGTTGGGTTTCTCTATGAGGATGACACAACACTTGTGCACGCAGCGGAAGAATAAAAATATCAAGAAAACCCAAAAGAGATGGGATCGGGCCATGGTAGTTGAATCAAGAAGTTAACACACAACTATGCAAAAATTACCTCGGTGGCGTTGAGTCACAACTCAACGGAGATGCTCCAAACTTCGTCTTCTTGCTAGTGGCGAGTTCTACGTGGAATAATATCCACGTCTCTGCACAAATCCACACGAGCAGGAGAACGCCGAGTTTTCCGTCGCACGGATAATCGGGAAGGATGATGACCGCACCTTGCTATTCCACGGACTGCTAGGTCCGCGCCAGGAAGAGCAATACCGGCGACGATCGCCGGAGAGGAGGAGGTCGGCGGAGCGATAACGGCGGAACACTTCCGTCGGCGGGATTCGGGATCGGCGGAGCGAACGAACGGCGGAACACTTCTGTCGGCTTCGATTCGATCAGCACGCATAGATCTCCTGATCCCCGAAAACCCTAAGTGTCCCTTTATACCAAAGATATAAATAGACTTAGGAACATCGTTATCCGTAGACCACCCAGAAATTTAGGGTTCCAGAATCGGTGAGTATCAATCGGCGAGAATCGGCGACGATCGGCGAGAATCACCTAGCAGGTTCGGCGAGAATCAGTCGGCGAGTATCACCTAGGATCGGCGAGAATCAGAGTACAATACTCGACGATTCTCGCCGAATGCAGGGTGGACCATACTCGTCGACCGTCGACCTGCGGTCGATGATTCTCGTCGATCGTCGAGAATCAGAGTACCAATTCTCGACGATTCTCGTCGATCGGCGAGAATCAGAATACCAATCCTCGACGATTCTCTTCGACCTTCGGTCGACTATTCATACCAGCCCTTCAAGTCAACATTTGCCCAACCCGACGATCCTTTAAGGCAACACTTTGCCCATAACCCCATTCAGGTCGGTGATTGGTAACCTTTACCAACACAGTCAATCATCCAACTTCTCCACATCTCTTATGTGCGACCCTGCAGGCTCATATCGCGTTGGCAGTGAGAATTTTCCGAGTCCCAACGCCTCCAAGAAGGATCACCCAGGGGAGGTGCCTCAATGGTCCCATCAATATATCCAAAGAGCTGATGGCTGCGAATGACATGTTGTGATGCTCGAGACCATTAAAGATAATTCGTCTCATCAAAGGGTACAGTAGTGATCTTCAGAGAGCCAGCGTGACCAGAAGACCGCTGAGGGTCACCCATCCGGGGTGCCACAACACTCGGCGATGTACAATCGATAGTCGCCGAAGAATCATCCATGAGAAAAAACTGACAAGATCAAATAATATAAACCCTAACCATGCAGACATTGGGCCGATAGCAGATCTGGCACTGGAACATTTCTATGCAGATCTAGAAGCATGGAAAAACAGGGGCAACGGCACTGGAACAGACACCAGCCAGAAAAATAAAGAAGAAACCAGCGGCAACTGAAGAAGAAGCCAGAAAAACTGGGGCCGGATGGAGCAGCATACTGCAGGGGAAACGGAAGCGGCAGGATTCAGGGAGACTGCCGGCAAAGAAGACAGCGGCAGACGGTAGCGACAACGGAAGAAGCCAGCGTTAGGTCCGGAGAATGTCGGAGAAGACAGCCGACACAGCAGATAGATCGGCAAGATCAGACACCGTCGTCGATCTCAAAGAAGAAGCCGAAAGACGACGGTAATGAGGCGCGGATCATGAGGAGAGGGTCGCAGTTTTCCTTCAGCGCGCACAATCGCCGGCGAGAGGGCGGCAGTTCACCATGGAGATGACCTCAAACCGGCGGAGAGAAAGGAAGAGAGGATGTGAGGCGGGCAAGCGTCGAGAGGGGCGAGGCAGGCGAGCGAGCGGCGCGGCGGTAGACGAAGTGCGGGATTAGGGTTATCGTGCTCTATGCTTTAATACCAAGTTGAGATAATAAAACCAACATAACATTATTAGCAACCCAATACTCATATATATAGAGTAAGGGAAAAAAGGAACAAAGACAAAACTACCCTTATGAGGGTAAAATACAAAAAGACTTGACTGCAACTGGCAGCTATTGGCAGATGTAATAGATATGTGGGGAGTTCATGGCTTTAATTGGTGGTGGAGTATATTGGCTAGCCAGATGGAGGAAATAAATGAGAATTAGGCTTCTACACCTAATATTCGACCGATTCAGCACTTCACATAATCACAAAATTAGAAATCTCTCAAAATTCTGCAATACCCACAAAAAACTCAACAAACATATTTATAGGCTAGTGGATGGATGTGATTAGCCGCCACAATACACACAAAAAGCATACATAAATAACGTGTGAAAAAATAAAACCAAACCTAGAAAATATCCCGTCTCCGTATGGTACTTTATCTATTCAAATGCTTTATTTTGCTGCAATGCAAAAAAATGGTTTGGATGCAAATCTCTTTCTCGGATTATGAATAATTTATGATTTAAAATTGTGATTGTCTAGCAGGACGTTATACGTATCACATGGTAAGAATGTTTAAAATTGTGATGGTCTAGCTGTTACAAGTATTCCATAATAAACATGTTAAATAGTGCTACAAGATACATAGGACATACCAAACACCTATGTTGCAAGAAGCTTTCAGGGTACACAATATCAAACAACCACATTATTAATTGCGCCAATCGAGCCAACTGCTCCAACGACTGGTTATAGGCAGATCCCACTTATTAGGGAAATAGAATGGGTTGTAAAGTTCAAGCAAGAGAAAAACTAGATAAGCGGGCAGAATAATTTGACCAGAAACTCAGATCCTTTGTTACTATCATACGTGTTACTAAATGAACTAGTATATTTCAGCAAACTCTAATAACAGCAGATACTACCATCTCTTCAAATCAAACGCGTATGTTGAATAATTACAATTCCCTGTTTTAAGAGAGAAAGGCTAAGATTTTTGTTGGTAATATCAAATTATCAAAACAAGAACAACACTCAAGCCTTTATCCCACTATAGTGGAGTCGGCTATATGGATCCTTTGTCGCCATTGTGTCCTATCTTTTGTCATAATCTCCCTAATGCCTAAGTACATCATGTCTTTCCTTACAGTTTCATTCCAAGTCTTTATTGGTCTACCCCTCCCTCGTTTAACGTGCCTAGTGACTACACTCTCACAATACCTAACAGGTGCCTCCAATGGTCTCCTTTGTACGTGTCCAAATCATCTTAGACGAGCTTCTCGCATCTTCGTTGCAATTGGTGCTACCTCTGTCTTATCCCTAATACCTTCATTTCTAATTTTATCCAATCTCGTGTGTCCACACATCCACCTAAGCATTCTCATCTCCGCAACTCCCCTTTTTTGCTCATGTACACAATTCACTGCCCAACACTCAAAACTATAGAGCATCGCGGGTCTAATTGCAGTACGGTAAAACTTGCCCTTAACTTTTAGTGGTACTTTACGATCACATAAGATCCCTGACGCGCCTCTCCACTTTAACCAACTCACTTGGATTCTCTGTGTTGCATCTTTATCAATACCTTTGCCTTTTTGAACTATCGATCCAAGATATAATATCAAATTATCAAAACAAAAATAAAAAATCTGCACCATTACAACAACAACGACAACACTCAAACATTTATCCCACTATAGTAGGGTTGGTTATATGGATCAGATTCATAGCTAAAAGTTTAATACATGGAAACTGAATTTCAATAGTCAAAAATTTTCCATTTACTTAATTCTACCTTTTATAAAATAAAACTAAAATAATCAGTAGAATACAGCAGCAGTTCAAAAAAATGAGTTGATAAACGTTAAATCTGAAAGGAAAATAAGGAAGTAATATTGTTACATCCATATAGAACTAAAGGAAACAGATTTCAGAAAATAAAGGCAAGAAAAGAAAAATCTGCTTACTAATCAGTATGATGGTTAAAAATTTGTTGATACCTGTGAGCCTCGCCCTCTGAATTCCTTGTGGTCATTCCCCATGACAGGAGCAGTCAAAGGATGACCAGCTAGCTTGTCCTGGACAGCCTCAAACAAATAGTGCTCTTCTCTGCAATTTGACAAATATATAAATATCATACGCAGAGTTATTCAAAAAGTTCAGATGCAAATATATCCTAACACAAATCCATTCAATCTCATAAAAATCAACTTTAGAATAGATAACCATAGCAAACAGAACTTGCTGTTTCAGTTAGTTGGGTAATTACATCAAGGCACTTAAAATAAGAAGGCTCGCTTGGCAGTAAAAACATGGTGTAAACCCACACTGCAGTTTTAGAAAAGAGCAAATTGACACACATTTACTGTGCATTTTCATGTGGCTAGGAGTCATTGGTGCGGTTGCTTATAACAACTGTGAAGGAGTCAGAGAAGGGAATATAATCAAACAAGTAGGAGAGCGATTCTCACAAGTAGAACAACATAGAGGTGGAGTAGTGTGAGTAACGGGATAAATATGAATAGATAAAGCAGTGGGAGTAGTAGTAGGATGATAAGAGAAAATGAGGGAATAAGGTAGTAAAGGTGGGTTAAATGATGTATGAAGAGCAAGAGAAGTGGAGTAGGTGTCTCAATATCAGGAAAACAAGCTCCTTTGGTGTGGATGGAGCCAAGGTTACAGGAAGTCGAAACAAAACATAATAAGGCATATGCTCTCTGTTAGAAAGGTTCATGTAAAGGGCCAATTAATGGGCCCAGTTTTATTGTATTTCTTTCTTCTCTTCTTAGTCCGACATCTTGTGTAGGATTTCTTCTCACCTTCTCCCTCCTATATATTTGTATTCTCTTATTGTATTTACATACACGTGCAATACATAGAAGTTTTGAGCTCTTTCAACATGGTATCAGAGTCAGGTTCCCAACTTGTCGTTTTTTTAACCGCCCAGCTCCTTTGTTAACCGGGAAGCCTGCCGTTCTGCGTAACCGCTCGGTCTTTGCGATCTCTCATTTTCTATCCGCTTCCGCCTTCTCTCCCGTGGATCCACCTACTCATTCTCTTCTACGCTTTTTATAGCCATTTTTTCCCTGGCCCGTGGACCCTACTCCCGCGCGGTAAGACTCTCTTCCTGCGGGTAGCTCTACTCGCTGCGACCTGTTTTTTTCTATCCGTTGCGCCCTCTTCCCGGTGCTCTTCCAGCTTCTTCTCTGGTCATGCGAGCAACATGCTTGTCGCGCGGCCTCTTTGAAACACGGGTCCTATTGCTCTTTCTCTGGTCTGTCCGGTTAAAATTTTTTAACCGCTCGCCCAGTCTCCCCTACTACCCGCTTTCCACTTGTCGTTCGAGTCCTCTTACTCGCGTCTTCTTCCCGCTTGAGTTTCGCTTACTCGCGGTTTCTTCTTCTTGATGCTTGAGTCCTTTTACTTGCGGCTTCTTCTTCTTACCGCGCGAGCTCTCCTCCTCGCGGTTTCTTCTTGCCGCTCGAGTTTCGCTTACTCTTGGTTTCTTCTTCTTGCCGCTCGAGTCATTTTACTCGTGTCTTCTTCTTCTTACCACGCGAGCTCTCCTCGCGGTTTCTTCTTCTTACCGCACGAGCTCTCCTCGCGGTTTCTTCTTGTCACTCGAGTCCTCTTACTCAAGGCGTTTCTCCCTTTTCTAATTGTTGGTGTGCTCACTGATATCGTGCGATCTGTCTTTTTCTCCCGCATTTTTGTCGCGGTCTCCCTCTCCTTGGTCGCTGCTCTTGTCGCTGTGACTGCCCGCTGTGTTCTCTGGTCCGGCGCGGCCTTGTTGTGCAAGAGTGCCCGGCCTGCCTGCTGTGCGGTCTCTCGTCTCTTCTCGCAGCGGTCTCTTCCCTAAACGAGGCGCCTTGCCTCCTGCTTCTATGGGTTCTTCTGTTGACTCCAACGTCCAGGAGGCTACTCCGCCTGCAAGTCGCCTGGATTAACCGGCTGACATCCGCGATGAGCTGTGGATCACAACCATTTCCCTTTTTGTGAAGAAGAATTTCATCCCTTGGGTACATTCTGTTCAACGGGTTCTTCAGGCCAAGGGCCTTTTGCCTCACCTTACTCAGGCTCCTCCTTTTCCTCCTACCGACGAATGGCTCGGAAATGATGATCGTGTTCAGACATGGCTGCTCAATTCCCTCGATCGAGAACCCTATCAGATGGTCATGTATCACGAAACAGCCAAGGCTATGTGGGATGAGGTGCATTCTTTGTACTCGGGCAAAGACAGTCTTCAGCATCTCTATGACATCCTCACTGAACTTATGGCTCTCGACACTGGGGGGCTTCGGACATGACCTCTTTTGTCGCTTGCTCCAAGACTCTTGCTGAGGCCTGGATCCAGCATCAGTCGTCTACCAATGTGACTGCTACTCAGCGATCTCAAAAGGAGGTCGTCTGCATTGTCATAATGATGACGCGTGTTCCGCCTCACCTTCAGAGTATTCAAACTCAGGTTCTGGCTTCCTCCACCATACTGTTCTTATCTGATGTATGCTTCATGCTCCTCCGTGTTCCACCTCCTCCGGATAATTCTGCGTCTTCCCCCTCCGCCCTTCTTCAGCATCCCCATCCCCCTTACTTTCCCCACCCACCTCCACTCATGGAGGACGTTCAGGATCTAGGGGCCGGGGGAGCGGTGGTCGGGGTGGGTTGAAGTGTTCCTACTGCGAAAAGGACGACCACCTTGAGGCGACCTGCTACAAGAAGAATGGTTATCCTCCTCGACTGATGGCCTCTGTTGCTGCTGACACATCCTCTGCCGCCCTTCCTGACCTTGAGGTCGTTCGTCTCCAGCTCCAGCAACTCCAAGGGTTGTTCAACCCGCCCTATGCCTCCATCGCATCCTACTTCAACACAAGTACTGCTTGTTTATCCACCAGTCCGCGCTGGATCGTGGACTCGGGTTCCACTCATCACATTACCTCACTACGGCCACCCCAGTACTCGGATTCTCCTCATCCGAATTGTATCACCGTGGCAAATGGGGAGACGGTTCCAGTCTCTGGCTCGGCTGACCTTTCTCTCAACCCATCAATCTCACTTCGTTCGGCTCTTCATGTTCCGAGCTCTCCGTTCAATTTACTTTATGTTGGTCGACTTACTAATGATCTAGATTGCTCTTTCATATTCACATCCTCTTCATTTTTCATACAGGATCGGCGGACGCAGACTACCATTGGTAAAGGCACACTGCAGAATGGGTTCTACCTTCTCGATGACTATCCCACCGTCCTATCCTCTGTCTCCTCCAGTGAGTGGCATCGACGTCTTGGGCATGCCCCTCTCCCGGTCCTCCAGCGTGCTCTTCTGGATATCTCTCTTCATCCTTTTCAGTGTGAGTCTTGTATCTTTGGCAAGTAGCCGCGCTCTACTTTTCCTGCATATTGTACCCGGAGCATTGCTCCTTTTGACTTAGTATATTTAGATGTTTTGGGTCCTTTTAAAATTACTAGTATTTCTGCATATCGCTACTTTATCACGTTTATTGATAATTACTCTCGCAGAACGTGTCTTTACTTACTTCGTGATCACACTGAGCTTCCCCGTGTTTTTCGGGCATTTGTCCTTGAAACCCGTAAGCAATTCCACATCACCCTCAAAACATTGTGCACTGATAATGCTCGCGAATACAGTAGCCATGTCTTTGCGGCTTTATGCTCTGAATTCGGTATTATTCATCAAACATCATCTGATTACACACCCCAACAAAACGGCGTTGCCGAACGGAAGAACCGACAATTGCTAGATGTTGTCTGCTCTCTCATGCTTCAAATGCATGTTCCCAAACTTTACTGGAACTTTGCGGTCTCCACTGCGTGCTTCCTTATCAACCGTCTCCCTTCCTCCGTCCTCCACTATACTACTCCGTTCAACCTACTGTTTCCCTCCACTCCGTCCTTCCCTCTCCTGCCTCGCATTTTGGGCTGCACCTGCTACGTCCACCAACTGGGTCCGTCCTCGGACAAGTTGGATCCCCGAGCATCTAAACATATCTTCGTCGGCTACTCGCGTACGCAAAAAGGCTATGTGTGTTATTCTCCCGCCACCCGCAAGGTCTCCGTTTCTGCTGATATTTCCTTCCAGGAGGATCAACCATTCTTCTCTGCTCCTTTCTCCCCACCTTCACACATTTGCGACTTTTGTTTCCTCGATTTTGGTTCCTAACTCTGTGCATAAGGCGCTCCAACATCCTGGCTGGCGGGCCTCCATGCAGGAGAAAATGACTGCTCTCTGAGCCAACCAGACATGGACTCTCGTACCCCTTCCTCCGGGTCAGACACCGGTTGGGTGTAAATGGGTCTTTGTCATCAAACATGCTGCTGATGGGACTATTGACCATCCGAAAGCTCGTCTGGTGGCTCGTGGCTTCACCGAACAATAGGGGCTCGACAATGAAGAAACTTTTTCTCCGGTGGCCAAACTCAACACCGTTTGAGTCCTCATCTCCGTGGTTGTCCATCGTTGGTGGCCCTTACTCCAACTGGATATTAAGAATGTCTTTCTGAATGGTGATCTAAAGGAAACAATTTATATGCAGCAACCTTCGGGGTTTGAGAACACGGGAGAGTTTCAGGTCTGTCGTCTTATGAAGGCTCTGTATGGTCTCAAACAATCCTCACGGGCGTGATTTGACAAGTTCAGTAAGGCCCTTCGGGAGGTTGGTTTTACTCGGAGCTCGGCAGACTTCTCGTTGTTCACTCGTCACCGAACAACGGGAACGGTTCTTTTGTTAGTGTACGTTGACGATATCATAATTACAGGAGACGACTCAAAAGGAATACAAGAGGTCAAACTACACCTGAGCACCGTATTTCAAAAAAAAAGATCTGGGGTCCCTATGGTACTTCTTGGGTCTTGAGAATGCCAGACGACCAGATGGTCTTGTCCTCTCTCAGCGGAAGTATTGCCTCGATCTTCTTCATGATGCAGGTTATTCAGGGTGTAAGCCGATTGAAACCTCAATGGATGTAAATCACAAGTTGTGCGCTCAGCCATCTGACTCAGATGTCCTACTCCAGAATCCAGAATACAATTGTCGCCTCGTTGGGAAATTGATCTACCTCACGATAAGCAGACCAGATATTTCCTTCGTTGTTGGTACTGTCAGTCGGTATATGCATTCCCCTCGAAGATCTCATCTTCAGGCCGTTGAACGCATTCTCAGATGCCTTAAAACGACTCATGGTCAAGGACTGGTATACAAAACCTCATCTTCAGCTCCAACATTGGTGGCATATTCTGATGTTAATTATGTTGGTTCCCTTAATGATCGACGGTAAACCAGTGGTTTTTCAAAAATATTTTGGACGACATTTGATTACCTGGCGAAGCAAGAAACAAGCGGTCGTTGTTCGATCATCAGCTGAGGTAGAATACCGGGCAATGACATCGGTGGTTTCAGAACTGATGTGGCTTGAAAGTCTCCTTACCGATCTGGGTGTAAAGCTCCCTTCCCCAGCTCTCCTCCTCTGTGACAGCCAAGCTGCTATACATATAGCCAAGAACCCGGTCTTTTACGAGAGAATAAAGCATATTGAAGTCGACTGTCATTTCATCCGGGAAAAGATTCAAATGAAGAAGCTCGACTTGAAGCATGTTCCGGGGACTGAACAAGTTGAGTATGTTGTCACAAAAGCTCTTTCCAGTACCCTCTTCTATTAGTGCTTGTCCAAGATTGGCGCATACGATTTGTACGCTCCAGCTTACGGGGGAGTGTTAGAAAAGCTCATGTAAAGGGCCCATTATTGGGCCCATTTTTATTTTATTTCCTTCTTTTTTTTCTTAGTCTCACATTTTGTGTAGGATTTCTTCTCACCTTCTCCCTCATATATATTTGCATTCTCTCATTATATTTACACACATGTCATACATACAAGTTTTGAGCTCTTTTAACACTCTCAAAAAAAAATTAATATGCCAAGATACAAGAAGACATCCAGCAACAGAATCAAAAAATCTATGCCCATTATGTTGGGACCTATAACAAAGAAATACACAAGTAACAACTCTAGATAATTGAATGAAACAAGTGTAACCAAAAATTCGAGGAGAGAGTAATCGGGATGATGAATATACAACCTCTATGAGAGGACATACAATCGAGATCATGGGTTAGAATTTTGCTAATGAAAAACCTAATGAGGGAAATGTCTATAAAAAACTAAACATGAAAAGAAGACAACACAAGAAGAGCCAACCCTCAATAAACACATTCCGCTCCGTTGATGAGCAAGAGGACAAGAGAACTCAGTGTCGATGAAGCACGGATACTTCCCCGAAGGCAGCGTACCCGTACCGGATACGATCCGGTACCGGTACATACCCAATACTCGACGGATACACCTATGTGGACACACTTGTACTTAGCACATCATTCTGCAAATTGTGAAAAAGTCTGTTTTCTAGAGTAAACAAAAGTTGATTCTATGTTAGAAAGCGTTGGTACGTCCAATTATGTTGTGTATTTATACCAAGTACGTTACAAGTAAGTGTATTGAACGTGTTGATATGACGCAAGTTATTAACAAAAACAGCTAACTTGTCTCTTGATTAACCGGAGATTGAAGATGTTGATCTACAACAATGAAGTTGATCTCTAACAATGAAGAAGAAAAAAAAGACTTATGAGTAGATTTTAGTTTAATTTTCTCTCTTTTGGTTAAACATATAAGATGTAAAATTTTGTAATATTTATGAATGTTTAATGTTTGAAAACTTCATGATATATTGTATTGATTTGTGAACTTGTACTTCAAGTTATAATTTATGTTTGATGTTTTGAAAACTATTTATTGCACTTGTGATATATATATATATGCATATATATGTATATATATACAAATATACGTATATATATATATATTATATTATATTTGTTATAACGTATCATGTCGTACCCGTATCCATATTTTTTAAAATTTTGTTGTACCGACATACCAGGTACGTATCGTACTCGGTACCCGTACCGGTGTTTTATAGCTCAACGCATGTTCCCTGAGATGAAGAAAATCACGAAATTGATGAGATGCATACTCCCCCAGAATCAAAGCCAAATAATTTGATTTTGTAAGAGAATTGAGTCTCAATCATTTTTGCAAACGGAAGAACTTCAGAAAGATGTCAGATTTCATGAAAAGCAAGTAAATCCAAGTAAAATGAGAAAAATCATCAACAAAAATAACAAAATATTTTTTCCTCATACAGAGTTGATGCGAAGGTCCCTAAACATCAATGTAAAAAGATCAAAGAAGAAGAAAAAATAGAATTGCTAGTAGGAAAAGAATAGAAACATGACGAGCAAAGGGCAAGGGCTTAATAGAGATGTTTCTGAATACACCCAAAGAAGACATCAACTAAAATATTGAAAAGGATATATGAGCTAGACTCATATCCTATAGATAATACATGTCAATGATAGAAAAGTATCATAAAGTAGATACCATCACACGTATGACCGGTTCAAACAATCTTTGATCTCGTATAGTACAAGCAATAATAAAAGAAATATTATAAGTCATGTATGTTAATTGAGAAACAAATAGATGACATATGGACATAACAAGGGACGTGATAGATATGCGGGATGGTCAAGGGTGATAAAAAAACAAGATGAACCTGACCATCAATGATAAGAAGAGTTCCATATGCAGTGTGAATGGATGCACAAGACCGGATAACAGTAAGACTACTAAAACATGAAGCACCGCCCAATTATATGGTAGGAAGCCCCAAAATCAAGAATTCAGTATGACAATATACCGATAGAGGCTGCAATCATAGAACCCGCAAAAGAAAAAACTTATTCACCCCCCCCCCCCAATCCAACATGACACTCATAAGTAGTGTAATAACTATGACGCCTGTGTCAAACACCATTTTTGACAGGTGCATGACCGTAGAGGTCAGAAATAGCAAATTGAAGCTAAATTGAAGATGGTAGGCAATGGACGAAGATGAAGGACATCTAGGCTCGTGGGACAAGCCAATGACTACATGTGGTCCAACTACTGAGACATTGCAGGAGATGAAGACATTGTGGGGATAGAATAGAAGGAATCAACAACGAGTAAGGCAATACACACATAAGGCATTTATAATGGCAAGACACGGGCATTGGTTGTCAAACAGATCTGACTATCGATCTTCAAGGAGCGATCAATGGGAGCCATTGATTGTCGGGTAGGAGAGATAGATAGGGGGATGTGATTATTTAGTAGAAGAAAATGTGATACTTGATTACTGGAAGAAGGATTCGTTGATCGAGAGAGCAGCGAGGCGAGGAGCAGTGGAAGCATTGTCGCACTATGAGGATACTTGGGTTGTAGGACGACCAGGAAGAGAAAGCATATAACTTGACAGAGAGTTGCAGTGATCTCGACGGGAGTTGCAGTGATCTCGACGGAAGTTGCAATGACCCGATAGGAGATGCAGATGTGAAACGTGGATTCATCATCATTTTGTTGTAGCAAAGGGAGAGGATGATCTGCTAACCTATGTCGGATATCATGATAGAATAAAGTGTAATATAGTATTCATCTCAAAAGGGGGTATATAAAAGAAAAGCTACAAAAGAAAGAAGCTTATGCACTGCTATATAACAAGTATTTCAATCACATACAGTTCATAAGTGTTCCATGATAATAGATATTTTTTTCAAACAGCTAAATAGTATTGCAAAATATCAAAAAAGTTAGATAGCCAAAAAAGAATCAAGATAACTATTTAAATGAATTTTTAAAAAATATTAGCAAAAGACTCCACTATATGATATAAATGTATGATGCTATATAGTATTATAAAGGATGAAACAAAATTTTAAATTACTAAGAAACTAGATTGTCGGTTTAATTTATTTATCACACCTTGTAACAGGAACAAGGATCAGCACACTTCCAAGAAGTGTGCTTGCAACAATACTATTGTACAAAGACTTGTAGACAATATCACTATGGTCAGACTCATCCAAGATCCCATCCATTGATAATCTGTATGAGGATAAACCCTGCAAAAATGTTTAAAAAATCAGTAAAAAATAAAATAATAGTACACTCTGCACCCACAAAATAGTTCTCTGCTACTACATAACTTTCAAAATAGTTGATAACGGAGTGCTAGGTTGACATAAGACTACAAGAATCAATCTCACCAAAATTGCATATACTATTAGGAGAGAAACAAAAACATTGTTATGCTTATTATTTCACAAGGTAACTGACACTGTATTGGTGTGGGATTGATATAAACATTGACCATGAGAAAAAAGGAAACTGATCCAAATATGTTATGTAAATTTGAGCATTGAAAATTAAATCGCAATTTCCTCAAGAGATGTTCATAATTATAATTGGTAACCATATACAACATTTTACCCCCATTTTTTTCAGTTCAATAAATAAATAGATATATATATCTAAATGTGTTAGGAGAAGAAGGGGAGGGAGATAGAGATCTAGAGAAGATTAGAAAAACTACGGTTGAGAAAGAGAAGAGGGAAAACCTAAAATATTCTTGTCTGTCTTCAAAAGGGGGGTTCCGGGTATATTTATACCCGGACCCAAGGCCGGCCGGGCAAAGGAGCCGGCCGGCCCCAATGAGGGCTGAACCGGGTTGGTTCAGCCCCCGAGAACCGGTTCTTCAAAGAGTGGGGGCTGGACCAGTTGGTCCGGCCCCGTTGTCTCCTTCGCATTTCCCCCGTCGTCTCGTGTACTGACGCCCAAATAGCCGGGCTTCGTCCGGGGGCATAACATTCCCTTCCCCATCGAGAACCAGCTTGTCCTCAAGGTGGTAATCGGGGTAGAGCTCCCGAAACTCCAACATGTCGACCCAGGTGTTGTGCTCTACTGTTAGATTCTTCCACTTGACTAGTAACTAAGGACAGTACGTCGTGCCTCGGCGCTACCATTTGATCAACAAGATGTCGTCAGGGATCGGGCGCAGCTCGCCCGCGCTGGTAGTCTCGGGCAAGAGAGGACTGGGCTGAATAGTGTCGCCGATTTTCTGCTTCAACAAGAAAACGTGAAAAGTCGGATGTATCCTCGATCATTCGGGAAATGTCAACGTGTAAGCAATCGGTCCAACCCGTTGGGTGATCCGGAAGGGACCATAGTAACGGGGTGCCAGATTCTGGTTCGTCCGTTGTTTCACAGACAACTGTCGGAAGGAGCGGAGATTGAGAAAGACCTCATCCCCCACCTGAAACTAGCGATCTGTCTGATGCTTGTAAGCTTGTGCCTTCATGCGATCATGCGCTGTCCGGAGATTCTCGCGCAAGGTGGCGAGTGTGCGGTCACGATCACAGAGTGCACGGTCAACCGCGGCCAACGTCGTACTACCCATCTCATAACTGCTAAGTGAAGGAGGAGGACGACCGTACACAACCTCAAAGGGGGTGAGCTTGCTGGCCGAATGGTAGGAAGTGTTGTAACAGTACACAGCCCAATGCAACCAACTCGTCCAAGTGCGCGGCTCATCCATAACGAAACAGCGGAGGTATGTCTCCAAGCCCCGATTGAGTACCTCTGTCTGGCCATCAGTCTGTGGATGGTGAGCCGTGCTGAAACGTAAAGAGGTCCATTGTAAGCGAAACAGCTCCTTCCAAAAGTTGCCAACGAACGTTGAACCACGATCCAAGATGATTGCCCGAGATATGTCATGAAGGCGGACAACCTCCCGTGAAAAAAGAGAGGCGACAGATTCTCCGGTGTACGGATGTCCCAGCGCGAGGAAATGTCCGTATTTGGACAACTTATCGACCACCACCAAGATGACGGACTTGCCTTCAGACTTGGGCAGGCCATCAATGAAATCCATGGAGACAGTAACCCGAATCTGGTGCGGAATCTCCAAGGGCGTAAGTAACCCGGCTGGGGAAGTGGTCTCATATTTCTGGCGCTGGCAAGTGTCACACTGCTGAACAAATAGCTGGATATCCCGACGCATCTCTTTCCAAAACACATTGGCCCGTGCGCGCTGAAGAGTGCGGAGAACACTGGCGTGACCGCCCGTCGGTGACGAATGGAACTCATGCATCATGACCGTCCGCCAAGAAGACTGTGAGGGAATGACCACGCGACCCTGATAGTACAGCCTGTCATTCTGGAGATGGTAGCCCGGAGCTGTCGCACGCGTCAGACGTTGATCCTCCACAATAGTCTGCAACTCGCGATCACGCTGCACCTCCTCCTGGATCTCATCAATGGAATCTAACAAAGGTGTAGCAACCCGGTTGTCCTTCCCTTGCCGGTAGACAATCTCGTAATCATAGCCCAGAAGCTTGGCAATCCACTTCTGTTGGAGAGGTGAAGAGACCCGCTGCTCCAAGAAGTGTTTGAGACTTTGATGATCCGTCCAGATCTTGAAGTGTCGTCCCAACAGGTAAGGCCGTCACAGCGCCACAGCATGAATCACCGCTAACATCTCCTTCTCATACGTGGACAATCCCAGCGTCCGAGGGGATAACGCCTAGCTGTAGAAGGCTATGGGTCGCCCCTCCTGCACCAGCACAGCCCCAAGCCCCACTCCGGAAGCATCAGTCTCCACGACAAATTCCTTGTTGAAATCTGGAAGTGCGAGGACCGGTGTCGTCGTCATCGCTCTCTTGAGCGCCTGGAAGGCCTCCTCAGCCTCCTCCTGCCAGAGGAAGTCGTCTTTCTTCAGCAACTGGGTAAGAGGCCTGGAAATCTTGCCATAGTCTCTCACAAAGCGACGATAGTAGCCCGTGAGGCCTAAGAAGCCCGCAGTGCCTGAATAGTCTGGGGTCGCGGCCAGGTAAGCATACTTTCAATCTTTTGGGGGTCAGCCTTAACGCCTTGTGCTGAAACGAGATGTCCCAAGTACTCCACCTCCTCCTGACCAAAGGAACACTTGGACAGTTTGGCATAAAGCTGATTCTTGCGGAGAATAGAAAAGACTTTTTCGACATGGGCCAAGTACTCCTCCCAACTGGTGTTGTAGATGAGAATGTCATCAAAAAAGATCAGCACAAAGCGTCGTAGGAGCTCCCGAAAGATCTCGTTCATGTTGCCCTGAAAAGTGGACGGCCCGCCGGTCAGGCCGTTGGCCATCACCAGGAACTCGTAGTGACCGTCGTGTGTTCGGAAGGCCGTTTTGTGGATATCTTCCTCCCGCATCAGGATCTGATAATAGCCAGATCGCAAATCAAGCTTGGCGAACCGTTGTGAGTCGTGTAGCTCATCCAACAACTCTTCAATCAGAGGAATAAGAAACTTATCCTTCACAGTAGCACTGTTCAGTGCGCGGTAGTCGACACAAACCCGCCACGAACCATCCTTCTTCTTAACCAAGATAATCGGAGCGGAGAAAGAACTCGTACTGGGGAGATGATCCCTACAGCTAACATTTCCCGGACACTGCGCTCGATCTCAGCCTTCTGCATGTGCGGATATCTGTATGGCCGGACGTTGGTAGGCTCCGCTCCCCCCTTAAGCACGATCTAATGGTCTCGAAAGCGCGGTGGTGGAAGAGCATGGAGATCCTGAAATATGTCAGTATACCGATCGAGAAGAGACTGCATCTGGACGGGTACCTCAGATGCCCCCGTGTCGCCTGCCCTTATTCCCAACAGCACCACCATCATGCTTCCTTCCTTGTCAAGCCGTTGAAGACTTCGAAAAGATATCTCCTTAATCGGAGATGCTTTGATGTCTTTCAAACAGAACTTCTTCCCATGCTGTGAGAACTATATGGTCATGTGATCCCAGTCAAAAGTGACTCGCCGTAGCTGGCGCAGCCAATGCACTCCCAACACCATGTTCAAACCTCTGATCAGGAGAAGGTAAACATCGGTTCGTCCCGTGTAGCCCTGTATGTTGAGCTCCACCTGCCTCAATACTTCTTCACACTGCAGCTTGCTACCATCGGCCACCATAACCTAAAAGGACGCTCCTTGATCCACCACGTGTCCCAGTCTGCGCGCCACCTCAGGATGGATGAAATTGTGGGTACTCCCACTATCAATCAAGATCGTCACGTTTTACCTCAGGATCTTGCCTTCCATGCGCATAGTAAGAGGGGTGTGCGGCCCTCCATCGCCTGTAACGAAACTCCGAACTCGGTCACTGCAAACTCCTCTGTCAGCTCCGGCTCAGGACCCTCATCCAACTCCTCTTCCTCATCCTCATGTAGCATGAACACCTGAACCTTCTGACATTTGTGTTCAGGAACGAACTTCTCGTCACATTGGAAACACAACCCTTTATCCTTCTGCGCCTGAAGTTCTGCCCAAGTCAGCCGAGTGACAACCGGCTTGCTTGGACCTTGCGGTTCCTTCCTGACCATAGCCGTGGTGGTCGTGGTCGTAGTACATGCTGTGTTGCGGGTACGTTGCCTGTTGTAACGTTCTTCCTGTATCCGAGCAATACTGATCGCATGGTTTAAGCTGCGGGGCATGTAGGATTGTATCTCATCCCGCAAATAGTCCTTGAGGCCCGGCACAAAACAGCTGAGCAGCGTCTTTTCTTCCCACTGTACTCGGTTCGCCAACTTTTCAAACTCAGTAAGGTATTTCATCACGGTACCCTTCTGACAAAGCTTCTGCAAGAGTGCCTCAAATTCCTCATACTCCAACGGCCCAAAGCGAGCCGTGAACCCATCCACAAAGTCCGTCCAGGGCACATAATCATTGCCCCTCAAAAACCACTGCACCCACTAGAAAGCATCATCTTCCAGATGGAACAATGCTAACTGCACCCACTGTCCTTCGGGAACCTCCAGATAACTGAAGAACAGTTCTGCCTTCTGCAACCACTCCAAAGCATCGCAGCCATGGAACTTCGGAAAATTCATGCGTGTCAACTTTGGCGGCATGTACGACCGCTGGCCGACCTGTCCACACCATCCCGCCTCCTGTCCATATCCCGTCGGCCTCCTTGGTTCTTCGTGTTCAAAAGGCATGCCCGGGAAGCCATGGCGAAACGGTCCCGCCGCCGGAGTACCACCCCAATGCATGCCTCCTCGTACCGGATGAGGTAGCAGGCACCCCCCCTCCATATGGGGGAACCGGCCACCCACCACCTCTAGCGCCCCGACCGTTGCTGAAACCAGCTGTACCGAACCCACCGGAGCCACCCCCGCCTGCGTCGAACCCGCCGGGGTGTAACACCCCTTCCCAGTATTACAGAAATCAGCCGTCCGGCCGGGTCAGCGATGTAAAGAAAACTAGGAAGCAGTATTAAAACTAACAGCAGCAGGTAATAAAAGCCCAAACTAAACAGATTTAAAACTTACAGCGGAAGTAGAAAAATTTAAACTAAGGTTAACCACATACCTGATGTCTGGATTCACAGAGTCGCTAAACAAGAATGAGACTGTACTAACTGAAAATCTGAACTATCAAAATAAGTCTGATACAAGATATATAAAATATTAATGAGTTACACTGTCCACAACTACAAGTACATGCTGAAATGGATTAAACTGAAAATAGTAAAAGTACTACACTCGGACACCACCATGACGCTCATCCTAGACGAAGTTCCCACCTGGGTCACCTGAAAAACATTGCCCACGAAGGGTCAGAGTAAAGAAAAACAATTCCCCTTAGTGACACTAAAAAAATAGATTTACATATGAATGCATGCATGTCTTTAAAACTAGTCTCGTGCACTGAAAACATTTCATGATATATGATATGCATGCTTTTCCTTTACTTACTGGTGAACACTATAATTCTATACTCATGACTTTCCGTTCATTTACCCAAGTCCTGACGTTCACTAACTAGTGTACTGTCTCACGTCAAGTCTATACTTGAGTTCTAGGTGGCTTCTAGCCTACACGTTTACTGGGAAGGCTCTAGCCAGAGTAGCTCCTAACGCGTAAAATCTGAAACTGACGACCCGAGACCATCTGACGAACTCAATTGTTCTAGTGCCACGCGGACACGGTCTCGAATCTACTAACTGTCTCAAAGGGGAGTCAACTCCCAAGACTGTAACTCATAGGATACCATATGCCCTATGAGGAAGGTAGTGCGCCTCTACCAAGCACAAAAACACTGGTGTGCTACTGACCTTTTTTGGTCTGACGCTACTCTGCATGGGATATCTTTTCTGGTGTACTACTGAGCGACCCTTGACTTTCTCGTGGTCGACTTGAAGGGATCTTCGCATCCTTAATTGGACAATTTCCAAACTTACGTACACGTGTGAAGTTTCGTACTTAACTAACTGTTCACAACTTTACTAACGTGGTTATGGAAGAAGGCGTTCTCGTACGTGTCTCCACGATTATTTTCCTACTGCCACACTTTTCTATGCATGATTATGATGTTAGTACGAAACATACTCATGCGTATAAAAGGTAATTATTTGATATGTCTATCTAAAAGAAATTAGTATTTCCTTACAGTGGTGCTGCGACGTTCGTATACTCGGCGCGGCGACATTTTCTTTTCCAAAAGTAAATCCTGCTGTTGGGGACCTTCAAAAGCTGCCCCGACCCCGTCAAAGTCCTGAAATTTACCGTAACCCTAATTTTAGAATTTCCCCTCTACGATATTCTCATGGAAAAATTTATAAATCACTAGGGTTACAAAATTTATGCGTTAAACTTCAAGTATTACCTTTAAGTATAGCGTTTGGGGCTACCCAAGCATTCCACACAAAATCCGTGGTGAACTACGAACACCAAAACCTAGGATAGGGCAATCAAAACGAAAACCTAGGTTAAATTTGTTTCCAAATCAAAGGAAAACCAAGCAGAAAGCGAGAAAAAGGAAGGAATCGAACTCACCGAAACCAAACGTTCACTTCCACCGGTTAGGGTTGGATCCGGCACTTTCACGGCCAAGGGAGGAAAAGGAAAGTCCACCGGTGCTCGTAGAGGAGGGAGGAGTGGTCGGAGATGGGTTCTGGAGGGGGATCGGACGGCGGAGGAGAATCGCGGGATGCGTCGGCTCGGCTCTGCGCGCGGGAGAAGGAGGTGTCGCGACCTTGCGGAAACTGAACAGTCGGGCTGCGATAACCCTCTTCTCCCGTGCAAATGGATGGCGTGATCTATTTAAGCCCTTTCGGTTTTGATAACCACATGAGAGGAGGGGGGGATTTCTATTGGCACCCCAAGGCTATAAATTTTTGGCTATACTCAACCCACTCCACACCAAACACATACCATTGCACTAAGCGATTTCTCGTCGCTCTTCGTTACTACAATTAAAATGCGTCTCGCTAATATGACTAACTTAAATCACCAGCTAATGAATGCGAGCTGTAGCAATAGAAGCATTGTACCTTGACGTTGCGGTGTCTCGATCAAAATTCGTCGCGACTTTCCCCTACAATTTTTAAATAAATTTTCGTGTCAATTTACGGATGTTACACGGGGCCAAACCAGGCCGCTCCGATCCCGCCGGGGCCACCCCCGCTTGCTCCGAACCCGTCGATGCCTCTTGTGCCCGATCTGACCCCGTCGGAGCTACCCCCGCTTGCGTCGAACCCGTCGATGCCTCTCGTGCCAGATCTGACCCCGTAGGGGCCGCCCCTGCCTTCTCTGACCCTGTCGATACCTCTCGTGCTCGATCCGGCCCCCTGCGGCCTGCGCGATGCCCTCTCCCCTTGTCGAGCCGGCCTGCCCTCCGTTGGTGTCGATCCGGTGCGGATCGACCCGTGCAGCGGAAGATCCGCCCGGATCCTCCTCCATCACGGCCTTACCCTTCAGGTTTTGTGCCAACAACGTCATGATCTCCTCCATTGGGGTGTCGATCCGTTCTTCTAGTCTTTTGGTGGAAGTTTTCACGTTTTCCTCGATTGCGCCCACCGAGTCCGTCAATCCCACGAGATTTTCCTCTAGGATTTCCAAGTGGCCGATTTTCTCTTGCGTTCGAGAGGTTACCATGGTGGAGAAAAGATCCTCTGATACCAATTGTTAGGAGAAGGAGAGGGAGATAGAGATCTAGAGAAGATTAGAAAGACTAGGGTTGAGAAAGATAGAGAAGAGGGAAAACCTGGAATATTTTTGTCTGTCTTCAAAAGGGGGGGTTCCGGGTATATTTATACCCGGACCCAAGAATGGCCGGCCAAGGGGGCCGGCCGGCCCGGTTCAGCCCCCGAGGGTCGGTTCTTCAAAGAGTGGGGGTTGAACCAGTTGGTTCAGCCCCGTTGTCGCCTCCACATCTCCCCCGCTGTCTCGTGTACTGACGCCCAAATAGCCGGGCTTCGTCCGGGGGCATAACAGAATGCGGAAGGGGAGCCTTGGCCCACTAGTTGATGTGTTGATGTGTGACCCTGAGGTCACGGGTTCAAATCTTAGAAGCAACCTGTTGCAAAAAAGCAGGGTATGGTTTCCCCACATTTCACCCTTGTGATGGGACCCATCCCGATGCTTCGTGCACCGGCTGCCCTTATATGTGAATGTGGGGATCTAGCAAAATTAAACAGCAAAAAACTGCCACATTAAAAGGAGAAAACTTGGCCATGCAAGAATAGTTGAGAAAATAAGTAAATTAAAAATAACCACCACACCACATAAACTGAACTTAAAGCTCCTGTAAGCTTCGGATTTTACGAAAATAAAAGTTACCACCGCAAGTCATTTTGTTGTATCATAAATATTGAAGTCCCTACAGGAATGAAGTAAAAGTAGCATTCAAAATGGTTTTCAAATTTTATATGACTAGGCACAGACAACAACAACAGCAACAACAACATAACCCATATAGTCCCCAATCATGGGCGGGGGAAGATTGGAAGCAGACCTAACCTTTGGCACTATGCACAAAGTGACTTCTCTCAGAGGAGAAAGACCTAACCATTGACAATAAATGCACAAAGTGGCTGCTCACAGATAGCACTAAAATAGTGCCCCCCCCTATTCCTCCACTAGGCATAGACATATAATCAAAATTATTGTGAAATTGGTGGCAAGAGCGTTTAAAGAGTCATGCATTTCAAGTCTATGGAACTATGTGGAGAGGTAGCTCCACCATGTTTTACTTTAGTAAAGAGACATGAGAAACAAAATGAAACTGTCAAGTGGGAGCACTAGCTTGCATTCCACCTCAACCACATTGCCAATGATCTTGAAAGGGCCATAAGCCAAACCCATTCACTTATCTCAAGGCTCAGCTCCTAATGGAGCTCCTCACAATGATTTTCTCATACGCTCCCGAGTTTGGAGCAAGTGTGTGTAGCTGTAGGCAAGGATCTGATCTAGTGTCTGCAGGGCTCGGTTTACACCAAGCTTGGCAAACTCCGGGATATATATGAAATTGAAAGGGGAAAGTAGTGCCCAAATATCAATTTGAAAGGTGCCATGTGCAGTGGGGGGGGGGGGGGGGGATGAGTGGTATTTTAACAATACTTTGTCCACAAAAGGCAACAGAACCAATCCATGAATTTCTCCATAGTAATATATATTCATAATACATTTCTATGGTCCTGTTGAGTACCTTTGTATGGTCATCAGACAGTGGGAGATAAGAAGATAAGAATGTTAACACCATGACCCTATCCAAAACAATCATCTTCGGAACCTCATGTATGTTGAAGTTGTGCTCAAAATAATTTGTGGCGACACTAAGAGCAATGTATGGGTGAGGTTGAGGAATAAAATATGCACCTTTAGAGAAGCGATCGACCATCGCAAATAAAACTTTCTTGCCCTTGGATGCGGAGAGCCCGCCAATTTTTGCCCATGGATATAAAATCTTCCTAATGATGAAAGTAATTCAAAGGTGAGGTAAAAAATATGTGCCATTATTTTATTTTGAGATTCTCTGAATTTTCATATGATTGATTTATTTTGGGTCTTCATGTCTTTCCTTGCTATGGAGTGTCAAGGTAGGCTTTGTCATGGTGAATTTTATTTGGCTGGCTGGTTGAAAGAATTAGTGGGCATTTAAATGCAAGAAGATAATAATATACTAAGTGGGCTTTACTTTTAACTAAATATGAGAATTCTTTGCTTTGGCCAGGTATTAAGGCCATGTAATTGCTTTTCCATAATCTTACCACTAGCTCTACACTATCTTGAAGTTTGATTTGCGTTACGAACACACAGAAAGGAGAGGGACGTCCTCCAGTGCGGAGGGTATACAAGTGTCGTGAAAAACCTTCTACTGACACGTCGACGGAAAGAAATTAAGGCACGCGTATGTATCTTTTTTTTATTTGAAACCGGGGGGGTGGGGTGTTATATAATCCCACTGGGGTAATGTAATTGGTGATGGGAATCCATCGGATCGTGCACATGATGGGGCGGGACCCACGTTCATTTATTCCCGCCGGAAGACGTGATCGGATCGCCGATCCGACCCCGCGGTTGCGTCCGGCACGCCGCCGCGAATCAGAATTATATATTTATGTATTTTTTTTGGACACGTGCTTAGTTTATTTAAGGGCGAACCCACCGGCCAATCATAGTCGTTGGATGGGATGCCCTCATGCTTGTTTTCTTACAAATAGGACTAGTGGCTGGTTAGGGTTTTCATTGCTGAAGTTGGAGAGTTCTTCTTCCCTACTTCCGGTGGTCTTCCCGCGGTGCCGACGTCGTGGACCCTTGGTGCCGACGCCTTGGGGTAAGTCTTCCTCCTCCTCTCCCTCACTCCCTCCTCCCCATACAGGCCGCCACCCCCCCCTGTTTCCGCCCAGGTTCGGCCGCCCGAACCCCTCCGGTTCCTCCCCATCCAGGCCGCCAGCCCCCCCCCCCCCCCCCCATCAGTCCGCCGCCTGGATCCAGCCACCCGCCCCCTTTTCGCCTCCTACCAGCCCGCCAACGCCCTTCCTCCATCCCAAATCCGTGGATCCACCGCCCGCTAACCCCCCTCTACCATTACTCCCCACGATACGGGTTAAAGTGCCCCGATCTACCCTCCCGTCGCCCGATCCACTCTCCCCAAACCGGATCCGGCCATCTATTACCGGATTCGCACACCCGAGTCCGGATCCGCGTGTATTCATCCGGATCCATCCGTTTTCCGTCTCGATCCCTTCTCCCACCACCCAAAACAGACCCTTTCCGTCATCTCCACCTCCCGCTCCACCACCCGGCACCCGATCTACGCCACCTGAACCTTCCACTTCCATTGCCCGAAATCAGCCCCTAGTCTTGAGTTATTTTGTGATTGTGTTGTATTATTTTCTTGGTATTAATATTGGATAATCTCATATTTGCTTGGAACTTGTTTGGGGCATTTTGTATCGATTGATTATTAACCTGCAGGTGGATCCCTTCGCCGCACGCTTCGCTTTTGGCCCTCCGAGAGGAGGAAAGCCAACTAAGAAATTCGCCCAATATTAAAATCAATTCTTGTTTTAGTTATTTGCTCGTGGCGTTGTTATTTTTCCATTGCTCTAATAATTCGTCGCATGAATCAATTGTTGTGTTGCATATAGAGTCTAAGTGGTGCACCCCATAGCCTACCCTACATCAATTGGTATCTTGGATAGTATTATGAAATAATTGGAATTCTAGAGGTTATTTCAATTCCTCCCTCCTCATCTCTTCTCCTCCTTTCTCTCAAATTTAGGGTTGGTGTCAATCTCCACACTGAGTGGCAACAATTTGGTCTAATCTGCCTCGCTGCCGCCACAGTTTCCATTGCCCGAAGCCTTCATTCCAGTGTTACGCGTCCACTACGCCCACATCCATCACGCGGATGGTCACTGCAGCCAGCGATCGCCGCGTTCTCCCCAGGATTGGCGTCCCGTGACCGTCCGCAACCACCTCCATGCGCGCGTCTGATAACTCCCGACCCACGCACGCCATAAGCGCTCCACCCGCGACGGTCTCATGATTGTGCAGGTTCCCTGCTCCTGCGACCTTTTGCGCCCTCCTAGTGGCTCCCAGCGCTGATACTTCCCGGTAGCATGTTTCTGTTTCTCACGCTTCAAGCTGCGCTGAACACCTCCATTGCTATAACTGTGCCCGAAAGCGCCATCATCTCTTGTCCGGCTGCACACCGTCCTCCTTCTCGCGTACATGCCCCCATGAATCCGCTCTATGGAACTCTTACACACTCTCGCCTCAACCTGTTGTAGATAGAACCATATCATGCTTCCTTGATGCTTATGAGGAATACAACGCCTCGCTCCAGGCCCTCATGTGGAGAATGGATGCTAAGGTCGGCGTCATGCTAGCCGGCCGATGGAGTGCCACCTTGAACTCCAATGCGGAGACCTCGTCGCTTCTCGTGGCACACCTGGACCTTCCCGGGATCCTCTTCTGCCGCAGACAGAAATTTTGCATGCACTTTGCTTGTTCAACGTACGTTCCATCAACGACACCGACCTTATGGGGTGAATCGCCCACGCAAAATAGTTAATCGACGCTCATGAGATCCCGGATCCGCACACGGTTAGTACCACCATCATTGGCATGGAGGGATCCACTCTCCATTGAGTCCATTCGATACGTCATTCCAAGCCAACTTTGTCGTGTTCGGACATTCAGCAGGACCTTATTCTTCGTTACAATGTTTGTTACTCAAACTCCGTTGTGGAGCATCTTTGTGGCATTTGCCAGACGAGGTCCCTTGACGACTACATCGACAAATTTACTTCATTAGCCAAGCATGTGTCAGATATCCCTCCAGACCATTACCTCAGTTTCTTCATGCATGGCAAGCTACCACATATTTACGCCCTCTTGCGCAAACACCGCACAACTTCTATTGCTGAGGCCATGGACCATGCCCGTTTGTTTGTAGTTGAATTCCAAATTTGACCGCTGGATACTGATGGCCCTCTGCGGCGCCCGACCTTTGTATTTAATTAGTGGTGCGGGGGTCGAGTTTCGCGGAGGGGGCGAGCGAGGAAAGGCAAGTGCACCTATCGCAAGTAATACATGATATTCGGGGGGAATATCGAGGTCGTATATATCTGGGGAGGGTTGATTATCTCTACTCCTCCAGGAGGGACTATTATTCTACTGAAAATAAAGGTGTCGGATTTTTAATTAACTAAAGCGGTTATATAAAAGCTGTAAAAAAGGACTAGAAAATCGATGAAGGAATAACGCTCGACATCGAATCGATTAAGATTAAAATAATTTTTATATAACTAGAGATGTAAAATTTCAAATTGATTAAAGGAAACTTGGTTGTGGAGGTTCCACAAGCATGAGCTCATCAATCTCTACGGTTATTGCTCACCTGAACATTAATACTATTCGACCGAGCTCTCGTTCGACGAAAGATTCCTCTTAATGCACGCATTACACTAAGAATCTCATTATTGGGGGGGGGGGGGGGGGGGGGGGGGGGCCAACCCGGTAGAATTCGGTTCCACCTCTCTCGAGGGTTAGTGCGGAACTCTCTTCACCCAAGGGTGGTCAGTCCATACGCACGGTGTCTCGGCTAGCTAGCGTATGGACAACAGACAAAGAAACCACACATTGATTTGTGGTTCTACGCGTCGTATACCCGGGGTAAACCTTATGTTTTTTAATTAAAGAGAAAACGAGGACCTTTAATTATTTAAAAAGATTTTATCTGTCTCAATGCTCTTCGATACTGAAGGCTAAGAGCAATTAGCCACTCATCGGAATGGAGACGGCTTATGAAAAATTGTATAATTGAAATTGCAAGTTCTACTCAAACGAGTAGTCGGGAAATTGCAAATCCTACTCAAACGAGTAGGCGGGAAATTGCAAGCCCTAATTAAACGAGTAGGAGGAAAACGACAGCGGTAAATTGCAAGTCTTACTCAAACGAGTAGGCGGAAAATGAAAGCAGTAAAAGAAAGCAGTAAAATGTGTGTCCTACTCAAACGAGTAGGCGGAAAATAAAAGCAGTAAAATTGCAAGTCCTACTCAAACGAGTAGGCGGGAAATTGCAAGTCCTACTCAAACGAGTAGGCGGAAAATGAAAGCGGTAAATTGCAAGTCCTAATCAAACGACTAGGCGGGAAATGAAAGCAGTAAATTGCAAGCCCTACTCAAACGAGTAGGCGGGAAATGACAAATGTTACTCAAACGAGTAGGCAGGAAAGGAAAGCAGTAAATTGCAAGTCCTACTCAAACGAGTAGGAGGGAAATGACAAATCCTACTCAAACGAGTAGGCAGGAAATGAAAGCAGTAAAAATTATCTCATACATGTACACACACTACATGGAAGAAAAGAAGGCGATAAAGAAAGCTAAATCAAACTAACTCATACACTCACACACACAAAACGGAGAAAAACAAATTGATCGAAAAATTAAAACGATTACATATCTACGGTTAGAACTTGCTAAAACTGCATAAAAAAGGAGAAATAAAAATGAAAGGAGCAAAATATTTTCAAGATTAAAAAAAAAAACAAGTGTTACAAAAATTAAAATGATTACAAATCAATTCTTATAACTTCATAAAAGTGTTTAAAAGTGGAAATAAATTAAAAAAAGAACAAAAAATTTTATACCATAAAAGAGAAAATCTAAGTTAAAGAAAAATAAAAATCACTTTGAAAATACTTTTACAAATTTATGAGAATGAATGGAAAGCACAAAAAAACAAAAAAGCTAAGGGAAAAGATAATAAAAGCTAGCATAACAACTAACAAGTTTGAGAAAACCTAAAACTAAACTAAGCAAAATGATAACTTGAAAACTTAAAAAGAAGATACAAAAGATCACTGAAAGTGGGGCACTCAAATGAAATCCATAACAACATAAGAATGAAAAAACTAACATATTTTATGAAGTAAAAAGGGGGTTACAAAAAGCTAAAACAAACATAAAAGAGATGGGGAGAAAATCTCCTTGCATAGCATGGAAAACACCCTAGCAGCCCACCTAAAGCAAAATGGTTCAAAAAAGGTGAACCCTTGGCTCTTACAGAAAAGTCCTATTTATAGGCAAAAATTTCAGATTACACGCCCTGGTCACGGGCGTGTAGGGAGGGCCTGTCGGGTCCGCGGATGGATAAGACGAATAGTTATTGGCGGTTGACTTCGCGACCCTTCTGGAAGTTCCACATGGCGGTCACGGCCGTGCGCCGAATGACACGGGCGTGTAGGATGGGCGTGACTGGCGAAAGCGTGATGGAGGTGTTGAGTCCTTGCCACGCTGGCGGCGTCTTGTCTGGAAAAGTTGAGGCGGTCATGGGCGTGCGCCAAATGACACGGGCGTGTCGGAGGCGTTGAGTGTCGAATCAGACTGGAGGCGTTGAGTGCCGAGTCAGGATTGACACGGGCGTGTAAATCTGGACACGGGCGTGTTCACTCTTTCTTTTCACGAATTCTCGACATGCAGCAGTTTTCCATAGGCATCTAAGTGACACGCCCAGGTCACGGGCGCGACCCAATGGACACGGACGTGTACTTTGAAAATTTCGACTTTTTTCTGAAATTTCTGGAAAACAAAAATAAAGCTAAGTTGGAAGGGAATATATATAAAAGGAACATTTTATTGAAGAAAAAATAACTAAAAACAACGAAAATAAACTAAAAACGACCTAAATAAAGTACTGAAAAATATAAATATTTACAACTTATCAGATACCATCTGACCGCCCTAGATGGCTCGTGCTCGTTCGACCACTAGACCTGCAACAGTGCCACGTCCCCTACAGATGGAGGCTTGACGACCTCCCCGCATGCCTAAGTTCATCATCGCATCCTTTCTGGCAGCTAGCACACCCCCGGCTATCCAATCAGAAGGATTACGACTTTCAGACACGGGTCTTGTGTTTTCGTTGCAAGCAGCTATACTCTTCGACCCATGATTGCCCACTCAAAGACCTCTGGGTCCTTATTGGTTAGAAGAAACCCGAGCTTACCCTTGTCGACTTCGAGGCAACGAAGGTCGATGCATATATCGACAATCTTCAGCCCACTGCCTTGCACTGCCTTAACTTTCCCTTCTTTACCGTCGGCGGGATTTTTCTGCTACAGATGATGAAGCTCCCCAAGACACTTCAAGGGATCTCGGTGGTCATCATTATTGATAGTAGGATGAGCCACAACATCATTTCACAGTTTCTAGTGGATAGTTTAGAGCTTTTATTGACCCTTGTTCCACATTTTGCTGTCTGTTTGAGGGATGGTCAATGACGGGTAACCGGAGGCCTCTGCTCAGGGGTAGCCCTCACAATGGACCCATGCCCCCTCTAGCCCGACTTCTATGTATTTGCACTAGCTGGAGTGGATATTATTCTAGGAGTGACATTGCTTCGCACCTTAGACGACGTCAGCATCATTTGGGATCGCATAACAATAGAGTTCATCCAAGAGGTGACCCTATTTCTGTTGGCGGGCGACCATACTCTCTTGCCCCAGTGCGCCTCACTCTGGTCTCGACAGAGGATGACCGACATTGATTGGGTCGGCTATTTATGGCACGTGGTCGAGCAAGAGTCCACAAGATTCCCAATCTCCGCCTCCGCCCAGCATGTTATTTTAGACATGTTTTCGAGCGTCTTCGCCAAAACGCCATGTATCCCACCATCTCATCTGATGGATCATCGCATCTCCTTACTGTCACGGCCACGCCCAAAAGGACGAGATTAATATGCTTGTGGTGGTATGCTAGCCGTAAGTACAACGCTAGTCCATTTTCGAGCTCGGTTCTCCCAGTCCACAAGAAAGACGATTATTGACATTTTTGTGTGGACTACTGGGAGCAAAATAAAGTTACTATCCACGACAAGTATAATATTCCAGTCAAGAGCTACTAGATGAGCTACAAGAAGCCTCTGACAATTCTAAGCAGGATCTCGATTCGACTATCACCAGATTCGGGTACTGGAGGGGGACATCCAAAAGACGGCATTCTGCACGTATGACGGTCAATGCAAGTTCATCGTCATGCCTTTTGTTTTCATGAATGCATCTGCCACCTGTCAAGCGGCAATGAATAATCAGTTCTGGTCGGCCATGCACATGTACATACTGGTTTTCTTTGTTGTGCAGTATTGGGGAAAATTCTTATGATTTAACTTAACAAATTATATTTAAAGTGATTTTACATCCAAAGTTTATTACTCATGTTGTATAGAGAGGGTAATATGATCATAGAAGTCATAGAAAGTTAGTAGAGTCGAGAACATGAGCTAGACACACTGAATTATAGAAGAAAATTCATGTGCCAAGTCAGAGCAACTCCATGTGTCAAACAAGTTTGCAGTTGTCGAATGTCGAACTCATGTCGGTTTAAGTTTTTTATGTCGGATGTCGCATTGCGGGTGATATATCGGGGACATTTCAAAATGTCAGATTGTATTGATATTAAACTACTAACAAGTGTTTAATCGTATTTGATTAGTGTCATTTGGAGTCACCTTCTCATCAAATGTCCAACATAGATCTCTATACGCTATGGAAGAAGCACTGGGAATCTTACTACAACCTTCTGATGAATTCATTCTATAAAACATTATAATTTTTTTGAACAAAAACTTACCACAATAATGAGCCGACATTACCCGACATTAGCTGACGTTTGCCGCAATATTGGGCCTACATGTCCAACATGTCGGCCGCAATACTGGAAAATGCCAGAATTGTCATATGTGGCGATAATGTGTCGTTTCCCCCTCAAAACTGACATGTCGGCCGCAATCTACAAGCTTGGTGTCAAGTCGACGCTAATTCAAGACAGAAGTCAACGCATGCTTCGATAAGATATTGACGCAACTTCGACAACAGACTATTTTATACAGAAGCAAGAAGTCGACGTAACTCTACTTGAAGTCGACGTAGCGTCAAATACAGCCCAAAATGAAAATTTCAGAGAATTATTTCAGGCTTAATCCAAGGAACTTTCATGGAATTAATTCAAATAATTCTAACCGTTGAAATAAAGTCTAAAGAAAATATTTCTCTATCAGATTCATAGATGATTTAAGGAAAGATTTTGAAAAAGATAACGAAAATTATTGAAGCTATCTTGAAAGAAGATTATGTCATTCCATCTGAAGATATTATTCTAAGAAAGAATAATTCTAAATCATTCAAATGATAGTCATAGATCAAAAGTAAAAAGAAGAATACATAACAAGAATAAAAATATTGATAGCCGACTGTTCTTCATCTTCTTCACAGTCAATCTTCTCTGATAGTGCTTCAACAAACCATCAACTAAAATATTCAAAGAAGATCATTGATCCAAGGCTAACAACCCCTGAAAATTCTCTTTCAGCAAGGGATTCATCATATTGGAGTATCAGATACAGTTAGTGTCTAATAGTCCTCAGATTCTTGATGAGAGGACTCATCCATAACAATTTCTTTCTCCATAACTTTCTCACTCAATCTCTTCTTAATTCTCTTGTACTGATTGAGTAAAAACTTTTTAGAATCTCTCTTAAAAAGATTAAGGTTGTGGTTCTGAGAGATTCCTTGTCAAAAGACTCGGAAGTGGTTCAAGATCTCTTTACCAAAAGATTTAGTTGTTGGTTCTAAGAGTCTCCTTATCAAAAGACTCGGGCACTGAGATAGTGTATTTCTACCAAGGTGATAGAAGAGTGGATACACCTAGATTTTAGGGAACCACTATAGCTTTGGTGTATTTTGTGTTTTTGCTTTCCTGTGCTTACTTTCTTGTTTTGTTCTTGTACAACCCCGCATCCGGCGAGTGGGGTGAACCAAGAATCAGACCGGTCGGCTCAAATCACCCAGGCCCCAGGCGAGCTCGGCAGAGAAACCCGAGCCCGAGCTCGGCATTCGTCGACCGCGAGCTCGGCATTCGCCGAGCTAAGTCAGGAATCGTCGAGCTGAGGCCGACTAATGGAGGGCGACCGATGGGCGAGCTCGCCATCCCAGCTCGCGCTCACGCAAAGGAGCTCAGCAACAGCGGGCGAGACGGATTTTCAGGGGTGGCCGAGCTCCCCAGCTCGCCCAGATCTATGAGGTACTTTTTTACTGTTTTGCTCCCGCCGGTCTGCCCATAGCCCTTCAAAACAGCGGAGTTTGGTTGTTGCCAGACCCAACCAAGGGTATTTTGGTAACTTCAGGCCAGTTCAGTTTGGTTATTGGCAATTCGAATTCTGAAAACTATAAATATGACCCAAGGGGTACCCCAAAAAGCATGCTGTCAGTGCCCTTTTGCTCCATCTCTCAAGTGATTTCCGAGGATACCTTAGCTCGGGCTTTGGCTAAGGAGGGGAAGCGCTCTAAGATCTTCCAGGTGTGTGGTGGGTCCTCCCCGCCGATCCCGTGGGTCAGTTCTTTCTTGTCTCCCTTGTTGTTTTGCTTGCAGGAGCGAAGTAGGTGCGCGACCACCCCTTCCCCGAGGGTGAACTCCACAGGAGACCGATTTTCGGTTTCAACATTTTGGTGCGGTGAGCGTGGAGCGTGGTCAACACAGAAAACCTTCGTCGAGCTCGATAACAGGAGGGCATGGATCTGACAGGACGGACTCGCCGCCCCCCCCCCCCACCTTTGTCCACGTCGCCATGGTGGGGATGTATGAAGTTTTCAGGAATGAGGTGCTGGGCCTCGTCAAGTTCGCACTCAGCACGCGGGCCGAGTGCTCGACTCCGGCAATCCAGATCGCAGCCGCCCCCTCTCTGGGCGAGGACGCCCCCGACAGGAGAGCAGTGAAGGAAGTGGCCGAGGAGGGCCGGGGGTGCGAGCTCCCCCGGCGCGAGCTCTTCCCCGGCTCGGCAGGCAGAGGCCGGCTCGGCGAGCCGAGCCCGCGAGTTGTTCTCTTCTGCTCCAGTTCCAGAGGGGTTCAGGGAACCCGAGATGTCCTACTACACCGTAAAGGGAGACCCGTTCCAATACGTCCAGTGGTTTGAGGACGTGGTCTCGATCGGCAAATGTCGGATGGGTTCAAGTGTCGACTCTTCGCCATCACCCTCAAGGAGAAGGCGAGAGAGTGGTTTCACCAGCTGCCGGTCAGCTCCATCTACTGCTTCGAGGACCTACGCCGGGGGTTCATGCTGAGGTTCACTACCTCGAAGAGGAGGAAGAAGGAGTCTGAGTCCATGTTCCATATCAAGCAGGGAGTGAATGAGACGCTGGGAAGCTACGTCGACCGGTTCCAGGAGGAGGTCACCCAGGTCCAGGAGATGTCAGGCCATAGCCTGATGATGGCCTTCACCCTGGGCCTGCAGCAGGGATTCCTCAGGATGGAGCTGAAGAGAGTGCCCCCTCTCCTACGAGGATTTGATGGAGAGGGCGGCGAGGGAAGTCGACGGGGAGGCGTCAAATCCGGAGTTTGCCCGGAAGCTGGCCAGGTGGGCCACGGAGGAGGAGAAGGATCCAAGAGGCGGAAGAGGGCAGAGGAGAGGAGAGCCAAGCCCCGGCAGAGGGAGCAGAGGGGCAGCAGTAGCCCAGGTGGGGGCGTCAGGAGCCCGACCGTCGGCTGGGCTGGAGGCCCGACTGGCAAGGGCAGGGGCCGCAGAGAGGGTACCAAGGAAGGGACCACCACCGGGGGGGGCAAGATCAATTCCACCCCCCCCCCCCCGGGCTGGAGGCAGGACCAGAGGCCTCGACTCCACGATCAAGAAGAGGCTATGGCCATAACCATAGGGGAGAGGAGGAGAGTAGCAAGGAGGAGGAGGAGGAGGAGAGAGGTGAGGGTGGAGTTGTCTTACTGCGACTTCCATCAAGAGGAAGGGCACGCCACAGCCACGTGCCCGGAGTTCCTCGAAATGAGGGGAAACAGGGAGCAGGAGCAGCAGGGGCGTCGGGAAGTGAGGATCCAAGAGGTCCTGCCTCGGGCAAAGGAGGAACGTTGTGAACACCGGGTGGATGTCGGGACCCAAGGAGGGATCGGAGTGATCCGGGGGGCTTCTCGGAAGGAGAGCCTCCACACCATGTATCGCCGGAGTGTTGGCTCCACATCCCAAACCCCGCCCCCGGAAGAGAGGATCACCTTCTCAAGGAGCGATATGGCGGATCATGAGGATCCTTTTTGCGATGCGCTGGTCATCCAGACGGCCATCGAAAATTTTATCGTCTCCCGGATCCTCGTCGACAACGGAAGCTCCGTCAATGTCGTCTTTAAGAAGGCGTTTGACGTGATGAAGGTGGAAGAGAAGAGGGTATTGGCCTCGGATGGGCCCTTGTTCGGATTTTCGGGGGAGAGGAAGGAGGTGGAGGCCTCCATGTCACCCTGGGGGGCAGTTCAGAAACTGCAGGTTCGTCATCGTGGACGCCACCAGCAGCTACAGCGTCATCTTCGGGAGGCCCCTCATCAGCGCCTTCCGCTGCGTCCCCTCATCGTTCCATCAATTCTTGAAGTTCAATGCCGAGGGGATTCAGGTCCGGGTCAGGGGGGACCCCAAAGTGGCGCGGGAATGCTACGTCACCACCGTGAACTCCATCTCTTGGCAGGAGGGAGCCGAGGAGATGGAGCGAAGAATGGAGGAGGCGGAGCAGGGAGCTGGTAGGGAGGAGATGGAGGTGAAAAGCTGCACCGAGGTTGAGGTGGCAGGAGGAGATCGGGAGGAGCTGGCCGAAGCGATGGCCGTGGAGGAAGAGGTAGAGGCGGAGGTGCTCGTCCCAGGGGAGAGGGATGTTGGAGAATGGGGAGAGCAGTCCAGGTTGGAGGCTGCGGAAGAGGTTGTGGGGCTAGAGGTCCTCACCCGTGAAGGCAGGGTGGAGAAGGTCCGCGTCAGCGGAGGGCTGACCCCGGATGATGTGATCCTGTCGCCGGCACGTTAGTGTCGTCTCGTCACGTGTCATCTCGTCTTTATTTACTTTCGATATTGTCGCAGTTATGCTCTTGTATTGTCATTTATTTCCTGTCATGTGTGTTTATGTTTAAATTTCCTGTATTGTGACCCGGCGCATGAGACTGACCGCCTCACGTGACCCTGAGTGGATCGGTCCGGTTTGGAATGTGCGGGCGGGTCGTATTGTTATTTGTCTTTCATAAAATAATCTTGCTGAAATAATCTCTTGTCAAATTGAGGGGAAAAGAGGAGAGGCTTATAAATAGCCTTCTTATTGAAGGAAAACCCTAGGCAGCGAAGGAAATACCGAGAGATCGAGTATTCTCTCTCGGTGGAATCCCGCCGCCAAGCCTCTTCCCGCATCGGCGCCTCCCGAGCAGTCTCCTTTGCGCCAAACGACAACAGCACCCCGGCCTTCCCCCCTGCTATTTCCCGAGCTCCAGTCTTCCGCCTCCCGCTTACGCATCCCGAGCGGTTCTCCCCTGCACCGATCGGCAACAGCAACCCCAGTTTTCCCCTCCGCTACTTCCCCGAGCTCCAAACCTCCGCATCACACTTACGCCCAACGCGCCGACAACCCTCCCGCAACCTTCCACCATCCAGCGCCCTACCTCCAGCAACCATCCAGCAACCTTCCACCATCCAGCAACCTTCCACCATCCAGCGCCTACCTCCAGCAACCATCCAGCAACTTTCTTCCATCCAACCACCTTCCTCCAACCATCCGAGGCAACCTCCATCCACTGCTCCATTTACCTGCTGCGACCGAATCGTGAAGGATGGACAAAGCTATTGCGGGAAAGCCCTCGGTGAGATCTCTCCTTTCCCCTTCCCCCAATCTTTATTTTACTAGCGTTTATTATGATAACTTTCAGCAAGATTGTTTCACCCTTGAGTAGCATGCGCTCGCCCCAAGCATTCCTCGCCGCTTGTTCATTTTTTTGTGTGTTGAAAACGTTCTACACAATTTAATTTGTGCCTCGTTAAGCTACTGCTAGACTTAGGAATTTCGAAGACATTGTTTGCATCAATTTGGTGTGGCTGCTGGGATATCTCACTTCTACTGTGGGATAGCCGAGTGATTTGCGCTTCTAAATTTCTAAGTTTACGTGTTTTCCAAATTTGTCCATGGAGTCACGCGTGGAGCGCCTAGAAGTAAATTTGGGAGATATGGGTAAGCGTATGGAGGAACTTATGGTTGTTGTCACGACACTTACGCTATCGGTGAGGGACACAAATCAAGTCATGTTAGAGTTGCGCACGTCAGTCAACCACTTAGAGGCTCATCACCACTTAGAGGGTCCTCCTGCACAACCCCCTACTCCGCCAATAGAGCCACATGCACCTCCACCACCAGAACCCCAACCAGCATAGCAAGACAAATAGGAATCTCCCTAGATGGGATACCGGTATCAAACTCGATGTTGGGGATTTTGAGGGTACACTTGAGCCGGAAGTTTGACTTGATTGGTGTGAACGATTAGAGCGATTCCTCAGTTGGAAACGCATTCCGGCCCACCAACAGATGGAGTATGCCACCCTGAGACTGAAGGTCCCCGCACTCACATGGTGGGGCAAGTTGAGAGGATGCGATACACGATGGGGCAACCTCCTGTCACCACATGGGTTGAGTTCAAAGCCCAACTCAAGAAGAGGTATGTCCCAGCCGATTTCATGCAAACCTTGTATCGAAGGTATCACAACCTTCGACAGGATAAGCAAACCATCGATGAATACATGAACGAGTTCTTAGTCCTCCAATCACGATTGGATCTGAAGGAGGAAGATCATATGGTCGTGGACCGCTATCTGAATGGGTTGCGATACGCGATACGAGACCAGCTGGAGCTGCACGATTTCCGGGACTTGGGGGAGATCTCCAGTCGAGCCCGCCGAGTGGAAGCTCTCCAGAAGAGGACATCTGGGTCAAAGTTGACTGATAGAACTCATTACTCTTCCTCTTCGATGTCGGCCACTCGGGCGGCTTTGTCGGCCACTCGGGCGGCTTTGTCGCCCACCCCTGGTCTACCTTCTAGTGTCAGCCCCACATTGCCAGCCCCTTCCCATGAGGGCCCCTCCACGAGTTCCGTAAAAGGAAAGGAGGTTGTCACCACTAAACCGATCTTCCGTTGTTTCAAATGTATGGAACCAGGACATAAATCATCTGAGTGTCCGAGACGACAGTTTACCGCGGTTGTTGAGGCGGACGATGGACGAGGCCCGGAGTATGGTATCTGGGAGAGCGATTTAGTCAGCGAGACTGAGGACCCCCTTGAGGGAGAGTGTGAGGTAGAGGGAGAGCAGCCAGATCAGTTGATTTGTGTCCTACAGCATAGCCTTCTTGCACCGAGGGCTACCACGGACGACTCTTGGGTGCGGCATAGTATTTTTCGCACCACCGCACGTATTCAGGAGCATTACTGTTCTATTATCATTGATAGCGGGAGCATGGAGAATTTCATCTCCCAACGCATGGTAGAGAAGTTAAGCCTCCAGATTCAGAAACTGGAGCGCCCTTATGAGTTATCCTGGGTGACTAGTGGCACCACGATGGTTGTATCACATCGATGCCTCACGACATTCACCATTGGGCCGTCATATTCTGACTCGGTGTGGTGTTGTTGCACCCCTCGATGTGTGCCACATTCTCTTGGGGCGTCCGTGGCAGTATGACCGAAGCACCGTCCATGACGATCGACGGAACACTTATTCCTTCGACCATCGTGGAAGCAAGATAGTTGTTCTTCCCCAGAAGAACGGTCTTGTCCCACAGCGACTCACCCTACCCCCCCACCCCCGGTGGCTACCCCAGTCGGGGCTCCTATCCCCACGACCACGCTCACCACCATGGTGTATCCGTCCGTCCGCATTCTTTTGACAGAGCGACAGTTTAGTCATGAGATGCGAGAGGGGACCGTCACCTATGTATTAGTCGGCCTGGAGTCCCCTATTACCTCTGTCGAGATTCCTGCGGCCGTTCAACCCCTGATCACCAAATTTTACGACCTCACCCCGGATGAGTTACCCGACCAGCTCCCACCGCTGAGGGATATTCAACACTGCATCGATTTAGTCCCAGGAGCAAGCCTGCCCCATCTACCACATTATCGTATGAGCCCGAGAGAGCACGAGGAGCTCAGGCGACAGGTATCCGAACTTCTCCAGAGGGGACACGTAAGGGAAATCCTCAGTCCCTGCGCCGTCCCTGCCCTACTTGTTCCCAAGAAGGACGGTATTTGGCGTATGTGTGTTGACAGCCGCGCTATCAACAAGATTACAGTCAAGTATCGATTCTCGATTCCCCGATTAGACGACATGCTCGACATGCTGAGTGGGGCGAAGATTTTCTCGAATATTGACCTCCGGAGTGGCTACCATCATATCTGAATCCGACCCGGAGATGAATGGAAGACGGCTTTCAAGACAAGGGAGGGACTGTATAAGTGGTTGGTCATGCCTTTTGGTTTGTCCAACGCTCTGAGCACCTTTATGAGGTTGATGACCCAAGTCCTTAGACCCCTGATGGGAACTTGTGTTGTTGTCTACTTTGACGACATCCTTATCTACAGCCTCGACCCTGCTCTGCACCTTACACATCTTCGGCAGGTCTTGCAGATCTTAAGAGAACACCGTTTGATCATCAATGTAAAAAAATGCACCTTTCTCACTAGTCTCACCTTTTTGGGTTATATCATCTCTTCCGAGGGCATCAAGGTGGACCCGGAAAAGATCTGTGCGATTAAATCCTGGCCCACCCCCAAACGAGGCACGTGGGTTTCATGGCCTCGCTTCGTTCTATCGTCGCTTTGTACGCAACTTCAGCACCCACATCGCACCCGTCACAGATTGTCTCCGCAAGGGGCAATTCGTATGGACGGCCGAGGCGGAGCAGGCATTCCTCCTTATGAAGGATACTGAGTCAAGAGGGCCGACCTATAGCATTTTATAGTGAGAAGCTGAACAATGCAAAAACGAGATATTCGACCTACGATCTTGAGTTTTTCGCCATCGTACAGGCTCTCCGACACTGGCGACATTACTTGATTCAGGGCGAGTTCGTGCTGAATACGGATCATGAGGCGTTGCGTTACCTGAACTCCCAGAAGGAGGTCCGGCGTCACGCCAAATGGGTCGCCTTCCTGCAGGAGTACACCTTTCACATCCGACATAAACCAGGAGTCACCAATCGAGTCACTGATGTCCTTAGTCGACGGGCACATCTTTTCGGATCTCTACACCTCCGGTTGACAGACTTAGATTCCCAGAAGGAGATGTACGCAACTGATCCCGATTTCAGTATTGTGTGGGTAGAGTGTCAGCCGCATGGGGCAGACCCGACAGGACATTTCTGCATGAGCGAGGGGTACTTATTTAGAGGCACCAGATTATGTATCTGTCAGGGCCCTTTACGTGAGACCTTGCTCGCCGAGTTGCACTCGTCTGGACTAGGAGGACATGTCGGACAAGCCAAGATGCTAGATCTGGCGACATCACGTTATTATTGGCCTCGCATGAGGCAGGATGTTATCAGCCACGTTCGCACCTGCCATACGTGCCAGTTGTATAAGGGACAGTCCCAGAACACTGGATTGTACACTCCCCTACCGATTCCTGAACGGCCATGGGACGAAGTCTCCATGGATTTTGTTAGTGGCTTCCCTACTGCGGCGCGAGGTAGTGACTCCGTTTTCGTAGTAGTTGATAGATTCTCCAAGATGGCTCAGTTTATACCATGCAGGAAAACTTCCGATGCGGCGCACGTCGCCCATCTCTTTTTTCGAGAGGTTGTACGACTCCATGGGCTACCGCACACTTTCACCTCCGACAGGGACTCGCGATTCATGGGCTATTTTTGGAAAACGTTATGGCGAAAACTGGGCACAAAATTAAATTTTAGTAGCGCGTACCACCCCCAGTCTGATGGGTAGACTGAGGTGGTCAACCGAAGTCTGGGTAATTTATTAAGATGCTTAGCCGGAGAGCAACCCAAGCAGTGGGACTTAGCGTTAGCCCAAGCCGAATTTGCATACAACAGCACCGTAAATCGTTCCACCAACAAGTCTCCTTTTGAGATTGTTTATGACTTTCCTATTCCCCATTACCTTGATCGCCACTCTTTGCCTTCCTACGAGTGCACTTCTTTTGATGCTACTACTTGGGTGGAACACTTAAAATCTTTGCATGATGTTATTCATAATAAGCTGCAGGTGACATCCGAAGAATACAAGGCGAGCGCCGACAACCATCGGCGCGATTTGTCTTTTTCGGAAGGAGATTGGGTGCTGGTTCACTTTAGAAAGGAAAGATTTCCCAGTGGGACTTACTACAAGCTCCGACAGCGTCGTTTCGGTCCTTTTCAGGTAAGGAAGCGGTTGGGTGAGAATGCCTACCTTGTTGATCTACCCTTGGAATTCGGCACATCACCGATTTTCAATGTGGCGGACCTATGCCTTTTCCATGGAACCCCACCCGCCGCGCTTGTGCCACCACCTACCTTGGAGCCCGGGGCGACCGCGGGTTTTCAACCGTCCTTCACGCCTACCACGGAGGAGATCGATCAGGTACTTGACGTTCGGGAGTTCCAGACTCGTGCAGGAGTTTACCAGCGCTACTTGGTTACTTGGAGGGGAAGGGACATCTTGGACAGCAGTTGGGTCAGCGCCCGAGAGCTTCAGCGTCGACGCCCAGACCTCTCCGTTGCGGTCATTAGCTCAGTCTCTCCGGAGTCGAGTTCTCTCAACCCCGGGGGAACTGATGAGACCTTGTCGGCGGCACGTTAGTGCCGTCTCGTCACGTGTTGTCTCGTCTTTATTTACTTTCGATATTGTCGCAGTTATGCTCTTGTATTGTCATTTATTTCCTGTCATGTACGTTTATGTTTAAATTTCTTGTATTGTGACCCGGCGCGTGAGACTGACCGCCTCACGTGACACTGAGTGGATCGGTCCGGTTTGGAATGTGCGGGCGGGTCGTATTGTTATTTGTCTTTCATAAAATAATCTTGCTGAAATAATCTCTTTTCAAATTGAGGGGAAAAGAGGAGAGGCTTATAAATAGCCTTCTTATTGAAGGAAAACCCTAGGCAGCGAAGGAAATACCGAGAGATCGAGTATTCTCTCTCGGTGGAATCCCGCCGCCAAGCCTCTTCCCGCATCGGCGCCTCCCGAGCCATCTCCTTTGCGTCGAACGACAACAGCACCCCGGCCTTTCCCCCCTGCTATTTCCCGAGCTCCAGTCTTCCCGCCTCCCGCTTACGCATCCCGAGCGGTTCTCCCCAGCACCGATCGGCAACAACAACCCCAGTTTTCCCCTCTCGCTACTTCCCCGAGCTCCAAACCTCCGCATCACACTTACGTCCACCGCGCCGACAACCCTCCCGCAACCTTCCACCATCCAGCGCCCTCCCTCCAACAACCATCCAGCAACCTTCCACCATCCAGCGCCTACCTCCAGCAACCATCCAACAACTTTCTTCCATCCAACCACCTTCCTCCAGCCATCCGAGGCAACCTCCATCCACTGCTCCATTTACCTTCTGCGACCGAAACGTGAAGGATCGACAAATCTATTGCGAGAAAGCCCTCGGTGAGATCTCTCCTTTCACCTTCCCTCAATCTTTATTTTACTAGCGTTTATTATGATAACTTTCAGCAAGATTGTTTCATCCTTGAGTAGCATGCGCTCGCCCTAAGCATTCCTCGCCGCTTGTTCATTTTTTATTATGTTGGAAACGTTCTACACAATTTAATTTGTGCCCCGTTAAGCTACTGCTAGACTTAGGAATTTCGAAGCCAATGTTTGCATCACCGGAGGATCAAGGCAGGATGCTGGCATGCATCCAGAAGAACGTGGACATCTTCCCATGGAGCGTCGCGGAGATGTCGAGGGTTGACGCGGATGTGGCTTGCCACTGCCTCAACTTGGACCCGGGAGCACGCCCCGTTCAGCAAAAGAAGAGGTCCACGGCGGACAAGCTGGCCGAGCCCATCAGGGAGGAGGTGGCAAAGCTTCTCAAGGCCGGCTTCATATCTGAGATCCAGTACCCCGGCTGGATCTCTAACGTAGTCATGGTTAAAAAGGGAGACGATCGGTGGCATATGTGTATCGACTTCTGTTTGCTTAATAAATCTTGTCCTAAGAACTGTTATTCCTTGTCACGGATCGACGCACTGATTGACTCAGCAGTTGGTTTTTCTGTAATGAGTTTTCTAGATGCATTTCAGGTTATCATCAAATCAGGATGCACCCCCCGGACGTCAAGTATGTCTCGTTCATCACGGGGGATGGATGCTACTGCTATAAAATGATGCCCTTCGGGCTGAAGAATGCGGGGGCGACCTTCCAGAAAATGATGGATAGGGTCTTCAAAGAACAGAAGGGGAGGAACCTTCAGGTGTACGTAGATGATCTCATGATCAAGAGTCAGGATGTGGACTCTCACCTCCAGGACCTAGAGGAGACCTTTGCTACCCTGCGCAAGTACAAGATGTGGTTGAACCCCCTGACGTGTGTCTTCGGGGCTAGCAGGAGAAAGTTCTTGGGGCACCTCCTCACCCCTGCAGGGGTCGAGCCGAATCCTAATAAGGTTAAGGCTATCATGGAGCTGGGGTCGCCGCGGAATACTAAGGAGGTGCAGCGGCTGACGGGGAAGCTGGCAGGGCTAAGTAGGTTCCTCTCCCGGGCTGGGAAGAAGTGCTCCCCCTTCTTCAAAACACTGAGGGGGGGTCAAAAATTCGAGTGGACGAAGGAGTGCGAGGAGGCATTCCAGGCCCTTAAGATGCAGTTGACTCGGGCCCCATTGCTCCAAGGGCCAAAGGAGAGGGAGGACCTGTTTTTGTATCTCGGGGTCGGGGCGGAGGCCTTAAGCTCTGTCCTAGTACGTGAGGAGGGGAAGAAGCAGCTCCCTATATATTACGTGAGTCGGGTCCTGAGGAAGGCCGAGCTCCGGTATCCAATTTTGGAGAAGCTGGCCTTCGCTCTGGTCATCTCAGCCCGAAGGCTGCAACCCTATTTCCCGGCACACTCAATCTGAGTGGTGACTGACCATCCCCTCCGCAACATCTTTGAGGGGGTGGAGCATTCTGGCAGGCTGGCCAAGTGGTCGGTAGAGCTGAGTGAGTTCGACGTCTCCTTCGTCCCCCGCCTCTCGATCAAAGCTCAAGCGATGGCTGACTTCTTGGCCGATTATGCGATTGAGGTGGCGGAGGAAGAGCTCACTCGTCCGACTCCTTGGAAGGTGAATGTAGATGGCGCCTCGGGGAGGCATTCCCTAGGAGTGGGGGTGATCTTGGAGAGCCCCCAGGGGACTAGAATTGAGAAGACGGTGGTAGTGCACTTCCCCATCACCAACAATCAGGCCGAGTAAGAGGCCGTGATAGCAGGGCTGCGCCTGGCCAGGGAGCTGGGGGTGTTGGACGTGGAGGTCCTTACTGATTCCATGGTGGTAGCATCTCAGATCAACGGGGAGTTCGAGGTGAGAGAGCCTACCCTGAGGCTATACTTAGCCAAAGTAAAGGGGGTCATTAGCACATTTCAAACATTTTCCATCCAGCACGTGCCCCGGGAGGAGAATGAACAGGTCGATCAGCTAGCGAAGCATGGTCCTCGGGTAGGGGGTACCATCACCGAACTATTCTGCCCTTCCATCGAAGAGGGAAAGCTCATGGAGATAGATCAGCGATCCTCGTGGATGGACTCGGTCACAACTTTCCTTTCCACGGGAGACTATCCGGAGTGGGTGGACAGGAAGAAGCTCAAGTACAAATCGGCGTACTACCTCCTCCGGGACGGGCAGTTGTACAGGAAGACTCTCTCGGGGATGTTGGCTCGTTGCGTGGATGAGGGGGAAGTACAAAGAATCTTGGAGAAAGTCCACTCCGGGGAGTGTAGGAGTCACTGCGGGAGCCGGACCCTGGAAGGAAGGATCGTCGGGCAAGGGTATTTCTGGCCCACCCTGGGCCGCGATGCGACAGAGTTCGCAAGAAGATGCCACAAGTGTCAGCTGTTTGTCCCCCTCCAGCTACAGCCGACTCAGCGACTCAAGAGTATCAAGCCCCCTGGCCCTTTGCCATTTGGGGAATGGATTTGGTTGGACCGTTCCCCCCAGGCCAGTGGGCAGAGAAGGTTCCTACTGATGATGATCGATTATTTCTCCAAGTGGTTGGAGGTGAAGGAGCTGGCCAAGGTGACTTCCCAGGTCATCAGGAACTTCGTTTAGGGGGAGATCATCTGTCGTCATAGGCTGCCCCAGGCCATTGTCACGGACAATGGGCCCCAGTTCGCCAGCGCGGAGTTTACCAGTTTCTGCGAGCAACTTGGGATCGACCTCAGGTTCGTCTCGATCCACCACCCCAGGAGCAACGGGCAGGTGGAGGCCGCGAAAAAAATCATCGTTAACCTCCTAAAGAAGAAAGTGGAAAATCTGAAGGGGAGCTGGGTGGAGCAGCTTCCTGCGGTTCTCTAGGCCTTGAGGACCACCCCCAACACGGCTACAGGAGAGACCCCCTTCAAGCTCTCTCGTGGGTGTGAGGCAGTGCTCCCCGTAGAATTTGAAGTTCAAACACCTCGAGTTGTTGCGGCCGGGGAAGGCATGGAAGAATGGCAGGCTGAGAACGAGGAAGAGCTGCGGCTCTCCCTTGACATGGTGGAGCTACGTGACCTCTCCGCCGTCCGGCAAGAAGAGGTGAAGAGAAGAATGGCTAAGTACTTTGACAAGCACGTCAGAGTCACACAGTTTCTGGAGGGGGACTTGGTGCTGAAGAAGGTGGATGCAGCAGGGAGGTCGGCAACCGTGGGGAAGCTCAACCCCGGCTGGGAAGGGCCATTCATTGTAAAAGAGGCATTGAAATCAGAAGGGTATCGACTTCAAAATGTGGAGGGCGAGACTCTGAGTCTCACCTGTAGTGGTGATGACTTGAAGCACTTTTTTCCTTAAAAACATGTAAGTGGTGCTTTGATTTTTTAATAAAGTTCTTTAACACATCAGTGCTGTCGCAATAAGTTTGCATGAAGAAGTGAAGTATACTTAAACCCCAAGCAGATCCCGTTGTCAGACTCTCACCTAGCTGGCAGGGCTGGAAGTCACTCGGTGTCATCCTTGGACCCCGAGCAAATCCCGTTGTCAGGCACTCACCTAACAGGCAGGACTGGAAGTCACTCGGTGTCATCCTTAGACCACGAGCAGATCCCGCTGTCAGGCTCTCACCTAGCTGACAGGACTGGATGTCACTTGATGGTGTCAACCTCCGGACCCCGAGCAGATCCCGCTGTCAGGCTCTCACCTAGCTGGCAGGGTTGGAAGTCACTCGGTGTCATCCTTAAGCCCCGAGCAGATCCCGCTGTCAGGCTCTCACCTAGCTGACAGGGCTGGATGTCACTTGATGGTGTCAACCTCCGGAACCCGAGCAGATCCCGCTGTCAGGCTCTCACCTACTTGGCAGGGCTGGAAGTCACTCGGTGTCATCCTTAGCCCCGAGCAGATCCCGCTGTCAGGCTCTCACCTAACTGACAGGGATCGATGTCACTCGATGGTGTCAACCTCCGGACCCCGAGCAGATCCCGTTGTCAGGCTCTCACCTAGCTGACAGGGCTGGATGTCACTTGATGGTGTCAACCTCTAGACCCCGAGCAGATCCCGCTGTCAGGCTCTCACCTAGCTGGCAGTGCTGGAAGTCACTCGGTGTCATCCTTAGGCCCCGAGCAGATCCCGATGTCAAGCTCTCACCTAGCTGACAAGGCTGGATGTCACTCGATGGTGTCAACCTCCGGACCCCGAGCAGATCCCGCTGTCAAACTCTCACCTAGCTGGCAGGGCTGGAAGTCACTCGGTGTCATCATTGGACCCCGAGCAGATCCCGCTCTCAGGCTCTCACCTAGCTGACAGGGCTGGAAGTCACTCGGTGTCATCCTCTGGACCCCGAGCAGATCCCGTTGTTAGGGTCTCACCTAGCTGGCAGGGCTGGAAGTCACTCGGTGTCATCCTTAGACTCCGAGCAGATCCCGCTGTCAGGCTCTCACCTAGCTGACAGGGCTGGTTATCACTCGATGGCGTCAACCTCTGGACCCCGAGCAGATCCCGCTGTCAGGCTCTCACCTAGCTGACAGGGCTGGAAGTCACTCAGTGTCATCCTTAGACCTCGAGCAGATCCCGCTGTCAGGCTCTCACCTAGCTGACAGGGCTGGATGTCACTCGATGGTGTCAACCTCCGGACCCCGAGCAGATCACGCTGTCAGGCTCTCACCTAGCTTGCAGGGCTGGAAGTCACTCGGTGTCATCCTTGGACCCCGAGCAGATCTCGCTGTCAGGCCCTCACCTAGCTGGCAGGGCTGGAAGTCACTCGGTGTCATCCTTAGACCACGAGCAGATCCCGCTGTCAGGCTCTCACCTAGCTGGCAGGGCTGGATGTCACTCGATGATGTCAACCCTTAGACCCTGAGCAGACCCCGCTGTTAGGCTCTCACCTAGCTGACAGGGCTGGATGTCACTCGATGGTGTCAACCTCCGGACCCCGAGCAAATCCCGCTGTCAGGCTCTCACCTAGCTGGCAGTGCTGGAAGTCGCTCGGTGTCATCCTTGGATCCCGAGAAGATCCCGCTGTCAGGCTCTCACCTAGCGGGCAGTGCTGGAAGTCACTCGGTGTCATCCTTAGGCCCTGAGCAGATCCCGCTGTCAGGCTCTCACCTGGCTGACAGGGCTGGATGTCACTCGATGGTGTCAAGCCCCGGACGCCGAGCGAATCCCGCTGTCAGGCTCTCACCTAGCCGACAGGGTTGGAAGTCACTCGAGGAAGTCCGACACTCTCCAGATAGTGTCTAGCAAGCTTGTCTCTTCTTCTAAGATTTAGAGAGGAGTGTTCGGCATAGGCAAGTCCAGGCTCGCCAATTTAGCTCGGCCTCGGCAGAAGGGTGGCGAGCCAGGCCCTTGGACCTCGCTGAAGGGAGGTAGATCCCGCCAGGACACTTCGCCCCCCACTTTGTTTTACTTGGGAAAAGATTGTGAATTTGGTCTTATATTGATAAGGTTATGGGCAGCTCGCAAGCGAGCTGTGGCGAATCCTGAGAATCGGCGAACTCTAAAAATACGCTCTCAGGGGCGAGTCCTAACAACTGTCCTACTCGCAAAATCTATCTACGCGAGGTCGCTGGGGGAAGTGCTCGCAGGCAAACAGGGCACAACAGAGAAATCCGGAAAGAAAACAAAAAAATATATATATATATAATACTATTGTTATGGTGGACACAGAAGGTATCAAAAATGTTCTTTCATTAAGTAATGATATTTACAGATCGAGCTCGCCTCGGCGAGATTACAAAAAAGAGGAAGAAGAAATTTGCAGGATTAGCCCTTGCCCCCTCGCCGGACTGGTGACCATCCCCCCCCTCCACCGGGCAGATCCGGAAGTCCTTCCCGAACAGCGCGTCAAGGCTATCTTCCTTCTCGCTTGGCGGTGTCGCCGGGAACAAGCTCGGCATCAGGCCTCGGGCTGAGATCTCCTCGCATCCCTCCACCAGCATTCTAGTGTCCATCTGGAGGGTGCATTCGGCGGCCTGGATGGAGTTGATCCGCAGCCTCTCGACGAGGTCGGCCTCGCCGAAGATCCTGGGGCTCTTGTAAGAGAAGCCGGGCTCGACGTCGCGAGCCAGGAAGAAGATCTCCGCCTGGCGGCGGACCTCGCGGCTGAGGCTCGTGTTCTCCTCCGTCAGCTTCGCGTTCGCCCCCTCCAGCTCGGCAAAGGCGGGCGCGTAGCTGGCCGATCTCCTCTTCCTGCCCCGCAGCGCGAGCTCGCAACTCCCCGGCAGCCTTGGCATCCTGATAAGGAAGTGTATCAGCAACAACTACAAAGACAAAATCCTAAGGGAAAAAGATAGGCAACAGCTTGATGATTACCAGTCCGTCGGCGGCCTGGGTAAGAAGTTTCTCGGCAATGCCGAGCTGCCTCGCCAAGTCGACGGTCTTGTCCTTGGCGACGTCGCGCGCTTGCTCGGCCTTCTGGAGGAGGTTCGCCAGGTTGAAGCTGCGGCAGACAACCATGTGGTGGAGCTCCATTGCCCGCATATGCGCCTGCAGGCCCTCATGGCCCAGCGGCCGCAGGGAGACGCCCTTGTAGGTCTCGACGTCCTCGCGGCCATAGAGGTCGAAGCCAAGGGCGTAGGCGTGACCGATGGCGGGCTCGCGGTCAGCCCAGGAGGGGTGGAGGGTAGATATGGAGAGCCGATGGGCCGCCTCATCCTACTGGACCATCGGCTCGCACGCCAAGTCTTTCCACCTCCCCCCAAAGCCGAAGAGGGGGTGTTCTTTCGGCGGGGAGGGCTCGCGAGCCGCCTTCTTTGTCACGGGAGGAGCAGAGGTCGTCGTGGGGGGAGCAGGGGTCTCGGCAACTTCCTTCCCCTTGCTGGTGATCTCCTTGAGCGGGCTCTCTGGCGACCTGTCGGGAATGACCTCCGACGAGCTCATGTACTTGGGGATTTGTTGATGTTGTTGTTGTTGTTTTGTCCACGGAGCCAGCACGGCTCTCCTCATCTTTTTTGGTGGTTGTTGGTGATGGGGCGAGCTCGAACTCGCGAGCTTAGCTCGCTTCTTGTCGGACGAGGGCTTGGAGAAAGCCGCCTCGTCTCGACAGGCCGCCGCCGCCGCCTTCTCGCGGGCGAGAGGGTCCGCATACAACCCCTAGTCCGCAAGCGGCGGGTTCACGGGGATTAGTCACTCCCCTGCAAGGAAAAACTTCGAAAAGTTAGAAGATTTTCAACGGCAATATGGCGAGCTCGGAAATGAGGAGAGGACAATACCTTCGCCGGGCAGAAGGGGGCGGAGCGCGTCAAGACACCTTCGCAGGAAAGCGACCTCAATGTCCTTGTGGAGGAAGAATTTGTGGAGGTCGGCGTCGTTGCCGGACACGGCCAGCGGGCGGTATACCTCCTCGCCTTTTTGCTGGGGGGAGAAGGGGATGTTGCCGAGATCGCCCTTGATGAAGGCGATCTTGGTCATCCAGTTATGGTGTTTGTTTGCGATCTCGCGAACCTTGATCAGCGAGCCCATGAAGTAGGCAACGTCGTCCGGCGTCGCCTTGTAGGAGAAAAGCTTCCTGAACACCGTCAGGTTGAACTCAATCCTCTCTCGGCGGAGGTAGCTCGCATACGCCACCATCATGGCGATGCCGTTTGAATTCAGCTGCGCGTCCACCGCGCCATAATATTTCAGAATCTGGCGGATCTCCGGCCAGAGGGGAAGGCGCAGCCCCACCTCAAAGTGAGATATGGGGAAGGCGAGCTCATCATCATAGAAGGAGTTGATGGCCTCCCCCTCCCTCGGCTGGCGCGCCTCGAAGCCCGGCGGAACGTGGTCGTCGACAAATTCCGCGAGCTCTGCCTCGATGGTGCTCCCGTCGAAGAAGCAGTAATCTCTGAAGTGTTGGGCACACTTGGTGCGGCCATCAGCGTCAGGATTGGTTTTGCCCATGCTCGCAAGAGGGGTGGAGCGCGAGTCGGAAAGAGGAAAAGCGCACGAAAAGAGAGAAAGAGTGAGCAGTTAAGGCAGTGGTCCGGGGGTTGGTGAAGGGGGGGCCTAGTTATAGAAAAAGTAATCCGGGGGCCAAGCTGTCCAATCGGCCCAGCTCGCCATCCCAGCTCGCCAACCACCAGCTCGCCGACTTCTGGAGCGTTCCAACCAAGGCCAAGTCAAATGAGAAGCAATATAATTACGACACATTTAAGAATGTTTGAAGTTATTTATTACAGCAATCTAGTGCAGGAACAAAGAAGCGGGGCGCGCGGGCAGGGGGGATCAGGAGGCGAGTACCGGTCGGCTCGGCAAGGGAGCCGTCTTCTATCTACCCCGGCCTCGCATCCCCCGTCCCCCAGATTGTCGCGCGTGGAGGAGCTCGTCAATCCTCCCTGAATTCCTCTGCGCCACCGAGAGGCCGTCGTCTATCTCATCCAGGAGCCGGGAAGGAGACGTCATCTCGCCAGCTTGGCCGCTTCGCACCTCGTCAGCGAGACGCGCGTAGTCGCGTTGTAACGACTCGTTGACTTCCTGCACCTCGTGCAGCCCGCATACCAGTTTCTTGAAATGCTTGACCCCCCTCCTCGTTAGCTCGCCTTGCTCCACATCGGGGCCCAGCTAAGAGCCCAGCGAACTCGGGGAGGGGAGGGGAGAGTAATGGACTGCCCGCGAAGATTCCTCGGCAGCGGATTGGCTGGGGGGAGCTGTGAAGACAGAAGCATTTTGTAAGGGGAGGTGTGCTGGGAAATCGCATGACAAGAATCCGAGGCCAAATTTACCTGACGAGCTTGGCAACTCAAAGGAGGTGCGGGGAGGCACAAACCTCAGGTCCTTCCCGCGCCCTGGGCCGCGCGTTCCCGGAGAGAGAAGCTCAAATACCGGGATGGGGAAGGTTTTCGGACCCGCCCCCGAGGTCACAACAGCTCGCTGAGGGGAGGGGGCGCGCACCGGCAAGTTCGGCTTCTGCGAGCTCACCCCCAAGGTCCCAAAGGGAGGTGACGGATCCCGCGGGCGATTTTCCGGAGTTCTGAGTCGCGAGTCCTCAGGTGTGGTCTTGGCTCGCGGGGTGGTGTCTCGCGTCGCGGCGCCCCCCATGCCATCAGGTTGGCTGTCCGGGCCGTCGCAGATTATGACAATGTTCTTGCCCTTTTCTGGGGCAGGCAAAGTGGAGGAGCCGGTCCCGTGCTCCAAGGTGGTTCTCAGATCATCGTAAATAGATTCAGTCGCTTGAGGAAACGACTTCACCCTGTTGGAGCTGGGCTCAGCAGAGCCGGCCTGCGGGACAGCGGGCGGAACCGCAGTCAGGGCAGCTATGCGAGCAGCTGAGACCTGGCGAGCTCGGTTAAGGCGCTCCTGGATCTCCTTGGGGATCGACATCTCGGCAGGGCTATAACAAAGGGAATGGCAAAAGTCAGGCAGGTATGCAAGTGTGTATATATAGCCGCAGGTGGACCCCACCCGAAGATTCCCTCCAATCCGCCCCGCACTCGCCGAACACTTGGGGTTGGATGTTTCTTTCCGAGCTTTGTCAAGCTCAAAAAGAGCGGGGATTGTGTACAACCCCGTATCCGGCGAGTGGGGTGAACCAGGAACCAGACCGGCCGGCTCAAATCACCCAGGCCCCAGGCGAGCTCGGCAGAGAAACCCGAGCCCGAGCTCGGCATTCGTCGATTGCGAGCTCGGCATTCGCCGAGCTAAGCCAGGAATCGTCGAGCTGAGCCCGACTAATGGAGGGCGACCGATGGGGAAGCTCGTCGTCCCAGCTCGCGCTCACGCAAAGGAGCTCGGCAACAGCGAGCGAGCCGGATTTTCAGGGGTGGTCAGCTCCCCAGCTCGCCCATATCTAAGAGGTACTTTTTTACTGTTTTGCCCCCGTCGGTCTGCCCATAGCCCTTCAAAACAGCAGATTCTGGCTGTTGGCAGACCCAGCCAAGGGTATTTTGGTAACTTCAGGCCAGTTCTGTTTGATTATTGGCAGTTCGAATTCTGAAAACTATAAATATGACCCAAGGGGTACCCCAGAAAGCATGTTGTCAGTTCCCTCTTGCTCCATCTCTCAAGTGCTTTCCGAGGATACCTTAGCTCGGCCTTTGGCTAAGGAAGGGAAGCACTCTAAGATCTTTCGGGTGTGTGGTGGGTCCTCCCCGCCGAGCCATTGGGTCAGTTCTTTCTTGTCTCCCTTGTTGTTTTGCTTGCAGGAGCGAAGTAGGTGTGCGACCACCCCTTCCCCGAGGGTGAACTCTACAGGAGACCGATTTTCGGTTTCAATAGTTCTGTTGTGTTTACATGTGCTGTAAATAATATCTGGTCTGCAATCTAGTGTGTGTAAATTCTAAGTCAACTGCAATTATTTAAGAAGAATTTTTAATTCTCTGTTCACCCCCCTCTAAAGAATTCTCAGAGGATTTCTACAATTGTTCACACTTTCAATTGGTATCAGAGTTAGGTTGATCAAATAAAGATTAAGACCTTGATCACAAAGATCTGAACAGTTGTAAAGATTACACATATATATATGAAAATCTATTTTCAAAATGTCTTCAAATAATGTCAAAGAATTTACATCTACCAGACCTTTAGTGTGTAACTGAGAGAAGTTCACACTGGAAGGCCAAAATTAAGTTGTACATGAATTCTATTGATGAGGGTATATTTGGTTCTATTTTTTCAAGACCACATATGTCATATATAAATGATGTAGATGGCAACACCACATCAGAACATGTGTCAAGATCTCAATTGACAGATGAAGAGAAGAAAGTGAAGGGCTGGGATGCAAAGGCCACGAACATCCTAGTCTCAACAATGTCAGATGAGATTTTCTAGAAAGTTGTTGATTGTCAGTCAGCCGAGGAAATTTGCGAGTCAATGTCTAGAATTGTTGATGTAAGCTCAGATGAAAGAAAGGATAAGAGATCCTTTCTCATATCCCAATATGAGAATTTCCAGAAGAAAGCTGTAGAGACAGTGGCTAAGATGTATGAAAGGTTCAGTATCATTGTCAATGAACTGAAACGACTGAACAAGGAGATCTCACTCATTGAGATCAATGACAAGCTTCTCATGTGCTTCCCAAACACTTGAGATTCAAGAATCTGGGTCATTAGAGAGCCCAGATGGCACAGGAAAATCACTATTAATGTCGTGTTAGGCAAGCTCAAGTCCTATGAACTCCTATTAAAGAGTAGGTCTGAGTCAGAAGTAAAGGACAAACTCTCTACTCCTAGAGAGAAGTCCACTGCTCTGAAACCTGCTGATGGAGAACCTTCCACTTCTAAGAAGAGATGTTCCAGTCTAAGATGTTTAAAAGATGGGTAAAAGCAGAAGACTTGAGAAGATGAAAAAAGAGTTTCAATAAACCCAAGTTTGACAAGACTCCAAGAAGGAGGTTATCTGCTTTCCCTGCAGAAAACCAGGTCAAATTGTTGATCAATGTCCTAAAGAAAAGGACAAGACCAGCAAGAAGGAGCACAAGAAGCAGCCCTTCAACAAGAGGGATAAGAAGAAAGGAAGAGGATTCATAGCAAAAACCTGGAGTAACTGGTTCAGAGTCAAGCTCTTCATCAGAAAGTGAAGATGAAGTTGTTGCTGAAAAAGTATGTCTAATGACTTTGGGAAACAATTCAGAGGATTAAAAAGATCAGGTATCATATTTTGATATTGATTTTTCATCTGATGATTTTGAAAAATGTTTCAAGATTTTTGTAGAGACCACATAATAGACGAGAAGCAAATTCAACAACTAAGAAAGGAACTACATGAAATAAAAAGTAAAAAATCACTACCATGTAAACTATAGTTTGAGGGTTGAATGAGGTAGATTAATAAAACTAATAACAAATTTAACTGCACATAATAAAATACAGAAAAATGAGCTAAAAAAGGCAAAGGTGTTTGAGGACTCCTTAAATAGAAGTCATCAACAGCTCAAAACATTAATGAAAATCTAAATAAAAGATTTAATCACCTGAGATTGGGAGCTAACCCTATCAGCTCAGAAAAAATCTTCCAGCACACCTACAGGGAAGAATCTTGTATCCCTCATTATGGGTAAAGATAATAAACCAATTATAATCTCAGATGATGACTCAATCCACATCATAACAGATGATGAATATGAAAAGATTACTGTTTTTAACAAAGTTCACATCAATGTAAGGGCATTATGGGAAAGAACCAATAAAACATAAAGAAATAAGGAATAAAAATTCTGCTCACTGGAAACATGCATCGACACAACTCTATGGATACGTCGAATTCTAGTCAACGTAGACATGCGTCTGCGTCGACAACATATCAACACAACTCGCTATATACGTCAACCTCAAATCGACGCAACCAGAAAGTTGCGTCGAGTCTAAGTCAAAGCAACTTCCCAGTACAGAATCCAAATGGATTTCATACAACCAAGTTTTCAAGTTATCATCAGTACAAACTCAAATGCAAAGATTATTTCAGATATGCTCATAGTGTTGAAAGTTGTTGGTTTGATAGAGCAGCACAATTTAATTCAAAAGGGTATCATGAAAGACCTTCATATACTTTCATCACCTTATATAATGGAAAAAAGAGCAATAGGCTCAAGGTAATCTAGGTTCCAACTAATGTTTAGTTTCCTGTGTAGTTAAAAGACTATCTTTCCACAAGCTAACTACAGTATTTGGGCAATGGATGCTACAGGTGATGCGGGACGGCGCGTAGGATTTGTGCGTCTGTCGGTTTTTCTACGAAACCCTAAATGTGTGCAATGAATAATTGAATTTTTAAATATATATATATAACATAATTATACATATGTATTTTACTTGTTTGTTTGCATGCAATGCATCTGCGTAGTGGTAGGTTAGTGAGTATGAGTTCACAACACCACAATTCACCAACTAAACACCCTCACGAGCTAAACTCAGAGATGTGTCGAGTTGATCGTAGTCAACCGAGTCGTGGAAAAGGGAATGAACCACCCCCGTGGATTCTACCTTTCTCCCACCAAATAGCGTTATTAACTGAGAGCGTCTACCAAATTAGAGGATTTGAAAACTATAGTGTTAGGATGAATAGTTTAAAAGTACCCCCTTGATCGTCAATGTCACCTTCAATTCAAGATGAACATTATGTCTGTCAACGTCATGAAGACCCACCACACTACGTAGAAAAACCTACATTTAGGGTTTCCTAGAAATAGCCGACAGACGCGCAAACCCTACGCGCCGTCCTTCATCAATTTTGGTATCAAAGCAAGGTTCTGAAATTTTTTAAGTTTCGGAATCCACCCTGCGTCGAATAGGAACCCCGCATAAAAATTTATTTTTCAGAAAAAAAAATTAGCATAATCATACAACTGCATTTTACTTGTTTGTTTGCATGCATCTGTGTAGTGGTAGGTTAGTGAGTAAGAGTTCACAACACCACAATTCACCACCTGAACACCCTCACGAGGTAAACTAAGAGATGTGTCGAGTTGACTGTGGTCAACCGAGTCGTGAAAAAGAAGGGAATGAAACACCCCCGTGATTTCTACCTTTCGCCCACCAAATAGCGTCATTAATCGAGAGTGTCTACCAAATGAAGGAAGGATTTGAAAATTTTAGTGTTATGATGAATAGTTTAGAAGTACTCCCTCGAGCCTTCAATGTCACCTCCAATTCGAGATAAACATTATGTTTGTCCACATCACGAAGACCCACCACAGTACGTAGAAAATCCTACATTTAGGGTTTCCTAGAAATAGCTGACATGCGCGTAGACCCTATGTGCCGTCCTACATCACCAAACACCTGACCGAACACAAAGAAAATTGCTTGGAAAAAGCATCATAAGAGATGAAAATTTTAAGACAATTCTCGACGTTACGTCATGAAAGAACCCGCCAACCCAACAGTTCATCTCAAAACCCAGGTGTTGAGATGAAGGGTGGCGGGGTACATGAACACGGAGGGGAGAAAGCTGCAGGCAGTGTGGGGTCAAACACGGTCCCACATACATGTGACCTGCTGGATAATTTAATCTCAACACACCGCCGCAGCAGGACAACCTCGCTCTGATACCATGAAAGAACCTGCCAACCCAACAGTTCATCTCAAAACCCAGGTGTTGAGATGAAGGGTGGCAGAGTACATGAACACGGAGGGAAGAAAGTTGCAGGCGGTATGGGATTAACCCCAACCACAGGCCCGCAGGGATATTCCGACAGAGGGCCCACCGGGGTCAACACCCAGACCTGGAACGCGGTGGGGAAGCCAAACACGGTCCCACATACACGTGACCTGCTGGATAATTTAATCTCAACACATCGAATGGAAGTCGACGTAGCATCGACTTCAACTCAACACAGCATCCAGAGAGAGTCTGATAAGGAAAGTTCACAGTTACGTTGAGTTTAACTCGACGTAACGTCGACTTGATAAAAGCTCAAGGACTATCTCTTACCTAAATTACATGGACAACCCTAATTTCAGGCGTATTGGCTTATATACCAGAAATTATTTATTCGGACGTTGAAAACTCATCATCTTCCCCTCTCTCTACTCCTTCGCTTCCACTGTCTCTCGTGTTTGCTAAGAAGTTTCACAGGAAGTGTGATGGCGCCAAAGACAAATTCAGGGTTCAGCGTCGACCTTGAGTCTTTCAATGCAGTCGTCGAAGTGTTTCAAGACATTCTCAAAATATTTACTGAGTTGGGTCTGAACAAAATCATCTTTATATAGTGTAGACTATATGAAGCTGAAATTAAAGAGTTTATTGGGAATGTTCATTGTGAGGATGAAGGTTCATTAGAGGGAATTATCGATGAACAAGAGGTACACATAACTGCAGGACTGATATAGAAAACCTTCGACCTCTTGCCAGGACCAGAGTCTGCAGAACTATCAGAAACAGAGATCAAAAAGGTTTTGAGAATTATGAACTTCACAAAAGACAAAGTCATCAGACTGGAGAAGACAGACTTTTTTCAAGAATATTAGTTCTTAGCAGATATTGTGGGAAAAGTACTGATGTGCAAAACTTCAGCACATGATCCAATACCTAAAGCTCAACTGCAATTGATTGGAGTTCTAGTGTTGAAGAAAAATGTCAACTTAGGGGACTGTCTAATGAAACTCATTTCACATAAATACAAACAAAATGAGCATGCTTATATGACTCTTGGGAGTCAAATATCGTTTCAAAACATTCCTCATTTTTGCATATCCAAAGGAATACCAATCCCCACTAGAAAGAAGATAACCATAGCTCTCTTCTCTAGATGCACCAGGCAAATCACCAAGCTTGGATCCGAAAAGGAATCTTCTTCTACATATTCTCCATAGGAAGATACTTCTTTCTCCATCTGTCCTGAACAAATCCTAGCACCACTCCTGGCATCCACTCCTGTACCTACTTCACCTGTTCCAGCCCCTTCACACACCCCAACACCACAGTCATTCCCTACTAAGATCTTCCACCTGCTACACCAACAACATCTCCCACCATCTCTTCCTCCATTATAACCCAAGCAGTCTGATTCGCCTGCAACACAATATCATCAATGCTCAATTCACATATCTCATAAATCCAAACCACAGTGGACAATACTCATTCCCAGTTAGATATGATAACAACTTTTACACAGTACCTTCAGGCAATGGTCTCCTCTTCCTCAATTAGAAGATCATGCTTAACCTCTCTTGCTTATGTGGTCAAGAAGGGGGAGAGTTGGGAGGAAGAAGAGGAAGCAGATGAGGTGACATCCTCTCCACACTGTCGAGATCCTCTCAAAATTGTTGTAAATGAGAATGTTCTGACAGAAACAAAAATTTCAAATGCACCAAACAAGGGGGAGATAGGAAAGTCTTCAGTACAAATCTGCATCAGTCCAAGGGGAGATAGTTGCTTCTCCATCGCAAGAGAAATCAGGGTTGAAGATGAAGAGGAAGAAGAGGAGGCACTGGTGTTCTCTAAGAGGGCAGTAAATGATAAAAAAAACTTTAAAGGGAAAGCAACTGCAGTCATTCAAGAAAAGGAAGCTAGCAGTTGTAGGCAGTACTCAGCTAGTTGAAGAGCTGCCAGTTTTAGGAAGTACTCAGCCAGCTGAAGAGGTTTTTCAAACAAATATAGGAAGCTACAGTGCCACATTACTCTTTCTGCCACATATAATTCCTAACCCTTTAGAGAACCTAGATGTGGTGTATATGGACAAGGGAACCTGCAGGATTTTCCCAATACCACTACCAAAATATCCGGCTGATAAAAGAACAAAGAAACAAAGGCTTGATGCTGCAACACAACTCATCAAAGGCAAGGGTGTGGTGGGATCAGTTAATGAAATAGAAAAAATTAGAAAAAATATTGGGGAACTGAAAAAAAGAAAAATAAAACTAGATGAAGTATATCACAACGCTCAGAGGGACTGGGAGAGGTTAATTTATGTGATAGAATTTCTTAAAAAAGATAAACCAGACTATTGGAGATACAAGAACCTACTTTAGTACTCAGAAATAACCAAAGACATTTTGTTGAAGAAACTCTACGGTTATCTAATAGAGTTTCACTTCTGAATTTCTTCACAAAACAAGTTGATATGTAAGAATATTTGTTTGTTAAAAGTTGCATATACAATTCATTTTGAAGATATATACAGTTGCTACTCATGCTTGTGTCCTTTACATATGTTTATTGAAATTATTCTTTGTACTTCATGTTTTATTTTTGTAAAATCACAATTGAAACTTTATAAATTTTGTTAAGTTAAATAGGAAGAGATTGTTGGGAAAAACTTTTATGATTTAACTTAAAAAGTATATTTAAAGTGATTTTACATCCTGTGTTTATTACTCATGTTGTACAGAGAGTGTAATATGATCATAGAAGTCTTAGAAAGTTAGTATAGTCAAGGACATGAGCTAGACACACTGAATTATAAAAGAAAATCCAGAAAAACAAACATGTGTCGACTAAAAGTCGACACAACATCGATATGATATCAACTGAAACTCAAAGTAACTCCATGTGTCAAGTCGACGCTACTTCAAGACAGAAGTAGACACATGCTTTAATAAGATATCGATGCAACTTTGACAATAGACTTATTTTATACAAAAGCAAGAAGTCGACGTAACTCTTACTTGAAATCGATGTACCGTCGAATACAGTCCAAAATAGAAATTTTAGAGAACTATTTCATTCTTAATCCAAGGGACTTTCATGGAAAAAAATTCAAACAATTCTAACCGTTGAAAGAAGGTATAAAGGAAATATTTCTCTATCAAATTCAGAGATGATTTTAAGGAAAGAATTCGAAGAAGATATCAAAAATTATTGAAGCTATCTTGGAAGAAGATTATGTTATTCCATCTGAAGATATTATTCTAGGAAAGGATAATTCTAAATCATTCAGATGATATAGTCATAGATGAAAAGGAAAAAGAAGAATACAGAACAAGAACAAAAATACAGACAGCCGACTGTTTTTCATCATCTTCATCTTCTTCATACAGTCAATCTTCTCTGCTAGTGCTTCAATAAAGTGCATCAACTAGAATATTCAGAGAAGATCACTGATCCAAGGCTAACAACCTCGATAAATTCACTTTCAGCAAGGGGTTCATCATATTGGAAGATCGGATACACTTAGTGCATAATAGTCCTCAGATTTTTGCTGAGAGTACTCATCTAGAAGAATTTTTTCGTTACAACTTTCTCTCTCAATCTTTTTTTAATTCTCCTGTATTGATTGAGTAAAGAGTTTTTAGAATCACTGTTCAAAGAATTTAGGTTGCGGTTCTGAGAGTCTCTCTGTCAAAACACTCAGTTGGTAGTGGTTCACGATCTCCTTACTAAAATATCTAGTTTTTGGTTCTAAGAGCCTTCTTATCAAAAGACTCAGTCACTGAGATAGTGTATTCCTATCAAAGTGTTAGAAGAGTGAATGTACCTGGATTTTGCGGAATCATTATAGTCTTGGTGTCGTCTTTGTTTTTGCTTTTCTGTGCTTACTTTCTTGTTGTACTGTGTTGTGTTTACCTGTGCTGTAAATAATATCTGGTCTACAATCTGTGTGTGCAAATTCTAAGTTAACTGAAATTTTTTAAGAAAATTTGTTTATTCTTTATTCACCCCTCTTTAGAGAATTGTCAGAGAATTTCTATAACTGTTCACATTTACATGCAGCACAGAACCCCTAACCTGCTCAGTCGATGTTTCACAGTATGGACGGATCACATCAACCTCTGGTACCTCCTGAATCAGAAGATTACCACACCAGTGCAACAGGTCGAAGTTGCTAAACAATTGGGCTATGATTTTTCTATCAAATTCCGCGCTGAATCTCCAGCCGAATCTCCAACCGCACCCAGACTCTGTATTATAACATTTGTAGATTACTTGTTTAGAGGCTATTTCGAGACCAGTATTGAAGGACACTGTCATTGTCGAGCGCGAAGTTGATGTCAACCCACTCCTCCAACTGATTGTTGTAGCGTTATGGGGGGATACCACAACCCGACGGCCATATAGCCTCACATGGAATCGCCTCCACTACAAAGGGCGTTTAGTGCTGTCAGCTTCGTCACATTTCATCCCACGCCAACTCATAGAGTTTTACTTGATCCCGGAGGGGGCCATGTTGGAGCCTTCTGGACATAATGTTGCCTGATGATATCTCTGTATTGGCCCGACATGCTCCAACAGGCCAAAAAAATTGTGAATTCCTGCTTGTCATGCAAGCGTGCAAAGTACGAGGACACTTTTCCTGGGGTCTACTTCAACCCCTCTGTATACCGGTCTAAACTTGGAAGTATATTTCTATGTATTTTAATTTGAAGCTCGCCGACTCCAAGACGTGGGATTGCATTTTAGTAGTCATGGACCGTCTATCTAAATACACCCACATCCTTCTCCTACAACACTCGTTTACCGCACCAGTGGTTGCTGCAACTTTCATTGATGGGGTGGTCCATTTGCATGGGTCTCCACACTCCATTGTGAGTGAATGCGACCTTCATTCCCGAACTCTTTTTGGCAATTGATGCTCAATATGCATAGCAACCAGCTCCATATGAGTACAACTTACCACCCTCGGTCGAACGGGAAATCTAATGTGATAAATCATTTCTTGGAGAGATATCCGCGATGTTTTGTATACGATCATCCACAGGCATGGGTGGATTGGCTTTACTGGGCAGAGTACTTGTACAACACCAATTTCTACACCAGTTCCAGCACCAACCCATTCGAGGAAGTCTATGGACGACCCCCTTCATCCCTCACGCGCACACTTCTCGACGAATGCGACTAGCATCTTTGTTTGATCTGCTCCGCGACCGGGATACAATACTCCTCTAGTTGCGCCAGCACTTTCAACGTGCAGAAGGCCGGATGGTTGCCTTGCCAACCGCCACCACCACGATGTCCAATTCACTGAAGACGATGGCGTGTTTGACATGCTTCGGCCGCATAGCCGGATTTTGGTCACACCGTAGACCCACTCCAAGCTAGCGGCCTTGTCCTACATCCCATTTGAGATTGCTGCATGGGTGGGCACTCAAGCGTATGGCTAGCACCTTCCTCCCTATAGTCGCATCAACCGGGTGTTTCATGTCTCTTAGCTCAAAAAGGGTTATTGGAGACCATTTGGTCGAGGCGTGTATGCCCCCGCCAGCTCCCGGGCTCACCTCGTCAGGCTACCTATCTCAGCTAGTCACAGACACACGCACCATCAATCGAGAGGACTCCTCGGTCGATCAAGTCTTGGTGCACTGCTTTGATCGTTCAGCATCGGAGATCAAATGGGTGGACCGATTTGTTTTTTGTGCTCAGTTTTCGGACTTTTGCTTTCAGGACAAGACAATTCCCAGAGGGCGGTATTGTTACGGACGCAGAGGAAGGAGGGACGTACTCCAATGTGGTAGGAGGGTATACAAGCGCCGCGAAAGGGCTGCTAATGACACGTCAGCGGAAGTAATTAAGGCACATTTGCATCTTTCCTTTTTGTAATCGAACCGGGGCGTGTTATATAAAACCACAGGGGAAATGTAATTGGTATCTTGGATATTATTATGAAATATTGTGAACACTAGAGGTTATTTTTCTCTCTCTTCTGCTCTTTTCACTCAGATTTAGGGTTGTTACCAGTCTCAATTCGGAGCGGAAACAATAAGGGTGGAGAAAGTTTATTACTGTTAACACCTTGGTGGATATGTGGTGGCATGATCTTGTCCATTTGGATTAAATCCAAGGGCGGAGAAGTTAAGTACTTGGGGGGAAATGTTAATATAAGGTCTTCCCCTCTCACCTTTCTTCTCCTCATTCCATCTCCCCCGCCTCTATAATAAGGATTCTACTTTCGCTCTGAATTTCTGAATGTGTCTCCATCTCTTCACCCATTTTCCAAGCTCTACACCATGGAGATAAGGGTTAACCGCATGAATGCAAACAATGAAGTTAAGGGTTAACTCAGGAGGAGGGATGAAACTTTTATCGTAGGTGGGTGTCCTTCGGAGCCCCATAACACAGCTGTTCATGCAACAAATGCCCGGAGGATGGTAAACAGCTAGTAGCCTAGCAATTTTTGCATGTGTCGGGCCCATTATGAAAGAAAGAAAAGCACCATATCATTAACTTCATCGTCTAAAAGAAAAAAAAAATATAGAACATAACATAGGATATTTTAGGACACGAAACATTGATAACATGAATAGCAATATTTTTATGAATATGATTTACCCTATGTCTTCTACAAAGTTTTCTTACAGTACAATTCATTATGAATTCTTTTAGCTCTTCACACATTATTTTAAAGTGCCATGCAATGAATCTGGGCGAGTATGCATCATGGAATGCCTTACCTCGCTTGTGGCAAAATCAACAATGGCCTTAACAATGTTAAGAACCTGGGATTGAGAATTCGTCACGGGGCGATAGAGAACCAGATTGAACTTGATGCTCCTTCCGTTATTCTTTCACACTTGGTCCATAAAATGGCCTATCGTGGAAGTATTAGCTATGGAAGCAAGAAGAGAAATTGAGGTAGAGAAGGGGAGAGGAAGTTAGAGGACTAAGTTAAACTTGCTTAGGCATTTCCTTAACATGGGTATACATACAAACAGCCAAAATTACAAGTGTCCATCATTAGGAAAATAAAAGTAAAAATATTTCAAAAGTCTCGAATGCATCATCAAGCTGCAACGGTCTTCTTTCTTCTTGGAAACAGATGTCCCCGAACCGTAACAGGAGAAATTAATAATATTGGATTTTCCAAATCATTTACACATTGAAAAGTAAAAGCTAATATCCCAAGGAACACCTTTTTTCCTCTACACTTTCTCCAAGACTATCTCCAAGAAGACGAAGATAACATAAAATTTTCTTTATGTCGTAATAACGACAAAGCAATGAAGCATACAAAACAATAAGGAGCATGCTTATAACTAAGAGGAATCGATAAATATGAGTCTACCAAATAATCTTGTGTAGCATGAATATCACCAAGTATCCGATAACAAAGAGAAATCGATAAATATGAGTCTACCAAATAATCTTGTGTAGCATGAATATCATCAAGGATCCAGTAACTCCAACTGGTAAACATTATTTAACCAATTCATCATCTATGGAAACATGAACACCATTTATCCATGAACTAAAATGATTTAATTACCTTCTGGATACTCATAACAGTCTCTCCCATGTAAAAGGAACAATTTACAAACAGGTTCTTCTCTGGACTCTCACTACCTAAAAAACAAAAATGGCCGAATATGAATTGTAAGTTGTGCCTAAAAATATAATTTGTAATTTTATACAAAGAGCAGAATGTATGTACGGCTGTGACGTAGAAATAAAAAAAAGTGACAATCCTTCTTCTGGTATAAGCCTTCTAATTTTTCTAATTACTTGACCAATATAGTGGGATAATGAAAGCCGGCCCCACTATTGTGGGATAAAGGCTTGAGTGTTGTTGTTCTACTTGTCCAATATAGTGTCAAAACCAGCACCATGGATAGAAAGCTAACATATTTGAATACCCAAAGCTAATTTAGTTATATTAATATATCTTTAAAATAAAGTTCAATAAAAATAACCAAGTAATAGTACATTTAACATTTTACAAAAACTACTTCCGGCCATATTATCCAAAACAGTTAAATTTTTCCAAACAAATAAATGTGAAAATAAAGAAAATAAAAGAGGCCTGGAGAGCTTAACAGTAATAAACCAAGTGCAAGCCGGGAAAAGAAATAAAGAGGAAAGAAGGATCCTAAATATTAAAATAACTGGGATACTTTGATGATGAAGATGTGATGACAATACCACTAGTGATAATAAGATTACAGTAAGCTTAGCAAGTACACCAAAAAATGAAGTTTTAATAAGGGGATGAGATGGTCCAGTTCTTTGACTCAGAAAGCAAAAAATGTAATAGTTGGAATACTTAAAAGAAAATCAAGATGATGATAGTGATGAGTTGGATGATAAAGAAAATGAAAGTGCTTAAAATTTAAAAAGATTAAAACCAAACAACAAAACAACTTCAAATGAGTAGTCATGAAAGCGTTGTGTAATGAAAAGCCTTAATCCCCAATGAGGAGATCCAACAAATATATATATATCAAATAGAGAAAATACAATATAACCTATGCAGGTTATTTACAGACCATATAACAAAAAACAACGATAATCTCAATACTCTCCCTCAAGCTGGTGCGAAGATGTCAATCATGTCCAGCTTGGAAATTGTCAAATTTGAACGAGTAGGACCCACAGCTTTAGTGAAGGCATCGGCAAGCTGTTCTGCCGAGGAGACGAAAGCTGGAAGAATAGTCCCAGTACGGACGTGGTCAAGGAGAAAATGAACATCCAACTCGATGTGCTTGGTGCGCTCATATAGTACCGAGTCCTGAGTAAGTAGGAGAGCTGACTTATTATCACAGTAGAGAGTCGATCCAGTGGCAAGAGATAGGCCAAGTTCAGTCAGCACTCAACAATGATCGAAGCCAAACCAACTCAGCAATTTTTGACGTCGAGCTGGTAAAGCGGCCACACGCAAGAAGCCGCAAGCGAGAGCAAAAGGCGAACATTGGTCAACTTAGCAACGGGAGCAAAGGTGGCACCAAACTCGTCCGAAGTCTGAGTCAAGCCCATGGCCACCAAACGAGTCTTATACCGATCAATGGTACCATCAGCAGAGTACTTCACTGTATAGACTCATTTGCACCCAACTGTACGTTTCTCAGGAGAAAGAGGGACCAAAGACCATGTCCCAGCATGACGGAGAGCATACATCTCCTCCATGGCCCGAACTTACCGTGGGTCACGGAGAGCCTCAGCAGTCGAAGCAGGTAGGCGAATAGAATCATCAGTAGCCACAAAAGCCTGGTAAGAGGGTGAGAAACGTTGATAGGAAACAACACTAGCCAGTGGATGCTCAGTAACAGAGGAACGAACACAAGTACGTTTACCCTTGCGGAGGGTAATAAGTAAGTCAACAGAAAAGTAGAGGAGAGAGGCTCAAGAGAGTTACTTGTGTACGGAAGAGGCTGCTGATCCGGGACTGGAGGAGAAGTGAGTGTAGCGGGTGGAGGGGGCGGCTGGCGACGAGAGTATGTCAGCACGACAGGCGGAGAAACAGGGGGGCAGCGGCTGGTGGTGAGGAAAAGACCGGGAGAGGTTGCACAACAGTAGGAAGCGCGGGGGATCAAATGTGCAGGATAAAAAGGGACCTCCTCATGGAATGTCAAATCCATAGAATAAATGATACGACGCAACTGGGGATCATAGCAGCGATAACTCTTAATGGTAGTCGAGTATCCGAGGAAGAGGCAGGGGATGGCCATGTCGTCGAGTTTGGTCCGTGAAGGACGTCGATCTTGGACAAAGAACATGCAACCAAAGACCCGGAGAGGGATTGGCAAGGCGGAGACTAGTGGATGGATGAGAATGAAGGGGGTAACGTCACCAAGAGGATGAGAAGTAGTCCTATTAATAAGGAAAGCTGTTGTAAGAAGAGAAGAACTCCAATAGGAGTTAGGGACATTCATTCCCCGAAAAAGGCAACGGACAGAGTCTAAGAGGTGGTGGTTTCTGCGTTCGGCCACCCCATTCTTCTCGGGGGTACCCGGACAAGAAAATCGGTGGAGAGTGCCCTCATTGCGGAGAAAGAGATAAAAGGGACGAGAAGTGTACTCACCGCCATTGTCGGAGAGGAAGATATGAACAGTAGTACCATATTGGGTTTGTATCATATGTGAAAAATGAGAGTAGACAGATAGAACCTCAAATTTATGTTTTAGAAGATAAACTCATAAGCAACGAGAGTTATCAATAAAAGTTACAAAGTACGAGAAATCATCAAATTACACTACAGGGGCAAGGCCCCACACATCAGAATGCACCAACTCAAAACAAGAAGTAACACAGCTAATAGAAGGAACATACGTGTTGCGTGTGTGTTTGAACAGCTCACATACATCACAGCGAAAAGGAAAAACAAAAGACACATCAGGAAAAACAGACAACATCCACTAAGGGCTAGCATGGCCGAGACGTGCGTGCCAAAGCATGCTCAACGACAAAACAGGGTAGGCAGCAAAAGAGGTAGGCGGGACGGTGTCAGTGGTGGTGGTAGCAGCAGTGGGAGAATGTAGCACCAGGTAGTACATCCCACTACTCTCATATTCCGTACCAATAGTCCTCCCGGATCTCAGGTCCAGAAAAACAAAACGATTAGAGAAGAAAGTTACTGAGTAGTTCAAATAGCGAGTGATACTACTAACAGATAATAGGTTGAGGGTCAATTGAGGTACAAGAAGAACAGATTCAAGGGAGAAAGAGAACGAGAGAGGGACGGTGCCACGGCTGAGGACAGGGGTAACCGAGCCATCAGCGAGGCGCACGTACCGGGAAGAGCACGGGACAACTTGAAGCAGGCGGGAAGACGTACTAGTCATATGGTCGGTTGTACCAGAATCAATCACCCAGGGTGACGACTGGTCAACCGTGGCAGCGGAGCAAGCAAACGAGGCACCTGAGGAAGAAGGGGCAGTGAAAGCAGAGGCAATAGTGGAAGGTTGAGACTGTTGGAACTGCAGAAACTGCTGAAACTGGACCATCATGTGACAGAAGTCAGAGGATTCAGCACCCAAAGTGCGCTCGACGGGCTCGGAAGACGCAGGGGATGCAACAGTGTGCCTGGGATCAGTACCAGAAGTAGTACGCGCAGAGCCCCGTAGGTGTGGGTATAGCTGATAGCAGCGACTGCGGTCAGGATACAGACGACCATAGTGAGAGCAAGGGCCAGGAGGACCTGTAGAGCCACGTACACCAGAATGTTCACGGCCACCAGACTGGGTAAAGGAACCCCGACCACCTCGTCCACGAGTGCTGGAGGTGGGAGGTCGGTAAGAAGCAGCAAGGACCATCTGCTCAGTAGGCAGAGAGGAGGTAGAACGGGTGGCGGAAAGACCAGAGTGTCGCTGCATACGTCTCTCATGCTCAGCAACAATGGAGTAGGCCTCAGGAAGATCTGGCAAAGGTGACATCCCCTCAATCTGAGCACGGGTAGACTCGTATTCGAGGCGAAGCTCAATCAAGAACTGGTATGTCTCTCGACGTTATCGCTGTTTCCGAATAAGAGCAATATAGGTAGGAGACTCCCGGGCACTAAGAGGCTCAAGATCGTTAAGCTCAAGAAAACGATCATGAAGATAAGTGAAGTACTCCTGAACGGAACGGTCTCCCTGAGTAGCGGAAGTAATATCCTGAAAGATGTCAAAAATCTGGGCATCAACACGCGTGTGCCCAAAGTTGCGCTATAGAGCGGGCCAAAGCTCGGAGATGTCCTCAAAGCGCATGAACTGACTAAAGATGTGAGGCTCCACCGAGCACTGAATCCATCCAAGAACCATGTACTTTTCCGTCGACCACTCGACTAGCTTCTCCTTTTTGTCATCTGTGTCGGTCGATTGAGGCATAGAGGGGCCGTCGGTCATCCATGAAAGCTGATTTCGGCCGGCAAGTGCCACATTCATCGATGTGGCTCATGAAAAATAATTTTTCACATCGAGGAGAATGCTAGTAATTCGTCCCGTGAGGATCGATAGGTGTCTTTGGAATCCATGGAGCAAATATCAACGAGATCCATCCTGCAACAGAGATCGAGAATCAAGAGAACAGGGAGAACAAGGGTATCAGTCACAAACCCTTCTCACCAGCATAAAGAACTCGCTGCAAGAGTCAGATATGCTCCATGGAAAGGACTAGAGGGAGAGGAAGCTTTGGCGGCAGCAAGAATAGGCGGGAAAGCGGGAGAGGAAGCTTCGACGGCTGTAAGAATAGGCGGCAACAGCGGGAGAGCAGGCAGCGGCAGTGGGATCGAGCGAAAGCGGGATCAGGAATGAGCAGGAGCGTCAACAGAAGCGGGATCAGGCGAGATCGGCGACAGCGTGACTTCCTGGAACAATCGGGGTCGAGCTAGAGCGGTATGGGGCGGAAGCGGGAGCGGTCACCAGCGGGACAAAGCATCGGAGATCGGTGAAACCGGAACCACGAAAACCCTAGGGGTGTTGCTCTGATACCATGTTGTGTAATGAAAAGCCTTAATCCCCAATGAGGAGATCTAGCATATATATATATACTATTGTATAAAGGAAAAACATGCTTTGGTGCAACATTCTTAATACCCACTTTACCCCTTATCTTTTTTACATATTGTCTTTTTTTCCACCGAAATTTTCAAAAAAATTTAAATCACATCCCCATTTCCGTCATTTCCCAATATCCCGTCGTACTCAAAGCCCGCGATCATATTTCTAAACCTAAGGGAAATCCGCACATCCTCCCTCCTCGCCGGACACCCTCTTCTCCCGAAGCCTTCCGCTCATCCATCTCCAAGCCACAAAGCTTCAAGAGGCCGCAAAAGTTCCACCGCCGGCAATCATCGCCTGCTGCAAGAGGACGCAAAAGTTCATCACCCGCTTTTTGCGCAAGGGCTCCATACGGATCTCAGGTAAAGTTCTTCCTTCGCGCATTTCTTCCTCCCAATACTTCTTCCTTCTCAGATCTAGGGCTCGACGTGATGGATCTGTGAGTCACCTCTTCGCTTTGCCCGGTGTTTTCAGATCATAATCGGCGCCGCTCGCCTGAGCGGCGATTTCTGGCCCGAAGCCGGAGAAGAAGACGATGGGCCAGTGTCAAAGCTGCACTGGCTACAGCTCCGAACTCAATTTCCTCCGAGCCGTACATAACGGAGATCTGGAAACAGCGGAGCTCTCTCTTGCCGGCGACCCCACCGTTCTCCTCCGGACTACATTCTGCGATCGTTGCTCCGCTCTTCACGTCGCCACCTCTAATGGCCACCACGAGGCATCAATTCCTTCTCAGGACTTCCTTCCATTTTCTCGCTTTGTCTGACGGTTCAAACTCCGACGGTGTCTGATTTATTGTTGCTTCTTTCCATGATTCTGATTCGATCTGCGAGCCCAGATCTACTAAACAGGCACAAGCAGGTGAATGTTCTTGATTCTCTCTTACAGTATTACTACATTAAAATGGGATTTCGGATAATCTGATTCCAGTTCTGTGCGTTTAAAAGACTCCATTGATGCTGGCCGCAATGCACGGGAAGATTGCCTGCGTGCAGAAACTACTAGACGCCGAAGCAAACATAAACCCTTTTCCTCCTGCTTTTGAATATTTTCCCCCATTTGGGCATGAGAAAGAACCCAGAAATTAATACGGTTTTTTTCCCCCATTTGTATAGTTCTGTATAAAATCATGTTTATATATTTGCATTTTTTACTTGGTTAATGACATTTCGTCATGTTATTTTATTCCAGAGCCATCTCCTAGCTAAGCTCACTGAGATCAAGAATTGTTATTCACGGAAAATTGAGGTTTGGTTTCATCAGAGTCCAACTCCAAACCTGTTTATTGATAATTTTATCTTACATTAAATTAACTTTTCTAACTTACATTTTGTCCTGCCGATTTTATTAGTCTTTCAATAATGTTTTGCTAATTTAATTCATTATACACATATGTATTGTTCCATACATTAGTTTACCATAAACATTTCTACAGCCTAAAATTACCTTTGATTAGGTATTGCCTTTCCAATTGATTTGCATCTTCTCTTAACTTAGTGTCCTCTCCGGATTTGGTTTCTTTGTTCTCCATCCAGTGCTCGATTTTGCATTAATGAAAGCAATCACGTTTCTGTGAAAAATGATAGAAATCATGCTTTTGGATCGTCAAATTAAGATGGAAGATCACTTTGAAATAGTGATTTTGACGATGATTCATGTGCGAGTTCCTGCTTTGAATTTACTTTTTTGGTTATTAAAAAACAAGTAGGTAATTGATATGCAGTTTAGTTTACATGTCATATTTTTCTATAATCAAATTCGTCGAATGAAATTGTAATTTATGTATACTTCTTGCCATCACAGCTAACTGATGTTTCAAAGATATGGTAAATTATACAGGAACACGTTAAAGTGGGGTTTTTCAATATAGAGATCATTTCCTTTTAGATCAATTGCTTCCACTCATCAATCATGTTTACGATTAATTGTCTCGCTTTAATTCTGTTAAAATCATACCCTAAACACTTAATGCATACATTGCCCGTTCAACAACCCATCAACCTAGGTTGTCGTTTGGCGTAAGAGCGCAAGGAGCTCCTCATCAGCAATATGGGAGATGTATGTCTCCTCACTCACATCAATGTCGCCACACTTACACCAATGTTGCTTCCCTCGCATCAATGTCTGCGTGCTCACACCAATGTCACCACCCTCAGACCAATATCTCCGCCCTCACATCAATGTCGCCCCCGACAACTAATGTGGCCGCCCACGACCAATGTCGCCGTCCACGACCAATGTTGTCGCTCACGACAGATGTCGCCGTACACGACAATGTCGCCTCCCTCGCCGATTGTCGCTCCCCCTGCCGATTGTCGCCTCCCCCGTCATTGCACTAATGTTGTGTTAGAGGCCCATGCCTGTCACAACAATTCTTCATGTAAATTCTTCACGACCAATGTCACCGCCCATGACCAATGTCGCCGCCCACGACAATTGTCGCCGCCCACGACAATTGTCGCACCACCGGCGAATGTCGCACTCCGACGAATGTCGCACCCCGCCGAATGTCGCATCCCGCCGATTGTCGCACCCCCGCCGAATGCCCCCAGGGTCGAAGGCCCGTGCCTGTCACTTGTATATATATATATATATATATATATATATATATATATATATATATATATATATCAAATAGGGAAAATACAATATAACCTATACAAGCTATTTACAGACCATATAACATAAAAGAACGATAATCGCAATAGAAAGGACCTGCAAAACATAAAGCGAATAACAATCTGGGAATAAATAAACCATCAATGCATGAAAAAAGCAGTAACCTATTATCTTTAGATTTAATAAGCATGGATAGAATCTGCTGAGAAAATTCACCACCGATGTTATGCAAGTACATTCTATAGATTGTTCGTTTAAAGAAGTTGAAAATATAATTTTTTTTAAATAAGTATAAATTGAATAATTGTGTTTAGGGCGATTGATGTCAATGGTGATGATGATTGTTACCCCCTTAAGGTTTGGAAGACTTGAATTGAATGGTTTGGCGGAGGAAAAAGAAGATGGAAGCAAGATTAAAGAGAAATCACAAGAGAACTCTCCTAAGTCATCCCTACGCAACATAATAAATGATCCAAAGATAATCTCTAAACAGACAAACCCAACTATATGCCCTAAGGTAATGACAAAGATGTAAACAACAAAGAGAGCATCACATAAGCAAAACATGAAGGATAAATAACCACATCACAAGTAGACCAATCGGGATGGATCTTAACCCATATGAGTCTTCCTATGCATATATACCCGCAATTTCCATGCGGAGGATCGTTGATGTCCCATTCTGTAACAATTGACCCATCTGGGAAATGTGTCATGTCCACGAAACAGAAGTCAGAAACTGTCAGAAAAAGTCATCACAATCCACCTAAGCGGAGTTTGAAGGGGCATCCTTGCCTACATATAAGAGAACATGGCCAACCAAATCTCCATCTAGGGGCACCCATGGACATCAAGGAGGCCAATGGGTTCTACTCCATGGTATCAAGAACTGTAAGTTGTGTTGGGTGGGTGTGTTTGACGAAAATGTCTACTTCTTGAGTTGGGATAAGTTGAACATTGAGTGGATATGATTGGAAGAAAAAAGATGAAGTCGGAATGTCATAGTGACTGTGCACTCCGTAATCAGAAAGGGGCCATATAAGTAGCCCGAGAGCTTCTGATGCGGTCGAGTGGCCATTGATGTCAGACGGTACGGTCCCCGTTTAACGAAAAAAGACTCACCCACTTCAAACTGTAGCTCCTGAAGGTGTCTATTAACAGTAGATGTCATGTGTTGTTGCGTACAATGGATGTGGTAGCGAAGATACTGTAGAAATTCATCCATGCGTTGTAAGCTAGTGTTAAACTCCGCGAGAATCTGAGGAATGAATATGGATAAGGGGTATATTTCCCATGGTGGAACTGCATCAACAATCTTGTGGAGGGAGGGATCCTCTAACACCTCCTACTATATGGTCGCCGCATCTTCCCAGACCAACCTTGACATAACCAAGGTTGTAGATACAGATATCGGGTTTATGTCGGTTTGAGTTTAAAATGTCGTATGTCGGATTGCGGGGGATATATCGGGGATATTTTACAATATCGGATTTTAATATTTAAATAAAGATAACATTGTTTATAAATATTTTTTTTGCAAATAAGTAAAAAATGTACAGACAATATATGTTTATACACTTTACATTAAACATGTAATAATATGATTATAATGAAGTATTAAACAAAAATAAACACAATTGTGCATATTAATAAATGACAAACATTGAATAAAACAACTTGCCTTTATTGTTATGATTATTTCTGGATCAGTGATTCATCAATTCGTCATCTAATAATTCAATGGCATGAAGACTTCTAGGTACCATCAAAACCAACATGAACCAAAAGTCATCCACCTTATCAGCAAAGTTTTTGTAATAATTGCTGAAAATTTATCTAAAAAATAAGTAATTATATATTAACATGATTAAATGAATAAACAGATTACAACATAATTAAATTTGATTGATTAACTAAACCAACACACCAAATAACAATTGATTTAAGAGAATAATAATACAAGTGCCGGAAAGGAAGTCATGAGAAAATAAGAGCAAACATCATCAGTCACATTGAAGGCCAAAAGTTCAAAAATCAAATGTCATAAGTCACACTGAATGTCAAAAGATCAAAAATCAAAATCTACACTGCATAACTTCCATATGTATGCATGCATCAAAAAAACATGTATAGATTAATTATTAATGAGTAAAATCCTATTAAGTAAATTGATTTATAATTTTTTTTTATAGTAAAGACTTACATTTCATATTTCCTCTTCTGTTCCGTAGTCTTCTAACATTGTGTCTAATAGTGGAGCTTGCATTTCCTCTTCTGATAGCCCCGCATCTTCATCATCTTTCTCCAATGCTTGTGTTACAATGCGCTTTCGCTTTAAACTTTCATTTTGTGATTGTTGGTTAGTAGGTCTGGTGCTCCTTCTTGGTCCCAAATCAGCATCCACAATGTCTCCAAGTTGTTGCCAAGTCAATCTTTCTCCAGGAAACACTTCCTCCTCATTTTCATTATCACCTTCACTTGAACCAACGAGCCACTCTACTGTTTTTCCTTCATCCAAACTTTTTGCATCCACGTGAGTAGACTCCATGGAAAGCTAAGTCCAAGAAAGAAGAAGAAAAAAAAAGAAGGGAACTTACAGAGTTACAGTGGAGTGAAGTTAAGGCGGAAGATGCGCCGTCGGAGCGGCCGATTCGTCGCCGGGAGAGGCCGATCCGTCGCCGGGAGAGGCCGATCCGTCGCCGGGAGAGGCCAATCAGTCGCCGGGAGAGGCCGATCGTCGCAGGAGAGGCCGATTTTGTCGAACTGTCGAATTGACGCAGCGCCGCTAGAGAGAGTTAGGTCGAAAGGTTATGAGGTTATCGCGATCCAGCAACCCGTGAAATCATCTTAAAGCCTCCAAAATTTTTTCATAATATAAACCCTAATACCGATATATCGGCGGGAGAGGCCGATATCGGCACTTGATATACCACAATATCGTTGAAATGTCGCCGATATTTTACAAAACGCTATTTTGCTCAAACAAATCGATTTCATTGCGGTTTATGCCCAAAAACTTTATATCGGCCGACATATCGGACATGTCGGCCGATATCTACAACATTAGACATAACAGACAAAGAGGGTGTCTAAGACTGCCAAGAAAGATCATACGCGGTCGTACTGGAACACCCAGAACAGAACTCAACAGTGAAATCATATCCCAAAAGTTTGGTAATCCAAATATGATGTGTCGGTGTGGCAATCTTCTGATTGAGAAGGTAGCACAAACTATGATGATCGATACGAACCACGAAGGGTCAGTCTTGGAGGTAAGGCCTCCAATGATGGCCCCAAGACAAGGGTCATCGATTCGTTATCATAAATTGAACAAAAACACACGATAGGTGAAAAAAAAACAATTAAAATATGCTACCAGTCGGTCAACCTACAACAACATTGCCACAATTCCTTATCCTGACTTGACAAGCTCCAACATAGACAACTAGGAGAGTTGGGTATCGCCAATATAGAGGCCTCAATGAATGCCTATCGGAGGGCATAGAAAACGGAGGCCACTGCGCCAAAATCCCGGATGTGTTGAGGTGAGTGGTAAGAGGGCAAGCAAATGTACCATAATCCCAGATAAAAGGACGATAGTAGTCATTTAGGTCCAAGAAACCCTAGACGTCACGTAAGGAGTGCGGAAGGGCACAGCACAGGACATCCTAGATCTTGTCATGATACATAGAGACCCCATGAATTGAGATAGTATGTCCCAAGTAACTAAGCTCTATTTGGCCACATGAACAATTCTTCGAGTTAACAAGGAACCCATGATGTTGAAATATGGCAAGGGTCGACTCAAGGTGGCACGGGAAGTCCTACCAAGGTGAACTGTAAACCAGCATATCGTCAAACAATACCAATATGCGCTTACGAAGCATCGGCCAAACGAAAGCATTCAGCGTAGCCTGGAAGGTGGTCAGCGCAGTCATCAAGTGAAACAACATCATGAGGAACTCATAGTACCAATAATGAATGTGGAATGTTGTTTTGGGAATGTCCTCTGAGTGGGCCCGAATATAGGGATATCGGGTTTGCAAGTTCAACATGGACAAATGCGTTGTGCCACGTGGTTTGTCCAATAACTCATGAATGACTGGGATGTGATACTTACCAGCAATGGCCTTGTACAACTCCTGAATATCAAAGAAGAAGTTCCAACTACCATCCTACTTGCGAACAAGCGAGACATGACTATAAAATGTGATGAAGTTAGGACGTATCATGACGCTTGTCAACATGTATTTGACCATTCTATGGAGCACATCCTTTTGGATATAACTGTCTCGGTACGGATGGGCCAAAATCACCTCGATGCCAGATACCAAGGTTTGTTGTGATAGGTGGGCCGACGAGGAGGTAAGGTATGTTCGATTGAGAACACAGTTAAAAAGGCATCTAATATGAGTTGCAATTGAGTATTGAGCAAACTCATGCTGGGATGTTACTCTATGATGAGCCACAAAAAGACAGAAATCCACGAAGATCATTTTTTACGTCATTAAAGGGCATAGTTGTCTGAGTCAAAGTGACATCGCCCCATAATGTCTAGGAATTATTGGCATGTGCAAATGTCATCGTCTTGCGGTCCCAATTAACATTCACATCCTGAATGTGTAGAACCAAGTGATACCCAAAATCGTGTCGATACACTCAAGGACGAGGCGTAAATATCCACTATCGCGTGGCTTGGCCGACGCGGAGCTGCAATGTTGTGCAAAGACAACCAATAGGTGGACGGCGACCATGACAATGACATAATGTAAATGTTGGGTAAGAGTAATGTTTATTACGATTTAAATGATAAAATTATAAACAAATTAATCCCTGATGATGATATAAAGAATGCCAATGCAGAATGAAATGTTTTGATGAGATTTTATAATGACTTTTCAATATTCATTTTTTATTCTTGTCATTCATTCTTACTATGAAATAGTGGCTGGTCTTGATGTCACTCACTGGATGGGCATGTCTCGGAGGGCTCAGTAAGTATTATTATGCAGCTGGATTAAGTATTAATATGCTTGTTCTTATACATTATATAGTTCTAGATACTACGTGGCCATGGCCTAAGCATACAGTGGCAGGATGCATTAATTGAGTCTTTTCTTATGCTAATGTAATAGGTAAATGACTCATATGGTCCTAAGTTGAATCAAGGTGGCTTTGTTTTGACCGCGGATGGCTATTGAACTGCTGATATTAGAGGGGTATGATGGGAAATGCCAAGAACAAGCTTATTACTGTGGCTCTTGTTGTTTCGAGTGTTTTCTGTGATGTTCTCTTAATCCCGACTCGAGCGTCTCCTTTTCTCGTTTGGCTCTTCTACAACGGAGCTTCAACATTAACTATGATGTGATTTCCCTCTTGTTCCCGACCTTTGATCGACAATATTGAAGTAAGGAGCATCCTTCTTCCTTGACGACAATCTCAACCCAAGTTCTGACGTCAGTTGAGGGTTGCTGCTTTGGTTCTATGCAGGATTAAGGATTTTGCTACGGTGACGACAACTTTGCGGGTTTACTCCTGACAACCGAGAGCGACAGACCAGGAGGCAACTAGTTTAGGATGCGGCTTTGGCTTACTCTCTTAAGTTATCTTTATTTATGTTTATATAAGCCATCTTTATTGTCTTTTCTTTAATCTTTGGATCCAGACCTTGGAATATTGGAGCCAAGGGCTGACAGGAGGTTTGTCCCTCTTGGAGTTATCTTAAGTAATTCCCGTTTTCCATTCCCCTCAAAATCCTAGTGAAACATTTTAGTCCGACCAGCCATTCTTGCCCGCCTCCAGCCTCCAGGACACGATCGTGCCCTCTTGTGTATGCAAGAAGCGGCTTCCACCTACTCGTGCACCCACCATTCCCTGCCGATCTCCACATGACACCTATCGCGAGCCCTCGACTAATCCTCGTTGAGTTATCCTTCGGCCATAGGCACCTCCCCTGTGGCGCCTCCTGCTCACTCTGGAATGGCCGAGTATCGTGTGGATGTCGTGGGGAAACGCCTCGATGAGCAAGCCTCTGCCCTCACAGACCAAGTGTCGATCCTCGCCTCCCTGCAGACATCAATCCAAACAAAATCGTCCATCCTCACTTCCATGCAGGCAACGCTCCACCGCCTGGACGACCGCGAAACCCACGCCTCCGGCCAGGCTCCGCTGCTCTCCCTGCCATTTCCCCCATCCGGATTTGTGGACCACACCGCACCGCCGCCGTCTCCTCCTTCTCTTCCCTCGCCACCTCCCATGCTCTTTAAACGCTGGAGGTTCCGCATTTCAACACCTCGGATCCTCTCGGTTGGATCACCAAGGCACGAGGGGAATGAATGGAGGCTTTGGCGAAGGAAAAAATCAATTCCCAATATCGAATGAGAGGATGAGGGTGGTGGAGAGAAGATTGCTTCAGGAAATTTTTGATGCTAAGGAGCATCTCTTGGATGGAGGCCAACAGGTCAACATCGACATCAAGTTGACGAGAGAAAGCTTTCTCGAACGAGTCCATGTGAGTGTCGTCCATCTGACGCATGTAGGGCATGCATCAAACATAGCGAAGGAAGGCAGCGGAACACTATCAGTGCAGAAGTCCTCACTTGTAGGATCTGGCTTGCGGGATCGGTGGATAGAACACGCAGAGTCAATAAAAGTTGTCAACACGTAGACGCCTCAGTATAAAAAGGCGTTGGTGGGTGTACGCATAGAGTCGGGTGTCGTCAACACACAAAACCGGTGGCGAAATGCACAAAGTATAGCGGGATTGCCGGCACACGAGGAAGAGGTGCCTGTTAGGGAAATAGGCCATCGAGGTTGGCACATACGAAGGGCCATAGGGCACTCATGGAGCAGCTTGAGTACATGTTGGACTGAAAGATGGAAGTGGAGCACGAGAACAATAGTTGATTCCAGGTGGTTGGTGGGCGCAATGTGGAAATAAATAAATGAAGTAAATAGTAGAGCAATCCTGCAGCAATGTGTGCGTGTATATATATATAAGTCTATGTTATAAAAGGCGCAAGGCGCACCGTGGCGCAAGGCGCACCGAGGCGCAAGGCGGACCGAGGCGCAAAAGGGCCATGTAGCATGCACGTAAGGCGCAAGCGCGCTCTTGAGACATGTGAGGCGCAAAAATAATAAATAAAAAAAAATCATAGAATTGGGCACCCAATTTATGAAAAATCAGCAAATTGGACGCCAAATTCGCTGAAATTGAGCCAATTGGGCGGAGAATACGTTGAAATTCAGTCAATTGGGCGCCCAATTCGATGAAATTCAGCCAATCGGGTGCCCAATTCGCTGACCCTCGGCCAATTGGGCGCTCAATTCGCTGACCATCGGCCAATTAGGCGCCCAATTCGCTGACCCTGCGCCCAATTCGCTGACCCTCAGCCAATTGGGCGCCTAATTCGCTGACCCTCAGCCAATTGGGTAACTAATAGCGCATTGGGTGCACATCAGGTGCGCCTCAAGTGCACCTAGGCGCGCCTCAGGCACATCGTCCGCCTAAGCCTTGCTGAGGCAAAACGGAGTGCGCCCGGCGCCTCAGGCGCGAGCCTTGATAACACAGCTTCAATAGTAATTTCAGGTTCAGCAACCTGCTCTTGATCTTGAAGATTCCAATGTGTTGTTTCTAGTTCATGAGATTCTTCTTCATCAGAGGGAATACCAGCACTGTAATAGTGCTCTTTAGATGAACCTTCACCGCTCTCCTTGATACAAAGTTGCTCCAGCTCAGCAACAGGGGAGTCTTCTTCCTGGAAAAAGATTTTGTTGGAAGTTTCCTCACCCTTGGAAAATGAATTAGCTTCATTAAAAACTATATGTATGGATTCTTCTATTTTGAGAGTCATTTTATTATAGCACCTATATACCTTGCTTGATAATGAATATCCCACGAAGATACCATCATCCATCTTCTTGTCAAATTTGGAAATATGACTTTTTGTATTATTCAATACAAAGCAAGCACGTCCAAATATTCTAAAGTATGAAACTATACATGTCTTTTCCTTCAAGAACTCATAGGGAGTCTTTACTTTAGTCATATGGATGAGACTTCCATTCAGAATATAGTAGGCAGTATTAACTCTTTCAACCTAAAAGGACTTAGGCAAGTTTGACTCAGCCAATAATGTCCTTTTCGCTTCAATTAGGGTTTTATTTTTTCTTTAAGTTGCCTCAATTTGTTGAGAAGTTCTAGGAGCTGAAATAGCTTTGCTTTATCTCTTCATCCTCACAGAATCTATATATTAACTGATATTCAAACTTTGTATCGTGGTCACTTTCGATCACAGCAACTTGAGTGTTAAATTCAGATTGAACCTGTCTAATGAATATTGAGAGGATCTTGAAGGTGTCAGACTTAACTCTTAGAAAAAACACCCAAATAAATCTAAAAAATCATCCACTATGAATAGGGTAAAAGACTTCCCTTCTAAGCTCTGAGTGGAAACTGGACCAAATAAGTTCGTATGCAATAGGTAGTGTTCTGGGAGAATCATTCTTGTCAATTGCTTTGAATGAAACTTTAATTTGTTTTCCCTATGAAAAGCACTACACGGGTTTATTTTTATATACTTACATATTGCTAAGCCTCTAACCAAATTATTTTTAACTACCTTGGCTATGATCTTATGATTTAAATGACCATGCCACGTATGTCAAAGCTCATTTCTGTCTATATTTGAATTGAATAGACAAAGCTCCTTTGAGTTTGAACTGAAGTCGGCTACATACAAATTGTATTTCCTAAAGCCAGATAGCACTATTATATCTGACTTCATGCTGAGTATTTGGCATATGTTGTGGGTGAAGACAAACTTGTATTCACCATCACAAAGCTGACTGATGCTAATGAGATTATGTTGAAGACCTTCAACATAAGAACCCTTAGAAAAAAGAGGTGTCTCCAATTCTGATCATACCATAGTTTTTGGTTTTGCCACATTTGGAGTCACCAAAGATTTTTATGGCTATCCTTGGCCTTATAATGTTTCAGCAAATTCTTCTGTCCAGTGATATGTTTGGAGCAGTCAGCGTCTAAATAGCACAGCTGGTTTGTTGATGAACAACACATATAACCTGCACAAGCAACTAAACATTAACTGGGACTCATTACATTGGGCTCATTACTTCTACCATTATAAGGGATTATGAAAATGTAAGTAGGCCTTTCATGGCACCCCTTAGGATGAAATAGCATTGGTCTTTTAAACCAACAACTTCCACCATCAAGTCAAAGTCTTAAACATTGATTACATTTAGGTGTGTAAGCGTCTGTAAACAATTGATTGTATGTTTTATTATAATTGTTAATGGGGATGTTTTTTCGATAAGAACTCGACGGAAATGTTTGGTTGTGTCGATATGAAGTCGACGCTGGCATGAAGTTGCATCGAGAAGATGTTGACGCAACTTCATACTTGTGTAGATTAGAAATAGACGCACTTCCAGAATTGCGTTGAGTAGAAGTCGACGCATGCTTCTGGATCACAAAAAATTCAACCTTTGATGACTTATTATTTATGGGCTTCTTTCCTAAGATACTTTATTTATTAAATGAGCTAACCATGTTAAATACTGTAAGTTTATCAGGATCATCATCTATAATGATGATGGGTTGCTTTTCCTTGGCTTTAACAAAAACTACAGGATTCTTCCAAGCAGGTGTGCAAGAAGTTTTTCCTGAGCTTGTTGGCTCAACACCCAAACCTAAGTGTTTAAATCTAACACAGAGATTTTCAGATATGCCTTTGAGCTTCTGACTCCTGTCATTATAAGGGATTATGAAAGTGTAAGCAGGCCTTTCATGGTACCCATTAGGATGAAAGAGCATTGGTCTTTTAAACAAACAAATTCCAGCATCAAGTCCAAGTCTTAAACATTGATTACATTTAGGTGTGTAAGTGTCAGTAAACAATTGATTGTATGTATTATTATAATTGTAAATGGGGATTTTGCTTCTACTAGAACTCGGCGCAAATCTTTGGTTGCGTCGATATGAAGTCACCGTTGGCATGAAATTGCGTCGAGAAAATGTGGACGGAGCTTCATACCTGCGTCGATTAGAAATCAACGCACTTGCAAAATTGCGTCGATTAGATGTCGACCCATGCTTCCAGATCTAAAAAATTTCAACCTTTAACGTCTTATTATCTATGAGCTTATTTCCTAAGATACTTTGTTTATTAAATGAGCTAACCCTATTAAATATTGTGAGTTTATCAGGATCATCTATAACGATGATGGGTTGCATTTCCTTGGCTTTAACAAAAGCTACAGGATTCTTCCAAGCAGATGTGCAAGAAGTTTTTCATGAGCTTGTTGGCTCGGCTCCCAAACCTAAGTGCTTAAATCTCACAGAGAGATTTTCAGATGTCTTTGAGCTTCTGACTCCTGCCATTAAGGGTGTCTTCAAAGACTTTTGCCTTTACAAGCTCTTCTTTCAAAGTTTTGTTTTTTTACAGTTAGTTCATGAACCTGTTCTTCTACTTCTATACTTAAATCCTAAGTTAATTATCCTGATGGACCTACTCCACATCAGACATCTCATTTCTTAGTTTTTCTATTTATTTTCTAAGTGAATGTATTTACCTTTCCACTTCCAGTTGATCTTGGCAGAAATATTTAAAACATTTTTTTGAAATCACTTGAAGTAAAATCAATGTCATCAAAGATCTTCATCATCATCAGAGAATGCTTCCAAAGCCATCAGACAGGCTCCTTCAGCGGCAGCTTCATCTTCACTCCCAGAAGATGAACTTGACTCTGAGTCTGAGTCACACTCCAAGTTTTAGCTATGAAATTTCTTCCTTTCTTCTTATCCTTCCTTATGAAAAACATCTTTTTATGCTACTTTTTGGTTGGATTCTTCTGGTATTCAGGACACTCAGGAGCTATGTGCCCTAGCTTCCTGCATGCAAGCAGATACACTACTTGTTTGGAGTCTTATCAAACTTTGATTTGCCAGCATTCCATTCTCTTCTTCTGGAGTCTTCAGACTTTATCCACCTTCTAAACCTTCTGGCCAGAAGGTTAAACATCTCCTCTTTTGTGGTTAAGGGCTCTCCATCAGTTGCCTTTAAGGAAATAGACTTTTCCCTTGGATTTGAGACTTTTTCCTTTATTTCAGTCACAGCCCTGCTCTATAGGAGCAACTCATAGGGACTTTAGTTTGCATAACAGGGCATCAGTAGCGATTTCCCTATGGCGTCTGAACTCTCTGATGGCCCAGATCCTTGAGTCGCATAAGCAATCTGTCATTGATGTTTGTCAGATCTCTTGGAACAGTCCTTTGAGCTCACTAATAATTATGTTGAAACTCTCATGTATATCAGCAACACTTTCTTCTGACTTCTTCTAAAAGTTCACATATTGAGATATGAGAAAAAATCTCATCTTTCCTTTTATCAAAACTGTCATCAACAATTCTGGACAAGGATTCTCGAATTTCCTTAGCAGATGGGCAGTCAGCAACCTTCTAGAAAACTGGAGGTCTTGCAAAATAGAATTGAATGTCTTTATCAATATAATTCATATATAATTTTATTTTGACCTTCCAGAGTGTAAACCTTTCTAAGTTACACACTGGTGGTCATGTGAATGCAAATCCTTTGAAGTTATTATTAGAACTCATTTTTGAAAAATAAATTTATACAATAATATGTGTATCTTTGCAATTGTTCAGATCTTTATGATCAAGGTATTAACTTTTATTTGATCAATTTGCCTCTGATACCAATTGAAATGGTAAACAATTGTAACTTAAACCTCTGAGAGCTCTCTGGAGGGGAGGGGGTAAATAGTGATTTAAAAATATGTAGTGACAATCTATTTGCTAAGTTCAAACAATCTCAGATTAGCAGCCACAATCACAGGCATAATAAAGCAAACAAGTGCAAAAAATAAAATAAGGACAACACAGAAAAATGACAAGCACAGAAGACACAGAGCTATAGTGTTTATCCAAAATCTGGGTACATCCACAATTCTACCATCTTGGTAGGAATACACTATCTTAGTGTCCGAGTCATTTGATAAGGAGACTCTCAGAACCAACAATTGATTCTTTTGTTAAGGAGACTCTCAGAACTAAGTCTAGATTTTTTGATAAGATCTTAAACCAAGGACTGGGTCTTTTAATAAGGAGACTCTAAAAATCAAAACTGAATCCTTTGAGAAAATATTCTTAAAACTCTTTACTCAGTTACAGAGTGAGAGAGAGAGAAAGTGAAGAACAAAAGTCTTCTATGATGAGTGCTCCTTCAGCAAAAATCTGAGGACTGTTGGAACTAAGTGTAGTGGATCCTTTTGATTAATGAATCCTTCCTAAAAGAAGGTGCAAGGATTATAAGAGATTTTGATCCACTTGTATTTCAGAGTATTCTCTGATCTTCTGTTATTGCAGCAGAGAGAAGATAAGAAGAAGTCCCTGCCATTTTTCAATCTGAATTTTCGGTATTCTGTATGTCTGTTCACTTCTTGTGTTCTCTCTTTCTCCTTCTGAATTCTGGGTAAAATACCTTTATTAGTAAAATTATCTTTGAGAATTTCGAAAATACCATTTGAGAATTTCGAAAATACCTCTATTAGTAAAATTATCTTTAAAAGGAAGAAAATAATATTCTTTTATATTTGTTTTCATGAATCGCGTCGACGTTTTCAAAAATCTTCCATATATATATTCAGAATTTCTGTAAAGAATTCTTCCCTTAATTATTTTTCTAACAGCACAGAGGATTCAAAAGAATTCCATAATAATCACCTTTAAATAACTTTGCACAGATCTTCTGAATTTCCCATTCTGGACTGAATTTGACGCTACGCCGACTTCTAGTAGAAGGTCCGTCGAGTTCTGCTTTTAAAATAGAGTTTTGTCGACTTGGCCAAATACTCGATAGTTCACTGATATCATATAGATGCAAGTGTCGTCTTCTGCTTTGGAGTGACGTCGACATAACTTTTGAAGTTACGCTGACTTCCAGTAGAAGGTACGTCGACTTCTAGAGCACGGTGCGTCGATTACTATGCCTTAAAAGATTTCCCTTCTCTATTTCATCTTGTCTTTCTCATGACTTAGACTAAATTGACATCCTAGAACTTCTATAACCAAATTACCCTCCCTATACATATGGGTAATAATCCTAGAGAGTAAAATCACTTGTAATTAATTTGTTAAGTCAAATCAACAGAATTTTTCCCAACAGCCTACGATTTCTCTGTCTATGCGACGTGAATAAGCTCTGTCGTGCCAAATATTAGCGAAGACCTGTCATCTCTCACGAGAGTGTTCAGGTTTTCGCCTCATGGGTGGTTCGGAACCTGAACGAGGAGCATCCCCATGTTGTCGATCAAGAAGGGACGCGCCTCTGTGATGAAAATAAAGACAAGGGGGCATCTAGGGATCACCGTCGAGAAGTTCATCTTGTGCATCGGGGTGCCACGCGGAGTTTCTAAATATCCAATCCTCGTGGTCGGTTCGATGACTTCAAGATGAAGCTCTTCGTGTTGGACTTTTAGGGCATCAAGATGGTCCAAAAGTAGTTGAAATTCAGAGAGGGAAATGTCTGAATTTAAGCTATTCTCCTACTCGTTAGTGACGAGTGTTAGAGATGAGGAATGTACAAACCTACCACTATGCAGCACAGACATGGCCCAATCATTGGGCTCTGATACCAATTAATATAGGGAGGGCTAAGTGGAGGTATGACTAAAATACAATTGTAATGTTAAGTGCAAAGCAAGGACCGATGGAGATATCAAAACATGACAATAAAGGATTCAATCGCATGTTGATATTTTAAGCAAGTAAAAAATTCTTTAACGCAAATCAAGCTTAGGTTTTCCTCCGTGTGCAGGGGCAAAACAAGAACGTGCAGCGAATAATTTCTATAAATCATAAACTAATCTAGAACAAGATTCCACAAATGCGATTAATTCAAAAGAGCATAAATTCACAACACCATATTTTGATATTGAAAACAAAGATTCATACAACAGTAAGACCCTCAAAGAGTAAAGGGATGTTCCCGTATGATAGAGCTCCAATCCATGAAGATGTGGGTTTGTTGTCCTGGGGGTATCACCGTATTAGTGGCAGGAGGAGGGTGGGGAGGAAAGGTGGGGTTGTGCGATTGAGAGAGGGGTGGAGTTTGTAGCTGGTAGAGGAAATGGAATTTGCAGATGGAACATGTGTGTAGGGTGGAGTTTACGTTTGGTGGACGAGATGAAGTATGCGGCTGGTAGTGGAATCGGAGTGGGAGATTGTCGGTAGTGGGGTTGGAGGTTGAAGAGAGGTTCTGTTGGAGGAGAGGTGCAACAAGAGTAGGTCGCCGAACAAGGAAGAGGAGGAAAGCATCGTTTGATGGGCGATTCAAGCGCGAAACACATGATCTAGATGTTTGTGGTTTTCTTAGATAGGGAGGCCAGCTGCAAGTTTTGGAAGGAGATGACAAGTTGTCTATTCGTGATCAAGGTATGAAGAAGAGGGGAGCGGTTGATGAAAGGATACAGACAAGCAAAGGGGATTACCTAGGATCTGTCACCTACGGCCTCACAGAGTCGTCACCATGAGTGGATCGTCGGAATCCAATAAAAACTCTCCAAAATTGAGTTATAGTGCTAAGTCTACTCCCCAACTCGTATTTATAAAAAAATTACTCTAGGCCACCATTACATCAACGACTACAATTGGTCCATAATTCCAACAAGCCCGATTATATTGAGTAATGAATGAAACAACAACATAATATATGAAAACTTAGGTAAATGAAAATCCAAACGCATACATGCGGTCTGATCATCAATTTGGTCAAGTTCTCCTGTAAGAATATATGAATATGGTCCCTAGTCTTATGGAGAGCCATATGTGGTGGGGATCCTTATCACAAATAATGGAACAAAACATATACATTAATTTCTACACGCTCATCCAAGCTAAAGCATACATGTGGTACGCACAACGCTCATAAAGATATCGATATAAGAAACATGATAGATGTTTAGTTAGAATGTTAGTGATCCGAGAGGTGACAAAAATGGAGCAAGATGGTTTCTACGGATTTGATGAAAATTTATTTATAAGAGCAACTAATATATATATAAGAATTTTGTAAAACACGCGAATATAAAACTTTCAGAATTAAAATAATGAAATATTTTTCTAGAACATTACTATGAGCAAAAAATGAGTAAGCAATCACCATAAAATATAAAAATAAAAGAAAGACAATGAGTATAGTTAAGACATGAAAACACTGCCCAAAAGAAATCGCACTATCCTCTTATGAGGTTTTCACTAATGTTGACTTCTCCAACGCAACATCTAGCAAAATAAAAAAACTCCAATGCGCCCAGACACCAAATAAGCACAGAGCACTCATAGTTACACATAATGAAGCAAAAGTAAAAGAAACAACGAGAAAGGAGTGTTGAAATATGAGCCTGAGAGAGAGATGAAGGAAAAATTGTGTGTACAAAACTACGCCTTCAAACAATATTAATATAATAAAAATTAAATTCTAAAATAAGAATAAAATATTACTAATAAATAGTAATTCATCTTATAATTATGTTATTTTATAACGTTAACATTATATTATAGCGTTATAACATTTAATTTATAGTTTCTTCTATAACGTTAAAATTAATGTTATTATATATAACGTTAAAAGTGACGGACACGGGGCTCCACCCATACTACCAATCGCAACAATACCGTGACTATAACTACCTCGACTGTTACAGTACCCCGACCGCGAAATGCATAGGGCTTCACCCCTATAAATTAATTAATGCAGTTTAAAATAAACATATTTTTAAGTAAAGCGAAAAAATGATATAAAATATTTTTCATTTTTTGTTAAAAAAATCATTATTCATATATTATTAGTTTTTCATCATTACTTTTACGATTTAAATGGATCATTTTTCATCTTTACTTTTTAAATCGACACTAATAAAGACATTCCTAATGATAACCTGCCAAAATAGTCAAGAAGGAATAAGAGCTCTACTAAAAACTTTTCAAATTTATACATTTTATCAGTACTTTTAGTTTGAGAATAGGCGTAATTACAGGATATTTTATTTCTATTAAATAAATTATAATATATGTTAAGTCATTGAATAAAAAAAAGAGTATTTTTGGCAATTTTGAATGTTTCACTAAAGGCAACTTTTGCCTTTCAATATTGTAAATATATATATCTTTAACTACATTAAAGAAGTAGTTTGGAGATATAAAATAAATCTTAACCATCCAATATATGACAAACATTTGATCTCATCCATCCAATGAAAGAGAGAGAAAGAAAAGGAGGAGAGAGAGGGGAGAGGGAAAGAGGGAATCTTTATAGCCCTCCTATCCCTACATTTAGGAATAGGAGGGAGAGGGGGAGAGAAGAGAGAGAGAGAGCAAAATTAAATTTTGAGATAAAATTTACATTTTCTTACAAAATAAAAATATGAATATTGATTCATATTTTTTTACGGTCATTTTAAGTACTCATATGTATATGTTTTGAAAAAAAGTAAGTGTTCATATGCGAGCGCAGCCCGCTCGAATGCGGACGCATCCGCTCGAATGCAGGTCCAACCCGATTGAATGCGGGCGCAGCCCGTGCGAAGGCGGGTGAAGCCCGCCTGGATGCGGCCGAAGGCCGCCCGAGAGCATCGAGCACGGGCGTAGCGCGTTCGAAGATGCTCGTATATATATATATATATATAATAAAGATATTTAGAAAGGTACAGTGCATTGTCTGTAAAGAATTAAGGCATTGTAATTGCGGAAGAAAGAGAGAAGAGAGAGGCGGGGGGAGAGATAGAGAGGGGAGAGAGATATATATACAAAAAAATAGGGTTTGTGGTGGAGGCCACCGCCACTAGCGGTGCCGGCCTGACCGGACCCCACCAACGTGGTTGTCGGTGTTCGGCTGGGGTAGACCGGAGGGAGTCCGGCAGGGCCACCGCCAGCGGTCTCCTTGCTAGACCACCTCCGGCCTACTCCTGCTGAGGTCGTCGGCATCCGGTGACCTCATAGGTGGGGTCCGGTTAGGCTGCCGCCTACGATGGCCTCCACTAACGGGCGAACGCGTTAGTTTTTTTTGTTTCTCATATATATCATAACTAAAAAAAAAATAAATAAATAAATAAATAGTAAACAATATAAATATACTAAAATAAAAATAAGATAAGTAAATAATAAATATAAAAGGAAAATAAATAAATTTAAATTAAAATAAAATAAATTAATTAAATTAAATTAAAATGTATAAAGTAATATATAATAAGTATTGAAATAAAATCAAAATTTATGGAAGAAGACTGGTACAACCTTGAAGTTCTCCGCCTACCACCAGTTGACGAATGGACAAACCGAAGTTGTTAACCGTATTCAAGGTAAAGGATCTGACTCCTTACTACGAAAAGCAAGTGTGTGTGGAGCCTTTCTCCACACCTCTACCTGAGCCCTAACCTCCTATAGCCCCCCTACCTGAGCTTTCACCTCCTATTGCCCCCACCAGTCCCTCTCTATTCTCATCCGCGGAGTCGCCCCATGAGGATCGCATTGCACCGCCGACGGTTCCACCGACACATCAGTCCGACCGAGATACCTTACAGTCAGAGCTGTCTACTTCTACAGATGACATACTTCAGATCATCGGTCACGACTTCAATACCGCAGGAGGTTGAGATATAGTGAACTATCTTATCAGTTGGAGCGGTCGGCCTCTACACGATGCTACTTGGATTTCTTCAGAGGAGCTCGAGAGACTCACCCCGCGGCTACGCAGCAAGTACAATCATCTTCACTCACCGGAGATGAGTGATTTTAAGTCGCAGGGGAGTTGATAGCACACCACAGCCGACACAGAGGTGTATTCTCGTAGCAGGCGGTAATCCGCTGCCTAGACGGACGATCAAAGTCTGTGGTTTCATATTTTGGTCGATCTGAGTCGAGTTCATATATTGCACTTGATATTTTGAGTTGTATTTTACGCTCGATCGGTCGGTTTGGTTCAGACAGTTTGAGCCGTCCAATTCGGGTGGTTTATAAATTTTTTAATTGTAATGTGGCAGTTTTTTTTATTTTAGGGTTTTAAATAGTGGTAGCCGGCAATTCACGGGGGATCGAGGGTTGATTTGCAGTTTTGCGCAAACGGTCGGTGTCTGGAGCGATTACGGGATTATCCTTTCATTGGTGCGACGCCAGGACAGCCCGCCTTCTTCCGCCTCCTCCTCCACCTCCGCCAGACCACCGAAAACAATAACTCCCTCCCTGATTCCTCCCAAGTCGCAGTTCTTCTTCTTGTGTGCCCCGTTTCCGTCGTTCTCTCCAGCCAAGCAAGTGCAGCCCTATTTCGTCGATTCACTCCAGGAAATCATGCTCCCATCGGTTCTGAAAAAGCTTCCAGCCTACCTCCTCCCACACCTGCTCATCCCAACTCCGTCAGCCTTCTTCCAGTCCTCTATTGCCGCCTCGAAGCCATTTCCCAAACCCCAAGCTATCATTGTGAAGCATTCCCCTTCCGCCAGCCCCAAACTCCCCTCCACTGTGAACCCCACCGCCAACATATTTCCCCTAACAACCACCACATAGCCCTCCAAAGTCTCCACCAATCCCGAAATCTACTTCCCGCATATTACCTGCTTGCTATGACCTCGGATGTCCTCCCCTCTACATCTGTCGTTGTCGCTGCATGCATGTGTGAGGTATGGAATGCAGTTTTATTTTCTATTGTTTATTTCGGAACTGTACCTGCAGTATTTGTTTATTTTATTTTCTACTAGTACCGACGTTCAAAGGAGACCATTGGAGGTACCTGTTAGGCATTTTGAGAGTCTAGTCACTAGGCAGGTTAAACGAGGGAGGGGTAGATCAATAAAGACTTGGAATGAAACTAGAAGGAAAAACATGACGTGCTTAGGCATTAGTGAGGTTATGGCTAAAGATAGGGCACAATGGCGACAAAGGATCCATATACCCGACCCCACTATAGTGGGATAAAGTCTTGAGTGTTGTTGTAATATCGATGTTTGTGTGATATGCATGGTTTATTCTGTGTATGCTTAAATAATTGTGCCCTTTTTGTCTACTGAATTGAAATTTGTTTTTCTTAAATATTGTTAGTGTTCACTTGCGTCTTTGCTAATTTTATAAAATTAATTACAGTTGTAAATTTTAAGTGAACCGCTCTTTGCGCTAACATAGTACCTCATCGCATATAGGATTGCATTTAGAGCATCCATCCGAGTCATCCATACCCTGCATCAAATTGATATCAGAGGTAGGTTATGGTCGCTTACATGTTACATAATGTTAGGGATTATCGTCAGTCCATGTCGAGTCACAATTACACTGATAATAGGACCGCTAGTTCACAGTCGGGCATGATGTTCGCTGAGTTTCAAAGGCTTGTTCATAATCGATTTGATCGAAAGGGAGCCCAGTTCGAAACCCTTAGGGGTGATATCGTTAGGGTAAGCACCAGAGTTGAAGAGTTAGGAATCCCTAGAGGTCAGGCGACTCCTCCCATAGAAGAGGAGTCTCTCGCAGACCCCCGAGGTGCTACACCTCCTCCTGAGAGATGTGGTAGAGACTTCCCCCACTGAGACCCCCCTCCTGTCGCGAGAGGAATTTTTCGTCGTGGTTACGAGTATCGGAGAGATCCAGGTTGGGATCACCATCCTCCTAATGAGCCTCGCAGAGATCAAGCCCCTCATGCACGATACGAATACGACTTTGAGATCAGTACGGTGAGCCGGTGACTACTATGAGCCACGTAGTGGGATGACTCTAGGAGGATGATATCACCCAGCATATCCGCATTGATGCTCTCTCCTTCGATGGTCACTTGGACTCGAAGGCGTTTAGTGATTGGACATGGATCACTATTTTGACCAGTTTGAGATGGGAGATGAGAGGCGTGTACGATACGCCAAGATGAAGTTGATTGGCCAAGCAAAAATATATTGGTCGAGTCTAGAGAGGTATATGAGCGGGGATGGCGATTACCCTCATATATGTTGCACCGACACTGACACGGGGCACGCGATACGACACGATACGACACGATACGACACGCGACTCGTCAATTCTCAAAAAATATCATATTCCGACACGCTGGGACACGTATATTAAATATTCATTTTTTATAATTATGAAAATCCTAAAAAATTTAACAAAAAATAAAAAATAACAATAATAAATATTTAAATAAATTAAGTCAAAATTAAATATTATTCATCAAATGCTCAAATGCAAAACATAACAAATGATCAAAAAATGATAGAACATTAACACATTATCATTATATATCATCAGTAAAAATAACAGATTCTCATGCAAACTTTTTTCCCCAGTTTTAATCTTTCTTTTTCTAGAGAAAATATCTACGTCACTAGTAGATCCACATTCACTACTTGAAATGCTAGAAATGGGTAAAGGCACTTCCAAGACAAATTGTCACCTGCCTCACCATGAGTAGCTAACTTAGGGATACGTGTGTCTGATTGAGCGGGACACGCGTGTCCGATTGAGCGGGACACTCAAGTCCCGCGCGAGCTAGCGTGTCGTACTTCTGACTCGAGTGTCGGATTTTCGACTCGAGTGTCGGAGAGTGCCGGAGAGTCGGACGAGTGTCGGACTCTCTGACACCGACACGCTGGGCATTTTGAACTGTCGGTGCTTCATAGACCCCCATCACCCGATGGGACGAGATGAAGCTGCGCTTAAGAGATAAGTACCTCTGAGCCTCATATCGTGATCAGCTTTTAGATCAGCTTTACACATTGTGTCAAGGGACCTTCTCTGTTGCTGTTTATATGTCACGATTTGACGAGTTAGTGGTTCGCAATGATATTCAAGAGGAACCCATCGCCACTGCATCTTGCTTCCGGACTAGACTTAGGGCTGACATCTGAAGGGAGCCGATTCCCCACAAGATCGAGCCAGTAGAGCAGGTTTTTCAGCTTGCTCTGGAGTACGAACAGTATTTGCGCACTGCGGGACTAAGGCAGGTCACCTCTCAATTCGACGCAACACCATCTAGGAGAGCCCCTCCTGCCACGACTACTGACACCCCTCATGCTCCTGCGGACGCGGCAGGAAAAGCTATTGTACCGGGAGGCCCCAAGCCTGGGGGCGTCCAATGTAATCGATGTTCTGGCCGAGAGCACTTCACAGCGCAATGTCAGGCTAGAAATTTGTTGATTGAGGAGTTGGGCGAGCCCAACACTGAGGTTGAGGAACTCGTCGTTGAGGAGATTACAGTCGCCGTACAGGATAGATGGGAGAGCAATGCTGAGAGATCACTAGGGTCAGGAGTCCTCCGACGCCTTCTCCACACACCACGTGCAGAGCAGGATTGGCGTTGCACTATTATCTTCTTTACATATTTGTCGAGCGCAGGAGGACCCTGCATGCTCGTCATTGATAGTGGTAGTTGCGTAAAAATAATCGCTAAGAAAGGGTTGGAGAGGATGAAGCTTCCTACCGAGCCCCATCGGCATCTGTATCGTGTCATATGGGTGGACAAGTCCACAATCCAGGTTACACAGAGATGTCTGGTGCCGATTCATTTAGCAACCACTGAGGATCAGGTTTGGTGTGACGTTATCCCCATGGATGTCGCGCGCGTTCTACTCGGGAGACCATGGTTATCTGATTGTGATGTCATGTGTTATGGTCGGTCCAACACGTGTGTATTCTTCGACAAATGTCGAAAAATTGCCCTTACCCCGACCCAGCTCAGAGATCATCCCATGGACAGGGTTGAGTCATCAGTTAGTCCGGGATCTTTGAGACCCTCCATGTCTTGAGGAAGGGTGATTTCCTAAGAGAGAGCTTAGAGGCAGTAGTTAAGCTTATTGTGACAGCTACGATGGCGACTGAGACCCCTAGCGAGATTGCGATTACTGACCCGGATGTTCGTCAGCTGATGGATAATTTCATAAACTTTATTCTCGAAGAGCTTCGTGATGAGCTTCCCCCGCTGAGGGACATCCAGCAAGTTATCGATTTGATCTCAGGAGCATCTTTGTCTAATCTCCCACATTATTGCTTGAACCTGACTGAGCATGCCGAGCTAAAACGGCAAGTTGATGATCTTTTACGTAAGAAGTTTATACAAGAGAGTCTGAGTCCCTGTGTCGTACCAGTCCTTACTCCGAAGAAGGACGAGAGCTGGCGCATGTGCATTGATAGTCGTGTCATAATAAGATCACGATGAAGTATCGTTTTCCAATTCCCCGCCTCAATGATCTCCTAAACTCGATGGTCGGTGCTCAGATATTTTCAATGATTGACCTCCATAGTGGGTGCTATCAGATTAGAGTTTGAGAGGGGGATGAGTAGAAGACGAACTTCAAGACTAAGGAAGGCTTGTATGAGTGACTAGTTGTCTCGTTCAGGTATCGAACACTCCCAGCACATTCATGAGGGTGATGACACGGGTTTTGCAACCCTACATGGGCAAATTCCTGGTAGTGTATTTCGATGATATATTGATATAGAGTCAGGGCCGCATCGAACACTTGTGTCATATTCGTCTGTTATTTGAGCTCCTACGAAATGAGCAACTTTACATTAACTTGAAAAAATGCTCACTCATGTCCACGTCAGTTCACTTCTTAGGTTATATAGTTTCAGCGTCTGGTATATTAGTTGACCCTGACAAGGTCAAGTCTATTCGTGAGTGGCCTGTTTCGATGAACATTCATGAGGCTCGTAGCTTTCATGGACTCGCCACCTTCTATAGGAGGTTTGTTTATGCCTTCAACTCGATCATGGCCCCCATTACGAGCTGCCTCCGCAAGGGTGATTTTGTTTGGACGAAGGTTGGCACTCGAGCATTCAAGGAGATTAAGGAGAGACTGTCTACTTCTCCTGTTCTACGCTTACCTGATTTCTCAAAGGCCTTCAAAGTAACATGTGACGTGTCAGGAGTTGGCATTGGCGCGGTACTTAGTCAAGAAGGTCATCCAGTGGCCTCTACATTAGCGAGAAGCTAAACGAGGCCCGACAAAAATATTCGAATTATGATCGGGAGTTCAATGTCATCGTGCAGGCATTGCAATATTGGCGTCATTATCCCTGGCACAAGAAGTTTATTTTGTATTCTGACCATTAGGCGCATAGGTACCTCAACTCACAGAAGAAATTGGCTCAACATCATGCAAAATGGGTAGAGTATATACAGGAGCTTCATTATGTTCTCAAACACCGAGCAGGCATTGAGAGTAAACTGGCTGACGCCTTGAGTTGTCGAGTCAACATCCTCCACACCATGAGCACTCGGGTAGTGAGATTAGAGCGACCAGTTTACGAGTATCCAAAGTGTCCAGATTTTGGAGACATTTATGTTGCACTATCAAGGGACCCACTTGATCATCGTGAGGGTTACTCTATTTCAAACGGGTACATGTTCGTGGGCTCACGCATTTGCGTTCCTCAGTCATCCTTCTGATATTTCCTTATCTGCAAGCTATACGAAAGCGGAGTCGCGGGACACTTCGGTCGAGACAAGACGATTGCATCAGTTGAGGATTGCTTCTTTTGGCCCAGCCTGAAGAAGGACGTTACAAGGGTTGTCAGGCATTGTCGAGTCTATCAGACTGCGAAGAGATATTGCCAGCCCACTGGGCTATACACTTCACTCCCATTCCACAGAGGCCCTGGCCAATATTAGTATGGACTTTATTCTCGGGCTCCCTCGCAATTTGAGGAAGCTCGATTCGATCTTCGTTGTGGTAGACCGTTTTTCTAAGATGGCCAATTTTATCCCTTGTCGAAAGACCGCTGACGCCTCAATTTAGAGAGATATTTAAGTATCATGGACTTCTCACTTCCATAGTCTCTGATCGCGACGTTCGTTTCATGAGCTATTTTTGGAAGACATTATGGAAGAAGACTGGTGCAACCTGGAATTTCTCTTCCGCCTACAACTCGCAGATGGATGGGCAAACCGAGATTGATAACTGTAGTCTTAGGACACTGCTATGTTGTCTCGTTGGGGATAATCTGTCTACCTGGGATTATGTCCTCATAGCTGAATTTGCATATAATAGCTTTGTCAATAGAACCACAAGTTTGAGTCCATTCCATATCATATTAGGGTATAAGTCTAGGAAATCTATTGACTTGATGGATTTTCCCCTCGAGTCCATACCCAATGAATGAGCAAAGTTATTTATCCAGCATGTGCATTCACTTCATGAATCGGTCAGTAAAAATTTTGCATCTAGTAATAATTATAATAAAGATCAAGCAGAACAACACAGGAGGGAACAAATCTTTGAGGCGGAGAGCAAGTGTTGATTCGCATTCGACTTGAGAGAGTCTCGCAAGGACCAGCAAAGAAATTAAGTGCTGGAAGAATGGGCTCTTATACAGTCATATGACAGATTGGTACGAACGCATATGAGACTGGCATCCATCATGTTATGGGCATCAACCGAGTATTCAACGTAGAGAATCTGATTCCTTATTACGAGAAGCGCGTGTATATGGACCATTTCTCCACGCCTCTACCTAAGCCCTCACCTCTTATAGCCCCCTTAGTTGAGCCTTCACCACCAATTGCCCCCACCAGTTCATCTATATTACCATCTGCGGAGTCGCCCAATGACGATTGCATTGCACCGCCGACGGTTCCACTGACCCATCAGTCAGACGGAGATACCTTATAGCAAAAGCCATCTACTTCCACAAATGACATACTTCAGATCATCGAACACGAAATCTACACCATGGGCGGGCGAGAGAGAGTGTGTTATCTTGTCCGTTCGAGTGGTCGTCCTCTACACGATGCTACTTGGATTTCTTCAGAGGAGCTCGAGAGATGCGCCCCGCGGCTACGTTGCGAGTATGATCATCTTCACTCACCGGAGATAAGTGTTTTTAAGGCAGCGGAGTTGATGGCACGCCACACCCGACACAGGTGTATTCCCGCGGGAGGCGGTGATCCGCTGCCCAGACGGACGATCTGAGTCTGTGGTTGCGTCTGTATAGTCGATCTGAGTCGAGTTTATATATTACATTTGATATTTTGAGTTGTATTTTACACCCGATCGGTCCAGATAGTTTGAGTCGTCGGATTCGGGTGGTTTTATTTGATTTTTCAGTTGTGTTGCGACAGCTTTTGATTTTAGGGTTTTAAATAGTGGCAACTGGTAGTTCACAGGGGATCGTGGATTGATTTGCGGTTTTGCGCAAATGGTCGGTGCATGGAGCGATTCTGGGATTATCCTCACTGGTGTGACTTTAGGATAACCCGCCTTCTTTTGCCTCCTCCTGCACCTCCGCCAGACCACAGAAGACCACCACTCCCTACCTGATTCCTCCCAAGTCGCGGTACTTCTTCCAGTGTGCTCAGTTTCCGTCGTTCTCTCCATCCAAACCAGCGCAGCCCTATTCTGTTGATTCCCTCCAGGAAATCCATCCCACATCGGTTCTGAAACAGCTTCCAGCCCTACCTTCGCCCACTCTGCTCATCCCAGCCCCGTCAACCTTCTTTCAGTCCTCTACCGACGCCTCTAATCCATTTCCCAAACCCCCAGCGATCTTCTTGAATCATTCCCTTACCGCCAGCCCCAAATACCCATCCACTGTAAACCCCACGGACAACATATTCCCCTAACAACCACCACATAGCCCTCCCAAGTCTCCACCAGTCCCGAACTCTACTTCCCACAAATTCCCTGCATGTTATGACCTTGGATGCTTTCCCTTACAGTCGTCGTTGCCGGCTCATGCACGTGTGAGTTGTGATATGCAGTTTTATTTTTTACTGTTGTTTATTTCGGTATTGTACCGGTGGTGGTTGTTTATTTTATTTGCTACTAGTATCGACGTTTGTGTGATTTGTCGAGTTTATTTTGTGTGTGCTTAAATAATTGTGCCACTGTCGTCTACTGAATTGAAATTAGCTCTCCTTAATTATTGTTTGTGTTCGCTTGTGCCTCTGTTGATTTTATATAATTAATTACAGTTTTAAATTTTGAGCGGACCGCTCTTTGCACTAGCATGATACTAACCGCAGATACGATTGCATTTAGAGCATCGACCCGAGTCGGCGCTTCCTTGCATCATTGATGCTCTCGGGCGACCTTCGCCCGCATCTAGGTAGGCATCGCCCGCCTCCGCACGGGATTCGCCAGCGCTTGATGCTTCGGGCGGCCTTCGGCCGCATAGAAGCGGGAGAGACGGGCATCTCTCGTGCTTCATGCTCCGGGCGGCTTCGGCCGCATAGAAGCGGGTTTTGCCCGCTTCCATGCAGTCCACCATTTAGGCGAGTATACAAAAGCAAACAACAACAATAGGACTTCAGGGGCCGCAATTGATGAGTACGGCACCGAGCCGGTGGATTGCGTGGAAACGGCGAGCCCATGCGGAGGCGGGTGAAGCCCTCATGGATGCGGCCGAAGGCCGCCCGAGAGAATCGAGCACGGGCGTGTGTGTGTGTGTGTGTGTGTGTGTGTGTGTGTGTGTGATCTAATATATAACATTAAATCTTCTTACTTAATATAAACCACCCGTGTTACTAAATAGAAGTAATGTATAATATTAAATATATTTTACAATTGACGTATTTATATTTATTTTGGATACTTGTTACTAGTATTGTAATGAGTTACTAATATTTTGGATATGTTGTTTATTGATCTTGAGAAGGCTTATCATAAAGTTCCAAGAGAGATCTTATGGAGAGTCTTAGAAAAGAAAGGTGTAAATATATCATATATTGACACAATCAAAGATATGTATACAAATTCAATGACAAGTGTGAGGATATCCGGAGGATTAACATAGGAATTCCCTATCACTGTTGGCTTACATCAAGGTTCAGCTTTAAGCTCTTATATTCTCTTTACCCTCATCTTAGATAAGCTCACCAGACATATCCAACAAGCAATGCCACGGTGTTTATTGTTTGTAGATGATATCGTTTTGGTTGATGAGACGCGCGAGGGTGTAAACGCAAAAATTGAATTTTGGCAAGATACTTTAGAAAAGAAGGGTTTTAGGTTGAGCAGGGCAAAGACGGAGTATATGGAGCTTAAATTTAGCAGTACAAGAAGGACAGGTGACTTCGTTATTAAATTGGGTGATCAAGATATTTCTTGTAGTGAGTGTTTTAAATATCTTGGATCGATAGTTGAAAAATACGGAGGTATTGATAAGATGTGACACATAGAATCCAAGCGGGTTAGTTGAAGTGGAGAGGCGCGTCGGGGATCTTATGTGATCATAAAGTATCACTAAAACTTAAGAGTAAGTTTTACCGTACTGCAAATAGACCCGCTATGCTCTATGGTTCTGAGTGTTGGGCAGTGAATTGTGTACATGAGCAAAAAATGGGAGTTGCGGAGATGAGAATGCATAAGTGGATGTGTGAACACACAAGATTGGATAAAATTAGGAATGAAAGTATTAGGGATAAGACAGGAGTAGCACCAATTGCACAGAAAATGCGAGAAGCTCGTCTAAGATGGTTTGGACACATACAAAGGAGACCATTAGAGGCACATGTTAGGCGTTGTGAGAGTCTAGTCACTAAGCATGTTAAACGAGGGAGGGGTAGACCAATAAAGACTTGGAATAAACTGTGAGGAAAGACATGATGTACTTGGGCATTAGTGAGATTATGACAAAAGATAGGGCGCAATGGCGACAAAGGATCCATATAGCCAACCCTACTATAGTGGGATAAAGGCTTGAATGTTGTTTTGTTGTATTTGTTATGCTAATTTTCATTTTTAAAATATATAAGTATACGTAATATATATTTTTTTATTTAAAAAATATGGAAATTCAATATTGTAAAATATTGCTAACATATCTCCGACATCGCACATTTTAAAAACCATTATGACACGTCCCCGACATCCGATATTTATAACTTTGTTAAACAAATGTCGGGTATAAATACAAAATCCCGAATGAAAGAATAAGCGTGCAATCTTGACCAACCAAAGCCCGTAAGTAAATCTTACGCAATGAACTAACATAAGTGAGAATACAACTAAAAATCGGATCTTGGAATATATATACTCCGTCAGCCTGCCGCCTTATACCATAATAGCATCCAATAAAAGGGTTTGAGACATCGCTCCCCTCCTTCAGATCGAGTTTGTCCTCAACCTTGAAGTCATGGTATATCTTATGAAAGTCGAACAATGTCCGCCAAGTAAAACATTGGTGGTAAGTATGAAATGTCCATCGAGGGTTCTCTTGTGAATGTCTCCAGTTGTGAGACGTGGAAGACACCATGTATCCTCTACCCGACTGGCAGGAGATAAGCCAACGTGTTAATCATATCCAACACCTAGAAGGGCCTAAAACATCCATAGGCGACGCATGTTCGTCAGCTTCTTGCGGGGTTGCAGCATCATCCACACTAGTGTGTGCAGCTCCAACTCCATCAATGTGCTTCTCGTCATAATATTTCATAGACCACTTTTAAGACTAAAGGAGAAGCCCCGTGCTGCAACCAAAATTTGATCTCTGCTCTGAATATCTTGGTTCAAACCTTTAAACTTTGCCTCCGCTGGTGTATGGTATAATTGCAGGTGGGTTACAACCATAGATCACCCTTAATGGTGTTGTCACAAAGAGGAGTGGTACAAAGTATAGTAGCAATACGCAACACATGTCAAGTGAACAATGCAACATTTAGGATTGTACCCCACCAAGCATTATAAGTACATCTGAATTCTCTTGCTCACGATATATCTTCATTCGACTATGGGTGGTATGCGGAAAAGAGCATCAGCTTGGTCCGCAAAGACGGAACAACTCGTGTCAGACCAACTGATAAACATTGCGCCGCGGTATGACATGATGGACGCGGTTATCTCGTGTAGATGCATGATGTGCTTGAAGAAAACCTGTAGCGCACTAACTGATGTGTAGGGGTGATGAAACCCGACATCCGATATTTATAACTTTGTTAAACAAATGTCGGGTATAAATACAAAATCCCGAATGAAAGAATAAGCGTGCAATCTTGACCAACCAAAGCCCGCAAGTAAATCTTATGCAATGAACTAACATAAGTGAGAATACAAATAAAAATCGGATCGTGGAATATATATACTCCGTCAGCCTGCCGCCTTATACCATAATAACATCCAATAAAAGGGTTTGAGACATCGCTCCCCTCCTTCAGATCGAGTTTGTCCTCAACCTTGAAGTCATGGTATATCTTATGAAAGTCCAACAATGTCCGCCAAGTAAAACATTGGTGGTAAGTATGAAATGTCCATCGAGGGTTCTCTTGTGAATGTCTCCAGTTGTGAGATGTGGAAGACACCATGTATCCTCTACCCGACTGGCAGGAGATAAGCCAACGTGTTAATCATCTCCAACACCTAGAAGGGCCTACAACATGCATAGGCGACGCATGTTCGTCAGCTTCTTGCGGGGTTGCAGCATCATCCACACTAGTGTGTGCAGCTCCAACTCCATCAATGTGCTTCTCGTCATAATATTTCATAGACCACTTTTAAGACTAAAGGAGAAGCCCCGTGCTGCAACCAAAATTTGATCTCTGCTCTGAATATCTTCGTTCAAACCTTTAAACTTTGCCTCCGCTGGTGTATGGTATAATTGCAGGTGGGTTACAACCATAGATCACCCTTAATGGTGTTGTCACAAAGAGGAGTGGTACAAAGTATAGTAGCAATACGCAACACATGTCAAGTGAACAATGCAACATTTAGGATTGTACCCCACCAAGCATTATAAGTACATTTGAATTCTCTTGCTCACGATATATCTTCATTCGACTATGGGTGGTATGCGGAAAAGAGCATCAGCTTGGTCCGCAAAGACGGAACAACTCGTGTCAGACCAACTGATAAACATTGCGCCGCGGTATGACATGATGGACGTGGTTATCTCGTGTAGATGCATGATGTGCTTGAAGAAAACATGTAGCGCACTAACTGATGTGTAGGGGTGATGAAACCCGACATCCGATATTTATAACTTTGTTAAACAAATGTCGGGTATAAATACAAAATCCCGAATGAAAGAATAAGCGTGCAATCTTGACCAACCAAAGCACGTAAGTAAATCTTATGCAATGAACTAACATAAGTGAGAATACAAATAAAAATCGGATCTTGGAATATATATACTCCGTCAGCCTGCCGCCTTATACCATAATAGCATCCAATAAAAGGGTTTGAGACATCGCTCCCCTCCTTCAGATCGAGTTTGTCCTCAACCTTGAAGTCATGGTATATCTTATGAAAGTCCAACAATGTCCGCCAAGTAAAACATTGGTGGTAAGTATGAAATGTCCATCGAGGGTTCTCTTGTGAATGTCTCCAGTTGTGAGACGTGGAAGACACCATGTATCCTCTACCCGACTGGCAGGAGATAAGCCAACGTGTTAATCATCTCCAACACCTAGAAGGGCCTACAACATGCATAGGCGACGCATGTTCGTCAGCTTCTTGCGGGGTTGCAGCATCATCCACACTAGTGTGTGCAGCTCCAACTCCATCAATGTGCTTCTCGTCATAATATTTCATAGACCACTTTTAAGACTAAAGGAGAAGCCCCGTGCTGCAACCAAAATTTGATCTCTGCTCTGAATATCTTGGTTCAAACCTTTAAACTTTGCCTCCGCTGGTGTACGGTATAATTGCAGGCGGGTTACAAGCATAGATCACCCTTAATGGTGTTGTCACAAAGAGGAGTGGTACAAAGTATAGTAGCAATACGCCACAAATGTCAAGTGAACAATGCAACATTTAGGATTGTACCCCACCAAGCATTATAAGTACATCTGAATTCTCTTGCTCACGATATATCTTCATTCGACTATGGGTGGTATGCGGAAAAGAGCATCAGCTTGGTCCGCAAAGACGGAACAACTCGTGTCAGACCAACCGATAAACATTGCGCCGCGGTATGACATGATGGACGCGGTTATCTCGTGTAGATGCATGATGTGCTTGAAGAAAACATGTAGCGCACTAACTGATGTGTAGGGGTGATGAAACCCGAGTTTGCATCTTTATTTTTTTATAGTATTTTTTTTTTGTAGTGCACGTCTTTGCGCATGTTACTTTTTGTATATGTTGTATCGTGGATGTTCACGCACTATCATTCGGATTATTGGTGTGACCGGCCAATAAGATCTAAAATGAAAAGGTTCGTCAAATTAGGAGTTGTGTTGGTTTAGGGAAGCAAGTGAGATCAAACAAATTAAGCTATTATTATAAATATAATTCTGAAATTACGAGGAATATGTAAAGCCATTTCATATCGAATTGGGACGCCTGATTTTTCTCTATTTAAATTCCCCAATCAATATTTATTGAAATTCCGGCTGGAAGTTGAAACCCCCTCCAATTTATTTTCTACAGTCACCCTAAGTTGTAACTCCCCCCTTTATTTCCTAGAGGCAGCAAAAAATTGAAACTCCCCATATTAAATGTCATTTATTAAAATAAAACCTAAAATCTTCTTGATAATCAGATCAATTTCCCATGTCCAAGTAGAGCTTGGGAAAAAACGAAAATATGAGAAATCCTCTATCTTTTTGTAACTCTCAACCATCGCCCCCTATCCTTCCCTGTGTCGCTCGACACCGCCGAACCGACCGTCGGGAGCAAGCGCCGCCTACATCGGAGTCATTCCAAGGCTCCGGCGACTTCTCCCTGTCGACTGCAAGCTGGGACACCGATCGCGGATCCTTTTCCTTCTGTCGTCCTTTTCCTCCTGTCGTGGACAACAACACTGCCCCCCCCCCTGAGCCGCTTCCAGCTCTCCTAGCGCCGAAGGAGCTCCACGAGGTTCCTACTACCTCTGGCGGCCCTTCCTCCAACCGCCTCCGGCGAAGCCGAGGCTCCAGTTCTTGAGCGGCAAGGCCGCAAGCCTCCTATGCCAATCTTGTCATCCTCCCAGAGCCCGATTTCAATTTCTTGTTGCTGCCCAAAATTCCTCCAGGCTCTGCCATCCAGACCCTTGAGTCATCTCTTGCAAAAGCTGAAGGTATACCCCTATTTCCTTTCTCGCTCGTGATTGTTAGTATAATACTATGCTTAAAATGTTTTGAACTTTAAAGTCAGAGCTTGCTTGTCTAGGTCTTCATTAACTCATGTTTGTCATTTATTCTCGACAATGTTGTTTTTTATTCACTCTCTCGAGGCGCTTGTGGAAGAAATGATCAAAAGTTGAGTACGTACAAACGTGAAGTCCCTTTGCGCATATATGAACCCTAGGATGGTTATCAATTGAGAATATTTGCGACAACCCGCCGGCTTCGCCTTATTTTGAAAGACGACTCAAAAATTTATCTATTTTTAAAATCAATTTTCAATTTCGGAAATGCATCAGTTTGATATCAGAGGACGGTTCGAGTCACTCATATTGTGATTAAACGATCCTGTTTTTTATTTAGTTGTTTCAAAAAAAAATTTGGTTTTCCAAAATGCAAAAGAAAATTTTTATTTTAAAAAAAATCTATCACTTTTTTTATATAAAAAAAATTTTGAGTCCACTTATTTTCTACAAAAAAAAAAATATTATTAATTTTTACCTTAAAAAATATATATAGAAAGTCGCATAGATCGTATCGACGCCAGTATAGATGACCTAGCCAAACGAATGGGTGAACTAATGAAGACGGTAGAATCACTCACCGCCAACGTGAGAGACACAAACCACGTAGTAAACAACTTGAGAACTACCGTTAATAACCTAGAAGCCGAACGTCACCTAGTACTAAATCAACCACCTCACCAAAATCCTAGGCAAGAGGAACAAATCCTAGACCCGCAAAACCTGCACAACCTGATCAAGGTCTCCATCGTCAACCCCGTTGGGATGATGAAGTTAAGATTGATGTAGGTGATTTTGAGGGTCACGTGTAGCCCAAGAAATGTCTCGACTTATGTGAGTGCGTGTAAAGGTTCATGGCATTGAAACAAATGGCTGTGAATCAACAAGTCGAGTATGTTGTCCTTAGGCTTAAGGGGTCAGTGCTAGTTTGGTGGGTTCAATTAGAGTGCACTCGATACACCTTAGGCCTAGCCTCTATCACAACATGGGTAGAGTTAAAGTTACAACTGCAGAAGCGATATGTTCCCCCAGACTATCTGCAAACTCTTTATCGAAGGTTCCACAATCTTCATCAGGACAAGCTTTCTGTGGACGAGTGCACCAACGCGTTCTTAGTGTTATAGTCTAGGCTAGACCTACACGAGGAGGACAATATGATAGTGTCCCGTTATCTGAATAGGCTTCGTTATGTTATTAGGGATGAGCTAGATTTGCACGACTTTAGAGATTTAGGTGAAGTCTCTAGTAGAGCACATAGAGTGGAGGCCTCATTTCAGAAGAGTACATCTGGGTATAGGTCTACTGATAGGCCTTCCTCGAGCACCACCACCACTGCACCCCATCTCTAAAACCACTGATCCTCTTCCTCCTGTTACTATTGGGACCACAGCTCCTCCAACTGGCCTGACCCGAGGTAAGGAGCTCATGGTTTCCAAGCCCAACACTGGAGTATTTTGATGCTTCAAGTGTATGGAGCCAGGTCACAACTCTTATGAGTGCCCGCGATGCCACTTCGTCGCAATCAGTGAATCCTCTGAATGGTGTGAGCCAGAATACGGAGTCTTCCTTAATGACTCCAAGCCTGAGCACGAGCCCGAGTCTGATAGCATTATCGAGGTCGAGGGAGAACATGCTGAGCACTTAGTTTGTGTCCTTCAATATAGCTTGATTTCCCCTAGTGAGACTACTAGGCGTGATTTCCAAAGACACAAGAATTTTTGCACTACTGCGTGTATTCAAGGATATTTTTGTTCCATCATCATTGATAGTGGTAGCATGGAAAATTTTGCTTCTTATTGTATGATAGAGAAGCTAGGACTCGAGACGCACCCCTTGTAGCGGCCCTACCACTTATCTGGGGTTAATAATGACATGGTCATGCTCGGTACACATCGTTGTCTCGTAGAGTTCTATATCGGGGATGTGTATCAGGATTCTGTTTCATGTGATGTCGCATCCATCGATGTTTCTCATATCCTGTTAGGTAGAGCATGGCAGTACGATAGGCGAGTCGTGTATGATGGTGTACGGAACTCTCATTCCTTCGATCACCGTAGGCACAAGATTGTTCTTCCCCAGAAGAATAGTCTTGCTCCTAAGGCTCCTGGGAGAACCTCGTCATCATCTTCCTCACCCTCCTTAGTTACCGGTACGCCACTCCTATAGTCCTATTTAGTGCCACTCTTCTGCATGGTCCCCCGCTCCTGGAAGAATCACTTGATTCTAGTGAGACATTCGTCTTGGATGATGCTCACACTTTTGGTGATCCCACTTCTGATTCACCTTATATAGATTTTGTTTTTGGTGATCGCACATTTAATTCACCGCACTACCCTACAGTTATGAGTGGGCTTGAATTCAAATTTTTTTGGCTATGTCGTAATAGGAGAATTGAATCGATCTCTAGACTTTTTTTTCTTTCTAGGAACAACCGATTTAATGGATTCCTCTGGTTAGTTTTAAAGGGTAAATTTGTGAACGGTTTTAAAATTTGTCGAGCTAGCCAGATTCACGCGAGTGTTATCATTGCAATGATTAGTCTGGCTTTTGTATATGCACGAAGGTGTCTAACAGGAGTACGTATGACGTCGGAAGATTTAATGATTCCAAAAGCTATGTTTGCTTACTTCCTGTTTTGTTTCTCGCCATATTCTTTAATTTCACTATGTTCCCCACTTTATGATGCTCCCTTATTTGTTGCTCTGATTTTTACAGGTCATTTACATATTTTGCATGATATTATGGCTAGCGGTTTGCGAGCAACTTTGGAAAACTACAACTTCATGGACGATTTCATCGTCGAGAGTTGTCTTTTTACAATGGAAATTGGTTTCCTTTGTCTTTCAGGAAAGATGGTATATCATCAGTTGATGGGCAGCGACGACAGAACTTTCCTTTGTTCCAATTTCTACGACAATATGAAAGCGGTAAAGTTCTTTCGCAGCTTGACGTTTGGATGTTTCAGTGACGGGTCTTAGCATATTCTCGACGGGGTCGTGCTCTCTCAACTCTGGGGGAATTGATGCAATCCGAGTTTGCATCTTTATTTTATTTACAGTATTTTAATTTTTTTAGCGCACGTCTTTGAGCATGTTAGTTTCTGTATATGTTGTATCGCGCATGTTTGCGCACTATCTTTCGGATTATATGTGACCAGCCAATAAGACCTTAAATGAAAAAGTCAGTCAAATTAGGAGTATTGTTGGTTTATGCAAGAAAGTGAGATATCAAACAAATTAAGCTATTATTATAAATATAATTCTTAAATTACAAGGAATATGTAAAGCCAATTCATATCTAATTGGGACACCTTATTTTTCTCCATTTAAATTCCCCAATCAATATTTATTGAAATTACGGCTGAAAGTTGAAACTCACTCCCATTTATTTTATACAGACACCCTAAGATGTATTTCCTGTAGCCAGCTGAAAATTGAAACTGATGGAGGTCAACGTCGACATTGGCCCACGCACGTGTATTCCCGCCGAAAGCGGGCGTGATTTTATGATCCTGCACTTTGAGGGCCCTTCCGGACGATCCGAGTCCGTGGATGTGTCCGGAAGGTCGACGCGAGTATTTTTCGTATTTCGTTTTCTTTATTTCGGACATGTATTGACATTATTTGGGCACCCGGAAGATTGGGGCGATCTGAGCCATCGATTCCGGATGCCCTAGCCTCTTTTTCTATTTATAGGAGCCAAGAGGAAAGGTTGGGGACCGAATGTTTGAGAGACTCTTCAACCGGTCGGTTGGTGCGACGCCAACACCCCCAAGGTGCGACGCCTAGGGTTCCCGCTGCCTCCCGTCCCCTTCCTCGCCTCCGACGGTGCTACCCAGCCCCTCCGCCTCCCCGTCAAGCCTTCCCCGGCCCGCCAGCAGCCCGCCGTCCAGCCCTCTGCCCGCCAGCAGCCCTCCGCTCAATCCCCTGTCACCCAGCAGCCCGCCGCCCAGCTTCCCGCCGTCCCGCAGTCGTCGCAGCCCCACTCCCAGCCCCCTGCAGTCCCGACGACCACACCCCAGGCCCCCTCCCCTGCTCCCGACAGCCATCCGCCAACCCTCCGCCCACATCAGCCCCGCCTTAACCCCCCGCAGCCCGAGAACCCACCGCACTTCCCTACGGTTGGTTTCCACCGACCCGGATCTACTCCTCCCAATATTCGGTGCCCCACCTTTGTCTGATTGGCTCCACGTAAGGTTGTAAGTTGTCTTTTGGATTTAAGTTTCAGCATGGTTTACTTTGCTTAAATTTCTGTGCTATGTTTATCAATTGAAGGGTGCTTGTGTTACTTAATTTTGTGCTAACTTGCAGGGCTAATACGTCTTAATTTAAATCCTTGCGCTCCCGATTCGTAACCACGCCTAGGTGCCTTTCTCCTTTGCCACTACCCCCCTTGGTGGATCTCTGTGTGGGCTTAAAATTATTTAATTAATCTACGCAAAATTAATCGTTTGGAATTTGTGAAGCTCGTGTTGTGTTGGGTCGTCCTCTTCGTAAAACCCCGTAGTACGTTTAGTTTCCCGCGACCCCAGCCTGCCCTACATCAGATTGGTATCAAAGCGAGGTTTGAGCGCATCGTATGTTACGTAGTGGTAGGCCATTTAGACACAACATGTCTGATCCGAACCTCACTGATGAGCGGGCCGGCAACTCCAATTCCAACTCGGAATTGTCCCCCGCTGAATTCCAACGCACGATCTTAGACCGCTTTGATCAATTGGGCGCTCGCATCAATGAGCTTCGTGCGCGCCAGGATGCCTACGAAGGCCGAGGCGACCACAACGCCCCCCGACGGTATCCAGATCCCCCTGATTATGATCATGATGCCCCACGGAACCCTGAGCGGCCCCGATACGACTACGCCCGTCGTGACCGCTTTGACGGCTATCCCGAACATCGAGAAGGGGTACCACTTAGGGAGGATGACATCCTCCGTCGTATCCGTATCGACGTTCCTACATTCGACGGTCATCAAGACCCCGGAGCATTTAGTGACTGGCTCCGGGAGATGGAGCACTACTTTGACTGGTATGACATGAGTGATGAACGCAAGGTGCGATTCGCGCGTATGAAGTTAGTGGGATCTGCGATGAACTATTGGACTAGCGTAGAGCGATCCTTAGAGCGGGACGGCTATCGGCCCATTATTAGATGGGAAGATATGACGAGGCGCTTGAAGGAGAAATACCTCCCCGCGTCATATCGTGATCGATTGTTAGACCAGGTCTATGCACTTCGACAGGGCACGATGTCAGTAGCTGAATATATGACCAAGTTTGACGACCTGATGGTGAGGAGTGACCTTCGTGAGGAAAGCAGTGCCGCGGCTTCCCGGTTTCGGTACGGCCTACGGTCGGAGATTAGGAGGGAACTAATTCCCCACCGACGGGAAACAGTCGAGCAGATTTATGAGTTGGCCCTGGAGTACGAGCTCTACCTCCGGACTACCGGAACCCGCCAGCAAGCTCCTAGGACTGATGGCCCCACATTCAGGAGGCCCACCCCTCCTCACCCCCAGGCCTCCGGTCCCCCCCACATCCCTGAGGATGTGAAAGGGAAGGCTGTTATGACCGGGCCTCCTAGGCCAAGTGGCCCCCAGTGCTATAGATGCTCTAGACGAGGTCATTATGCCGCACAATGCCCTATGCGGAACCTGTTGATTGAGGACGAGGAAGACGAAAGTATAGACCCGGCGAGAGAGACTGAGGGCGATATAGTAGCAACTGTGGAGGAAGACTGGGAGAGCGACGCAGAGAGATCTTTAGAGCTAGGAGTTATACGCCGCCTCCTGCATACTCCACGTTCGGAGGATGATTGGCGACGTACCACCATCTTCTATACTTATTTCCAGAGCGCGGGCGGCCCCTGCAAGCTTGCTATCGATGGGGGAAGCTGCGTGAATATTGTCGCCATGAAGGCGCTGAAGCGGATGCAGATCACCCCCGAGCCGCACCCCCAGCCCTATCGTGTCCTCTGGGTGGACAAGTCTGCTATCCAGGTTACCCAGCGGTGTTTAGTACCCTTGCGGCTCGCGTCCTTCGAGGACAAGGTCTGGTGTGACGTTATCCCGATGGACGTAGCCCATGTCCTTTTAGGTCGACCCTGGTTGTTTGATCGCGACGTGACGTGCTTCGGGCGATCGAACACATGCGTATTTTATGATCGGGGCCGAAAGATCACCTTGACCCCAACTCAGCCCAAGGATTCATCAAAGGGCAAGGTTGACTCGCCCGTCGGTGTGGGGTCCTCCAGGCCCCTGCACCTTCTGAGGATGCATGACTTCATGAGGGAGGGCTTAGACTCGGGGATCGTATTTGTTGTAGCGGCTACCTTGGCCCAGGACACTCCTAGTGGGAGTGTCGTTCCTACTGATCCTGATTTACAGCGACTTTTGAGAGACTTTATGGACATTACGCCCGAAGAGCTCCCCGACGAGCTACCCCCCCTGAGGGATATCCAGCACGCGATCGACCTTGTGCCGGGGGCATCTTTGCCCAATCTCCCACACTACCGTATGAGCCCAACCGAGCATACCGAGCTAAAACGGCAGGTTGATGATTTACTTAGGAAGGGCTTCGTACGCGAGAGCTTGAGTCCGTGCGCGGTCCCAGCCCTTCTCACCCCGAAGAAGGACGGGAGCTGGCGCATGTGCGTTGACAGTAGGGCCATCAATAAGATCACAGTGAAGTACCGTTTTCCGATTCCCCGCCTCGACGACTTACTTGACGCTATGGCTGGAGCCCGTATTTTCACGAAGATCGACCTTAGGAGCGGATATCACTAGATTAGGGTCCGCGAGGGGGATGAATGGAAGACGGCATTCAAGACGAAGGATGGTCTATTTGAGTGGTTGGTAATGCCGTTCGGATTGTCGAATGCCCCTAGCACGTTCATGCGGGTGATGACTCAGGTCTTGCGGCCCTACATGGGCAAGTTCCTAGTTGTGTACTTCGACGATATTCTTATCTATAGCCAGGAGCGCACTGACCACCTACACCACGTCCGATTAGTGTTCGATACCCTCAGGAACGAGCATTTATTTATCAATATGAAGAAGTGTGATTTTCTGGCTGAATCGGTTCATTTTCTTGGCTATATTATCTCGGCGTCAGGCATCGCTGTGGACCCCGACAAAGTGAGAGCGATCCGTGAGTGGCCTGTCCCCACGACCATCCACGAGGCCAGGAGTTTCCATGGACTGGCCACCTTCTACAGGAGGTTTGTCCGAGGTTTTAGCGCACTTATGGCCCCCTTTACGAGCTGCCTTCGGAAGGGAGACTTCATGTGGACCACGGCCGCCACTAAGGCCTTCGAGGAGATCAAGGATCGTCTAGCTTCCGCCCCTGTCCTTAGATTGCCAGATTTTAGCATAGCCTTCGAGGTAGCGTGTGACGCTTCAGGCCTAGGGATCGGTGGAGTACTTAGCCAGGAGGGCCATCCCATTGCATATTTCAGCGAGAAGCTGAACGAGGCCCGCCAGCGGTATTCCACGTACGACCGTGAATTTTATGCAATCGTCCAGACCTTGCGGTATTGGCGGCACTATCTCATGCACAAGGAGTTCGTGTTGTACTCTGATCATCAGGCTTTACGATATCTTGAGTCCCAGTCAAAGCTTAGTCATAGGCACGCCAAGTGGGTAGAGTTTCTGCAGAGCTATCACTACGTTATTAAACACCGCGCGGGTGTTGAAAACAAGCCGGCCGATGCCCTGAGTCGCCGGATTAGCCTCCTGCAGGCGATGAGCACACATGTCACTGGTTTTGAGCGTCTCGTTGTTGAGTATGCCGAATGTTCGGATTTTGGAAATATCTATAGGTCCCTCACCCGGAACCCTCCAGACACTATTGATGGGTTTACGGTTTCCGAGGGATACCTGTTCTTCGGCGCCCGACTCTGCATTCCCTCCACTTCTCTCCGTGACTTCTTGATCTGGGAGATGCATGCGGGAGGCGCCGCCGGGCACTTCGGGCGAGACAAGACCATCGCCTTGGTTGAGGATCGGTTCTATTGGCCCTCGATGAAAGGAGACATCGCGCGCGTGATTAGGCATTGTAGGACGTGCCAGACGGCGAAAGGATCCTGCCAACCCGGCGGTCTGTATTCCCCGTTGTCGATCCCTCACAAACCCTGGGTTGACATCAGCATGGACTTTGTTCTTGGGCTGCCCCGCACGCCCAAGAAACATGATTCCATTTATGTTGTCGTGGATCGCTTTTCGAAGATGGCCCACTTCATCCCATGCCGCAAGACGGCCGATGCCTCCTCGGTGGCCGCCCTATTCTTTAGAGAGGTCTTCAAGTATCACGGATTACCTTCCTCTATACTGTCTGATCGTGACGTCCGGTTTATGAGCTATTTCTGGAAGACACTATGGATGAAGACGGGCACCACCCTCAAGTTCTCCACCGCCTACCATCCACAGACGGATGGACAGACTGAGGTGGTCAATAGGAGTTTGGGCTCCCTCTTACGCTGCCTTGTTGGTGAGCATGTGTGTACTTGGGACTCGGTGTTGCCCCTAGCTGAGTTCGCGTATAATAGCTCGGCGAATAGGACTACTGGCCTTAGCCCATTCCATATCCTGTTAGGGTACGAACCCAGAAAGCCGGTTGACCTAATTCCCCTCCCACTTGAGTCCCGCCCTAGTGAGTCGGCTGAGTCATTTATCCAGCACATGCATGAGCTTAACGAATTCATCCGAAAAAAAATCGCAACAAGTAATGATACTTATAAAGCCTATGCGGATGTCCACAGGAGGGAAAGGAGTTTTGAGATTGGCACACAGGTTTTGGTTCGTCTTCGCGCGGAGAGGTTCCCCTCTGGGACTGCAAAGAAACTAAATGTCAGGCGGATGGGCCCTTATACGGTGGTACAAAAGATAGGACCAAATGCCTATGAGATTGATATTCCACGGCACATGGGGATCAGCAGAGTATTCAATGTAGAAGACTTGACTTCATACTACGATGAGCAAACTTATGTGGATCCTTTCGAGCCCCTCCCCGCGGAGCCACCCTTCGAGCCACCATTTTCCCCGTTGTCGCCTTCACTCCCTCAGTCCTTGCCCACAGCGTCACCACCTGGGGATCTCGCACCGCCGTCGGCTGTTCCACCGGAGAGTTCATTAGAGAGTGAGCCACTGTCCGCAGAGACTACTACGGGCCTGGAGGCCATTGAGGGCATCCTAGCCCATGATTACATGACAGCAGCGGACCCGAGCACCCTGCGCTACCTGGTCCACTGGAGGGACCGTCCCAGCTTTGATGACACTTGGATCGCCCCTGCAGAGCTTGAGAGACTTGCCCCCGGGCTACGCCAGGAGTATGATCGTCTCCATTCCTCAGAGATGAATGCTACTAAGCCGGGGGGAGTTGATGGAGGTCAACGTCGACATTGGCCCACGCACGTGTATTCCCGCCGAAAGCGGGCGTGATTTTATGATCCTGCACTTTGAGGGCCCTTCCGGACGATCCGAGTCCGTGGATGTGTCCGGAAGGTCGACGCGAGTATTTTTCGTATTTCGTTTTCTTTATTTCGGACATGTATTGACATTATTTGGGCACCCGGAAGATTGGGGCGATCTGAGCCATCGATTCCGGATGCCCTAGCCTCTTTTTCTATTTATAGGAGCCAAGAGGAAAGGTTGGGGACCGAATGTTTGAGAGACTCTTCAACCGGTCGGTTGGTGCGACGCCAACACCCCCAAGGTGCGACGCCTAGGGTTCCCGCTGCCTCCCGTCCCCTTCCTCGCCTCCGACGGTGCTACCCAGCCCCTCCGCCTCCCCGTCAAGCCTTCCCCGGCCCGCCAGCAGCCCGCCGTCCAGCCCTCTGCCCGCCAGCAGCCCTCCGCTCAATCCCCTGTCACCCAGCAGCCCGCCGCCCATCTTCCCGCCGTCCCGCAGTCGTCGCAGCCCCACTCCCAGCCCCCTGCAGTCCCGACGACCACACCCCAGGCCCCCTCCCCTGCTCCCGACAGCCATCCGCCAACCCTCCGCCCACATCAGCCCCGCCTTAACCCCTCGCAGCCCGAGAACCCACCGCACTTCCCTACGGTTGGTTTCCACCGACCCGGATCTACTCCTCCCAATATTCGGTGCCCCACCTTTGTCCGATTGGCTCCACGTAAGGTTGTAAGTTGTCTTTTGGATTTAAGTTTCAGCATGGTTTACTTTGCTTAAATTTCTGTGCTATGTTTATCAATTGAAGGGTGCTTGTGTTACTTAATTTTGTGCTAACTTGCAGGGCTAATCCGTCTTAATTTAAATCCTTGCGCTCCCGATTCGTAACCACGCCTAGGTGCCTTTCTCCTTTGCCACTACCCCCCTTGGTGGATCTCTGTGTGGGCTTAAAATTATTTAATTAATCTACGCAAAATTAATCGTTTGGAATTTGTGAAGCTCGTGTTGTGTTGGGTCGTCCTCTTCGTAAAACCCCGTAGTACGTTTAGTTTCCCGCGACCCCAGCCTGCCCTACATCAGAAACTCTCATTATTAAATGTCATTCATTAAAATCAAACCTAAAATCCTCTTTATAACCAGATCAATTTCCCATGTCCAAGTAGAGCTCGGGAAAAAAACGAAAAAACAAGAGAAATCTCTTCGTAACTCCCAGCCACCACCCCCTATCCTTCTCGTGTCGCTCGACACAGCCTAACCAACCCACGCCAGCCAGTGTCGCCACCGCCCCCTATCATTCCAATGCTCCGGCGACCTCTCCCCGTCGACTGCAAGCTGGGACCCCGATTGCGGGTCCTTTTCCTCATGCCGTCCTTTTCCTCCTGTCGTGGACAGCAACTCTGCCCCTCCTGAGACGCTTCCAGCTCTCCCGACGCCTAAGGAGCTTCCCGAGGTTCCTACTACCTCCAGCGGCCCTTCCTCCAACCGCCTCCGGCGGAGCCGAGCCTCCAGTTCTTGAGCGGCAAGGTCGCAAGCCTCCGGTGCAAATCTCGTCATCCTCCCAGAGCCCGATTTCAATTTCTTGTTGCTGCCCGAAATTGCTCCAGGCTCTGCCATCCAGACCCTTGAGTCGCATCTTACAAAAGCTGAAGATATACCCCTATTTCCTGTCTCGCTCAGGATTGTTAGTATTGTTAGTGTTACCATTGTGATCTAGAAGTGGTCAAAAAGGTAGTCTCACTGTCAACGCAATATGAGTCAATGGGGTCGCACATAAGAGTATTGGAGAAGTTGGAAAGGTTTGTGTTGGTATTGCACATATGTGATATGAGTGAAAAGGTCAAGCCTGTGACATTCTAGATTTGGAGATTTTTCAGCCCAGGACCTATATTGTGAATATATATGACCAGGTAAATTGTCGAGAAGTGTCTTGACGTTTTATGGACTGTTCTGTCGGATTCGTCGAATGACTCTAAGTAAAATTCGTTGAATTGTCACTTGTTATTCCGACGAATTGATCTGAATTCGTCGAAATGTCTCGTCATCTCGACGAATTGCTCTTGGATTCGTCGTATATACTCGTGTTATCTCGACGAATTGGACTTGGATTCGCCAAGTGTTCTCTTGCTGTTTCGACGAATTGGTCAGCCTGAATTCGTCGAGTATTCACGAGTTATCTCGACGAATGGATCCTTGATTCGTCGAATATACGCATGTCATCTCGACGAATGTTGTTAACTCCGGTTTAATTCTATAAGTCTGATTTCGGCCTGGTCTGCGGGTAACGGCAGTTTCAGTATATATATATATAAGTGAGATAATTGTTATCTCGACACAGAGGCTTGACCTAATCAATTCGAGATCGTGACTGCGGCTTCTTCTTCCCCCGACAGAACTATTCTGAAACGTTGAAGTCGCAGCCGCCGATCCGTTGCCGCCGACCACTCCGACTCGTTGTCGTCGGCGGAAATTGTTTCCTAAGCTTCGTCTTCGTCACCGCCGCCTCTCATTTAACGAATCTAGCAGTCCGTGGAGACATTGAGGGTCTTCCTTCTTCCAACCTAGATCTTCTGTGACAAAAGTCTAAGGGTTCTTCTTGCTCGTGTGGATACTCATAGAGGCGTGGACATAATTCTACGAACAGAACTCCAGTCGCAAGTGTTCGTCGGACTTCCTTGGAGCATCTTGATTGAGTAGTGACTCGATCCAGCTAAAGTATACTTTTATTCAAAGTTATTTGACTCCTTAATCAATAATTATCGCAAGATCCATTTATCTTTGGGTTTCTTGATTCTTTATTCTGCTGCGCACATATGATGTGCATCCCACTTAGAAACCCAATAGTGGTATCAGAGGGAGGTTCCGGTATAGATCATTGTTTTATAAGTTGCTAAATCTAGTGCGTGTAGATCTGGAAATTTAAAAGTGTTATAAATGCCCAAATCTAGTCCTGGAGCATCAATTGTTGATGACTTTTTATGTGAAATAGGTGATAGTTTTTCAAAAACATTGGTCGGGGCGCAGCCCCGCACCCCGCCAGGAACGCATGTAATTTTGTTGTGATATTTTTGTTTCTCCTTAACACTAATCGTCCTTCTTGTTGGTTTGTGAAACCGAGTGTGTTAGATTTTGAATCTCACATAGAAGGACGAGTTTGTCTATTGTGTAATTGAAGTTGGTGTTGCTCATGTCCAATGCTTGTAAATCTGAGGATTTAGAAGGGTCCTAGATGTTCAGATTCAGTCGAATTCGTCAAGTGTTGATGATTTTTCCTTGTGCACATCTGAGATGTACTTGGATTGTGAGTGTTGTAAGTATTTTGTGAATGTGCACATTGCTTAATTGTTAACTATGATTAAGTGTTAATCAATTATCTTAAAATTCCTTATTCAATATTAAGTATTCGGATGTCTTCTGATGGATGACACTCTTCTTGCCTCGATCAATGAAGTGTGGGCTTGCTAAAGCAAAGTGCATTAATCTATCTTGGTAAGGGTGCGAGCGGATAATTGTGATATCCCACTGTCAACATCGGCTCAAACGTAACTGAGTGACCTCAAAAGTTGAGTGCACAGAGGCATAGGGTTGGCATGCACCATATGATGGATGCGAATAAAGAGTTATTCACCAATCATACAAGAGTTGCGTGATGATGCAATCGGCAAGCGTTGCCTACCTAAATAACTACATTGTGAGAGAAAAGCCAAAGCTGACTCACGGTGTTGATGAAATAAGGATCTTGTTCACTAAGAGAGTAGCTCGCATAAGCTCTCTGAATTGATATCGAGGATTATCAGTTTGATTAAAATAGTGAGAGTAATTTTAATTAAAGTTCTAATTGAAATAAAAAAATTTTATTTTAAAATGTAGTACTGAGTTTTTTTGCATAAATTCTTGTAGAATTTTCATAGCAAGTGAATCTCACTTCACCTTGTCCCTCAGAGCTATCATTGAGAAGGAGAAACTGAGTGAGACAAATTATCTGAACTGGTACAAAAATCTGAGAATTGTTCTCAGGCAAAAACGTAAGCTCTATGTTTTGGAAGAGAATTCCCCTGAATAGTCAATCCGGAATATGTCCCGAGCTGATAAAGATGCTTATAAGAAGTATCAAGACGACTCCTTGAATGTCGAATGGCTCATGCTCGCCACCATGTACTCTGAGCTTAAGAAGCAACATGAGAACATGAGTTGTAAGGAGATTGACGAGCAGCTTAAGAAAATGTTTCAAGGGCAAGCTCGGCAAGAGAGGTTTGACGTCAACAAGACGTTGTTTCAGTGTAAGATGGGAGTTCGGGGCCTGGTAGGGACTCACGTACTCAAGATGATTGGGTATATAGAGAATTTTGAAAAACTAGGTTTCCCTCTAGGCCATGAGTTGGCTACAGACCTGATCCTGCAATCGTTGTCAGACACACGAGCAGTTTGTCTTGAATTATAATATGAATGAAATTGACAAGACACTGCCCGAGCTCCTAGGCATATTAAGAAATACTGAGATCAATATGAAGAAGTTCAAGCTTGTTAGCCTCATGTTGATGGTGCATAAAGGCAAGGGCAAGGACAGAGTCTTCAAGAAGGCTAAGGTTGGACCTAAGTAGTCTCTTGAGCCCAAATCTTCAGCACTGAAGAAGAAAGGCTTGATGAAGGAATGGAAATGTCACCACTGTGGAAAAGCTGGTCATTGGAGGAGGAATTGTCCTTCTTATATTGATGGTCTACAGAAAATGAAGGGAGGTATGACTTCAGCTTCAAATATCTATGTTATAGAGATAAACATTTCTGCTCATTCATCTTGGGTATTGGATATCGGATGGAGTTCTTACATTTGTATAAATATGTAGGAACTGGGAAGGAGAAGAATGCTGAGTAAAGTGGAGGTGGACCTGCGTGTTGGCAATGGAGAAAGAGTTGTTGACGTCGTAGGAGTTTACCGTCTTTCTTTGCCCGGTGGGTTTGTATTGGAACTAGATAATTGTTATTATGTTTCTGCAATAATTAAAAACATCATTTCTATTTCATGTTTGGACATGATTGGTTTTCTTTTATTATTAAGAACAATTGTTGTTCTATATTTAATAACGATGTTTGTTATGTTGTAGCTCAAATGTTTAATGATTTGTATGTTTTGAACATAGATCATTCGATATATAATACAGAAAATACTAAAAGACAAAAAACCAATGACTCAAATTTTACGCACCTTTGGCATTGTCATTTGGGTCATATAAAAGAGAAACGCATATCCAAACTTCATAAAGATGCACTACTGAACTCATTTGATTATGAATCATTTGAGAGATATCAATCATGTTTATTATGCAATATGACTAAAGTCTCTTTCATTGGTTTTAATGAGAGGCTGATGATCTCTTGGGTATAATACATAATGATTTATGCGGACTCATGAGTTCTATGGCTAGAGGTGGGTACCTATATTTTATTATATTTACTAATGATTTCAGTAGATTCAGATATGTGTATCTTATAAAATGCAAATCCGAAACCTTTGAAAAGTTCAAAAAGTTTAAGAATAATGTAGAGAACCAGCTGGGTAAGAGGGTTAAAGCACTTTGATATGATCGAGGTGGCGAATACCTAAGTCATGAGTTTTGTGATCATCTGAAAGAGTGTGTTATTGTATCACAGCTCACTCCACCCAGAACGTCAAGCATAATGGTATGTCTGAGTGAGGAATCGTATTCTGTTAGACATGATGCGATCGATGATAAGTCATGCAGATTTGTCTGTTTTCTTTTGGGGATTTACTCTATAGACTGCTGGTTTTACACTAAATCATGCTCCAACGGAAACAGCTCTAAGGACACCAAATGAGATATGGATTGGAAAGCGTATTAGTATGTCTTTCATTAAGATCTGGGGCTATGAGTAATACGTGAGACGTCAAATGTCTGACAAGTTGGAACCAAAATCAGATAAATATTATCTTGTGGGGTATTATAAGGAAACTAAAGGGTACTACTTTTACCTACCGTGTGAGGGCAAAGTGTTTGTCTTGAGAACTGGTGTTTTTTTGGAGAAAGAGTTATTATCCAAAAAGATTACAAAGGTAGAACTTGAATAAGTTCAGGAACTACAAACAGTGAATGAACCGGAATTGGAACCTGAGCAAGGACTACAAGATGTTGTAACTAGTAAACCTGCTCGAGAAACACAAGTCTCACGTAGATCTAATAGACCGAGGTTCGATACTGAGAGATATGCATTTCTCATGTCTCAAATAGGTAATGTGTTGTTTATGGATCATGATGATAAGTCTGCAACCTACCAAAGAGGCTATGAGTGGACCGGACTCCGAGAAGTGACTTGAGACCATGAAATCTGAAATGGACTCCAAGTATGTAAACCAAGTTTGGACCTTGGTGGAACCACCTGAATGGATACGACCCATAGGGTGTAAGTGGGTCTTCAAGAAGAAAACCGACATGAATGAGAATGTACAGACATTCAAAGAGCGACTGGTGGCTAAAGGTTTCACACAAATTTATGGTGTTGACTATGATGAGATATTTTTCCCTATTGCTATGGTTAAATCCATCAGAATTCTGCTTGTTATTGTTGTGTATTATGACTACGAGAACTGGCAGATGGACGTCAAAACAGTTTTCCTAAATGGAAACCTCCTTGAGGAAGTGTATATGATACAACCCGAGGAGTTCATATCTCCAGATGAAGTCACTAAAATATGCAAGCTGTAGAGATCCATTTATGTATTAAAACAGGCTTCTCGAAGTTGCAATCTTCGTTTTGATAAAAGAATCAAAAAATTTTGTTTTATCAAGAACGATGATGAACCGTGTGTTTACAAAAGGATTAGTTGGAGCATTGTTGTTTTCCTGATATTGTATGTATATGACATATTGTTGATCGGGAATGTCAAACTGACCCTACAAGTTGTTAAGAACAACGTAGGAAACTGTTTTTCTATGAAAGATTTGGGCGAAGCGATTTACATACTTGGTATTAAGATTTATAGAGATAGATCAAAGAAGTTGATGTGTTTGACTCAAAGTACATATATTGAGAAGGTGTTGAAATGGTTCAACATGCTTGTGTCCAAGAAAGGATTATTATCCATGTCTTATGGTGTGAGTCTCTATAAGGACCAGTGTCCTAAATCTTGTGAAGATAAGGACCGCATGAAGTTGATTCCATATGATTCGGCAATTTGATCAATTATGTATGTAATGATATGTACTCGACCCGATGTCTCCTATGTCTTGAGCATGACTGCGGGTATCAGTATGATCCCGGTGATAATCACTAGATAGCCGTCAAAAATATCCTAAAGTACTTAAAAAGGACTAAGAATACGTTCTCGGTATTTGGCGGAGAGGAAGAGCTCGTTGTAAAGGGTTATACGGATGTTTGCCTCCAAACTGATATGGACAACTTTAAGTCTCAGTCAGAGTTTGTATTTTAACTGAATGGAGGAGCTGTTGGGTGAAAGAGTTCCAGGCAAGAGGCAGTTGCTGATTCTACAACTGAGGACGAGTATATCACCGCTGTAAATATGGCAAAGAAGGCTGTATGGATTAGGAAATTCATCGGCGAGCTAGATGTAGTTCCTAGCATTTTTGATCCAGTAATTCTCTATTGTGACAATAACGGTACAATTGCACTTGCTTCGTAATCTAGATCTCATCAACGCTCCAAGAACATACATTGGCGGTTCCATCTTATTCGTGAGATTGTTGATCGAGAAGATGTGAACATTTGCAGAGTGACGACTGAAGAAAATATTACGGATCCATAGACAAAGCCTCTCGCACAGAGAAAGCATGATGGTCATGTTAGATCAATGGATATTAGATACCTTAATGATCAACTCTAGTAGGAGTATTGTGGATTGTATGTTTGTCGGTTGTAATAATTCATTTGATGAATAGAATACTATACATTTCATTTTATATTTATGCCAAGTTTTTATTATGTCATTTTATTTTTATGTGATAGATTAATTAACGTGATAAGTGCCCTTAAAATGTTTGTTTCCATAGAATTCAAGTTGATGACTTGAATGTGAGGGTCAATGTTCTTAGAAGCTTCATTCTAAAATGATCTCTGGTCGGCGTATCATCTTAGAAGTTAAGGGCGATGGTGACACATTAAGACTAGCATGTGCATTGACTGATGACCGGTTCTCATATGTCAAGATATCGTGATATCAAGTCATCACATATTCACATATGTACATGTTAGTGAACAAGTTGTATTGGACAGACCCACCCTGAAGAATACTTTGTGGATTGTTATATGAACGTGTCACAAGTAGGTCTCAAGTGAAAATGGTGTTTTTGGTTTTTTGACCTGAAGTCACAGCATTCATCAAATGAGGAAAAGCATACTTTAATGTCATCCAAAGTCTTACTTGAGAAAGGTTGATGATAAAGGTAGTTATTGGGTACGTTACGAGTCATTTGGGTGTTTGTGTGTGGACAGAAATGGGATTTATCCTCCTATATGACAGGAGTTGCATCCATGGGCCCCTTGGTGCAATGGGGCTGAGAAATGCATGTTCATGCTTGGTTGAGTCAATATGTGATATTGGGCGCACAAATTTCTGGAAGTCCATTGTAGATCAAGAAACTTGGGTTGAACAATTATGAGGGTGACACGGTCTATACCTCTAGTTCTATCCGGATATTAGGGACATGGCAACACTGATACATTGGTCATAAAGGCTTTATGAGTTTAGAACTCTTATTGCTTGGGGAGCAATGAAGTATTGTCAGATGTCGTTTATTGTTTGTGAAACTTTTGTTTGATGCTTTCAAGATCAAGTGGGAGATTGTTAGTGTTACCATTGTGATTTATAAGTGGTCAAACAGGTAGTCTCACTGCCAACGCAATATGAGCCTATGGGGTCGCACATATGAGCCTATGGGGTCGCAATATGAGCCTATTCGTCGAATTGTCACTTATTATTTCGTCGAATCGATCTGAATTCGTGGAAATGTCTCTTGTCATCTCAACGAATTAGTCTTGGATTCGTCGTATACTCATGTTATCTCGACGAATTGGACTTGGATTCGTCGAGTGTTCTCTTGATGTTTCGACGAATTGGTCAGTCTGAATTCGTCGAGTATTCATGTATTATCTCGACGAATTGATCCTTGATTTGTCGAATATACGTGTGTCATCTCGACGAATGTTGTTAACTCCGGTTTAATTCTTTAAGTCTGATTTCGGTATGGTCTGCGGGTAACGGCAGTTTCGGTATATATATAAGTGAGATAACTGTTATCTCGACACAGAGGCTTGACCTACTCAATTCAAGACCGTGATTATGGCTTCTACTTCCCCCGACGGAACTGTTCCGAAAGGTTGAAGTCGCAGTCGACGATCCGTTTCCGCCGACCACTCCGACTCGTTGTCGTCGCCGGAAATTGATTTCTAAGCTTCGTCTTCGTCACCGTCGCCTCTCCTTTAACGGATCTAGCAGTCCGGGGAGAAGTTGCGGGCATTCCTTCTTCCAACCTAGATCTTGTGTGACAAGAGTCTAAGTGTTCTTCTTGCTCGTGTGGATACTTATAGAGGCGTGGACATAATTCTACGCTCGGAACTCCAGCCGCAAGTATTTGTCGGACTTCTTTGGAGCATCTTGGTTGAGTAGTGACTCAATCCCGTTAAGGTATACTTTTATTCAAAGTTATTTTACTTCTTGATCAATGATTATCGCAAGATCCATTTATCTTTGGGTTTCTTGATTCTTTATTCCACTGCGCACATGTATGTGCATCCCACTTAGAAACCCAACAAGTATAATATTATGCTTAAAATGTTTTGATCGTTAAAGTCAGAGCTTGCTTGCCTAGGTCTTCATTAACTCATGTTTGTTGTCTATTCTCTACAATGTTGTTTTTTTATTCACTCTCTTGAGGCGCTTGTGGAAGAAATGATCAAAAGTTGAGTACGTACAAACGTGAAGTCTCTTTGCACATATATGAACCCTAGGATGGTTATCAATTCAGAATATTCATGACAACCCGCAGGCACCGCCATATTTTGAAAAACAACTCACAAATTTATTTATTTTTAAAATCAATTTTAAATTCTGGGAATGCATCAAGGGGTGTCCTGAGGGTACGAAGCGCACTCCCATCGAGAAGCGGACCACCTTCACAAAAAGTATAAACTTTCCTTGCGAGCGAGGTAACTGCTCTATGAAATCAATGAAAATATCATCTCAAATCTACGATGGAATGTGGAGAGGCTGTAAAGCCAGCAGATGTGCCCATAGACTTTTTGTTCAACTGGAAGAGTGTGCAGGTATGTACAACCTCCTTAGCAAAGATTTAAACTTTTCCAGAAGATGTCCACTCGTACCCATTGTATTGTCTTTTCCACACCCTTTTGAGTAAGGGGATAGTAATGATGATGAGCGGAATTGGTGGTGACATCAGTAGGATGTAGATTTTCCCCTCAAGTCAAATTAGCCCCTCTATGTAACTCCACTATCCAGGAGCACCTCATACCTCTATGCACACCCATATTTGTACCTGTGGAGAAAGCTTCAAACCTTGTATATACTTCTTCAATCAATAATTACAAGTATGAATACATTTATATAGAGGAAGAAGAAAGAGAGAAATCTCAATCCAAGATGTGGGACTAATACAAATAGGGAGAGAAAGAGAGAGAGAGAAGAGGGAAGAATGGGCCCCTAGATGGGCCTTAAAGTAGGCTTTTCTAACACTCCCCCGCAAGCTGGAGCGTACAAGTCGTAGGCACCAAGCTTGGATAAAAACTGATAGTATAGAGGCCGGGAGAGAGCTTTAGTCAGGATGTCAGCAACTTGGCTTGCAGCAGGAACATGCTCTAAATTTATCTTCTTTGCCTGAACCTTTTCTCGGATGAAGTGACAGTCAACTTCAATATGCTTTGTGCGTTCGTGAAATACAGGATTCTTGGCAATATGGATTGTCGCTTGACTGTCACAAAATAGGGTCGCTGGCGATGAGAGACGAACGCCCAAGTCTCTCAGAAGGCTCTCAAGCCAAGTCAACTCGGAAACAACAGCAGTCATAGCGCGGTACTCAGCTTCAGCAGAAGAGCGAGCAACCACATTCTGTTTCTTGCTACGCCAGGTTATGAGATGTCCACCGAAGTAGGTACAGAAACCTGTTGTGGAACGCCTATCATCAATGGACCCGGCATAGTCAGCATCAGAGTAAGCGATAATGGATAAAGAAGTGCATGGCTTGTACACAAGCCCTTGTCCTGGAGCGTTCTTGAGATACCGAAGAATGCGCTCGACAGCTTGAAGATGAGATGTCCTCGGGGCATGCATAAATCGACTCACGACTCCAACGACAAAGGAGATGTCTGGTCTAGTAACTGTAAGGTAGATCAGTTTCCCAACCAGGCGTCTGTAGTATTCCGGATTCGTAAGCAGCTCATCGGAGTCAGAGCTATGAGCCGATAGCCTGTGATTCGCGTCCATTGGAGTATCCGTAGGTTTGCATCCTGAATAGCCAGCATCATGAAGAAGATCCATACAATACTTCCTTTGGGATAATACAAGACCATCAGGCCGTCGTGCAACCTCAAGCCCGAGAAAATACCGTAGTTTACCAAGATCTTTGGTCTGAAAGGCGGAGTTCAACTGTTGCTTGGTATGTTGTATCCATGTAGTATCGTCGCCAGTAATGAGGATATCGTCAACGTAGACAAGTAGAATCACTGTTCCGGTTGGCCGATGTCGAGTGAAGAAAGAGAAGTCAGCCGAGCTCCTAGTGAAGCCAATATTGCGGACTACCGTGCTGAATTTGTCAAACCAAGCGCGCGGGGATTGTTTGACACCATAAATGGATTTCTGAAGATGACAAACCCGAGACTCCCCCGTGGTCTCAAACCCGGGAGGTTGATGCATATAAACAGTCTCCTGAAGATCACCATTGAAGAAGGCGTTCTTAACATCCAGCTGATAAAGAGGCCAATGATGGTGAACAGCCAAGGATAGAAGAACTCAGACAGTGTTCATTTTGGTCACCGGCGAGAACGTTTCCTCATAATCAAGGCCCTGTTGCCGAGTAAAACCCCGGGCCACAAAGCGGGCCTTGAGACGCTCAACGGTGTCATCTGCCGCATGTTTAATAACAAAGAGCCACTTGCAGCTAACACAGGATTGACCTGCAGGAAGAGGTACCAGATCTCAAGTGCGGTTGGCCCAGAGAGCCCGCATTTCATCTTCCATGGCCGCCCGCCATCCGGGATGCTGAATAGCCTCCTGTACAGAAGTAGGAGTGGAGGAAGAGGATAAAGAGAGAGCACTCTGACGGAGTTCCGGAGAGAGGCGGTGAAGAGAGACAAAGTTGGCCATCGAGTGGGCAGTGGAAGCGGTTGTCGGATCCGCAGGTTGCAAAGCATCATTAGAGCGGGGCAGCTCTCGTATGGTAGTAGACGAGGGAGGACGTCGAGTGTACACACGAATAACTGGTGGTGTAGGTGGTTTAGGAGGGTTGGGTGGGGAAGGTAGAGGTGGGATGGTGGAAGGGACGGGGATAACAGGTCGCGGGAGATGTGGCGGAAGAGGAGGGTCAGTAGATGGAGAGTAGTATGGCTGATGTTCGAGGAAGGTGACATCAGCAGAAGTGATCACCTTGCGGTCCTTGGGAGAAAAACAAAGGTAGCCCTTCTGAGTGCGAGAATAGCCCACAAACATATATTTAGTGGCACGGGGAGCAAGCTTGACAATGGACGGACCAAGATGTTGAACAAAACACACACAACCAAACACGCGTGGGGTGATGGAGAAGGTAGAATGGGAGGGAAAAGGAGATTGTAGGGAACCGCAAAATTGAGGATAGATGGGGGCAGACGGTTAATAAGAGTGCAAGCGGTGGAAACCGCAAAATTCCAATATTGTTTTAGAACATTCATCTGAAGCATAAGGGAGCGGGTGACCTCGAGCAGGTGTCGATTCTTGCGTTCAGCAACGCCATTTTGTTGGGGGGTATAGACACAGGAGGTCTGATGGATGACCCCAAACTCCGCACAGAGGTGAGAGAAGGTATGACTGGTGTATTCGCGGGCATTATCGGTGCGAAGGGTTTTAATGGTTGTGGAGAACTGGTTGCGAATTTCAATAAAGAAGGTCCGGAATACAACGGGTAATTCAGAGCGGTCACGAAATAGGTACAGCCAGGTCACCCGGGAGTAGTCATCGACAAATGTGACAAAGTAGCAGTATCCAAAGACACTGGTAATTTTGTAAGGGCCCCAAATATCGGAGTGAACAAGATCAAAGGGAGCAGTACGCCGAGAAGGATGTGGTGGGAACGTAGAGCGATAATATTTCCCATAGATACAAGACTCACACGTGAACTCGTGGAAGGACACGTCGGGGAGAGATTTTTTGAGAATGTGGAGAGGAGCATGACCCAGACGTCGGTGCCAGTCAACGGAGCTAAGAGACGACAGCACCGTTGGAGGATACGGGTTAAGGATATAGAGATCATTCGACAGATGCCATTTTCCAATGATGGTTTGCGTCTTGCGATCCTGCACAACACATGAGTTAGAAGAAAATATAACAGCACAATCGAGGTCAGCAGTGAGGCAGCCAATAGAGAGAAGGTTAAACGGCGAGCCCGGAACATGAAGGGCAGAGCGAAGAGTAATGGAGGGAGTGAGGTGGATATTTGTAGCACCAGAGACGGGAAATGTGTCCCCACTAGCAACAGTAATGAACTGGGGATGCACGGAGGGCAAATATTGCGGTGGTTTCCGTGATGTAATGTGGTGAGAGGCACCGGAATGCAAAATCCATGATGAGTTGTGAGCAAGGCAGGAGGTACCACCATCGGAAACAGAGACCACAGACCCCAGAGGACAGCCGATCATTTTGCAAGGAGAAGACCGCAGCAGACAGGAAGACTGCAGCAAGCAGCGGCAAGGAACGGCAGGCGGTGCGGTTAGGAGAAGAACGCAGCAGAAGCACACCCCTGGCGAATAAGGAATGAGACCGGTCGGATAGAAGCAGACCGTACCAAGGTCAAACAAAAAAGGCCGCAGCGAGAGGGAACAGACCGCGCAGTCACACCAGCGAGGAGGCAGATCGCGACCAAAATGCGGAAATAGAGAGTCCGCACGGTCTAGGTGGACACAGCAGCGGTCACAGCACAGTAATCAGTCCGCAGCGGACAGGAGCAGACCGCACGAAGAGGAGAGGAGCAGGAGACCGCGACCAAGATGCGGGTGAGAAAGAGTCAACCCGCACGGTCAGGCAGATCACAGTGGCGAACAGAAAAGAAAGCTGCGAGTATAGAGACAAGCGGATTAGGGAAAGCAGAAGCAGGCGAGCGGGAACAAGACCGCAGTGAACAGAAACAGTCCGCAAGCAAGGCAGTCCGCGAACAGACAGAAGCGGAGAGCAAAGCGGCGGACTGACGACAGGCCGCTGGCGAGTCCGCGGCGGACAGACAAGAGGGAAGGAGGAAAGGCTATAAAAGGCAGGGAGGGGAAGGTGGATCCACGGGAGAAGAGCAACACAAGGAAGCAGAAAAGAAGCGGACTGAGAGGGGGCAGGCCGCAGAGGCAAGCGGATAGAGAGGAGCCCGCAGCGGACAGAAGAGAAGAGGGCCCCACGAAGCAGAGAGAAGGTGGCTATAAGAAGCCTGAAAAGGGTGGAACCACGGAGAGGGAGAGGAGAAGCGGATGCAGAGTTGCAAACCGCAGAGCCCACGCGGACAGGAGACCGGAGCGGATAGGTTTCCAGGCCGCAGGATACAAGGTCGTGGATAGACGCGGATAGGAGAAGGAGGCCGCAGAGAAAACTGCGGACAGGACCGGGAGGGGGGCAGGCTGGGCGGTTAGAAAAGGGGAAACCGCAAGTGACAGATCGCTGGCTCTGATACCATGTAGAGAAAGCTTCAAACCTTGTATATACTTCTTCAATCAATAATTACAAGTATGAATACATTTATATAGAGGAAGAAGAAAGAGAGAAATCTCAATCCGAGATGTGGGACTAATACAAATAGGGAGAGAAAGAGAGAGAGAAGAGGGAAGAATGGGCCCCTAGATGGGCCTTAAAGTAGGCTTTTCTAACAGTACCAAAATGGAGTTGGAACTCCCCTCCTTCAGATGGGTATATTAGTGCTATATGATGCACAAAAATGGCTAGAAAGACCGCTCCCTTCTCATCGCTGAGGAAAAGAGCGGCCCTTATTGAGGCTCCCATCTCAGTACTCGACTGTGAAGTCAAACCACAGGAGTCGGTTGATGCATTGTTGTTGCGGGGAGGTGGACAATTTTTGCTTTAGGATGTATCTAAGGTAATAGTGATATGTCCCGATGATGAAATGTCACGCCCAAGTACAAACATATACTGCCTTCACCAATCCGATCACGTCCTGTTCATAAGCAGGTAACTTCATGTGATGCACCACTAGCATGATGTCAAAGAACATGATGGGGTGCTCTTGCCTCTATAGGAAAGCACCAATCCCTCTCCCAAATGCATCGCACTCACCACAAAGTCTTATGTAAAGTCAGAAAGTTATAGGACTGGGGAGGTTCTTAGAGTGCCGAGTCTTGAAACCAATCCAGTAGAGGGTCTCATCAGAGGGGCATTACTTTGCCACTCCATTGAAACCAATCCAGCAGGTTTTCATCCCAATGAACCACATCTGACTCCTCTGAAATTCGCTCAGGAATACTGTCGAGTCTTGAAATTCATCTCAAGTCCACCCAAACTCCCCCCAACAATCCCTCACTTCATTCCATCTAACACTTCGTACCCCAGTAAATTCCCTCTTACAACTTTCCATTTCATCTAGGACCCTCTCCAAACCATTGGCCACCCCCTCTGAGTTACCGACTTCCTTCCAGAGAAATGTCGGTCCCTCTCCCGGGTCCTGTCTCCATATAGAATCTATCCAGGGAGGTAATTTCAGTACCTGAATTCCTTCCTAGCCCTTACACCAGTACAAATAACCTGTATGGCTGCTCCCAATAACATTCAAAATTTTTCCAGCAACTCTCAACCACCTCGTAAACACTGTTGAGCCACTCCATGCCCTAATAAGGCCATTATTCAGCCCCTCATCTCTCATATAGCAGCGCAACGACCCCCACACAGCCTCTGACTCCCATGAAGACTCGGATTCAGATCATCAACATCACCTGGTGAAAGATAATCATATGGGTAGAAAATCACCTAGAGGGGGGGTGAATAGGTGTCTTTAAAATACTTTTTCAATTCTTTGTCACTTAACTGTTCAGCAGATATTATGTGTAGCAGATGATATACTCGAGAAAATAGCTTCACAATAACTCAGCACAATTGAACCACAGAACATGCAAATCAAAAAACACAGCACAAGCACAAACAAATCTCAGCACACAGCACACAAAGAATTTATAGTAGTTCCTCTATCTAGGGTACATCCACTTTCTCCCTTCTTCCTCACTAGCAATGTGCTAGATAAGGTTATAGCTCCTTCTCTTCAACTCAGATCCAAAGATCTTACAGGCTCAGTTTCAGTTAAGAAACCTACACTCAGACCAACAGGTCCTACCTCAGAGATTCACTCAATCTCCTACCTCAGGTCCCTCAAAAACTCTACCCCAGACTTTATAACACAGTCTTACACCTCAGTGATCTCACTCAAATAACCTACCTCAGGTTCCTCAAGAACCCTACCTCAGACTATATAAATTAGACTTACAACTCAGTGATTCCACTCAAATCACCTACCTCAGCCTTTATAAATCAGGATTATAACTCAGAGATAAATTCTCCTACCCACTCAGATCTGAAGGAGATCTTACAAAATAAAGAGGTAAATATATTCAGAAAACAAATCTGAATTCTGACTTATCTAAATGAATTCAGATTCTTCAATTTAGCTGCACTTGATAGATTCTTGAAAAGTAGGCTTGCTGAAAAGATAGTTCTTTGGATCTACAATCTTCTTGATGTTGATCGGCTTGTTTTTCTTGAAGAAATTGTAGAATAGACCCACTTGAATCTTCTGATCACTTGATGAAAGGATCTGAAGATCTTCTTGAAGACTTTCGTCTTCTTCCTTATTCTTTGGATTGACGCCCTCCTCTGATTTAGAAAAATCAGAATGAGAGAATGGAGTGATTTGTTTGATATCATTTTTCTTTGTAGACAACCCCTCTATTTATAGTCTTTGTGGATTGCTGATTTCTGATTGATGACATCAGCATGTGACATGATACTTCAAATTCTCCCTTAATCTGTTTTTGTTGAGATATCACGTTACTGTAGCTGATGTGACAGCTCTGACTTTTCTTGATGCTTCTGTGTTGATTTTGCACATCTTCAGAAATACAAGTGTCGAGAAGTCCATAGTGTCTCGACACTTGTGTCGAGACATCTTATCAGTCTCGGCACAATTTTACTTAGAAGAATTTTCATTTGATCTTGAAAGTATGAAGACAGTTTACTTGTCTCGACACAACTGCCATTTGTGTCGACATCTTTAATTCTGCATTGTGTCAAGACAGTTGAATTATCAAGACATAACTGTCTGCCGGTTTCGACACTTTTATACTTGCTTTATTTCTTCATTGTGTCGAGACAGTTGAATTGTCTCGACACTTCTGTCTCCTGTTGTCGACACTTGAATCCTTCATTATGTCGAGACAGTTGATTTGTCTCGACACATCTTTACTTAATATAATTTTCAGTTTTTTTTTGTCGAGACAGTTGTATTGTCTTGACACTTGTTCTTTGAATCTTCTATGTGTCGAATTAGTTGACTTGTCTCGACATAGCTGACTTAGCCTTCAAAGATGTTGAGACAACAAACTTGTCTCGACACGGCTGTCTTGAATGTGTCGAGTTAGCTGACTTGTCTCGACACTGTTGACTTATACTTCAAAGTTTCGAGTAAGCTGACTTGTCTCGACACTGCCATTGTAAAGGTGTCGACACAGTTGAAGTGTGTCGACACTTTTGTATTAAGCCATTTTTTTGCACTGTGGGTTGCTAGATGAAGACTGTGCTGACTTCACTCGACGCTTTTGTACTTAGACAATTTTCCTCACTTTCTAGTCAGCTACTTTGAGTCCACCTATGAATATGACTTGAACCACCTGTCCAATCAATATGAAATAAGCAACCTGCATACATAAACTGAAACATACATCAAATACATATTTGTGTATATCATTGAGTTGAGCGGACTTCTTCAAATCAAGTACATTGTGTCCAATGTACCCAACACCTGGCCACCATCCATTCAGTATTACATCCTCTGAACCCTATATCTCGTAGTCATTGTGTGTTTAAGTATTGGCACTTTGGTTTCTATTATTGCATTATCTAGTAAAATTTGTGCTCCAGACTTTTGTGAATTGTTGGTCTTTGTTTACTTATATATTTATAATTTTGAACTCTCATATGCGCGTTCTTGCACTTGTTTTCTTACTTGAAGCTCTACTTGATTGTGATTGTTACTATATAATTTGTAGATCCCTTACTGCAAGTGTACTTTGCTAGACTTTCCCTGCAAGATAGGGCATCTCTTGAGTCTAGTGGATTGAATGATAGTGCAGTTGATCTCTTATGGGAACACATTTTTCTGCATATCTACAGGCACCCATGATGTCAAGTATATTCACAGTCATGCAAGCAAAGATCTGACCAAGCTATCCAGAATTTAAAATGGACTTGTGATTTTGCTAGTTTTACTAAATGTCTTCAAATTAGAACTGTATAATATGTAGATACTATTGTGCTGAGATGACCCAAACAAACACGGAGTCTTCAACTTGTACAGTACTGATTCATCTTTATAGATGAATTTTTTTATCATAGGAAGAAGAAAGTGTAAAGGTCCTCAGACCACAAGAATATATACCCTCACAACAGCACCAGGGCGCTGTTCTTTTCAAACTAGCACTCAGCGAGGGAAAATAGTATACAAGTGTAAGGGCACATTTAAGCAATTTAGCTTAAGAAAATAGGATACCTTCTAAATCATCAACATTTGACAGCACTGAAATGCTCCCTCTACGATCTGAGACTACAGCAATGTCCATGTTTAGTAGAGTGCAGTCAGCAACCAATCTCTGCGCTGGGTCAGAAAAAAGTTGTTCCAATTTCCTAAGTTCCTGTAGATAGAACCAAATGGGAAGGTTACCAGAACAAGTTAAGCATTTATAACTATCAGAAATAATGTTCCATGGACTATAGATAACAAAATTCAATAAACTTGAGAAAAGTAAATTCGGGTTTAGCAGCATCACCGTACATCCGTATAAGAGTAGAAAAGAATGCCATCCCGACAATCACCAACAACAATTCTTGTGTAATAAGTTGTCAAACACGTTATGGTAAAGCGTGTCTTCGTCACGGAATGCTTTCTTAACCGTGGAGGATTATCAGTGACAAAGCAGAATACATTCAACTGCAAGAATGTCGCTTATTGGATGTTAAGACATGAAAGGAAACACTTTTAAGATAAACTACACCACATCAATTACATAACACAGAAGTTGTGACTTACAATATTACCAGCAGAAGCCAAGAGATATCGATCTAAAAATGGGCAGATAGCAAGGACAGCACCAGACAATTGATTCTGATATATCACCCTTAGATGTTCGGCCTCCATTTCTTCAATTATAATTCCATCATTACAAACATCTTCTGGACTGCTGCCAACACTCGCACATGATAACCTTTCAGTTGCATGCCCAACAGCTTCATGCAGGGGTGAAGAAATCCGGGAAGGTGATGAAAAATTAGAGATCAAAGAACGGCTTTCAGGAGAGTTTTGTACATTGTCCAAGCTTAATACGATAAGTCGTCCCTTTGCACTACAGTATTGGATAAAAAATTCTCGCATCAATACAGTGCAATCTGTTATGAACAACGCTCATGATAATGTAATTCCAACTCTACATAAATTGTTAAGTGTTTTAGGACAGATATGATACCACAAAGGCGAATTTTTTTTCAAATGTATAAAGCTAGCAGGAAACATCTAATCTTCAAAAGAATGTGACAAATCATCTGTCATTGATGGTGTTAAAATATGTGTTATTTTCCATGTAGATTTTTTTTTAATTTTGTGTATTGTATTATCCGCCTCCATATATAGAGGATATATTGGCTCATAGTTAATCAATTAAGTCCTTTTGAGTTTCTCCAACATGGTAATAGAGCAACGGCTCCACGTTCCCTAACCGGCACTCTCGTTCGCCCACAGTCGCGTCTTCGTCGTGCAGTTAGACTGGCGTCGTCGCTTCTTCTAGCTAATCCTTCGACCGCTTGGCGCTTGCGCCACCCAGTTTGCTCCTTCGCACGCGGCCGCTGCTTCTATAAGGAAGCCCACACCTCCCAATCCACTTCTCCGCCCACAACCACAGCCTCTTCACCCACGCCTTCTAGTCCTCCGTTTGTAGCCTCTGTTCTTCTGGCACCGGCCATGCAGTGAAGCCCTAGTAGAAGGGAATAAAATGATTTTCAATCAACCCTAACTCAAGCAAACATACATAGATATAACTTCAAACACGCGACATATAACATACGAAAAATAGAATATGCATATTATAATCTCTCCCTCAAGTTGGGAGTATATATCTTTCATTCTCAACTAGACCGTATCTTCAATAAAGTTGTCATAGTTTAATCATTTGGTGAAGACATCGCCAAGTTGATCATGAGAACTCACGAAAGGCCTGCAGATATTTCCCTTGTCTAGATCATCTTCGATGAAATTTCGGTCAACTTCAACATGCTTTCTCAGTTCATGTTCAACCGGATTGTCAACAATATTGATGACAGCTTTTTTGTCGCAATAGATAGTAACAGATTTGTTCACCAGTAATCTCATATACTGGAGAATTGTCTTCAATCATAACCCTGGGCGTACTCCTTGGGTCATGGCCCTATAATTTGCCTCCGCACTTGAGCAAGAACCAACATTATGTTTCTTTCTTTTCCATGATATTAGGTTTTCCCCCACAAATGAACAATACCCGGTAGTAGATTTTTTGTCTTCTTGGATACCAGCACAATCAGCATCAGTAAACACTTCGATTTTTAAAGGTTGGCGATGTAGTGTAGGCTATGGGGGTGCACAAAACCAAGGACACTACGGGCGGAGTGCAAATGCGACACAAAAACCCTAATATAAATGCAATGCAACCGTCAATGACGGCGATGAATAATTCTGAGCAATTAGGATATTAACACCACGCAAAATAATTAAAGAACAAAGAACAACATTCAATTTAGCAATTACGTAATGGTTTTCCTCCGCTTTGAGAGCCAAAGCTAAGCGTTCGGTGAATTGGTCCCACCTGCAAATTATAATCGGATCGCAACAAATTTATACAAGCAGGAATCTAAGCAAAGCACGATAATCAATCAATAATAATGTCAAATCAAATGTTCCAACACAACAAGGGACTCACTAAGTAGCGAGCTGACCGAGGCACTGAAAATTCTGGAGCCGGATGCGTAGATCGACGATCGGAAGTGGAACCGGTGGTGGAACGATGGTGGCAGTGGGTTCCCTCGATAGAAAGTGGGGAGATCGGGCCGGAAATGGGTAGATCCGGCCACGAGGAGGGAGATCCGGGCGGGGAAAGGTAGATCTGATATTTTGGGGATCGAATCCGGCATAGGGGATGACGCACGGGGGTGGAAATAATGGATCGGGGTGCTAAAACTCTAGATTTGGACTGATCTAGAATATTAGGGCTGTTTGGGAGGTGGATTTACGAGTGGGGATGGTGGCGGCCAAGGTTTGAGAGGCCACAGAAGGGGCGGTGCTTAGGGGGTGCAGATCTGAAGGAGGAAGGAGGTTGCAGGCCTGGTAGGGGGCGGCGGTGGTAGACAAGTGGCAGGGAGTGGTCGGCCTGGGGAGGGCTTGGAGTGGTGAGGCCGGCGGGTGGTTCTGGAAGGGTAGGAGGGGCCGGCGGCTGAAGGCGGTGTTGGAACCTCAAAACCGGCAGCTGGGAGGGAGTTTGGAGGCAGCAGCTATGGGATTTTTTGGGGGAAAAGAGGGCTTGGGGCTAGGGTTTACCTTTGGGATGAATAAAACCACCTATGAGTCATCACCTAGGGTTCCACGGCGTCAGCACCGAGGGATGATCGTTGGAATCCGGAAAGAAGACTCTCCAAAATTTTGCAATGTCTTGGATCAGCGCCTAACACCTCTATTTATAATAACATGAAAACTAGGGCATCCCAATCAACAGCTATGTTTGGCCGGGGGGACCACTTAAATATAATAATAATAAACCAAAATATATAAAGTAATATATGATTTTTACTCGCGACGCGGATCCGAACAAATCCACGGAGTCGGATCGGCAATTCAGTCATGTTCTCCTGCGCAAATACACGATCGTGGGTCCCGCCTTGCGGCGAACCCATCCTGGTGCACGATTTGATGGATCTCCATCAACTCCCCCCAACTGAAAAGCCTTCATCACCGATGAATGGAGACGATCGTACTAAAGTCGAAGTCCAGGGGTGAGTCGATCGAGCTTTGCTGGTAGTATCCAAGTGTCGTCTGCGTCTGGACGACCTTGCCAATTTACCAATTAGCAACATCGCGGCCCGTCTATGGTGGGAACGAACTGGTGGGATCTGACCTTTGTGATGCTCTCATCTCTCAACTCTCGAGTGGTGGAACCCGGTACGATCGGCGGTGTCGTCGATGAAACCAGAGAAGACTAATCCCCAGGTGGGTGGGTGTCAACAGTGGGTGGATTGTACTGACTATCAGACGTAGGTGGAGTATGAGAGTGGTAAGGCAACGAAAGTGGGGGTGGGGACGACTGGGTTTCTCCATTGCTCGGTTCCACATACTCGCGAGACTCGTAGTACAGTGTCAGATCCTCGACATTAAATATTGGATGGATTCTCATACTTGCTGGAATATCGAGACGTACGCGTTTGTCCCGATATGACTTATAAAAGAGTAGGGGCTCATTCGTCTGGCGCTTAACTTTTTGACAGGCCCCGAGGGGAGCCTCTTTTGGTGGATTCCCACGATTACCTTCTCGCCTTCATTAAACACTTGTTCTCACCTTCGCGTATATGCATGGGTTTTATAGTTTTCATTGCTCGTTATTATTCGTCGGCGAACCGACTCATGCAACACATGCAAATGTTGTGCAAATGACTAAGCAGACTCACTATGACGCGACTCTAAGGGACTCGGGATGAGGTCAATAGACTTCTTAGGGTCGTATCCTGATACTATATGAAATCGACTCAACCCGGTGGACCTATTGACTGAACTGTTATAAGCAAACTCCGCAACTGAAAGATCTAAGTCTCAACTACCCACATGCTCTCTTACTAGACACCTCAAAAGATTCTCTAAGCTCTGATTCACTACTTCGGTCTGCTCGTCCTTCTGACGATGATATGCCGAGGAGAACATAAGTATGGTGTCAGTCTTGTGTCACAGGGACTTCCAGAAGTAACTCATGAATCTCACATCGCGGTCTGACACGATCGACTTAGGTAGGCCATGCAATCTAAAAACATCCCTCATAAAGATAGATGCTACGTGAGTCGCATTTGGCGATTTACGGCAAGTAATAAAGTGCACCATCTTCGAAAACCGATCTACCACCACGAAGATGGAGTCGTGTTTCCGCGGAGTACGGGGGAGTCTGAGAACAAAGTCCATGTTGATGTCCTCCCAAGGGCCGTGTGGAACAGATAAGTTCATCAGCCCGTGTTGTCTGCCACTGGTACCCTTTGTCGTTTGGCAGATACGGTAGTGGCGAACAACGCGAGCTACGTCCTTCTTAAGGTTGGGCCAGTAGAGACGATCCTCAACAATAGTTATGGATTTATCTAGCCGAAAGTGTCTTGTGGCCCCGCCAACATGCAGCTCCAAAATCAAGTAATCACGGTACGAAGTCTGGGGAATGCACAGGCGGGAGCCCCGGTACAGGTATCCCTCAAAGATCTGATAGCCCTCAACATAGTCTGGTGGGTCTCGGGACAGGGCGGTGCAAATCTCGCCAAAATTGGGGCATGTCGGGTAATCCATAATCACTCTCTCAAGCCCGTCTACATGTGCAGTCATCGTCTGCAATAGGGAAACGCGGCGACTCAACGCATCAGCCGGTTTGTTCTCAACACCAGCTCGGTGCTTCAGAACATAAGGAAAGTCCTGAAGGTACTCTACCCACTTAGCATGTCGGTGTCCCAGCTTGCGTTGTGAGTCTAGATAACATAAGGCCTTGTGGTCGGAATCCAACACAAACTCCCGGGGAAGGAGATAGTGTCTCCAGTAGCGCAGAGACTGTACAATAGCATAAAACTCTCGATCATAATTCGAGTATTTCTGTTTGACCTCATTCAGTTTCTCACTAAAGTCAGAAATTGGGTGTCCCTCCTGCCTCAATACGCCACTGATACCAACACAAGACGCATCACATGCGACCTCAAAAGCACGGCTAAAATCCGGCAATCTCAAAACAGGAGCCGTTGTCGGTCTCTCTTTAATTTCCTCAAAAGCTCCGGTGGCAGCGGGATCAACTGAAATCCTCCCTTCTTAAGACCTTGTGAAGGGGGCCATAATCGTACTAAACCCCTGGACAAACCTCCTATAGAAGGTGGAAAGTCCGTGGAAACTGCGAGCCTCGTGGATGGTCGTAGGCACAGGACAGTCTCGAATGGACTTGACCTTCTCGGGGTCGACAGATACTCCCGTAGAAAACACAATGAATCCTAAGAAGTGAATAGATTCCGACAGGAATGAGAACTTCTTCAACTTCACATACAGTTTCTCCTGTTGAAGGGTGCCAAAGAGAAGTCTTAGATGATCTATGTGTCCAGCCTGAGTCTGGCTATAGATCAGTATGTCATCGAAATAAACCACAAGAAACTTACTCATGATCGGTCGCAACACATGCGTCATAACTCTCATGAAGGTGCTAGGGGTGTTTGATAGCCCGAAAGGCATGACTAGTCACTCGTAGAGACCATTCTTGGTCTTGAATGTGGTCTTCCACTCATCTCCCTCATGAACTCGTATCTGATGGTACTCACTACGGAGATCGGTCTTGGAGAAGATCTGGGCACCGGACATAGTGTCTAGTAAGTTATCGAGTCGTGGGATCGAGAAATATACTTGATCGTGATTTTGTTAATGGCACGGTAATCGATGCACATACGCCAACTACCGTCCTTCTTAGGGATAAGAAGGGCGGGAACCGCACACGAACTCATACTCTCACGAATAAATTGCTCCTGAAGAAGCTCGTCAACCTGCCTCTTGAGCTCAGCATGCTCATCCGGGTGCATACGATAATGGGGCAGGTTTGCAAGAGAAGCCCTCGGGACTAAGTCAATAGCATGTTAAATGTCCCGTGGAGGGGCAGCTCATCGGGGAGCTCATCAGGCATGATATCTGCAAACTTATCTAGAAGGGGACGCACCGCTAGGAGGTTGTCAACAGGGGTGTCCTCAGACGCCTGAGTGGCGGGCACAATGTAAATAATATTCGACTCAATACTATATCGCAGGAACTCACCTCGCCTCAAGATAAGTAGGGGTCTCGAAGCATTTGTGCTCACAGACGGCTCAACCACACCCTTGGATATCTCCCTGGGTTGGGTTGGCGTTAATGTAATCTTCCGCCCCTTGTCGTAGAAGACACACGTGTTCGAACGGCCGAAACGCGTGACATCACGATCAAATAGTCAGGGGAGGCCGAGTAACACATGGGTGACACCCATGGGAATGACATCACACAAGACGCGGTCCTAAAATGAGGCAATGCTAATAGGGACGAGGCAGCATTGGGTGACCTGAATCGCCGTCTTATCTACCCAGATGACGGGATAGGGGTGGGGGTGAGGCTCTGCCTTCACCTGCATACGGTCAAGCCCATTTTGGGCCACGATGTTTACGCAACTCCAACTGTCGATAGCCAACTTGCAGGGTCCGCCTGCACTAGGAAAGTACACGTAAAAGATGGTAATGTGTCGCCAATCTTCATCTACACGAGGGGTGTGTCGGAGGCGCCTAATCACTCCCACCTCCAATGATCTTTTTGTGTCACTCTCTCAACCTTCCTCGATAGTGGCATTAATTTCCTCTGTAACCTCCTCATCTTCCTCTAAACCCTTCTCATCGGCACTGCGCCTCTACGTGTCCTATGCCCGAACATCTATAACACAAAATACCCCCAGATCGTTGTCCATCAGTGGCGACGACCTTTCCCTTCATTTTTGCGGTAACTCGTGACGGTGCAGCCGTGGTGGTCTATGGCGGAGCGGGTTTCCTAAAAGTCGGGCAATCAGTTCGAGAAGGGAACTGTCTCGTGCTAGATGATCAGAGGTACTGCTCGTACTCGAGAGCGAGCTGAAATATCTGATCGACGGTCTCTATGCGATGGGGAATCAGCTCTCTCCAAATTTCAAAATGTAGGCCCGCCTTGAAACGATAGGTAGTGGCAATAAACTCTTCTGAGACGTCACTCCTAACGAGTAGCTCGTCGAAGCGAGCCATATACTCAGCGACAGTGAGTGTCCCCTGCCGTAAAATCTGTAACTGCTCAAATAACTGGTCTCGGTAGAACCGTAGGACGCGGTAAGGTACTTCTCGCTCAATCTTTACTTCATCTCATCCCATCTAGCGATGGGGTAATAACTATCTCGCTCCAAAGCACTCTCTATGCTAATCCAGAATACCTTAGACTGTCTGATAAGCTTCATTTTTGCAAAGCGAATACAACGCTCGTCACTCATATCATATAACTCAAAATAGTGGTTCATGTCCAGGAACCAATCGCTGAAGGCGTCCGGATCCAGACGACCATCGAACGAAGGGGCATCGAGTCGAATACGAGTGATGTCAAAGTGGTGGCCATCTCTCCGTGGGTCGGGATAATCCTCGGGGTAATCATCATGGGCGTAGTAATATCGAGCGGGTGAGGGACCGCGCTCTTTCCGACCCGGGGGATAATACTCATTGCAGTGATGATCACGGCGACCGTGTGGGGGTACACGATCTTTGGGATCAGGCTGAGGCTGACACGGCATAAGGTACTCATCACGCTGATGAGGAGGCCTATCACGCGTCGGATCAGGATTTCGTCTTGCAAGCGGAGCTGGGGCTCGGTGAGGAATATCACGACAATGGCGGTCTACTAGAGGTTGACCATCTCTCGGACGCTGGTCAGGACGTGGAGGAGCATCAGGGTCGTTCTCAAGCGAATCGTCATGTCGTGTTGGAGTGTCCCTGAAATCCTCTAAGTGGTCTAAACGAAGATTCATCTCGACAAAATCATGACACACATTGTTGAATTGGGCACCTAAGTGTCAAAACGATCTAGGATAAGCCGCTGAAACTCAGCAAAAGAGGCACCCAAATTTGAGCTCTAATACCAATTGATGTAGGGTATGTTATGGGGGTGCACAAAACCAAGGCCACTAGGGGCAGAGTGCAAATGCGACACACAAACCCGAATCTAAATGCAATGCAACCGTCGATGACGGCGACGAATAATTCAGAGCAATGAGAATATTAACACCAGGTAAAATAATTAAAAACAACATTCAATTTAGCAATTACGCAAAGGTTTTCCTCCGCTCGGAGGACCAAAGCTAAGCGTGCGGCGAATTGGTCTCACCTGCAAATTATAATCGGATCACAACAAATTTATACAAGCAGGAATCTAAGCAAAGAATGATAATCAATCAATAATAATGTCAAATTAAATGTTCCAATACAACAAGAAACTCACTAAGTAGCGGATTGACCGAGGAACTGAAGATTCTGAAGCTGGATGCATAGATCGGCGATTGGAAGTGCAACCAGTGGCGGAACGATGGTGGCAGTTGCTGCCCTCGACGAAAAGTGGGGAGATCGGGCCGAAAATGGGTAAATCCGGCCACGAGGAGGGATATCCGGGTGGGGGAAAGGTAGATCCGATATTTTGGGGATCGGATCCGGGCTAGGGGTTGGCGCACTGGGGTGGAAATAACAGATCGGGGTGCTAAAACTCTAGATCTGGACTGATCGGTGGGAGGTGGCTCAACGGTGGTTCCATCAATATGTCTATACAGCCAGTGACTCTGAATAGCATGTTGTGAAGCCTTTGACCATTCAAGATAATTTGTGTTATCTAAGGCAACAGTAGTGATCTTTAAGGAGCCAGATTGGTCGTGGCTCCGAGGCCGATCTCCAAAGGGACCGGTGCGGGGGCAGGATGAGATTTCGGAGGAATCACCCATCGATGACCGTCCGAATACAACTAGCAAGAATAAGATCTCAAGATGGAAGAAACCACATCCTACGAGTGTCCCTTAGATTGCGCCGCCGGAGACGACACCGAAGAATGTGACCACGATGTCTCTGTCAGCCCCCATGGAGGACAAAACGGCTCGAGACAAAGGGCCGCCCGTAAAATTGGCGGAGAGAGGCGCTGAAGACTACGAAAGCAGTTGGAGGAGGAAGTGGAAGAAGCGACGCCGCTAAAAGCCCTAGGCGTTGGAGGCAGAGGAGGAAGCGGGTTGTAGGAGCGGAGGAAACGACCGACTGTAGGAGTAGAGGAAACGACGAGAGCGCACGCGAGTGCGGCGGAAGCGGTCGAGCGCGTCAGATGAAGCAAATCGAGCGGGCAGAAGCGTGTCGAGCGCGGACAGAAGATCAGGATCGAAAGCCCTGCACGCGAACGGGCACTCTAACACCAAGTAGAAGGGAATAAAATGATTTTCAATTAATCCTAACTCAAGCAAACATATATATATATAACTCCAAACACGTGACATATCACGCGACATATAACAAAAAAAATAGAATATGCATATTCAACTGCCCTTGCTTCTTCCGACGCTACATGCATTTTCAGCCATTGGATGGAGTGGATTTCTATTCCACTCCTCTTCTACCTTTGAATTTGTTGTGTAATCAGTCGTTATTCGATGTCGTAAGTCTTGGTTGGTCTCCAAATTTCTATTCTTTAGCCACTATATGTAAGACCCGAGCTTTATGCCCAGTTAATTACTGTAGTTTAATAGCATAATTAATATAAAATATCTTGATTAAAATACGAAAATAATTCTCCGATGATGAAAGAGAGAAATCATTATAGATTTGAAGCCACACATTTAATGTTAATGTTCAAGGTTTTCCGATATCTTAGCAACCATAATTTCGAAGCTTTATTTTTGGCATTTATCACTATGCATTGGAGTTAATTATTTTTAGTATATATGTGTTGTCCAGTGTGCCGGCATTTTATAATAACAGTATACAAGTTGTGGCGGTTTTATATTAATAAGGGTGAAATGAAATATTAGCTAAGCTCATTTAATTAAGTTAATTAAGAGCTTAGTAAGTGCTTAAGGATGTGGATTAAATTGTTCCACCTTTCTATTTATCTGAGATGTTCGTCTCTCGATAACCATATTTCACTTGCCGCCTGGAGCTCTTAACGGGCCGAATTGACGCAAGGGCTTGCTTGCGGCTTGCTTCATTCATCTTCCCTCTGCTCGACGTTGTCTCTTTCTCTCCTTGACGGTGCTAGAATGGCTCGATTGAGCAGTGGCTTGGTTCCTTTGTAGTATTCCTGCTGTATTGGTTGGCTCTATATTCTGGAACGATAGATCTCGGTTTCAAACGTTCCACTGTGAGCCTTCTTCCTCTCCCCCTCTTCTTTTCTCCTTTATTTCTCTCTTTATTTTGATACTTGGATGTGGGTTGGATGTCAGTGCATAAGGAATTCTCCCCTATAAATTCTGAAATGAGATTTTGATGGAGAGGGTTTGGATGAGCATGGACGGGCTTCTCTAGCTGTTTTTTCTGATAGGACTTTTGTCCAAATTTATAAACATAAAACACTAGGTTTCAACTGGGGATTGCATTTCATTGTGGCCAATTATGATATTGGCTTTTGTTGGCAGCCTTACTTCATGTTGAGTCCAGCTGGGACGTGCTTTAACAGAGGGATTTTGGGTTATGGGTGGTTGGCTGTTGTTATTATAATGATTGTTTATTCCAATATTTCATTATTTTCTATTTAGCATTCGATTAATTAATTCGTTTTAAGAATGTTCACATAGGTTTTCCTACCCTAGACCCCTCTTGATAAGTCTATGTCATGGTAGAAAGTCAAATCGTACCTATTTAAACGACGCAACCCTGAACTAAATGATTTCCTCGATACTACCAAGGATGACGTCCGGCGATAAACGGGACAAGAACCCTCGGAATGACAAGGGCAAAAGAAAAGTTGCAATGAGTACTTACCACTTTGATTTTGCATATTTGAATTATTTTAAAGTATGAACAAGTAGAATTACTTTGTTCTGACCTACTTTCTTTCCATGCACACTGAATATTAATTGAATTGAAGAAATTTGAAGCTTTGAAATCATTGGTAATCATGAAATCGATAAAAAGTTAAAACATAAACTAGCAAGCGATGGAAACTTTGAGGGGAATATTATACAAATATTTCTATATTTTGAAAATGAATAAGAACTGAATATAAGAAGAATAGGTAACTGTATGTGCGTCGACGCATGAAAATGTTCACGGTTAGCTTCGGAGGAGGGGTAGAACTCCTACATAATTTTGATGATTCCAAGGAAGGTCGCGTGTTCAAACACCCTGAATTGGAAAAGAATCGACTAATCTAGGAAGCTAGAGCTTTGCGCATGTTTGATCGCCCTAGATTAGGCATTGATTTAAGGACCCAGGTGAATGATAGATTTGAGAATGACCATTAACATTACAGAAGAACAAAATAAGAAAACTAATTACAGATAAAGAGAATAAACGAATGAATGAACTTGATACCTGCGGAACATTTTACTACTTTGTACCTGTTCACTGATTCTACTCCCTAATACTGTTACTGCACTTTTTCTAGTTACTTTACTGCTTTATTGTTACTACTGCACACGTTTATATATATAACTACATAATGATGTTGACGCTTCTTGTTTGCATGTATTGCGGTTGAAGAGGTAAGAGATTCACTTTGTTTTCTATACTAATGGGTGGTTGATTTCTATTTATAGGATCCAGCCGTCAGTGTGCCAGACCCCGCTAGGAGGTTGACAGCAGAGGATGAAAAGAAGAAAATAGAGGACATGGTTAGAGTACGGGTTAGAGCTTTATTATAGTTTGTATTAGAGTTTTCCTTTATTATGTAGATGGTAAAATATAGTGTGCATTAGCTCTGTTTAGTAGATGTTTTCATGTACTCTGACATGACATGATGTAAATTATGCTTAAATGAATAAAAAAGGTTTATTTTTTCTCCTGGTACTTCTCATGTGCTATATGTTAGAATCGATGTGTTGTTTTATTGTGAGAAAAGCGCTCAGAATAATAGAATTAAACTCTGGCGAACTACGGGCCGTTACACTATGTCATGCAGCAGTGATTCTCATGTTCCCTCCTTGATGGTTCTCCCTCTACGGAGTTCTCTTTGCGGAGTCATGATCACAATACTCCGTAAATTACTACCTTCGTCCGGATGATTCTAATTACCTTTCATGGTCCCGTTCTATCACCTCGTCATTTAAGAGTCGTCGTCTCTTTGGTTATGACAATGGTTAAACTAAGGAACTAATGAAGGCCTCGCTGGATTGGTTTCAGTGGGATTTTAAGAACTCCTTAGTCATGTCGTGGCTCACGAATTATATGCAGGAGTCCATCAATCGCAACTACTTATTTCTAGATAGTGTTGATGACATTTGGCGCTATCGGAGGCTATTTACTCTTATAAGGATAATGCAGCTTAGATCATCCAATTGAGACGAAAGATATCCTTACTTCAACAGAGTGATCGCCATTTATCCATATACTATTTAGAGTTTACTTAGTTGCATCAGGAATACGATTATTTTGATTCCCTCACATTTGTAAGACATTTTAATGAGGCAATGGTTCATTCTAAGGAGGATCGCAATTAGATCATTAAGTTTCTTCATGGTCTCCATAGGGATTTCGATCAGATCAGTGTTCAAATTTTCGGGCGTCCACTAATACCGTCTTTACCCGAGGTTTACAGTATTATGAAATAAGAATTTGATCGTAGACAGACCATGGTTCCCAATCCCGCACCTGAGAAATCTGCTCTCTAGTTGTTGCTACCTCTTACATTTTGGGTGCTCGTCAAACCAGTGACTCTAAGACGAAGGGTTCCAATAAAGATCATTTAATCTGTGATTATTGTGGAAAGAACCGTCACACTACGGACACTTGCTTCAACTCCATGGTTTTCCTCCGTCGAGAGGGAGTGTTCCACCTCATGATGGTCGTGTTTTTGGGAGACCACTGGTCGTCATGCTTCTCATTCTGCTCATCTCAGTGATGTTGTTATGGATATCTCTACTAGCCTTTCTAGCATCGATGTCTCTGCCCTTCCTGGTGCCTTCTCGGCTGACGAAGTTTTTGCCCGTCGCCGCAAGATGCAAGGTCTTTCTACGGAGTCTGTTGCCTTATCTGTATGCCCACAATGGGGATCCATGTGCTCATTCTGCTTCCACCCACCCTTCCACCTAGTGAATCATTAACTCCAAGGACAGCGATCATATGACTGGCTCCGCTTCAGGTTTCATATCATATACTCATCTCTCTGGCCTTGATAAGGTGAGCATTATTGATGGGTCCCTTTTCTCTATTGCTGGAAAGGGCTCCATCTCATGCTCCTCTTACACGTTATCATTGGATATCTATATTCCAAACTTCGACCGTAATTTACTTTTTATTAGCCATTTAACTAATTTCATGAACTGTTTTGTAACATTTTTTCCCACTTGTGTTTTTAATAACCTGGCAAAGGGGACAGTGACTGGCTCTGGTAGTATGGTCAATGGTCTCTATGTGCTCGACTCCAGCCCAATGGCACCTCTACAGGACTTTCACTCCAACACTTCTGATTTGTACTCCTGCCATTGTCACTTAGACAGCACAGCACGTCTACTTCTATTATGAAATTGTTGTTTCTTACTATGCCTACTCTAATTTTTTATTCCTTTGCGTGTGATGTTTCCATTGTTAACAAACATGGTTGTATTACATTTAATCTTGTTTCGCTGCCTTGTTCTATCCCTTTTGCAGTTATTCATTCTGATATTTGAGGATCAGGCCTTATAAGATCTATTTTTTAATGTGTTGGTTTGTTATATTTATTGATTATTTTTCTCACTCTACTTGTTTATATTTGCAGCAAAAAAAATAATGTGTTTACTAGATTCAAAAAAATTCATAACATGATCTCCACTCAATTTCATACCAAAATTCAGATTCTTCGAAGTGATAATGCCCGTGAATACGTAGATTCACAGTTTATGCAATATCTGGCTAATCATGCCATAATTCACCAAATTACTTATACTTATTCCCTCGCTCAGAATAGTGTTGTTGAGTGTAAAAACACAATCTTCTGGAGGTTGTTGGGTATCTTTTGTTCACAATGCATCTTCTTAAATATTATTATGGGACGTTATCCCCACTGCGGCGTATATTATTAATCATATGTCATCACGTATTTTTGGGAATGTTACTCCTCTTGGCACTCTGCATGTTCCTTCCTCTCATCTTTCCTCTAAGGTGTTTGGATGTGTCTGCTTTATTCATATCAACCACTCCCATTCAACTAAACTTGATCTTTGTGCATTAAAGTGTGTTTTTAGCTACTCTTCCACACAGAAGGGACACAAATGTTTTCACCCTCCTATAAAGAAGGTTTTTGTCACTATGGATGTCACGTTCAGTGAATCTGAGGCATACTATCATGCCCCGGGTGACCATCCTTCTTTGCCCTCTCCTATGATACCTCTGCCGGTTCCTCCACCATATTCCTCACTTCAGGGAGGGTCTATACCATTGGAACTTAGCCCCTCTACTATCCCTCTACATATTCCTTCTACTGCTCTTTGCTTGCAGGTGTAGACTCGGCACAAGTGGACCAATACACTACACCTAACTATGCAAACATAGCAATCATTGGATCCTAACACGGGGCCTTCTGATCATCTCATTGCTCTCAGGAAAGGTGTCTGATTTTGTACTCAATATCCACTTTCACATTATGTATCTAACGACTTTTTTTCTACTTCTCATAGAACCCTTGTGTCTTCCCTTACATCCATGTCCATACCAGCATCTTGGCAAAAAGCTCTTGAAATTCCTATGTAGATAGAGGCGATGTTTGAGGAAATGGCACCAAGAAAAAGGTATGCAGGTTAAACAAAATTTTGATGTTGTTGAAAGGTGTAAGGCAATGCTGGTGGCAAGAGGGTATACTCAAATCCTTGGAAACAACTATCAGGAATCATGTTCCCCTGTAGCAAATATGAACACTACTAGAGTTTTATTATCTTGTGTTGCTTCCAAAGGATGGGACCTTTGGTAACTTGACGTGAAAAACGTTTTCCTCCATGGGAATCTGGATGAGGAAGTTTACATAACTCTTCCTCCAAGACATACTCCTAAAGGATCCAAGGGAAAGGTATGCATGTTAAAAAAATCTCTATATGGGCTAAAATAGTGTCCAAGTTTGGGAGATTTTACAAAGCCCTGATGTCATTTGGGTATCACCAGAGCAATGTTTGTCATACACTATTCATCAAACAAAGGACCAGTAAACTCACAATCCTCATAGTCTATGTTGAAGATATTGTCATAACAGGTGATAATGTTAAAGAAATCACGATTCTAAAACAAAAATTTGTTAGTGAGTTTGAGATCAAGAATCTGAAAAAACTCAAATATTTCTCAAGTGCTGAAACTGCAAGGTCCAAGCATGGGATTTTCATCTCCCAGAGGGAGTTTAATCCAGGCATTCTTGAGAAGACAAGGATGATTGGATGTAGACTGGTTGTTATCCCAATTGAAGCAAACTAGAAATTGGGACGTGATGATGGAGAGGGGAGTGAAGACATCTGAATTTCAGAGGCTGGTAGGGAGGTTGATCTACTTGGCTCATACACGTCCTGATATCTCTTATGTTACAAGTGTTATCAGCGAGTTGATGCATGTAACGAAGACTTGTCATGTGGATGCTTCCAACAGAATTCTTATCTCAAGTCCTCGGCGGGGAGTGGGATCTTGTTTGCCTCAAATTCGCGTCTAAAAATTGTAGTATATATTGATGTTGATTGGTCTTGGTCGATTGAAGATCGGCGATCTACCTTGGGATATTGTTCTTGTGCGAACAGAAAAAGAGAAACCGAAATTTGGACAATAACAGAGTTTTTTTATTTCCAAAAAATGTGTATATTACAAAGGTATGATCTCTCTTTTATAGAATGGAGGAGAAGAGAGAGATTACAAATAAGCAATGTGGGACTAAATACATTTACGGTGACTAGCGGCTAGACAAAACTAGACCGCACAGGTCGCGCGGTTAGAAGAGAAGGCTAACCGCCAGACCATAATGACACGCCGCCAGAGGAGAACGCTAGACCGCTCGGCTACCAAACCACTGGAGAGAAGCCGCCAGACCGCCCGGCTATCAAGTCGCAAGAGTGAAACCGCCAGATCGCCGATCTCCAAACCGCCAGAGTCAAGTCGCCAGACCGCCCGGTCTCCATACTGCAACACTCCCCCTCAAGTTGGAACATATATATCAATCATGTCCAGCTTGTCGCAAATGTGAAAAAAGGAAGCGGACACAGGCATGGTGAAGATATTTGTCAACTCGTTGTCTGAAGTAGCGAACGGAGTGCAAATCTGTTTCTTCAAGATCTCTTCTCTAATGAAATGGCAGTCAACTTCGATGTGTTTTGTTCTCTCATGAAATACCTGATTTTTCGAGATATATATAGCGGTCTTGTTGTCGCAGAACATAGGTAGAGGATGATTATAGACTTCTCATAAGTCCAGCATGAGAGCCCGTAACCACTTTACCTCACAGGTGTTTGACGTCATACTCTGATATTCAGCTTCGGCACTAGGCCTGGAGATGATCGGCTGTTTCTTACTCTTCCAGCTCACTAGGTTTCCTCCCACAAAGGTGCAGAAGCCTGATGTGGACTTGCGATCACCTTTGTCGTCAGCACAGCTAGAATCTAAGTACTCAACCTTTAAATGATCATTCCTCTAAAACAGTAGTCCCTTGTCAGACGCCGCTTTAACATATTCCAATATTCTCAGGGCAGACTGTAAATGGCACTTTCTAGGAGCTTGCATGAACTGGCTAACCTTTCCTACAGCATAGGAGATATCGGGTCTGATTACCGTGAGATAAATGAGTTTGTCAACTAGACGCTTGTACCTTGTAACATCTGACAAAGGAGGCGAGTCGTCTGTCCAGGTTTTATCTTCTCCAGTAGCCATGGGGCATCGGGCAGGTTTAGCCCCAGTCAACCCTGTCTCTTTCAGAAGATCAAGGGCATACTTACGTTGGGAGAGGACCAAAGATTTGGGCTTTCGATAGATTTCTATCCCCAGGAAGTACTTTGGGGAGCCCATATCCTTCGTGACAAGGTCTTGATGGAGATGTTTCTTTGTCAGCGCTACCCAAGCATGTTCATCACCCGTGAAAAGAATATCATCCACATATACAGTAAGAACCACTAGACCCAGTGCGGTTTTGCGAATGAATAACGAGTGATTGGCAGTGCTTCTTGTGAAACTAACGGTTGTCACAATGTCGCTGAACTTATCAAACCACGCCCGAGGGCTTTGCTTTAGGCCATAGATAGTCTTCTTCAGTGTGCATACGCGTATCTCCCCCTGAGCAACATACTCAGGAGGTTGTTCCATGTAGACATCCTCTTGTAGATCACCATAGAAGAAGCCATTCTTGACATCCAGTTGGGAAATGGGTCAATCCCTGTTGACGGCCACGGACAGGAGAACCTGAATAGTGCTGAGACGAGCACCGAGAGAGAATGTGTCAAAATAATCAACGTCATAGGTCTGAGTGAAGTCCTTAGCGATCAGGCGTGCCTTGTACCGATCCACACTGCCATCCGGACGGAACTTTACAACAAAAAACCAGCGACAGCCAACAACATCGATGCCCAAAGGAGGAGGGACAAGATTCCATGTACCCCGCTTAGTGAGGGTGGCAATTTTATCATCCATGGAGGCCTTCCAATGAGGACAGCAAGGGCGTCCTGGTGGGTGCGAGGAGTGGCAGTGTCAGAGATAGCCAACGCAAAATTCCTGCGAGAAGGGGTAAGACGAGCGTAGGAAATAACAACAGTAAGCGAATGCTGGGCACACGTCCGCACCCCTTTGCGAAGAGCAATGGGAAGATCCAGGTCGTCGTGAGAGAGCACATGGAGGACTCGCCAACGCAAAATTCCTGCGAGAGAGAGGAGATGGTGGACACGACGAAGGTGGAGGGGTCTTAGTGGGTGTAGACGGGACGGAGGAGTTGGTAGGAGGAGCAGGAAGGAATATCAGGAAAAAGGGAGGAGTCGTGAGAGAAATATGACGCATTTTCGAAAAAAGTAACGTCCGCGGAGACGAACTGCTTCCGAAAAACAGGATCAAAACAACAGTAACCTTTCTGGGTGGAAGAATAACCCAGAAAGACACACTTGGTGGCACGTGGAGAGAGTTTGTCACGAGTGGCGGAGGGAGCATGCACAAAAGCCGTACACCCAAATATATGCAGATGAAGAGGGAAAGGTTCCTTGCCCGGATAGATAATGGAGAACAGTGTGTAGTCGTGTAGAACCGTGGAGGGAATGCAGTTGATGATATAACATGAGATAAGAACAACATAGCACCAATAGGAGCGAGGAACCTGCATTTGTATCATTAGCGTTAGAACGACATCAAGTAGGTGACGATTTTTGCGTTCAGCCACGTCATTTTGCTGCGAGGTATAGACACAGCTACTTTGATGAATAAAGTCATTTTGTACACAGAAATAAGAAAAATCATAACTAAGATATTTTTTGCATTATCAGAACGAAAAAGCTTAATAGACGCATTAAACTGTGTTTTAATCATATAATAAAAGGATGTCCATATAGAGAATAGTTCGGAGCGCTCTTTTAAGAGATACATCCACGTACACCGAGAGAAATCACCAATAAAAGTTACAAAATACGAACTACCCCGACCTATAGTTAGGGTAGGAGCAGGACCCCAGACATCGGAGTGAACGAGATCAAAAGGACCGGAAGAGCCACGACCTTGCTTCGGCGGGAAGGAGGAGAGGTGATTCTTGCTAAGCTGACAGGCATCACAGTTGAGAGGAGGACTGTGCGGAGGTAGGTGGGGCAGAAGCTAACGAATAAGCCGTGGAGGAGGATGACCAAGGCAAAGATGTCATTGTAGAAGATCCGTAGAAGAAGAAAAAAAAACGGACAGAGCAGAAACGTTGTCTAGGAAGTAGAGATCGACGCTCTCAGTTCCAGTAGCAATCGTCCTTTGGGAGCTCGGATCTTGAAAAGGACAAGAAGTAGGAGTGAATGTGACGGAGCACTGTAGTTGCTTGCAAAGAGAAGTAACAGATAACAAATTGCATGGAAACTGAGACACGTAGAGGGTGCCCGCGAGGAGAAGAGGCGGAGTGACTTGAACCACTCTCGTCTCATTGACCGGTGAGGGAGAGTCGTCCGCAATGAAGACCGGGGGCAACCGATCATGTTTTTCTAGAAGAGAAAAACACTGAGAATTGTCGGTCATATGATTACTAGCACCGAAGTCAATCAGTCATTCACCTTGAGTCACCACATGGGCACTACCTGAAGACGTGACCACTGAGGCGGACTGCTTCGAAGCGGTGGTGGAAGCGTCACCAGAAGGGCGAAGATGCGGATGCTTCATCCAGCAACGATCAATTGTATGGCTGGTGCGGCCACGGTGAGAGCAGAGAAAGCGGGAAGGACCACCCCCTCCTGATTGATGGTCGCGGCCACCAGAGCAACCCCGCTGAGTATGATGAGCACGGGTGCCGGGGAGCGATGGGGAGGATAGCAGCGGATGCTGAAGCAGAGAGGTAACAGCAGCGATGCGGGCAGCAGCGATGCGAGTAGTAGTAGTAGTAGAGGAATCAGAGTGAGCCATAGATAAGAAGAGAGCGGAGAGAAGAGAAGTCGCTCGAACAGGGAAAGAGAGGTCGCGCGAACAATCAAAGAAGTCGCACAAAAACAGCAGATTGCGGGGCGATGGGGAGGTCGCGAAAACAGGAGCGGGCAGAGAACAGCAAGAGACAACCGCGCGAACAGAAAGTTAGCCGCGAAGACAGGTTGAGAACAAAGAAAAAAAGAGGTCGCGAAGACAGGTCGCGAACAGAGAGAGCGCAAAGAGAGAGGTCGCGCACACAGAGGGCAACGACAAGGAAGAGAAGGAAACCGCGCGGACAGGGCGCAAGGAGGGGACAAACCGCGCGGACAGAAGTTGCACACAGAATCAAGCGGAAAAGATCGAGTCCTCTGATACCATGTGCAAACAAAAAAAGAGAAACCGAAATTTGGACAATAACAAAGTTTTTTCCAAAAAATGTCTATTACAAAGTTATGGCCACTCTTTTATAGAATGGAGGAGAAAAGAGATTACAAATAAGCAATGTGGGACTAAAAACATTTACGTTGACTAGCGGCTAGACAAAATCAGACCGCACAGGTCGCGCGGTTGGACGAGAAGGCTAACAGCCCGACCATAACGACAAACCGCCAGAGGAGAACGCTAGACTGCCCGGTTACCAAGCCGCTGGAGAGAAGCCGCCAGACCGCCTGGCTATCAAGCCGCCAGAGTGAAACCGCCAGACCGCCAATCTCCAAACCGCTAGAGTCAAGTCGCCAGACCGCCCGGTCTCCATACTACAACAGTTCTCATGTTGGTGGAAACCATGTTACTTGGAGGAGTAAAAACAAGTAGTGGCAAGATCTAGCGCTGAGGAATCGTTTCGAGCTCTGGCGAATGGAGTTTGTGAAGGTTTATGGTTATGTTCCTTGATGATTGACCTAGGATTTCTAAACGCCGAACTCATCTGATTCTATTGTGATAACAAGGCTGCTATCAGCATCGCCCACAACCCTGCCTGGCACGACCGTACTAAATATATTGAAGTGGATTGGCATTTCATCAAAGAGAACATTAAAAAGGGAGTTGCGCGTAATCCCTTTGTCCCCTCAGATAGATATTTGTCGACATACTCACAAAAGGTCGGAGTGGAAGTAACTTTGGAAGGATTGTTGGCAAGTTGGGCATGATTAACATCTCACGTCCAACTTGAGGGGGAGTATTACAATATATGTTATTTTCCGTTTAGCTTTTTTCTTAATTTTGTGTATTGTATTATTCGCCATCATATATAGAGCGAATATTGGCTCCTAGTTAATCAATCAAGTCCTTTTCATTTTCTCCAACAAATGGACATGAAATAATATAAGCTTGATAGAGTTCAAAACAGCTACAAAAAATTGCATTCCATTTATATCTACATGAATAGCAGAAACCTCACTAAAAAACAAGACGTGGAAAAGAATACTTCGAAGCAGACCTTTCAGCTTCTCCGCTGGGCATGATAATTCGACCAGGACATTGACTAGTCCCAACAACTAGCAGATGTTGATATCCTATTCTCATTATTTGCATGCATTTTGCAGTTTCACCAGGCTCGCATGCAAATTTAGATAGTAAAATTCCACTAACTGGATCCAAGCGGCATATATCAGATGAGAATGAAGCATCCCTAAGCCCCGTCCTCAGTATCAACAATGTTTTACTTTCTTTATGGTATAATACCTTCCGAGGAGTTCCTTCAATTGAGAACTTGCGCGCATTAAGTCTCTTTCTATGATCCAGCTCAACCTGCAGAATTAGTTTGGATGTAAAAAAAAATGAAGAAAGAAGCTAAAACAGTATAACAGGTTCGCAAACATGCTAACTGGAACCATCCTTCAACCAGCACAAATAGCAATACTAAATAATTGAAGCAGACTTAGCTAAATAGGCTCCACTTCCAGAGAAATTAAATCATATCTACAGTTAGGCATATGTTTAATTTTATTTTAATCCATGTCTGAATTTATCCACTTGTCCCGAGCCCCAGTCCCAAGCTCTTGAAGCTGTCTTAGCTAAATAGGTTCCACTTGCAGAGAAATAAACTCACTTCTTCCTACATTTTTGTTGGTGTTACCATGGTGATCTGCAAGTGCTCAAACAGGTAGTCTCACTCCCAACGCGACATGAGCCTATAGGGTCGCACATAAGAGCGTTTGGAGAAATTGGAGGAATGAATTGTGTCGGTCTTACTCATATGTGATGAGTGAAGGACCAAGCACTTGAAGGTGTCGAGTGCGTCGAGACAACACAGTCAAGGCGTCCAGTGCGCCGAGACCACACAGCCAAGGCATTGAGCGTTGAGACCACAAAGTCAAGGCGTTGAGTGTGTCGAGACCTCTCAACCAAGGCGTCGAGTGCGTCGAGAACTCTCAGCTAAGGCGTCGAGTGCGTCGAGACCTCTCAGCTAAGGCGTTGAGACCTCTTAGCTAAGGCGTCGAGTGCGTCGAGACCTCTCAGCTAAGGCGTTGAGTGCATCCTGGATCTTGTTTGACAAGCAGCCGGTTTTCTCCCCGTTCGTGTAGATTCCTGTAGAGCCGCAAATCCATTTTGTGTGAACTCACCTGCCGGCCAAGAACTGTTCTGTAGCATCTTGATTTAGTATCGGCTCAATCCCAATCAGGTACACTCTTACTTTATATTATGCAAACTTCTTGATCAATGTTCATCACAAGATCCAAGTTTCTCTTTAGGGTTTTCTTAAACTTCATTCCACTGCGCACATTTGATGTGCTATCAAGCAAAACCCTACAATTTCAACCTTTTGGTGGGACGCTTCCCCGGACTCACAGCACGAGGTTGCATTGTGCACCGGGCAGCGCTTTAGTTAATAATTCCAAATTCTGATTAAATTTGCACCCATGGCCAATACTAGTCATACAATTGCTAACCAGAATGTCACTACATAAACAGAGACCCTACTCCAATATGGCAGTTTCTCGAGAGGACTTGAATTCTATAATAGTAACCACCAATAAAACATGTCTAATGAAATGGTAGGGCATTTGGTGATGCCTGCAGAGCACTTTATATGGGAGTTTTGAAGGGGTAATGACAAATTTTACCCTTGATTATGAGTTTATGCTAGAGAAGCAGTGGTGACATGGAAGCAAGGCTCGTTTACAAAATTGTACATAAAATTCATTTTGACCCACAAATGATTAGGATGTTACCAGAACTTCAATAAAAGAATTACAATGGTAATTCCAGATAATTTCAAAGGAATCAAATCCCAAAAAACTGCAAATAATAAACCTGGACAACAACCTAATTAAAAATCGGGGAGAAACTAGGGTGAAAGGAGCCGGAAGATGGCCACCAAGAGAAGATATGTCGAGAACGCCACTTCTTCAGATAAGAGTGCTCGTCACTACTGAGGGAATATTACTCGATAAGAACAAGCAGGAGAAAATAGCTTCACTAAGGGTGGCTAACCGTCAAGTACCCAGAGCCTTCAACTTCTTCTCCAGCTGCGCATCAATCCATGATATAGATTCGCCAGCAGTGCATTGCAACTCATTATGTATTCACAGTCACTAATATAGTTATCCCAGTAAGATGTCTACTAAAATTGTAGGGAATTTAATTATTCCTGCAGGGCAATTGGTTATGCCAACAAGGCCGTTTATATTAGAGTTTTTGATGTAGGGTAGGCTAGTGGTTCTCGGAGACTATGACTCTAAGTGTTGGTGCAGGAGTGACACACTAATGCAACTCTAAATGTAATGCGACCGTCGGTGACAACGACGATTAAAATGAGCAATGAGAATTAAACACCACGCAAATTTTTGAAATAAAAGCAAGCAATTAATTTCAGCAATTAAGCAATGGCTTGCTCCGCTCGGAGGGCCAAAGCAAGCGTGCGGCGAATAATTCCCCCTGCAATTATTAATATAATAAAATCAATTTCCACGCAACAATAATCTCAGCACACTACAATAAAACACAAAATGAAAAATGACAAATCACAGAATACAATACCACAAATGCTCACAACGTAGAGGGCTGAACCGAGACACTGAAGATTTGGAGGGCCGGATGTGTAGATCAGCGATCGAGGGTGGAACCAGGGGCGAGACGACGGTGAAGGTGACTGCCCTCGGCGGAAAACGGTGATAACGGATGGTAAAACGGCGGATCCGGACACGAATGAGTAGATCCGGGCCGGGGATAGGTAGATCCGCTATTTAGGAGCGGATCTGGGCAAAAATGGAAGGTTTGTGCGTGGGAAATAACGGATCGGGTGGTTAGAATCCTAGATCTGGACTGATCGAGGATTTTAGGGCTATTGGGAAGGTGGTTCCACCGAGAGGAAGGGCCGGCGGATAGGGTTCAGATTTGTGGTTAGGAGGAGACCGGTGGCTATAGATGGGGAAAGAGGGGGTTGTTGTGCTGCTGGGAGGAGGAGGGGGATGATGTGCTGCTGGGAGGAGGAGGAGGGGGTGCTGTGTTGTTGGGAGGAGGAGGAGGGGGCTGCTATGCTGCTGGGAGGAGGCGGGGGCTTTGAAGGGGGCGTATGGGAGGAGAAACAGTGCACTCTTGTGGATCCACGGTGGAGGCTGGCGGTGGAATTGGTGGGGAAAAAACTATATGTAATGAATAGGGAATTTCATTTTTTGAATAGTTAAGTTGAATAGAAAACCAAGTTCTCTGGACAGCAAATCGTTGCTGGTTTTGGGGGATTTTGGGGGCTGTGGGAGAGGGTTTGGGAGGGGGAAAAGAGGCTTAGGGTTAGGGGTTACCTTGGGGAAGATGATACAAGCCTAGGAGTCGTCACCTAGGGTTCCACGGAGTCGGCACCGGGGAGGGATCGCTGGAATCCGGGAATAGCTTTCTCCAAATTCTGCAATCCCTCATTTCAGCCCTCATAGCTCCTATTTATAAGAAAAGAAATGCTAGTGCATCTCCCTATGATTGGCCGGTGGGAGATGCCTCAAAATACATGAAATAAAAGTCCAAAAAACATAAAGTGATATAAGATTTTGAGTCGCGGCGACGCTGCGGACACAACCGCGGAGTCCGATCGTCGATCCGGGCACGCCATGTATGGAAAGTTGTCAAATCGGCCCCGAACGGGCCAAAAGCACGTCCTCGTCTCTGCTCCGCATCAGTTCTGAAGGGGACAATGTTTACCTTTGATTAGATTTTATAATTACAACAACAGTAGCGACAGGTAAGCAACAATCATTTACAAAATTGTGCATAAAATTCATATTGAACCACCAATGTTTAGGACGTTACCATAACTTCAATACAAAAAACTATATCCTAAATACTTCCAGAAAATGTCAAAAGGTAACAAATTTCAAAAAAAAACTCACTAAATAAAACCAGGACAACAACGTGAAAGTTGGTACAAGCTTGCAGGTAAGAAAAGATAAGTCAAGGGCATCACTTCTACAAATTAGAGTGCTTACCGCTACATGGGGAACATTATTTCATCAGAGCTGGGAAGAGAAAATCCTTACTCCAATGATGTTGGCTAGCCGCAGAGCAACGAGAGGCGAGAATCTTCCACTTCTTCTCAATGTCTTCAGTCTATCATTAAGTCATGACCTAATTGTCCACCCCCACCCCCACCCCAAGCGATAAATTTGGTAATTAACCCACCCAGTTAATGTTTTAAGTAAATGAAACACAATTAAATTATTACAAAAAGGAACCCAAGAGAGCTTCAATCTAAAACAATGCAAAATTATTACAAAATAGTTTTTAGATGCTACGAAAGGGATGCCTTCAAGTCCATAGTGCACCTACTAGATATGTCTTCTTTTTCATCTGGGGATTAATCCTCTTGCCACGAACCCTGTCCCAAGCTCTTGAACACCCTCCACTTCATCTCTGAGAAGAATTTGTGTGCCTGAATATGCATAAAGAAGTCATGCAATGGAGATTGGGACAGTTTACGACAAAAAAAAGGTTCTTTCTTTGTAAGTCACTATTAATTTGAGACACCTAATTCGGGTCAGCTTTGGTGGGCCCATGGAAATGAATGAGCGCTTGAAGAAAGTGGAGGTAACTGGTTGTGCTGCCGGTAAAGTTGGTTTGATGGGCAGCATGTAGGCAATGGTTGTGGTGGGGTTTATCATGCGTGGGTTGGTAAGGTTCAATATAGGCGGGTGGGTTGATGAATACGAGTATGTAATGGCAGTATTAATAGGGGTATGGGGTGACCTCAAGGCAATGATGTGGAATTGGGTCTCTACTAATGTGTCATATACATGGTCTGGGTAAGGGTGGTGGGGTTTTGAATACGTAAGCGAGCACAAATGTGGAGTTGGAGGTAATGCATGAGTTATCCCGACTAATGGGCCATGGAAAGGTTGAGTACATGAGCCACCATTTTGTAAATAGACCAATAAATTTGTCTGCAGTGAAACTGCAGCGGCCCTAAAGAATTACCCGAGTGCCTTGCATTTCTGAATTCTGAATCCTTAAATTTATGCACAAATATTTGAGCCCTACACGAAAAATAATCAATGGAAGCTTGGACTTTGAATGAATAAACTTGAAGTCCTTTATATTATGAATATATGGATAATAAAAATGACAGATTAAGAGAGATCAATTAAATTTATTTTTTAAATAAAAGATTTAGGTTCTCTTTCAGGAGAAATATAAAATTACTTTCACTGAAAACTCATGGAGAAAAACAACTTAAGAACTAAAATGCAGACATATGCCAGTATAATAAATGGGTATCTGGTTTGTAAGAAAACTAGCTATTTTGAACTCCTAAAATTAACAAACATCTCCAATAATCATGGACAGTAACTACCCTAAGGCATTGGGATTAGCAAGCACTATGTTTTTAACTTTTAAAGTCAAAATAATCTATCAGAAACAACCATTCAACATTTTTGCTCTTGTATCTTGATGGGAATCGCGACATACACATCGACCTACATGGCGATCAGAACAGTCCATTTTATGCGGATCGACGATCCGAGAATTGTAGTTATTTTTTTGGTAATTTGGCGATTGTATTTTCATGTATTTTAAGGGCCGTCATGATTAGCTAAACATAACCGTTGATGATGACCCCGTAGACTATAAATAGGGGTAGAGGGTTCATATTTGGAGCATTGAAGATTGGAGTACAAAAAACCTAATTTTGGTCATTTTGGTGTCAAAGCCGAGCGGGTGAAGGAAGCCTCGGTCCCCATCACTCCTTGAACTTAAGCCTTGGATCCCCGCTCATCCCTACTTGGCGTGACATTGGCCCCCATCTTAGTTTCTCTCCCCATTGCTCTACCAACCACAATACCACAACCCAGATTCCACCTCCATTTCCCTAACCCTCCGCCCCCCACCACCACCACCATTCCTCCCTTCCAGCAATTTCTCCTAGCAGTCGGCCGCTAACATCCCCCTGTTTCCACCACCCTCAAGATACAGCCGTCCTCCCAATTCCCTTCCTCATCCCTCTGTCGGGCACCCACACCCAATCCCATACACCACCATACAGTTGGCCTTCACTTCCCCATCCTCCCTCATAAAATTCCCCAAATCAGCCCCAAATTACCTTCATATCCACCTCCGGCGATCACCGGAGAACGTCTCCAGCTACCTTCGGTGATCCACCACCATTTCCTCACCGTTCTCCATTTTAGTTTTCGAGCGATCGCCCGAAAACTTCTCTGACCACTACCACCACAATCATCACCATTAAGTTTCCTTCATTTTTAGTTTTCAAAGATTGTCAGAAAACACCTCTGACCGCCTCCACCACCACCGGCCGCCTCGTCGGCAACCACCTCCAACCATCCACCACCCCACTACCCCATAAACACCGAAAAACCATGCCACTTCCCAATTATCTTCATCTTCCTAATATTTGGGTCACTCCTAAATTTCCTCTCCTTCCATTTTCCCAACCTCCGAGACTAAGCCCTTTACTTTTCACGTGGATACCCATTCTCAGCCAAAAACCAAGTCCCCGCTTATCATAAAACAGAAGGCACCCAACTCCCATCACCCCCTAGTCCACGGGTGTTTGTAAGAACCTGCACAAAAAGAAAACTACCCCTTCCTGTTGTTGTATAGGAAGAAAACTGTTCCTTTCTACTACTGTCAGCCTCCTCCAGCTACCCAATTCAAAAATTCCTTCAACTGCCCTCCTCCAGCAGTCCAATTCAAAAATTCCTTCATCCCCAGCGTTCACCTACTACCTCAGTACTGCCCTATCTTTCATCTACTACCTCAGTACAGCCCCAGGCATCGCCTACTACACCACAACTCCGGTGTTTGACATCGATTAGTTATGTGACTTCTTTCATAGCAGTAGTACATTTTCCAACAGAGGCATCATCTTGGGTTCTTCCACAGCAGTACCATAGAGCGTTCGACGTCGACGACAGCAGCAGTACATTCTTCAGCATTGAAGTCCACTACTACGACTCTGACATCGTCGACAACATCTCCTTTAGCAGCAACACCACCTACAGTACCGTCGACAGCTTTAAAAGTATCATCCTCGGTTCCATCATCAGATTTATCTCCAGTAACATACGAGTTAAGGACACCATTAGAGCTAAATGGATTCACCTCGCCTTCAAACAAGAGCACGCCCATCGTCATTCGCAGAGATGAATGCTTTCAAGGTGGGGGAATTGATGAGAATCAAGACACGCGCATAGACCTACATGACGATTGGAACCGTCCATTTTATGCGGATTGACGGTCCGAGAATTGTAGCTATTTTTTGTAATTTTGTGAATTTTATTTTCATGTACTTTAAGAGTCGTCATGATCATCCAAGATGACCTTGTAGTCAATAAATAGGAGTAGAGGTCTTATATTTGGGGAATTGAATATTAGAACATAGAAACGTAATCTTTGGTCATTTTGGCGTCGAAGTCGAGTCAGGGGGTGAAGCCTTAGTCCACCTCCCATCCCTACTTGACGTGAAGCCTTAGTTGCCCTCCCATCCATCCATAGCGTGAAGCCTTGCCCCCCCACCCTCCACGTTTCCCTCCCCATTCCTCTGTCAGCCACTATACGACAGTCCATATTCCCGCTCCATTTCCTTCCCCCTTCCTCCCTTCCAGCATTTTTCCTAGCAGTCGGCCACTCATAACAGCCCCCATTACCACCACCATCAAGATACAGTCGGCCTCCCAATTCCCTTCCCCCATCCCACTGCCGGCTACCCACATTAAATCCCACACCCCACCATACAACCAACCTCCACTTTCCCTATCTTCCCTCATAAAACTTTCCAAATCAGAACCAAATTCAACTCAAATCCACCTCTGGTGATCGTCGGAGAACATCTCTGGCTACCTTCGGTGATCCACCACCATTTCCCCATTGTTTTCGATCATTTCAGTTTTGCAGCGATGGCGGAAAAATTTCTCCAGCCACTACCACCACCATCATCCTCATCAAGTTTCCTCCACTTTCAGTTTTTTGGCGATTGCCGGAAAACACCTCCGACCACCGCCACTAACCACCTCCACCAACCACCTCACCGGAGACCACCTCCAGTGGCCACCTCCGACCAGCCGCCACCCCTCTACCCCATAACCACCACCCCACTATCCCATTATCTCCACCTTCCTAAAATTTAGGTCACTCCTAAATTTCCTCTCCTCCTACCATTTTTCCCATCTCCCCCACAAAGCCCTTTAATTTTCACGTGGAATCCCAACCTCAGCCCAAAACCAAGTCCCCACTTCTCTGAAAACAGTAGCCACCCTACTCCCTTCACCCCCAATCCCAGTCCACGGGTGACGATCCGAAGTTGTCCAGGAAGAAAACTGCTCCTTCCTGCTGCTGTTCAGGAAGTAAACTGCTCCTTGCTGTTGTCCATGAAAAAAACTGCTCCTTCCTGCTGTTGTCCAGGAAGAAACTGCTCCTTCCTGCTGCTGCCAGCCTCCTCCAGCCACCCAATTCAAGAATTCCTTCAGCCACCCTCTTCCATCCCCCTCCCAACCGGCCACCACCTCCTGTGAAATGCATGGACAGCATTTTACAGCCTCCATCCTCCTCTGGGCATCTGTCCAGGCCCCATACTTGCTTGCCAAAAAGCTCTCCTGCAACCTAGAAGCCTACCGAAGCCTACCAGCTTCCTGTCAAGCCCCTCCCAGCCGCTGGTTTCTAAATTCGAGATGTAGGAAGCCACAAGCAACTCTGTTGGAATCTGAGTACAGCCCCGGGTGGCTCTCCCGGTAACTCCACAGCTCTCAAAATACACCTCCATCCCTTTCCGTCAATATTTTATGAGACCAGGGTTTGTTTGTTATTTCTTTTCACTTGAATATTGAGTAAAATGCGTACTTCAAGGTATAATAGTTTGTAAACTTTGAATCCAATTGTTTGAGTAGTATGTTCTTGTTGCAAAGTTATTTATTTTTTTATCACACTTGCATTTATACCACATCACTTGTTTCCTTTTTTGAAAATTTTAATTTTGTGGCAAATCAAATTAACATTGTTTTGTAAATATAAATTATTGCAAGTAAATGGCCGGATTCATGCGTGGTTGCATGTAGGAGTTCTCCCCATTATTTACTTGGCATATAGGACCGTCCTACATCATATCTCCTCTCATTATCTTTGCTAAAGGCATGGGGATTGGCAAGCACTGTGTTTTTGACTTTTAAAAGTAAAAAAAAAATCCATTAGAAACAATCATTCAACATTTTTGTTTTTGTATTTCCTGCGGTTATCTTCGCCCAGAGGCATAAACAATTTGAAATGTCATTTCTTGTTTACTTCCTCAACTCCTTTCTGTAATATTTCACATTAGACAATAGAAAATTTCACATTAACTACGTTATTGAAAATCACTTCAAAATCCAAAAAAAATCATGAAATGTACTTCCCCAAATAGAAGGATTCAACAAAAAAGTTCCATAGCATACTTAAACCCCAATATAAATATCAAATACATCACATACTCCCTGCCAAAAAATGTTTCCATATAGAAGATATGTATATCTTGCCCAATTTGTGCTTAAAACGCAATATTACAGTTTCTAGCACCCAAAACACTGCAATTAAAATATATTCATCCAAAGACAAATATTAAGAATCAGATAAATAAATTGGTGTAGACTTCGTTTGGTTCGGCGTTTTGCTCCGGTGGAGGGAGGAGAATGCGGGTTGTTGGAACCGAAGGGGGGAGGCCGCGGTTTGAATCCCTCCGTTTTCCTCCATTTCTCATGGTGCGGCGGTTGCAAACGGAGCAAACGCCGCCGCCGGCCATTTGGTAACCCGCCATGCGGCTGCGTTTGCCCCAAACGGAGCGCTCCAAACGGTCCGTCAAACGAAGCCTTAGATTAAATTTGCTTGATCACTCGAGTAAAAGGAGACTATTGCAGCAATTCAACATGATAAAAGGAAGCAAAAAAACTCTAGAAAGATAATAGCCAAGCTCGTCTCCATCAGGTGTGCGAATGCTATAGAAGTAATAAGAGCAATGAGAAGAGAGACAAGAAAATAAAGATAATGACAAAATGACTTGTACTCTGACTCATTTGAGTAAAATGAAGCCTAATTGTAGAAATGTTCTTCATGATTCTCTTACGAGGTTGTGTTTAGCATTGCATCTAGCTTGGCTATTTATCTTTCAAAGTTAATCATATATTTCTCCACAGATAATCTGTTACCTTCAGGAAATTTATAGGGTTCCTTACAAGATGTAGACGGGAAGGGGGAAGGAAAGAAGTCCAAGAATCAACTTTGGCCAGCATTTGGCTTCAAATGCTCTTTCATATAATATAACCTCCTTATAAGAAAGCTAGAGTATTTCATCCCAATCTTAGGGAATTACATTAACTAATCCAAAATAGTATAATGTGATAATACAAATGCGTTGACATAAGAGATAACAAACACCACCTTAGACAGTGTGGTTCCCTGGAATATACATGCCAACTACTCATCTCTGCCGCGTGAACTCATAAGTTCACATCGAAGCTCGTTTTCTTAACAATATCCTCTACTAAAAAACTTGCATTGTTCCCCATGCGAAGTTTTTGAGACTAGAGTTGGACTAGTGGTCATAGATCAAGAGGTGATGCCCAGGATTGGCACAGAATCCCTAAAAGGGCTTGTCAAATAGGGGTTGGGGGTGATGATGGTGTGGCTACATGGGAAAGACCCCCTACAATGTCTATACTTTCCCAACCAAGCTTAGAGATAGCATTGGTTAAACCTAGTTGATGTGTATGCCCCAAGTGTCTAAATCCCTATAATGCCCAAGGTAGCGTCAATACAGTGGAGTGGAAAAACAAGAAAGCCCGTTGTAACGTGACAGGTGCACAGTTAGAACTGGAGGTGGCGACAGAAGCCGCCATTGAAGTTTAGTTTGTGTCCCCTAGGAGAACATTGAAACACAGGGGACACACAATCTGAATGTGCATCTTAGCTGCCATATTATGGTAGAGAAAAATATGAGTCGTCCCGCAGTCTATCAAAACCCAGCTGTGACTCTGGAGCTCTATTTTAGTAAGAGGCTAGGGTCGCAGTGTCTGGATGTTGGAGAGACATGTAAGGTCGAGTTGGTAGAACTATCAGCCTGAACCTCAAGGATTCGAAGCCAACGATGATGACTTCATATTCGTCATACCCAGTCATAGCATACACCTTTTAATGTGGAAATCATGAGTGGTAAAGTATGGTTGTTTGAAATGAAAAAAAAAGCCCATGGCATTCCTAGTTGGAGAGAATGTGAGTGTAGACCTTACATGAAGAAATTGAGGTAGTGATCCGGAGGAAGTACAAGGACATGATTGACGAGCGCATCAACGTGTCAGTTAATTGTGGTTGTGCGGAGGATGCCACAAAGGCTCTCCATAACATTGTCCAAGTAGCGGTGACCATAATGCTTTTTGAGGGTCTGCTTAAGATCCCTAAAAGGGCGACCAGGAGTGTAATTCAAATCCATCGCATCTAGTGAAAAGTGGAACCATCCATTGCCAAGAGGAAAATCAACACTTTTGTGGCTTTGTCGTGTTTTGTAAGTTGAAGATTTGTTCCACTTTAGCTACTCATCACATCTAACAGAACCACTGAAGTGAGACACCTATATCAAGTGAGGAGCATAGGCAAAGGCATGGGACACCGTGGGAACATCAGCAGTGGGCGGGATAGGAGGTTGACCAAGGATGAAGGATCGCTAGTTGTGGCGGGCAAAGCAGAGTTGTGGCGGGCAAAATAGAGTGATCTTCTACGAAAGCATACTGGACTTCAATGTGTTGCAAGATTGCTTGCGCGGAAGAGAGTATACTTGTGTGTTTCACGAGATGGCACTCGACGACATCCAAGCGAGCTTTAGACATGCATGGAGGAAGAGGAAGAAAGAGTAGTACCCTACACCCTTGATAAAAGCAGATTCGGCACACTTGAAGCATGCAAAATTGGCCGCAGTATTTGGTGTCGGCGAAAGAAATAATGACGTGATGGGGCGCAGGGCGCTAGACGATTGCAGCGTATGCAATCGAAGATGGATTACGTGGAAGAAGCGTCAAGATTCAGTGTGAGCAAGTGACTCAGTGAACGGCTCATGCAGATTATATCAACATATAGAAACGGCGAGGTCGAAATAATGTAATCTCTTAAAAACTTCAAGAGAAGGTGATGTGGAACGGAGACGCGGACCCGTAGAGGAGAAACCGGAGAGAACGCTTGTAGGAGGAAACGGCGAGGTCGAAATAATGTAATCTCCTAAAAACTTCAAGAGAAGGTGATGTGCAACGGAGACGCGGACCCGTAGCGGAGGATGAGTTTTGGGCCCGTTCGGGGTCGATTGGAGACTTACCATATATAGCATCTCCGGATCGACGATCCGACTACACGGATGCGTCCGACTCGTAGTTTACCTACAATTTCATATATTATTTTGCAGTTTTTTTATATATTTATTGTAATCAAGCCCCCCGCATCCACAGCTAATCATAGTTGTTGATGTCAGGTGCCCTAATTTTGTTTTATTATAAATAAGAGGTAAGAGGGCGGCTTGGAGGCTTTTGCAGAATTTGGAGAAAGATTATTCTCGGATTCCAACTATCACTCCACGGTGCCAACTCCATGGAACCCTAGGTGATGACTCCTAGTCCCTCACCTGCTCTCCAAAGTTAACCCTAACTCCTACCCACCTTCCACCACCACCAAATCCACCTACTGTCGTCCCCATATCTCGCCAACAGCCAGCCACCGCCTCAATTCACTGTTGTCCAGAAAATCTGTTGTTGTTTTACTACCGTTGCCGCCAACTTCCCGATGTCCTGCTACCGCCGCCGCCTCCCACTTCCTGTCCTTCTATCGCCAACCCTCATCCACCTTCTGCGAACCCACCACAAGCCTCCCTACAGCCAGATCTAGCCTCCCACAACTCGGATACGCCTCCATACAGCCAGATGGACCCTCCCACTGCCCAAATCCACCTCTATACAGCTGGATTTACCCTCCCACAGCCCGGATCCCCCTCCATAGAGCCAGATCAACCCTCCCACAACCCGAATTTTCCTCCAAACAGACGGATCTATCTTCCTGCAGCCCGAATCCATCTCCATACAAACGGATCTACCTTCCCATATCCCTATCCCGCTCCCCACAGCCAAATCCAACCCAACTAGATCTTATTTTCCTTTCGGATCGTCTTCACCGTGTTGTGCTTCGCCGAATCTCTACACAACAGGCAGCCCCATGCGCCGTGAGTTGTTATTTGATGTATGGCACTTTAGTTATTATTATTAATAAATGTTGTGATTTCATGTTGGCTTGGATCTCTTGCCTAATAGTTGTTTGTTTTGGATTACTCACGTGATTTGCAAAATCAATTTGTCGCGTGCTCTTGCTTTGGCCCTCAACACGGAGGAAAATCATTACTTGTTTACTTAAAGAATTTATTTTGCTTTCGCCCAGATCATACGCATGTCAGTTAATTATTTATTATTATGTCTTGAATTTGCCATCGGATATTGAACTCCTCATTTGGGTTGTTTTCTTGTAGTCACACATCAAGCCTTTAACCCTTCATTAACCCTTCATTAGACGATGTTTAGATTTATTGTATTTGTCAAATGCTCATTTGTATTGCATATAAGGTTAGAGCATCGTTCATCTGTCACCTATAGATTCGTACTGCGTCAATTGGAATCAAAGCTAAGTTGCGAGCACTCTTTTGATATAAATTTGTAGAATCTATAGGTTTCTTCATAGCTTGGTATCATCAATATTCCTCGCCTCTATTTGGGGATCCCAGGTCCACTTACACCCACTCTCATAGAACACCTTCAGGGAGATACTCACGTTACTATGATAATTATTTTTGATCGCAGCACATCACTTACAAAGATCGTATTGATCCACAGACACGATCTCACTATGTTAGAGACGATCAATACGATGATTGTCATCGTTCATATCTCTGCACGCAAGCGGGTCGTACGGATGTCCCTTCTTTTCACGGTTTATCGAGTCTCGAGTCTTTCAATTATTGGCACATGGATATGAAATATTATCTCGATTATTTTGAGTAATTCGGCGAGCGGCGCATCAAGTTTTTGAAACTTAAGCTCCTAGATCTAGCGAGAGCATATTGGCCTAGCATTGAGAAAACTGAGAGCGAGATCATCTTCATCGCATCACTAATTGGGTGAATATTAAGCATATATTTTGTCAGTAAAGGTATTTACCTCCGTAATATCGGAGCCGCTTGCTCGAGCAATTATTTTCTCTTCAGCAAGGATCAATTTCTATTGTTGAGTACATGGATCGTATTGAAGAGTGATGCGTTAAAACGGCAAGTGTACCGGTCGCACAAGTAATATAAAATGGGATGTCCCCAAGTATCGATCTCTTCAAGGAACACGGTAAGGGGGCAGTTAATATCGAAGAGGACTTGAGATTGAAGTCCTTTGGTCGGAGTTAACGCTAAAAACTACTCTTATGCAACGGCGTTATGCGATGCTTCGCCAGGAGGGATGGAAGACTACACGGGCCGCTATGCACCGAATCGCTAGGCGAATGGACGAGTAGGCAAGCGTAAGAACCAAAAGAACAAAGTAATTTGAGGGTCGTAAGCACCTCTTCGCAACGCACGCCACTAACAATTGCTAGTGCGGCAAGAACAGATGGATGGCGGGTGGAAAATAAGCGCACCTCAAGTAAATAACGAACACATGCAATCACATAGACATGATTTCACATAAACGTATATCAAAATAGCACAACTTCAGCATATACAAAGAGTTCAACTAAACTATCAACAACAAGAGAAGAAAAGTGTGTGAAATCGACCGGATCTGAATTCTTGTGAAGGATTCGCGGTAGGATTCGCCGGGTTGTCAATCCGCGTCCTAGCTCTGTCCTCAACTGCGTCCGGGGTAGAGGAGGCTGTCACTCACTCCCAATGAACCCGTCTTCTTCGTGTCACGAGCCGGTAGAGGATGGCACAACTTCTCTAGCTTGGTGGAGAAAGCTACATAAAACCCTTCTTGAAGCTCAAGGATGAAGGAGGAGGCCGAGAGGAATCTCCGGCTTGGATTTGGCGTTGAATGCTTGCCCGGATCTTCTCCTCATGGTGGAAGATGAAGGGCGGAGGTGGAAGGGCGGAACTTTGCCCTAAAACGGCAGAGGAGAAAAAGTTGTCCATCAATGGCTGAAAATATGTGCTTAAATAGAAAAAGATCAGAAAATTGGTTGCGCACGGTCTGGCGCGCGACCGTGCGTGACTCGTGCGATATTCGCGCGCAGATAAGGCTTGAGGAAGAAGAAGCGTTGACCCGTGAGATTTTACTCGGGCACGGGCGATTCCGCCCGTGCGTGAAGGAATTCGCACAGGTAAGCACAGAGCACAAGAATGCAGGAGAAAACAGTGGAACCGTGTGTTTTACTCGCGCACGGGCAATGTTGCCCGTGCGCGAAGGAAACGCACGATTAACCACAGAGCACTGGAAAGCTAGGCAAAATGCGTGGGTCGTGTGATTCCTTCTCGCATGGTTTAGCCGAAACCGTGCGGGAATAAATCGCACGGGCAGAAACAGATGGCCCCAGAATTGCAGTGTGAAACGCACGATTGAACTGGAACCGTGCGCGGTAAAAGCGCACGGCCGTGCGTTTTACATAGAATTGAAAATGAAATTCGGGACATCCCGACTACCTGCACAGCAATGAAATCAGGCTGGAGCACAAGCTCCCAGCAACAAAATACATACAGCAACAACAGAAAGAGCAACGGAGAGCACCAGGCGCTTACCCCCGATAAAAGAATGCGCAATTGCACACCCTTGGGCCAAAAACAATGTACTAATGGTGAAGTGAGGTCCTAAACAAAAATATAACTTTTCCAATTGAAAAAGTAGTGCACATGCAAGAAAATAAGCCCAGATGAGTCCGAAAAACCCTATAAATATCGGACTCATCACACCACCAGACTTAAACATTTGCTCGTCCCGAGCAAATCATCTCTCCGTGGACTCGAAAACAGCGAGCTGGCTAAGAAATTTTAAAATAAAGTAAAGCGAGAAATCAAATACTCATGGGCACAGAAAATATAATAAATAAACTTTTTAACTATGCTACGAAGTTTATAGCTTTCGACAGGCGTAAATGAATATTGTAGCTACTCAAAATAGGAACGCTGGAGAATCGTCCGGTCACGCGTAGGAAGAAAGTAGGCAGGCCACTAAGGTGAGCATTGCCAAAGACCTGGGCTCAGGATCACCTCCAAAGGAATCCACCAATGTCGGGAACCATACGCTCGCTCGTTCACACTCTCTCCACGGCGCTAGTTCGACTCAAGCGCGAATCCGTAGGACTTTAGGAAAAATAATGGGGTTTGGATATAAGCATAAGGATACAAAAGGATATACATGAAGGTTACGCACAACCCAAATGAGTTCATACAAAGGACTACCCTCTCGCCAACAAAACAAGTAGGTGCACCACACCACCAGACTTGGACTTGACATACGGGTGCGAGCACCGCCTACCGGCACAAAATTTCAAATGGAATTTTCTTTTAAACTTTTTCTTATTTCATATCTAACTCTTTTCTTTTTTTCTCTTTTTCTTTTCTTTTTCAAAATTTTGTTTTTTTTATTTCACCTTCAGCCACATAATAACATGAAAACTCCAGCTCACAAACACAAAACTGAACCACGGCAACAACACCAAATGCAAGTAATATACTAATAGTTCAAGATAGGGGCGTGCAACTGGGATAGGCTTTTTTAGGCTTTGGTGATTGCAGAGCGGGGCTGAATCAACAGGAGGAGTAGGCTCAAAATAGGCTAACAAGGATAAGATGTTAGGAACGAGTACAAATCTCAACCTGGCCAAAATGATGGCCTACATCACACTCACGCTAGACTAACCATGCACCAATGCTTCGAGAGTAGCTTGGGGCAAGTTCTTAGCCCCCGAGAAAGGTAATCCTTCCTCCCGACTCGAGTAATACGAGGCTAGTGGCGGCTACACACATTCCTACTCTACCGTTTGATTACTCCAGCTTCAACAATTTTGAGTAGTACAAACACTATTTACAAATGCAGAAAAGTGTAAATCTACGAGCATACAGAAAAATTGAATCTATACTATTTCTACACAAACATTGAGTACTCGATTAGGAGCACTGCAGGAGTTTCACACTACTGTACCCTAAAATCCTAAGCCAGCACCACTATCTTAAAGTTAACACAAAAGAAATAAATTAAACTTGAGTCAAGCACGTGTTTAAGTGCGTGCTCGTGCGGTGTATATAAACAATGCGGACATGATAATAAAAAAACAGAAAGTGAAAATACTCTTGAGATATGCAAGCGAAAGTAGTGCTTGTGCACAGGTAACGCGTGACTTTCCCCCACCAGACTTAAACTGAACAAACTATCACAAGATTTACAATAAAAGCAATGAAGTAAAGTCGGGGAAGAGGTTACCCAATGCTCAGCAGATGAGCATACCAGAAGATTGGCGTGAAAGCATGAAGTCAATCCTGCAAAAATTTTAGCTCACCCCGCCGCACCAAGGATAGGCCACCTACCAAATAGCTCAAACAAAAACGTAAAACAAGGTATAAATAATATAAGCTAAGCAACACTTACGAGCTAGTACCAAACACAATATCACACACATCTATTACATGAAACTAAACACAATAGCACAGGAAAGACAGATTATGAAAATAAAACAACTAAAAGCCACCCTGGGGACGAAGCCCCAGCTGAAAAAAAAATAATGTATACAAAATGTCAAAACAAGTAACAAAGATTATGAAAATAAAACAACTAAAAGCCACCCTGGGGACGAAGCCCCAGCTGAAAAAAAATAATGTATACAAAATGTCAAAACAAGTAACAAAGATACAAGAACAGCAAACACCCCAATCCGGGTAGAATAGCATTAATCGCTCAGGTAGATCAGAAGAAGGCGGAGGCGGAGTACGGGCACGAGAAGACGAAGCTCGAGCAGGGGCAGCAGGGGGCACCAGAAGAAAATCAACAATGTGTGATGTCATGCCATGCTGCTCGCGCAACAGCTCCTCCATCTGCACATGCCGTGCGTCGAAGTTGGGATAATCCTCCGCGATACTCCTACGATGCGGGGCATGGGCAAAAGAAGTCGAAGGGCCCAAGGGCATGGTATGAACAGGAACGGAATCGTCGAACCGGCGGGACTCCGAAGAGGATCCCACATCAGCGGAAGAGGCCCTAGCTGGCTGCTCATGCCCCACCGTACGAATGACATAGCTCCACGAACCGCCATAAGAAACACGACGCACCAGTCTGAAGGCGGTCATCATGGCCGCAGAAATAAAATCACCGCGGGAAACGGGAGTCATGGCAGGCAAAGCGTCAAAGACTCCTAATCCTTTGGCAATTTGTGTGATATAATGCGAACCACCGATGGCTTTCAGAGGCACGTACGTGGCCTGATGAAGGAAGTAATCTGCAAGAACGCGGCCTAGGTGGAGAGGGACGCCATGATGCATGATGTAGAGGTAGAGCAGATCCGACCACCCCGCTACGTTCTGACTCATCGAGCGGGCTTTGATGTTGTGCCCGATCAAATGCTGAGCATAGCGGAGTGCGGGAGAAATGATCTGGGACGACTTGGCAGAACGTGCTTCGTACTGCTGCGGCAATCCGGTGATCTCCTGCCAGAATGCGTGGGGAGAAGCGCCGGTTGGGAACTCAAAGGGTCGGGCTAGAACGTCTGATTCCGTGAGTTCTTCAACCGCGTAAATCCCCGCATAGACGGCAAGCAAGCCCGCACTAATAGTGTACTGGCGCAAGTTCATCCGAAATGCCACTGCCGTGGACTCACCCGTAGCTGCGTCGCGTCGTTCCAAAATGCGGAAGGTGGAGAGGAATTCGAGCGTGAGTTCGCGGAATCCCGTCTGCACAATGGAGAAGAGCTGACGCCACGAACCCACGTCGAGTAACTGATCCACCTCCTGGTTTAGACCGACGACCGCAAGCTCCCTGTCCGAAACGAAGCGAAAATCCAAAAAGGGTTTTTGGACCAAGCGTTCATACCTAGCGATCATTTCAGGTCTCCCAAAACGAAGCACCCGCTCTGCATCTTCAGCGTGCACCGGAGCAATGGGAGCATCTTCCGGCTCCGCCGGAACCGAAGCTCGCGAAGAAGAGCAAGAGGCACCACACAAGCTACGCAATTTTCTAATCACCTTCTTGTAACCCATGGCGCTGAAGAAGAGAGACAGAGGAAGAGAAAGAGGGGAGAAACGGGGCAAGAAACTGAGGAGAAAGACGGGATCTCGCCGGAGAAGAAGGAGGCGAAGCGAGCGCTAGCGGCAGACGCACGAGGTTCAGGGCCGGCGTGCGTCAAAAACTCTCGGCGTGTGTTTTTAAACATAAAAAATGCACGGTCGTGCGTTTTAGTCATGCACTATTTCCCAAACCGTGCGTTTTGCAAAAACTGCCCGATTCGCGTCATTTTCTCCGGGAAGTCTCGTCCTGCCACCACAGAGAGAAAAGCAAAAACAAATGGAACAAAACTCTTGAGCGACTAAGCAAGCTTCACGAAGTAGGCTCAAGCACACAAAACTCTCGCAAGCATTAAAGCAAGAAGAAATAAAACGACAAACAAAGCTATTTGGACAAACAGCAAAACAAAAAAAAATCTAAATAACGAATCCTACTCCTAGATAAATATTGGGGTTACTGTCATCCCAGCACGATTTATTCAAGATCCAAAAGGTCCTAACTAATGGGCCTATGAAAGGAAAAGTGCACAGGTAACTGGCCTAATATATGTTGCGGTAACGGGTACTTATACGGAGATAAAACAGTTACCCCTCTACCTAAATAATGATACCTGCCCAACACAGGTAGAGGAAATAAGAAATAAGAAGAGAAGGAGCGTTGCTCCTCGCTCATCTTATCACAAAACATATCCTCGCCTAGCAAGGCGTCGTCAACCACAGACGTGTAGGGAGCGATGGAAACGGCAAGAACACCAGGCTCATCATCATCCCAGCATACCCGTCGAGACTCAGCCTGCACAGGCTCAGATAGAGAAGGGGGATCCAGTAATAAAAGAGAAGAAGAACTAAAATAATCAGGAAAAAGGAGAGTGATCCCGGTATCACTCTCAGCGAGATCCGAGCAAAGATCATCGTCGGTATCATACGAGTCGTATCGTGGAGAGTCCAAGAACTCGAGGTCCACGGTGGTAAAGGGAACGGCCTCATCCAATAAGGAAGTGCAAACCTCCGCATCATAAAGAGGATATTCCTCATCCCACCGGGGTGCGAAAAAGTGCTCTAAAGATCCACCTTCTCCATCGGAGATAGAAGAATCCTCATCCCACTTCGGCGCAACCTCAGGCACTGAATCATCCAAAAATACGGCATCATCAGCCGACTCACAAGAAAAAGGAGTAGCAAACTCAGGCAAAAATTGCGGAGGGGCGGAACTGCTCTCAAAATCAAGCACTGAATGAGCAAGCCCCATCGCAAACTCAGTCGCAGACGCCATCTCGTCGACCGGAACAATCTCTGCGTCCCATACAGGAGCGCTCATGGATTCCTGATCCACTTTTTGCTGGCTACCACAAGAGTGATCGTCATCACTCAAAGGAAGCTCGTAAAAAGGGAGCGAGGGACCCATGAAGCATCTGTATGCAGCGAGAGATTCTTCCGTAATCTCAACGGGTAAAGAGCGAGCCAGATGAGTGATGTCAGTGTATGGGCCAGGCAACACCCTGGTATGCCTGTCCACAACAGTCCTCCGCGCGCGGGAGGTTGTTGTGCACACGCCCTCAGAGGGAGAAGGCTCGCATAAGCGAGGGCAATCCTTCACCATGTGGCCAACACCTTGACATAACAAACATCTAATGCACGGCTCGACTTTCAAATCAGCCATGACATCGATGCATCGGCGCAAAGCGTCATAAAGACGACACTCGGCAGAATACATCGCGAACAAGAAACTTTACCACAGAATGCTACGCAACTAAAATAAAAATAGCACGGATCAGCTATCTAAAACCAAAAATCAGAAAAGGGCAAAAAAGAAATGAGTAAAATAAAAATTCTAACAACTAAAACAAAAAGAAAAATGCAATGCACAAATGGAAAGGGGCTTCGATCTACTATCTCCCTCTCCAAAAACACACACGACTGTGTTCCCCGGCAACGGCGCCAAAAACTTGATGCGTTAAAACGGCAAGTGTACCGGACGCACAAGTAATATAAAATAGGATGTCCCCAAGTATTGATCTCTTCATGGAACACAGTAAGGGGGGAGTTGATATCGAGGAGGACTTGAGATTGAAGTCCTTTGGTCGGAGTTAACTAAAGGAGGTTTTGATGGTTGCGGAAAAGGAAAATAAAATGCTAAAAACCACTCCTATGCAACGTCGTTATGCGATGCTTCGCCAGGCGGGATTGAAGGCTACACGGGCCGCTATGCACCGAATCGCTAGGCGGATGGACGAGTAGGCAAGCGTAAGAACCAAAAGAACAAAGGAATTTGAGGGTCGTAAGCACCTATTCGCAACGCACGCCACTAACAATTGATAGTGCGGCAAGAACAGATGGATGGCGGATGGAAAATAAGCGCACCTCAAGTAAATAACGAACACATGCAATCACATAGACATGATTTCACATAAACGTATATCAAAATAGCACAACTTCAGCATATACAAAGAGTTCAACTAAACTATAACTAAACTATCAACAACAAGAGAAGAAAAGTGTGCGAAATCGAACGGATCTGAAGTCTTGCGAAGGATGCGCGGTAGGATTCGCCGGATTGTCAATCCGCGTCCTGGCTCTGTCCTCAACTGCGTCCGGGGTAGAGGAGGTTGTCACTCACTCCCAATGAACCTGTCTTCTTCGTGTCACGAGTCGGTGGAGGATGACACAACTTCTCTAGCTTGGTGGAGAAAGCTACATAAAACTCTTCTTGAAGCTCAAGGATGAAGGAGGAGGCCGAGAGGAAGCTCTGACTTGGATTTGGCGTTGAATGCTTGCACGGATCTTCTCCTCTTGGTGGAAGATAAGGGCGGAGGTGGAAGGGCGGAACTTTGCCCTAAAACGGCGGAGGAGAAAAAGTTGTCCATCAATGGCTGAAAATCTGTGCTTAAATAGAAAAAGATCAGAAAATTGGTCGCGCACGGTCTGGCGCACGACCGTGCGTGACCCGTGCGATATTCGCGCGCAGATAAGGCTTGAGGAAGAATAAGCGTTGACCCGTGCGATTTTACTCGCGCACGGGCAATTTCGCCCGTGCGTGAAGGAATTCGCACGGGTAAGCACAGAGCACAAGAATGCGGGAGAAAACAGTGGAACCGTGTGTTTTACTCGCGCACGGGCGATGTTGCCCGTGCGTGAAGGAAACGCACGATTAACCACAGAGCACTGGAAAGCTAGGAAAAATGCGCAGGCCGTGCGATTCCTTCTCGCACGGTTTGGCTGAATCCGTGCGGGAACAAATCGCACGGGCAGAAACAGATGGCCCCAAAATTGTTGTGTGAAACGCACGATTGAACTGGAACCGTGCGCGGCAAAAGCGCACGACCGTGCGTTTTACACATAATTGAAAATGAAATTCGGGACATCCCGACTACCTGCACAGCAATGAAACCAGGCTGGAGCACAAGCTCCCAGCAATAAAATACATACAGCAACAACAGAAAGAGCAACGGAGAGCACCAGGCACTTCCCCCCCGATAAAAGAATGCGCAATTGCACACCCTTGGGCCAAAAACAATGCACTAGTGGTGAAGTGAGGTCCTAACCAAAAATATAACTTTTCCAATTGAAAAAGTAGTGCACATGCAAGAAAATAAGCTCAGATGAGTCCGAAAAACCCTATAAATATCGGACTCATCAAAGAGTTAATTGTGAGAAGTGATATCCGAGATAGAGGAGTCAGCTATGACCACTTGCCGATTTCGGTTTGCACTTTGATCTGACATACATACTGAGTTTACTTATCACAACTCAAAGTCCCATGAGCAGACATATCATCTCACCTTACATCATGAACAGTCCTTGAGATCCGCAAGTGCTGGCCGATTGGATTCACACTTTGACATTCGTAGTACGCGTCCCTCCCATACCGAGGGTCACCACGATGCCTACCATTATCCTGTTAGTCACGACAGAAATGATACCTGATACGGATTTTTCTCACCCATGTGAGGTACTTAGTCTGACGAGTAGTCTATCTTTTGTCCCTAACTCTTCTCTTGTGACCTCGACTAAGAGTGAGTTTGAGTGACCTATTAATTCAATAGTGTTGTGTCCCTCACCTACACTCCTTCTATCATGCGCTAGGTTAGTTAGCACCCCTACCAAGACTCAACTTTTGACCGCGCACCTACAGATCCCTTCTTGAGAGTAGGTTTATATCACCCTCCCCTTGTTATTGTCCTGAAGAACAATACGACCAAGAGTCAAGAGCCTAGTATTGATCTCTTTGTGGTAATCTCACCCATTTATGGGGACACTACCCCTTACGATGGTACTTATCTGGAGGATCATGACCTTGCTGAAGGGTTCTGTGACGAACCTCATGCTGAGCATCCTGATGAACCACCACGTTCAGGTGAGGATGAGAATGAGGTGAACCACTTATTTATACGTATTGATTTATTGACGTCTCTTCCATTATCGTCTTTGATCTTCCCCCAGCGAACGGATTTTGAGTGGAGCATCGTGTATATAGGGTTTTCCTTAAGTACACTTGAGCATACTCCTTATATTTTGCGGACCTACCTGATGACACATCGCACTCTCAATAAGTTTTGGGACAGACCACCTGCTAACCCACCAAATGAGCTCTTTCTTTTCAGGGACACTCAACACACTCTTGAGTCACATCCAATCGTCAGTGTTTCCAGTAACCATTCAGGTGTTCGTCGCATCCGTGATGAATTTTCATACATACCTCCCATCGAGCACCCGAATGGATCATAATCCCGAAGAGACATTTGGTATTTTATGATCTCCTCTTTGAGTGTTAATATCTCACACGATCACCTGGGCACTCGCCGCATACTAGATGAATTTTTCTACACTCCACTGAGAGAGCCACCTAATGGGCTATCTCATTTTATAAATTTTCAGTTCATTGTAAGACTACCTCATAGAGAGTGTGTCATGCTTGTCGTGTTTCATTTGCATCATCTCCATGAGTATGTTAAATCATTTTTTTCATAATTTGTATGTGTCTGTTGAGTCGTTTGTTCATCGTTTGCATTTGTTTCATAAGTCGGCCCGACAGAGAATCAATACTGGCAATAAATCTTATAAACCGCATGTGGATGTTCATTAGCAAGAACAGGTACTTCATGAAAGCGAGCAGCTGATGGTGAGAATTCGTGGTGTGAGGCTCCGTGGGAGGTCATCTACAAGTTTGAGCATTAGGCGAATGAATACCTGCACAATTACGAGACGGATCGCAGCAAATATTATCGATCTTGATACCCTGACGAGCATGAGTATCTGCCTCATATTTAATGCTAAGGAATAAGGATTTAACGTCATACTACAAGCCTCACGAGCATATGAAATCATTTTGTGGAGATCCTCTTGAGCCTACAACCCTATATCCTTTGGAGCCTACTCCTTCATATCCTTAGTACTTCACCCAGTCTACTTCTGAGCCCCACCTTCCTTTGGAGCAGTTGTCTATAGCATCACTAATCGCGCTGGCACTTCCAGCACATCAGTGGATTATTGAGAGCATTATTGATATCGTAGCTCATGTAAGCATAGTCGTGCCAGTCAGACAGACACGGGAGTACCTTTGGCGAGGATACTTTATCATCGATGATACTTGGACGACCTCTGGTGGACCTCATCGGGTTTTACCTGCCATACAATAAGAATTTTGTTCTTTATTCATCAGTAGATGAATTCTTTCAAGCCGGGGAAAATGATGCGGAAAGGAGACACGAAACTACAGTGGAGGATGAGTTTTGGGCCCGTTCTGGGTCGATTGGCGACTTACAATATAGTATCTCCGGACCGACAGTCTGACTTCATGTCTGTCTTGTCGTTTACCTACGATTTCATATATTACTTTGTTGTTTTATTTATATTTATCGTAGTCGGGCCCCCTACATCCACGACCAATCATAGTCGTTGATGTCGGGTGCCCTAATTATGTTTTATTATAACTAAGAGACATGAGGGTTGCTAGGAGGCAATTGCAGAATTTGGAGAGAGATTAATCCTGGATTCCAGCGATCGCTCCATGGTGCCGACTCTGTGGAACCTTAGATGATGACTCCTAGGCCCTCTCCTGCTCCCCAAAGGTAACCCTAACCCTAGTCACCTTCCTCCACCTCAAAATTCCTCTACTGTCATCAACACATATCTCCAACAGCCAGCCAACCCCTCCATTCACAGTTGTCCAGCAAATCTGCCATTGTTTTGCTAGCACCGCCGCCAACTTCCCGTTGTCCTACTGCCACTGCATCCAACTTGATGTCATGCTGACGCCAGTCCTCATCCACCTTCTGCCAACCCACCGTAAGCCTCCCACAGCCCGGATCCGCCTCTATATAGTCCGATCTACCCTCCCACAGCCCGGATCCGCCTCCATACAGTCGGATCTACCCTCCCACAGCCCGGATCCACCTCCATACAGTCGGATCTACCCTCGCACAGCCCTGATCCGCCTCCATACAGTCGGATATACCCTCCCATAGCCCAGATCCGCCTCCATACAATCGGATCTACCTTCTCGAAGCCCTATCCCGCTCGCCACAGCAAGATCCAGTACAACTAGCCCCTGTATCCCGTCTGTATCATCTTCATCGTGTCATGCTTCACTAGATCTCAACATATCAGGCAGCCCCAATGTGTTATTAGTTGTTATTTGTTATATGGAATTTTAATTCACATTATTAATATATGTTGTGGTGATTTCATGTTGTCTTGGATCTCATGACTGGTAGTTGTTTGTTTTGGATTACTTGTTTGTTTTGGATTACTCTACTGATTTGCGGGATCAATTTACCACGCGCTCTTGCTTTGGCCATCCACGTAGAGGAAAACCGTTGATTGTTTACTTAAAGAATTTATTTTTCTTCTGTCAAGATCAAATGTGTGCCAGTTAATTATTTATTATTATGTCTTGAATTCGCCGTCAGATATTGCACTTCACTTTTGGGTTACATTTAAGTAGTCGCACATCAAGCCTCTAACCCTTCATTAAACGGTGTTTAGATTCATTGTATTTGTCACGTGCTCATTTGCATTGCATGTAGGGTTAGGGCATCGTTCATCTGCCGCCTATAGAAGAGAAGGGGAAAGGAATAAGTCCAAGAATCATTCTTGGCCAGCTCTAAGCTCCAAATGTTGATTGATCCAAGATAACCTCCATGCATGCAATAGAGTATTAAAGACCTAGTTCGATTAAATACATTATAAACTAATCATCATCAGTTAATAAATGCAAGACAGCCTTTTCCTCCATGTAAAAAATTGCCAAATATAGCTGTAAATTTTAAACTTTAACTTACAGGACGAGAAAGCCAAGGCAGCCCCTAAAGTTAACTGTATGAGGCTTACCAAATGCAATCTGTTGTCAGCAACAAATAAAATTCCATTGGGGCAATCAAAAGAGGACACGCAGGTCGCATGGGTGGCAGATTGGAATGAGATAGATGTGTAAGCAATGCTGTGCCTTGCAACATGCAAAAGCCAAGGCCTTTCACTGAGCACAACTACATCTGCATCAAGTGAATCACGTAGAGACACCAAAACCACAGGAGTTTTACCAATTCGTCGAATTGCAGTCAACTGTAACAGAACAGACCTAAAATTCCCCGGCTTCTTCGGACAATAATTGAATGAAGATTGACCAGATGATTGAGGCAATTCATAACGGAGTAGCATTCCATTCCTCAAGCCTGCAAGAACATAAAACCTATCAACTAAAATGAGCCGAACATCTTCGGGTATGCAGCTACTTAAAGGAGTTCCCAGTGCATTTTCTATTGTAATTTCCCCGGTTGCAAGGAATCTAAAACCTTGATTGTGTGTAAAAGAGAAAACCTCAACAGATGGCACGTGGGTACCAATTACAAAAGTTAGGTGCAGTGCATCTCCAGGAGTCTCTTGATTATCTTTCTTGACAATATCTCCATCTAATAGTAGCTCTTTGAAGTTAATTTCTTGTTTGGGTATAAATATACAAGAAACTTCATGCTGCAGCTTCAAGCGTTGAATTTCATATAATTCATGCTGATATGTTGTTGATGATCTTACCCCAAGAACAAACAAAAAGCAGGGGATCGAAGTAGCAACAATAATTGCATTATGCCCCACTGCACCTGAACTGATAGAGTTATCAGGGCACCAAGAAGTGCAGAAAGGTAATGAGAGGGGGAAACCTTTCACATGGGCAGCTGTAGTGGGCAAACATAATTTCACACCAGCCCTGTGAATCTGAACAAGTAACCCATCAGAAATCAAACCACATGCAAGAGTGCACACGTCAGGATGAAAACCAGTGGCATCTGTTGCATCGAAGAAACTTAAGCCAACTGACAGAACCCTCGTCTCCTCAACAAAAGATAGGACAAGAAAGGAGTGATAAATATCAGTCTTTTTGATCATTAATGTCCATGTACCTGTTATTCCCTGATAAATCGGGGCCGTTTTCACAAGCTTCTCAACGCTTAAACCGCTACGTAAGATTCTCAAAGATCCCACAGGGCTCATACCACTGCAGGAAAAAATTAGATCTTGTTTCTCATCATGGTCATCAACAACAGAACAATCTAAAATTGGTGCAATATTTTGAATAGAACTTTGGAAGATAACACCTGCATCATGATCCAACTTTAATACCAAACCATCCCCCATTTCAACTAGTCCCACAATAAAACCACCTTTCAACCATATAAGATCTTTACAGGGCACACAGTTGTAGAGGCAATCGGAAAGAAAAACTCTGGTTTCTTCAATAGTGAGATGAATTTCAAGTACGTATATTTCCCCTGTATCCAAACAAAGAATCAAATTTGCACCTTCTGACTCACTGGGTTCCCAACTACAAGCGCACACATGCTTCAAAGTGGAAGCTGTTTCAATCCCATTGTCAATACTCATTGGATCATTATCTTTGGCCATAGCAGCAGCAGAATCACTCAGTTCCAGCAATGCACAAACAGCCACATTAGACATCCCTTCATCATCAATATCCATACCTCTAGAAGACTCTTGAAAAGAATCAGGCTCGTCGATTCCACTTGGCAAACCAATGTTTATCCTTTGAACACATCGTACGCAATAAGGGTCAGTGAAATCCATCAGAAGAGCATCACCAATTCTAAATACAACTGCAAATCCAGAAAGATGAGGAACAGAAGATATGCTAAGTGTCAATGGTCCACTTTCAGCTTCAGGATATGAGGAAATAAACTGAACAACCCGTGTTCTCAGGGTGCATCCAAACAGCAATAACTCATTCCTTAATCTTCCTTTCCTGAAGTTAATTACCATAATCAGCAGTAACAAATTTAAACTTCACCAAACCTAAAAACAATTAACCAGACATGATCAAACAGAACAATAAAAGCATACCTATGCATTATAGTAGCCAGTATTGGATAATATCCCTTGCTTGAATGATCAGTGCCATGAGAAACAAAACACATGCTCCAAATTGTACCGCGGATGTTTGTCCTGACAGTATCTTTAACAATACAGACTTCTCCTTTATTTTCAGGTGGATAGAACATTTTCTGAAATTATGACATGGAATATCTTCAAAATCTGAAATAATATTTTTGAGGTATTAGACAAATGATATGCCAAGATACAAGGGACAGCACCAGCTACAATAAAAATATCACCTCATCAATGATACTGTCTCCAGCATATGTGGAGATAGAAAATAAAGCAAACTGGTCTTCAAATCCGCAAGCTGCAATAAAATAACCACTGAAAAGGAAAAAGAATTAAGCCTTTTTAAGTAATTGAAGGAAATAAAGATGCAGTAAAGCAGTTTTGGGATTAGCATGCAGAAAGAACCTAAAACGATTGATCAAATTGAGTAATTAGAATACAATGTAAACGATCTATAAACTAATATCAAGCGCATTATAACACTTTAAATTCATTCTGATGTAGGGTAGGCTACGGGGTGCACAAAACCTAGGCTCTTAGGGGAGAAGTGCAAATGTGACATGCTAGTCTTACACCACATGCAATGTGACCATCGGAAGTGACGACAAATAAATTGAGCAATGATAATTTTTTAACACAACGCAAATAATCCAGAGTTAAATCAATTATTCAATTTAGGCTTCATTTGATTCGGCGGTGGCGGGTCGATCCGGCGGGTGGAAACGGAGTGTTCGAAACGGAGGGGGCAGGTGGCTGCTCCAAACGGAGCTTTTTGGGGCGTTTCTCAAGGCGGGCAGGTGAAAACGGAGCAAACGTCGTGGGAGGTTCATCTGTTTACCCGCTTTCCGACGGCGTTTGCCCAAAACGGAGCACTGAAACGCCCAAACAAATAGAGCCTTAGCAATTTTATATGGCGTTCCTCCGCTCGGAGGGTCAAGGCCAAACTTGCGGCAAATAATTCCCCCTGCAAATTAGTAGTGTATCGAAACAAATCCCCACTAACAAGAATCAAATCAATATATATTAATTCACCAATGATAAATATCAAATCACATAAACCAACACTAGAAGGAACTCACAAAAGTAGCGGGCTGAACCGAAGCACTGAAGATTATGGAACCGGATTTGTAGATCGGCGATCGAGGATGAACCCGGCGGCGTGGAGATGGTGGCGGTGGCTGTCCTCGGCGGAGAGTGGGGAGATCGGGCCGGAAATGGAAAGATCCGGCCACTAGGAGGGCGATCCAGGTGGGGGAGGCTAGGTCCGATATTTTGGAATCGGATCCGGGTGGAGGGGTGACGAACGGAAGGTGGAAATAACGAATCGTGGTTGAAATTCCTAGATCTGAATTAATCCAAGGAATTAGGGCTAAAGGAGAGTGGATCTATGGGAGGGAAGGGGGATGGAGGCCAAGCCGGCAGCTTGGGATGTGGGTCGGTTGTAGGGAGGGGAAGAGGAAGGGTCGGTGTGAACAGTACCGCGAACAATAACCGGGTTTTTCCTGGATAGCAATTTGGGGGTTGTAGGGGCTGCGGATGAGGGTTTTGGAGGGGGAAGATGAAGGCTATGGATGGGTATTAGTATATTACCATGGGGAGGAGTTTGACCACCTAGGAGTCGTCACCTAGGGTTCCACGGCGTCGACAATGGGGAGTGATCGTTGGAATCCGTGAAGAAGAGTCTCCAAAATTATGCAATCCTCATTCATCCCCCTAACACTCCTATTTGTAAGAAAAACACAGCTAGGGCTTCCCCGTCAATGGCTATGATTGGCTGGTGAGGTCGACCACTAAAATACATAAATAATAAACCCAAAAATATAAACTAATATATATTTTTGACTCGCGGCGACGTGTCGGACGCAACTGTGGAGTCGGATCGGCGATCCGATCAAGCCTTCCTGCACGAATAAATGAACGTGGGTCCCGTCTTGCGGCGAACCCCTCCAGGTCCACAATCTGATGGCTCTCCATCACATTCACATCTAACTTCAGTTTTTTGTCATAAATGAACTTCCATAAAACCACTAAAGCCTATGCCTCCAAGACAAGACACAATTTGATGTCTTCAAATAGAACAACAGAGATACATAATCAAAGAGAAAGGGTAAATAAAGACATTGTCAAGTTTCCCTTAATGTTGATCTAACCTGCTATGGGCCTACTGCGGGGCTTTGTCAGAGGTGGCGGTGGAGGCGGAGCTACAAGGAGAGCCGGCTCTACCTACGGAGAATGCGAAGGGAAAGGAAGAAGGGGAGTTTTGCTCCACCCTAACACTAGAACTTGAGAAAGAAAAGAGACCAGAGAGAGATATAAAGGAGCTTAGAGAGAGAAAAAAAATTAGATTAATTCATTCAACATTCATGTATCCTTGGGGTCCCTTAAATAGAAATTACAAGACTTCCGACAATTACCAAAATACCCTATAGGAAATAAAAGACACGAAACAACATAATAACCTAAATAGCAACACTAAAAATGATGACACTAACATGACAAATTAAAAATATATATACAAAATTAACTGATAACGAGAACTATTGTGGGCCTACGTCATCCCACCCGCCCTTCAAATTGTACTTGTCCTCAACCTCAAATGACACTCGAATGATTTAATTGTCTGGTCATTAATTTCATGCTAGAAAACTCCTGATAGCTCATTGTCATGGCGAAGAAAGCATCGAGTGGCAGTTTGTCATCATGCGTAGAGGTCTTAAGACGGATTGCAGGATATGGCATGTGGAGGCGCTTGCGGAAGGAAGACCAATAAGACAAAATATTTGGAGTTGGGGCGAGTGTGCCTGGGGACTGCAGATAGTAGTAGGAGAAAGAGGACTCGGATGAATGTGAGTCGCAGCGATGAGTAGTAGCATCGCTGACGTGGGGCGGTTGTCGCAATGAATGGATCAAGAGGGGGCTCCAAAACAGATGACTGGAGCGGAGGCTGTGTACTGGAGAGCAAGGGGACAGATGGCGAGGAAAAATGTGGTGGCACCACCACGAGGCTTGTTGGCGGTGATGACGGTTGTGTGAACTGCAAGGCGGAAAGAACTGGGATCAATGATGGAGCGACAAGAACTGTAGAGAGTGATAGAGCATCCTCATGCGCAGGTGGAATTAGGCCTCTCACATGTCGAAAAATTTTGGTGGAGAAACGTGAAGGAGTGGCAACAAAGGATGTTGATATATCCAATAGCATTGAACAGAGGGAGACCCCTTCCGTTGCATTTATCTCCACGTCGAATAATAACTTACTCGAACTAATAAGAAATTAAGTGATTAAAAATTTATGGACCGCTACTATGGAAAGGAGAAAACAGGCGTGCAGCTGGAGGGAAGGGTTGTGTCAAGCCTGGGAACAGTTGAGCTCGAAACTGGAGGCGTGCGTCTCTACGGATGGTGTCGATCGCGTCAAGATACGGAAGGATAGGAGGGCGTGCATCTCTGAGGGTTGAGCTCGGTTGGGAGATGCATACAGAAATGAAGGCTCGTCATCGTGCTGGAGCGGAATTAAGAGCTGAAGAGTGGGTATGTCGCTGGCAGTCGAGAAGGAGATCTTGTTGAGCAGCACTTGACTGGGAGATGTGTATAGGAAGGAGGGCTCATCTTCATGCTGGAGCGAAACTGTAAGCCGAAGTGCGGGTCTGTCGCTAGCATCTAGGAGGAAGGAGATCTCGTCGAGGAACAGTCGGCTAGGAAACTTGTAAGGGAAGGAGGGCTCGTCGCGGTATAGGAGGGGATCTATGAACTGGAGCGTCGTGCAAATCATGTCACGAAAGAGTGAAACTGACACCATGTCCGTTGATTGCAACCGGGGAAACAAGAATCGGAAGCAGAGTTGTTTCATTTGTCGTGGAGGATGAAAAGTATCTGATACCAAGATGTTATGGGTCTACATCGAGGAACATTAGAGGTGGTGATGGAGACAAAAATACAAGGGGAGACAAGCTCTACCCGTGTAGAATGTGAGGGGAGAAGAAGAGGAGGCATGTTAAACCCTAACCCTAGAAATTGACGAAGAGACTAGAGAGATATCGGGGAACTTAGAGAGAGAGATAGGGCAACTTAGAGAAAGACATTGGGGAACTTAGAGAGAGGGAAAGAAAATTAGATTCATTATCACGATTCATGGCCCTTGGGATCCCTTAAATAGAAATTACAAGACTTGACAATTACTAAAATATCCTACATGAAATAAAACACACAAAACATCATAATAACCTAAATAGCGACGCTAAAAATGGCAAAACTAACATGACAAATTAATAATAATATATATAGGGAAATTTTAGGGAGAGAACCAGTTCTCTCCCCAAGGGGGAGAAAACCGGAAAATTACCCTCCAAATGTACATTTTTTTCAAAAAGTGATCAACATGAAAACTATTTGTACTGATGAGATCAAAAACTTTCATGTTGATCACTATTTTATTTAGTCGTTTAGTCCCTCAATTTGGACCCCGAAAAATATATATATTATTAATTTGAGAAAGGGTTTTAGGTTGAGCAGGACAAAGACGGAGTATATGGAGCTTAAATTTAGCAGTACAAGAAGGACAGATGACTTCGTTATTAAGTTAGGTAGTCAAGATATTTCCCGTAGTGAGTGTTTTAAATATCTTGGATCGATAGTCCAAAAAGATAGAGGTATTGATAAAGATGTGACACATAGAATCCAAGCGAGTTGGTTGAAGTGGAGAGGCGCGTCAGGGATCTTATGTGATCGTAAAGTACCATTAAAACTTAAGGGCAAGTTTTACCGTACTGCATTTAGACCCGCGATGATCTATAGTTTGAGTGTTGGGCAGTGAATTGTGTACATGAGCAAAAAATGGGAGTTGCGGAGATGAGAATGCTTAGGTGGATGTGTGGACACACAAGATTGGATAAAATTAGGAATGAAAGTATCAAGGATAAGACAGGAGTAGCACCAATTTCAGAGAAGATGCGGGAAGCTCATCTAAGATGGTTTGGACACGTACAAAGGAGACCATTAGAGGCACCTATTAGGCGTTGTGAGAGACTAGTCACTAGGCATGTTAGACGAGGGAGGGGTAGACCAATAAAGACTTGGAATGAAACTATGAAGAAAGACATGATGTACTTAGGCATTAGTGAGATTATGACAAAAATATGGCACAATGGCGACAAAGAATCCATATAACCGACTAGTGGTGGGCAAAAGGGTCGGGCCCAGTGGGTCGGCCCGAGCCCGGCCCGATAAAAGCCCCTCTAGGCCCGGCCGGGAAAAGCCCGGCCCGGGCCTAGGCCGGGCCCAGGTTTAGCGCTATTGCCCGAGCCGGGACGGGCAAAGCCCGATTTTTGGGCCGGCTCGGGGCAGGGCAAAGCCCGGCCCATAAAAAACCAACAGCTCTTATTAGAGTCGTTAATTAAACGGCTCTAATAAGAGGCGTTAACAGCAGGCCAGCAGCCAGCAATAGGCCCAGTTGGCTGCTCAGCAGGGCTGTTGTACTGCTGTATAGCAGTCAGAGCCTGGGGCCAAGGCTGGCCAGCCAAGGCTGGCCAGCCTAGGCCCTAGGCTCTAATAAAAAAAATTTAATAAAATCCTCTCACTCTCTCTCTCCCACTCTTACATTATGTCATTCCCCAACCCGACCCGTCCCCCCTCTCTCTCTCACTCACTCTCTCACTCTCCCACTCCCTCTCTCCCACTCACTCTCTCACACTATCTCTCTCTCTCCCACTCACTCTCTCTCTCACTCTCTCTCATTTTCCCTCCAAGGCTCCCCCTCACTCAACGAGTCAACGTCGTCAACGATAGCATGGCGTCGTCCTCCTCAATGTCTGGGTCGTCTACTTAAAGAACATCTTTAGTGGTGGATCGCATTCGTAAGGCGGCAGTTTGGGAGCATTTTGATAAGGATCAAGTTGGCGCCGAATTCAAGCCACGATGCAAATTATGCTCGAAGCTGTTGACCCTTACCGACAACTCGACACTATCAAGGCACATTAAGTCTTGCGTTTCGAAACAAGCTCCCGAGTCAAGTCAGACCCAAATTTCAGGATCAGGACAAATTTGGACATACGATCAACTTCGCCAATGAGGCCTGCAGATGAAACATGTCATCAAACGGGGGTTTTCATTCATCCACTATGACAACGAAGATGCGACGGAATACATACATGGAGGGCTTCAGCCCAAATATCAACAGATAAGTAGAGCTTCTCTTAGGCGTGACGCCATTAAAGTCTATTTAGAATCAAAACAACTGTTAATATTTTTTTTTTAATTTTTGATGGTCATGTAAGTTTAAAAAGTGACATTTGGAGCAGTAGCATAAAATTAGGATTATCATATATATGTATCACGTGTCATTGGATCGATCCCGGTTCATGTGAGCTAAATAAGCGCGTAATATGTTTTGAAGATTTCGAATGTTCGCACACAGGTAAAGGTATATATAATGTAATTATGAAATGTGTGCGATAATTTAAATTAAAAGATAAAATAATAAGCATTTCTTTTGACAACGCCTCTAATAATATTGTAGTTATTGATTGGTTAAAACACGATTTAAAACTAATGCTAAATGGTGCGTTTTTTCACACTCGCTGTGTTTCTCACGTTTTAAATTTAGTGGTACAAGATAGTTTAGGTGATATGAAATCTTATATTGAAAAAATTTGTCTAATGTTTAAGAGTCATTTATAGTTCTAGACAACGATCTCAGGATTTTAAAAAAATTTTAACCGCACAGGGTAAAAAAATATTTAAAACATCAATTTGATATATCTATTAGATGGAACTCAACATATAAAATGTTAAAAAGAGTGTTTTAACAAAAATTACTTTTTATGAAATATTATAATATGGTAAATAGTCATGATTTGGTCGATGTTGATTGGTACGTATTAGCAAATTACATTGATTTATTAAAATATTTTTATATTGCGACTGTTATTTTATCTGGCGTGTACTATCCGACTAGTTGACTAGTAATTGAAATTTTTGTAAACATCACACAAAAATTTAATTTTTATAAGCAACATGATGGAAGGCTTCAATTAATTGAAATAATGGAAGAAACATTTTTAAAATATTACAGAGAAATGTCTGTAATGTTTTCATGCGCGGCCGCTTTAAATCTGTTATTCGGCGTAGACGGTGTAGAAAATTTGATAGAAGAAATCAATACAAATTTAAATTTCAATGATCGTGATGACGTTAGTATTCAAAAATTTTATTCTATTTTTACCGAGTGTTATAATTATCATGATAACTTATACGGCTCGCGGCCTCGGGAAGAAATATCGCAACCAAAAACATATGATACTTTTAAAAAAAATTTAGAATTAGCAGCTAGGAAAAAGGCGCGCACATCTATTAGTTTAAATGAATTAGAATTGTACACTAAAATATAATTTTGTGATTTTATGAGCACGGAGGAGATTGAAAACTTCGATCTCTTAAAATGATTGAAAGGTAAATTTAATATGTATCTTATTTTGCCCTATATGCTCCATGATTTACTAACAATTCAAGTTAGTACGGTAGTTTTGGAGTCCGCTTTTTCTATTAGTGACAGGGTTTTGAACGAGCGGAGGAGTCGGCTCAACGAAGAACCTCTGGAAATGTGCATCTGCTACAAAGACTATTTGGATGTTATGAAGAAAAAGCAGCACATTACAGCATTAGAGGATAGCTCGGAGAAGATAGGAGACGAGATGGATGCAATAAAGTTACGAGATTATTGAAAAGAAAGCGCACATAAAACTGTATTTTTTTGTTTAGTTAAATTAATGAATAATGTAATTTTTTTATCTAAAATTAATAATGATAATAAATTTCATTTTTTTAATTAATATAAATTGTAAATGTTATTTAATATTAATAAAATTACATTGTTTTTCTCGTCCATGTGAGAGAATTTTTTTATTATCATAATAAAATAATAATTATAAATTTTTAATGAATTGATTTTTTAAAAATAATTTAATAATGATAATTTTTTAAAGTAAAAATTTTTTTTAAAAAAAAGCCCGGACCAAAGGGCCTGATCAGGCCCCTTCCCGGGGCAGGGGCCCGAGCCCGGGGCCCGAGCCCAATTCAAGTAAAGCCTGGGCCATTTGGTCCCGATACCGGGACGGCCCGAAGGCCTTGTGTGTTGTTGTTGATTATATATATATATATATATATATATATATATATATATATATATATATATAGTATTCTAAAAAGATATATGGTGGTCTGTCAATAGCGTGAGTTCGAAAATATGGGGAAAATAGGTGGTCGTCGGATTTGACTTTTTTAATCCTCAACCGTTGGATCTAGGGCTGAAAATAAAGGATTTGATTTGCATATAAAAAAATACCCAAAAACCCCCAACAGTCACTCTCCTAAAACCCGACCAAAAAAACGCTCCCCCCCCCCAAATTCGGCCTCCCCCAACGCCGTCGGCGGCCTGACCGGCGACCCCCAGCAGGTTCGCCGGGAGCAGGCGAACCTGCCGGCGGTGATCCGGTGGAGCTCCGGCGGGGCCTACGCCGGCGGTGGCCCCGCCGGAGCGCCATCGGATAACCCCCGGCAGGTTCGCCCGCTCCCGGCGAACCTGCTGGTGGCCGCCGGTCAGGCCGCCGGCGGCTCCGCCGCCGGCGGTGGGGGATGCCGCAAATTTGCGGGGGCGGGGGAGCGGATTAATTTTTTTATATATAAAAATTAAAATATTAATATAAAATATAAAAAAGTTATTAATATATAAAAATTATAAAAAAGTTATTAATATATAAAATATTTTTTTTACAAAAATTATTAATATATAAAATATATTTTATATTAATATATAAAATATTTTAAAAATATAAATTAAAATTAATATAAAAATTTAAATTATAAAAAAGTTGTCACGTCGTCCCAGGGGGCGGGCGGAGCCCGCCAGGGGGTGCGGGCGGAGCCTACCGGGGGTGGTGGGGCGGGCGGAGCCCGCTGTCGCCGATCAGGTACTGTGGCGCGTCGCCATCGGGCCGAAGGCCCGTGCCTGTCACTCGTGTGTATATATATAAATATATTCGGCGTGATATTTTTTTGGGTGGCCTAAACGACTTCAAATAAAAAAGTGATCAACATGAAAGTTGTAGATCTCATTGATACAAATAACTTTCATGTTGATCATTTTTTGAAAAAATATACATTTGGAGGGTAATTTCCCGGTTTTCTCCCCCCAAGAGGGAGAACCGGTTCGCTCGCTTAAATCTCCCTATATATATAATAATGAGGACTTCTATGGACCCATATCATAACCCTAAACATCTAGCAAATAATCATCAGGAGCAGGCCTTAAACCATGATTAATTGGCTTCCATTTTTATGCCAATTTCCACTGTACCAAGAAATACCAGATCCTACATATGAAGTGGCCGTCTTATTAACCTCAGGATCAAATAAATTAAAATGACTTAGGCTTTATTTGTTTGGGCGTTTCACTTCTCCGTTTTGGGCAAACGCGGCCGGAAGGAGGGTAAACAAAAGAACCTCCGGCGGCGTTTGCTCCATTTCCACCCGCCCGCCTTGAGAAACGCCCCAAAAAGCTCCGTTTGGAGCAGCCACCTCCCCCCTCCGGTTCGAACTCTCCGTTTCCACCCGCCGGATCGACCCGCCACCGCCGAACCAAATGGAGCCTTAACATGCTATCTATAGTCACAATTAACATCGGACTATGTCATGGCGGGCCACTTTACATCTCACAATATCAAAAGTAAATAAAGCGCCCAAGAATGAGAACCATTGCATTGTTGAGCATTTATATCATCAGAGATTATACAAAGCAGTGGACAGAAAAATATTTTCATTTTAAAATATCAGTGGTCTCATTTTGATCACATGTCAAAACATTGAGCTAAAATTCCAAAGAAAACTTCATGTGAACTAGCCTCGCAGGGTTTTATTACCAAAACAAAAAGCGAAAGAAAACTAAGAGAACAAATAAACATCAACTAGCACGCTCCAAAGCATGTGTGATGCTGTAATTAACCTCCTTGACATGTATATGACCTGGTAATGACTTCATCCTCCAGAGAACACAAATCCCCATTGAGGATTTCTACCCAAATTATCACTTCCTCACAAAGGCAAGACTTCTATATATGGCATAAATATTAACATGAAAACTAAAAGTGCAATTAGTAAAGGTACACAAATAAAAGTAATAAGTACATAACTATGCACATTGCATGTGACACTTCTAAGACTTCTACCAACCATTGTTCACCCAAATGTTCATATGATACGTAACACTAAATTTTACTCACAAACTAGCATCAAACAAGTACAACGACTTCACCCTCCATGACATGTGTGATGTTGGGTAGATTGACAAATTCTAGGGTCACTTAATCCAAACTCAATTGAATATCCACCTAAAATGACTCCAACTCTTCTATATGAGAGTGATAGTACTCTCATAACCTTAGCACAGCTAGACGTTCAGTGTAGTGAATGAGGCATGTTGTTAGGCTTGGTCGGCAATCATCTGTTGCATTGTATCCATAACCTAAGTGAGGGTAAGACTACCTTCGTCCTAGGTTCAGGTTTGGGAGGTTTGATTCGGAGTGTTGGGCATTAATGCAATTGGGGAGGATTCGGTAATCAATCTGTTGGGAATTTCTTGTAATTTGATGGAAGAAAGCGCGGGTAAAGACAAACCTTGAAAAACAGAAGAAGACTGGGTCAGGACTAGAGGGAACCAAGGAAGGCAGAGCCAAGACACTAAAGCCAAGACGGCAGAGCCAAGGAGAAAGGTTAGAATGTTGTCAGCGATCAACGATCATTGATCGGGGTTCCCTGAACAGAAGACCAGCACCCAACTCACGCCCTCTCTTTGATCAGCGATCGGAGATGCAGAATCAACACCTAAAAACTGAACTTCAGCACAGCGTTCAGCGACTGTAATTTGAACCGCGGCTTAGCCCTCGACGATCAACGTTGCAAATTACTATTGAAGAACATAGTCATTGCGGATTCAGAAATAGTAAGTTTCAAGTTATCAAACATTACAGAACTTGTTTTAGAAAGAAGTCAAGCCTGGAGAGGAAAGGAGGATATTTATTGATGCATCCCGAAATTTTAAAATTGATTTTAAAAGTTAAACTTGCGGCCCGGTTTAAATTAGGCCCGGTTTAAATTAAGCGGCGAACTCAAATGCCGCGAGCTAAGACATGTGATAATTAAATCAAAGTTTTGCAATGCAGCGTGATTGACTAACGTTTGCACGCACACTACAAATATAACTAACTCATCCACAAGTTTCTCATTAAAAGGTTAGCGAAAATAGTGAAAACAAATTGACGACAAACAGGGGCAAGGTTGATTTGGGCAAACAAGCTCTGAAAATTATTAACTATAACATGCATCCATGAAAAATTAGACTAAGTGTAATCGAAAATGCGAATGAGGTGAAAGGATTACCAACCACAAGTGCCCCGACAGAGTAGGAATGGAGAGAAAGGGGCGGCGGCCGCTAGGCCCGGTTCTCGGAAGGAGAAATAACTCTGAAAGGCAAGGTCACACCGGTTAGGGTTCAACGGAGGGCCAACTGGCAAGGGGAAGGGCGGGAGCCGGCGGCCAAGGGTTTTTGGAGACCTAGATCCACAAGAAATGAGCGTAGGCGGCAAATGCAGGGTAGGGGCGAGCTCCTACGGCGGTGGCGCTGGAAGAGTGAGGAGGCGGCGAGTAGTGGCGGATCCAGGAATTTTGCAATGGGGGGACAAATTTTTTTTAAATGGAACAACAAGATAATGTAAAATTTTTGACATTGCAAATTCATACAAAACTACATTTAATTCATACAAAACAACAAAATAATATGGGGCGGCGAGATCGCTACTGTAGCACTCTCGCCGCCTCATATTTCGGGGCTCAAATCGAGGATCAAGACGACTCCAAATCAAAACGTAATCAACATGAAAGTTGTTCGTCTCGCCGAGATCTACAACTTTCATGTTGATCACGTTTTGATTTGAGACTATCTTGACCTCCAAAAATACGATTTCGTACGCCCGCATATTAGATATTCTGTATATATATATATATATATATATATATATATATATATATATATATATATATATAGGGGGTTACTCTAGTGTGGTCGTACGGCCGTACGGGCGTACGGGCAAGGGTCAAGGAGGCTTCAAATCGAAAAATGATCAACATGAAAGTTGTAGATCTCGGCGAGACGAACAACTTTCATGTTGATCACTTTTTGATTTGAAGCCGTCTTGGACCTCGATTTGGGCCCCGAAATCTTGGGCGACGGAACTGCTACAGTAAAGCGTCCGCCGACCCAGATTTCGGGGCCCAAATCGAGGTTCAAGATGGCTTGTCTGTACGCCCGCATTTTAGGATGCCCGCATTTAAGATATCCCCTATTAATATATATATATATATATAAAAGAATAGACTGCGGTTCTTAGAAAGAACCGCAGTCTATTCTTTTATTCTGAACTTTAGAACAGCGGAATCGGGAACCGGCTAATCCTAAATCGTTGTTCAAAAAAAAATTTGGGGGGGCACCGGTCTGGGCGAACCAAGCCTAATCAAACTTTTCAAAAAAATTTGCGGGGCACGTGTCCCTGTGGCCCCCCTGTAGATCCGCCCATGGCAGCGAGCCTGGACTCGCCGTCGAGGCTGGCGGCGGGTGCAGTCGTGGTCGCCGGATCCTTCCAAAGCTGAAGGCGGCGGTGTCGGGCAGAAAAAAGATGACGGTGGGCGTGGGAAAACGACGGTGCGGGAGTTACCGGGAAGTAGAGTAAAACTCTCTGTTCCCAATTCAATACCCCCTGCCTAAAACCTCTTGAAAATAGGGATTATAAAGGGTGCAGGTAATTAATGGGGGCGGGGCAGTGGTTTTTTAATTGGACAAGAAAACATTCAATGGCCTGCAACAGTAAATGGGGAAGTTTCAAACTTGGCGAGCTGCATTGACTTTTAAAATGTGATTTTTTTTTAAGATTACTTTTCTTCTTGTGTAACCAATGGTGTGAATGACAATTAAAGGCCAGGAGGGGGTTTCACAAAGAGGCAAATCAACTAAAGTGGAGAGGGATTTCGCTGGCTTAAATGGCTCTCTTTAATAATATTAAAAAGAGGAGTTTCCAATTTGGTGGGCCGGAAGAGAATGAATGTGAATGCCAAGAAATTTAATAACTTTATTTCTCGCTTGCCCAAATTAATCCTAGTCCTAATTTGACGGATCAATTTATTTAAGATCTTATTGGCTGATCACACCAATAAGTCGCGATAGATACTAAACACAATAATACATCGGAAATAAAGGACAACTAGAGTAACGACATTGCGCTACAAACTATTTAATAAAACATAATAAAGATAAACAATGATGCAATTCCGGATGCATCAATTCTCCCGGGGTTGAAGGAGCTCGACCCCGTCGAGACTGTGATGGAACCCAACACTGAAACTTTCAAACAATGATCTGGATCATGCACTGCCTCTGCCCCTTCGTGATAGATAGTCAAACACAGGGAGGACCCATCATCGCAACACAAGAACTTTTGGCAAACCCTCTTTCCTGAAAGGAATAGAAAACTCATCTCCATTAGAAAAATATAACTCCAGGTGATGAAATCAACCGCGGAGTTATAGTTTTCCAAAGTTTCTCGAAAACTGTTAGTCAAAAATTCATGCATGGCATGCAATTGCTTAATAAAAATCAGTGCTGGAAGGAGGTGAGTACGATAAATTGAGAAAGAAAGTGAGCCAATAAAATAGAAAAAGAGACAAGGCCAAAAGGAGGCATGATTCACTTGTAGATTTATTAGAACATATTGCAACATACGCACTAGTGCTAGACACCTACAAAAGTTTATGAAACCAATATCAACTATTGACATGTCGTCACGCACCGATATCCGACTAGCACCACAAAATTGTAAACCGAGCACAATTTCTTCATTTAAAACTAATCACAGAAATTCTTTAAATCGTGTCCCTATGAGGAAGAAACAATCTAGGGGCTGAGTCAATTCTCCTATGACGACTAAGCCTAGAAAGTTTAAATTCAGCTTCACTCATAACTGTAGGATAGTGCGGTGAACTAAAAGTGTGATCCCCCAAAACAAAATCTACATAAGGTGGATCGAAAGTGGGATCACCAAAAGTGTGAGCATCATCCAAGTCGAATGTCTCACTAGAATCAAGTGTCTTCCTGGAGCGGGGGTCCAAGTAGAAGAGTGGCACTAAATAGAAGTGGCGTAGTGATAACTAAGAAAGGTGAGGGAGATGGTGACGAGGTCCTCCCAGGTGCCTTAGGTACAAGACTATTCTTCTGGGGAAGAACAATTTTGCACCCACGGTGATCAAAGGAATGGGAGTTCCTCACACCATCATGCACGACGCGCCTATCGTACGGCCATGCTCTACCTAGCAAGATATGGCAGACATCGATGGGGGCGACATCACATAGGAAAGAATCCTGATACACATTCTCGATAGAGAACTCTACGAGACAGCGATGAGTAACGGGCATAGTCATGTGACTATTAACCCCAGATAAGTGGTAGTGTCGCTCCAAGGGGTGCGTCTCGAGTCCTAGCTTCTCAATCATACGTTTGGAAAGAAAATTTTCCATGCTACCGCTGTCTATAATGATGGAACAAAAGTGTCCCTGAATACGCGCAGTAGTGCGAAATATCTCGTGTCTCTGACAATCTCGCTCAGTGGACTCACTAGGGGAAATAAGGCTATATCGAAGGACACAAACAAAGTGTTCAGTTTGTTCTCTCTCGACCTCAATAACGTTATCAGACGCGGGTTCTGGCTCAGGTTTGGAGTCATTAAGAAAACTTCATATTCTGGCTCACGCCCATCAGAAGAATCAGTAATTGCGACGAAGTGTCGTCGCGGGCACTCGGAATATTTGTGTTCAGACTCCATACACTTGCAGCATCGGAATACTCCCGTGTTGGGCTTGGATCCTATGGACTCCTTACCTCGGGTGAGGACAGTGGGAGGAGCTGGGGCCCCAGTAGTAACTCGAGGAGGGGAATCATCACTTTTAGGGGTGGGTGCAGTGGTGGTGGTGCTCGAGAAAGGCCTATCAGTAGACTTATGCCCAGATGTCCTATTTTGAAGGGAGGCCTCAACTCTACTTGCTCGACTAGACACTTCACCCAAATCTCTAAAGTCGTGCAACTCTAGCTCATCCCTAATAGCGTAACGGAGCCCGTTCAGGAAACGGGACACTGTCATATCATCCTACTCGTGTAGGTCTAGCCTAGACTGCAGTACTAAAAACTCGTGGGTGTACTCATCCACGGAAAGCTTGTCCTGTTGAAGGTTGTGGAACCTTCGATAAAGAGTTTGCATATAGTCCGGGGGGACATATCGCTTTTGCAATTGTAACTTAAACTCTACCCACGTGGTGATAGGTGCTAGGCCTAAGGTGTATCGAGTGCGCTCTAGTTGAACCCACCAAACTAGTGCGGGTCCTTTTAGCCTAAGGACGGCATACTCGACTTGTCGATTCACAGGCATTTGTTTCCACGTCATGAATCGCTCTACGCGCTCACACCAATCAAGGCACTTTTTGGGCTCTACGTGACCATCAAAGTCACCTATATCAAGCTTTACTCCTTCGTCCCAACGGGGTTGGCGACGGAGTCCAAGTTCGGGTTGCGCAGACTCTGCGGGTCTAGGATTTTGTTCCTCTTGCCTAGGGTTTTAGTGGGTTGGTTGATTTAATCCTAGATGTCGTTCAGCTTCTAGGTTATTGACGGAGGTTCTCAGGTTGTTGACTATGTGGTTTGTGTCTCTCATGTTGGTAGTGAGTGCTTCTACCGTCTTCATCAGCTCACCCATTCGGTTAGCTAGGTCGCATGTGCTAGCGTCTATGTGATCTATACGACTTCATTTCTTTTTAAAAGAAAAAAAAACAATTGATATTTTTTTTTGAAAAAAGACTCAAATTAAATTCTTTTGAAAGAATTTTTTTAATTAAAAAAAAATTGTTTTGTTTTAAAACAACTAAATAAAAATTAAAACAGGATCGTTCGATTCACACTTCGATTCACAATAGGAGTGAATCGAACCGACCTCTGATACCAAACTGATGCATCCCGAAATTTTAAAATTGATTTTAAAAGTTAAACTTGCGGCCCGGTTTAAATTAAGCAGTGAACTCAAATGTCGCGAGCTAAGACATGTGATAATTAAATCAAAGTTTTGCAAACCCGCGAGATTGACTAACGTTTGCACGCACACTACAAATATAACTAACTCATCCATAAGTTTCTCATTAAAAGATTAGCGAAAACAGTGAAAACAAATTGATGACAAACAGGGGCAAGGTTGATTTGTGCAAACAAGCTTTGAAAATTATTAACTATAACATGCATCCATGAAAAATTAGACTAAGTGTAATCGAAAATGCGAATGAGGTGAAAGGATTACCAACCACGAGTGCCCCGACAGAGTAGGATTGGAGAGAAAGGGGCGGCAGCCGCTAGGCCTGGTTCTGGGAAGGAGAAATAACTCTGAAAGGGAAGTTCACACCGGTTAGGGTTCAACGGAGGGCCAACTAGCAAGGGGAAGGGCGGGAGCCGGCGGCCAGGGGTTTTTGGAGGCCTGGATCCACAAGAAATGAGCGTAGGCGGGAGATGCAGGGCAGGGGCGAGCTCCTACGGCGGTGGCGCTGGAAGAGTGAGGAGGCGGCGGGCCTGGACTCGCCGTCGAGGTTGGCGGCGGGTGCAGTCATGGTCGTCGGGTCCTTCCAGAGCTCCTGGCGGCGGTGTCGGGCGGAAAAAAGATGACGGTGGGCGTGGGAAAACGACGGTGCGGGAGTTACCAGGAAGCAGAGTAAAACTCTTTGTTCCCAATTCAATACCCCCTGCCTTAAACCTCTTGAAAATAGGGATTATAAAGGGTGCAGGTAATTAATGGGGGCAAGGCAGTGGTTTTTCAATGGGACAAGAAAACATTCAATGGCCTGCAACATTAAATGAGGAAGTTTCAAACTTGGCTGGCTGCATTGACTTTTAAAATGTGATTTTTTTTTAAGATTACTTTTCTTCTTGTGTAACCAATGGTTGAATGACAATTAAAGGCCAAGAGGGGGTTTCACAAAGAGGCAATCAACTAAAGTGGAGAGGGATTTGGCCGGCTTAAACGGCTCTCTTTAATAATATTAAAGAGAGGAGTTTCCAAATTGGTGGGCCGGTAGAGAATGAATGTGAATGCCAAGAAATTTAATAACTTTATTTCTCTCTTGCCCAAATTAATCATAATCCTAATTTGACGGATCAATTTATTTAAAATCTTATTGGCCGATCACACCAATAAGTCGTGATAGATACTAAACACAACAATACATGGGAAATAAAGGACAACTAGCATAACGACAATGCGTTACAAATTATTTAATAAAATATAATAAAGATAAACAATGATGCAATTTAGGATGCATCATTTATACTCCTAAAGAAGAAAAACAGGTGACACCTTATAGAAGATGGATAGCTTGTTCTCTCTATCCCTCGATCTATATCTCTTATCAACGTAATTGATCCCCTTTCTCTTTTGGGATTTAGGAATCACCATTCTCGGTCTGATAAATCTGCTTGATATAAAGATTCACTTGCAAAGGGTTTCTAATCTCTCCCTTCAAAAGAGATTGCAGTGGTTGGATCACCCAAACCAAGATCCACTGTGGTGTAGTGGTCGGATAACCTGAAAGAAGATCCATTGGGTTGTGTTGCCTCCGGTTGGAAAAGGTTGGCATTGGGTTGAAGTCTCCAGGTGGAAAAGACATGTTCCCACGCATCGTGGAAGATAGGATGTACCTGGTTATTGGGGAACTTCTATAAAATCTCTGTCATATAGATGTTCTCTTTCTTTTTTGTTTTTTTTGTTTTTTTGTTCCTAATTTAAATCCATTTCTATTCCTCCTAACAGTCTAAATATCAAAATATAAAAAAATAGTCCAACATTTTGTGTTACATGAAATATTTAGATCTAGTCATTATTCCGCAAACTTTCATAATCATTGCAGGATGGCTGAGAAACCCATCGAAGGTAAATAGGGGTCAATTGACCTGCTAGGAGAGGAGTTGTGGTAAGACAGCGACTGCTGGAGGGAGTATTGGGTGATGGGGAAGTCAAATGGATTCATGCGCTATATGTATTGAACTCATTGAGACAGTGGAAGCCATGATATTGTGATTTGATCGGTATTCTGGGCGCGAGCAGGAAGCACCAATGAGCATCATCGATTTGGTTTGAAATCATTGAACGATCATCAACCAGTGTGCAACTAGTTATCGAGCATGACAACTCAAGCAATGTGTCAAGCGAACCATCGCATAGGAAGGAAGACAAAAGGCTCCTTCAGATTTGTGACTGGAGGAAAAGAGTCAGGAAGCTGTTGGTTGGTGCAGAAGGAGAAGCCTCTGATAATTTGTGCCTCAACTTATTAACGGGTGCGCGGTCATAATAGGGATAAGTATCAGAGATAATCATCTTGACCCTTTCTTGACCTAGCTTTCTCAATGATGGAGGATACAACAGGAGCCCAGTTCACCTAAGAGAGGAAATAAAAGATGGAGTTATGCTCAACCCTAACCCTAACTTAGGAGGATTTAGAGGAGGGGAAGAGATAAAGAGAGAGAGAGAGAGATTGGGTTTTAATTCATGCATACCATTTCAAGTCCCCCCCCCCTCACATATAGCCCAAGAAGGAAAAGCTGCACAATATTTCAGTTATGCCCCTTACTTGAGTTGCATGATATGAGAATGAAATTGAGTGTGTGAAAAGATGATACAAGGTGAGAGCCCAATGGTATCTAGACACTTGTTGTTCCTCAATTTCCAACAAATCATATTGTGAGATGAGTTGGTGGAAATCTTCAATATACGCATTCACAAATCTGCTATCTTGTTGTAGGCTCTGAAGGCATTGGTATGAGAAATGAGTGTAGTTGAAGAAATGGAATTGCACCTTTAGTTGTTTTCTTCAACTTCTCCAAATCTGCAACCTTGGATTAGCTTTTACGCTCATTAATCATCTTAAGTTGCTCCCACCAAGATGAAGCTCTACCTATTAATTTCAACACGATCAGCTTCACTTTCATGTGTTACGAACTTTCCTTGTATCATATATGTGCCCCACTATGCGCATCCAATCAATAAACTCTTCTACTTGTAAGCCACCTGCATATTTTGGGAATCAACTAGGATGATGGAATCATTTCATCGTTCCACACAATGTGGAGGGCTCCCTATGATGAACACGGAAAGGGTTCTTGAAAGATGATGCAAAGTCTTGCTCCTCTTCTGCTTGCTATGTGCGACGTTGGTCCATTTGGGCTTCAAGTGCCCTTAGCTGTCTTTGTAGGAGTTCAACCTCATGACCACGTGAATCTCTATAAATAAGAAGATCGAAAATTGTGTTGCAGTGTTCGGGCTTCCTTTGTTCGCCCGCTTAGTAGGAATGTAGTTTGTTGTCCACAACGTAAGTTTTGAATGTTGAAACGTCAGAACTGGATAGTTGATCCATCGGTGTCATCCCTATAAGAACTGCATTGAAGAGGAATTTTCTTGTTGTGAAAAGTGTGTTTATTTTGTTGTCTAGAGCAACGTCGAGTTACTGAGGAGGCGTCAATCCAACACCGAAGTGTTGTCGACCTCCAGGAGACAAGATCGGAGCTATATCGAGCAATTATAAATCCTGCAAATATCTAGGAGGATTCATCAACTTCAAGAAAAGAATCAGATCTCAATCAAGCCTTTGTAAGGCCTGCCAAAAGACAACGAGGAGTCAACCTTCATAAAATGAAATTGGATCTTTGTCGAGCCTTTGTAAGGGCTGGCTGGCGTCCAAGAGGAGTCATCGATCTCTAGAGAACTCGTCCTAAAGATCCTAGCTGCCAAAAGGACGCGATAAAAAGGAGTGATGTTGTGGCCCTTGCCCTTGGATCTGGTTACCGGCGGCGGCGCTATGGATGCAAGGCGGAGGAGGCCGCGTCAATGAGGATGCGTATCGCGAAAGGGGCGGCTGCGGGATTTCAGCTAGGGCAACTCACGGGTTTTCCCGTGGGTTAGAGAGAGAGGGGGAGAGGAGAAATAAGATAGAGAGAAAGACTTTTCTATTTCTTTTTTCCTTCCTTCAAATGTTCACAACACACATAAATAGGTTCCACAAAAGTGCCCCCCATTTAGGCTTATAACAATGGGTAAAGTACGCAAAAATAAAGATAAACGGCACGAAACAAGCCACATAACATCACCGCCCCCGTTCAAAGATAGTTTGTCCTCAAGCTGGATCGAAAGGCCTTGGGGCCCTGATATCACACATCGGGTCATCATGGAGTGGGTCATCGACTTCCAGCCAAAAAAGGCGTTTGCATCTGTGTCCCGGCGTGAAAGGATCATCACAATTGTAGCATAGGCCCTTCTCGCGTCGTTCGGCCATCTCGGTGCGGGACAATCGACGGCGAATAGTAGGCCGCAGAGGAGCGTCCTGGAATGGAGCCGTGTCAGGAAAGCTAGCAAGAGAGGAGGTTCGCGAAAAGCCACGACGTCCCAAGGGTGGACGGTCCAAAATCAGGCGTTGTTCACAAGACCTGGCGAGGCTCATAGCCGTGTTGAGATTAGGTGGTAGGAGGAATTCCACAACCCAACGTAATCGCTCCTGGAGGCCGGTCGTGAAGAGCGGAACATGTTGCTCCGGTAAGACGGACATCGCGCGAGACAGAAGAATCTGAAATTTTTCGATGTAGGTGTCGATGGAACCGTCCTGTTTGAGGTTCGCAAGATCACCGAGTGGGTTGCCCTATAGAGCCGGGCCGAACCGAAGGGTGCAGGCCGTGCTGAAATCTGCCCAGGAAATGTTGGGATGTTCCCGCAGAAGCTGAGTGAACCATAATTGTGCGAAGCCGAGTAAATGGAAGGAAGCAATGCTAATGCGTTCTTCATCTGTTGTACGGTGGTTTGCGAAAAAAAATATTGCAACGCGTAAGCCACGGAAGAGGGTCGTTACGGCCCTCGTAGATGGGAAAGTCCATCCGAATAGTGCGTGCGTAGGTGGGATAGTCTGCACCCGGAGAAGCGGCGGAGTCCACTCTGCTTGCCGAAGGATGGTCGGTCGTAGTCAGCGGTGGAGGGGACGGAATGCCTTGTAGGGCATCCAAACGGGCGTTGAGGGCGTCCATCTTGGCGTTCTGAGTCAGGAACATAGAATGGTAAAGAGCCATGAGGTCGGTGAGGGAGGGAGGAGCATCTGCCATCGGAGAGAGAGCACTACATTTGGCCGGTGGCGTGGGAAGGAGGCCAGCGGAAGAAAAAAGGGTGGATATGTGGGAACGAGGCTGGAAGACCGGGCGGCAGCCGCTAGATTGGCAAAAGCGAGGTCGCCGGAGCAGGACGAAGGGCCGGCGAGCAGGTTAGGCTGGTCGTGGGTCGCCGAAGGACTGGAGGAGTGTTCTTGTGCACCGGAGGAAGGAACGGCGGGATCGACGGACAGAGCGACAGTTTTGCGCGAGTGCGGGTGCGGTTGTGGAGAGGAGAGGGGCTCTGATACTAAGTTTTTGTGGCCCTTGCCCTTGGATCTGGTTACCGGCGGCGGCGCTATGGCTGCGAGGCGGAGGAGGCCGCGTCGATGAGGATGCGTATCGGGGAAGGGGAGGCTGCGGGATTTCTGCTAGGGCAACTCACGGGTTTTCCCGTGGGTTAGAGAGAGAGGGGGGGAGGAGAAATAAGAGAGAGAGAGAGAGACTTTTCTATTTCCTTTTTCCTTCCTTCAAATGTTCACAACACACACATAAATAAGTTCCGCAAAAGTGCCCCTCATTTAGGCTTATAACAATGGGTCAAATACGCTAAAATAAAATACGCAGAAATAAAGATAAACGGCACGAAACACGCCACATAACAAGTGACCTTTGCGATCAAATTTGAGTAATGGCGAGATTATATCTGTGACCTAGCGAGGACAAATCTGTGGTGTAGCTTGCGATGATTAAGCGATTAACCTACATTCGATACTGCTTGATGCGAGATTCCAAAGGTAAGGAAGATACAAAAGGGGAGGAACTCTTCTAATCGTTGTATTTTTTCAATTCAAATGTCAAACATGTCCTAGCAAGTTAGTCTCCTTAACTAATAGCTAGAGTTTGGGAGACATTAAACTAATGACACGTACATAAATAGAAATTAAAACGAAAGTTAAGAAGCTGAAAATAAAGTCAGCGAAAATCAAATTAAAATAAAACATGATGGTCACATCAAGCTCTCCATTCAATTGACATGTTTCCGCTTTTGAGCATGTCGATCCATAGATTGAAGTGCTATCACGGTCATAGCAATGACAATTGTTATTCTATAATTGGACGGTTGTTATGTATGTACTATTTTCAATCAATATATTATATCCGTTGTGTTTTGCTCCTTTGTAACAACAATTGTCCAATCCATCCTTGGAATGAGATTAGGTTTACCTTACAGGATCAAATTAATCGTTTAAGCTCGCCTTTCTAAGATAACCAAAACAACTGCTAGTAGATTTAGTCAAAGATGACAGGGTTCGGTATGTTATTTTGTTGTGTAGTCATTGCAGGCAAAATAATATCATTTTTAGCATGACTGATTAATAAGGGAAAGGATATATATTCTAAATCATTATAACAAGGTGAAATAATTATATTCAGTAAACATTCGAAATAGTACATAAAGCACTTACTGCAAAAAGAGAACGCCTCTATAATAGATAAAATAGTTTGGTACTATTGAAATAATTTACAATGTAAACTTCACAACTGATACTGCAGCAAAAAATTTAAAATAATTTCAACAACTGATACTTACTCGGGATCAACTGCTAGCATTCTTCCAATATGATGTATGGAATTTCCAGGCTTGGACAATTGTATATGGTCCACCGCAAGGAACCTACATGACAACTATGCTTATTGAAAAAAAAATGTAAGACATTCCCAAAAGATCAAAAAACAAAATGTCAATTACAACCAATATGAGGAAAATAATTACCAAAAAGTACAAAGATATATCACATTTAAGTCCCCAGATTAATTATATACTGCACTCTGGTTACAGAATTTTAACAAACAAAAAACTGATACCTAGACTTACAGTAAATAAATGTCTTTCCCCAATGGTGATGCATGTAAGGATGCATTGTGTTGCAATGGAGGCAACCAAGAAGACCTAAGAAGCATTTAGAATGAATATCGCAATGGAAGACGGTTTCGGGGCTTGATTGGAGGATGGAAGAGTATTGTAGCTCATCCTAGGTACAGGGGAAGCAATGCTCAGCTCATGCGATGAAAAATTGCGCAGATTCCCTAGACCGTTTGGTCTAAGTCTGCCTTAGTTGAACTTCTATTTTCTTTATGTTTAAAACCAGGACAGCTTTGTTTTGTAATAATTAAAATTGAGTTTTTTTGTTTTCGTTGGAGGGGGAATTTGCAATTTGTTGTTGCATTCCTCTTAAATGACCATCAACCACGGGCACAGGATTCGTTCAGCATTTTACGTAAAAGCTAACATTGGCTGCTATCACCTATCGAAGTTCTTGTTCACATATAATTCAGTGCTCCCTTAAATGTAGCACGAGCTATTATCTATGGGTGTGACGGCATAGCCTTATTTTCTTGGTGGTAATGATTGTCTTCCCCAGATTTTATGTGTTGTCAAGAAATTATGAGTTGATTATTTGATGTTTTATACTGGATATTCCTTGTGATCATGAAGCTTTTTGTTCCAATGAACAACAATTACCCTTATACTGAAGTTGATGATTGTTTGCAGTGACACTATTACTTGTTTCAGGTGTCCTTATGCATTATGTGTGCTTCTAAAGAGCTGATTTCTGGGCAAAATTTTAAGCAAGTACTGTGAACATATTTGTACAAGATTACTTTCTCTTATCCAACCCAAACTTGCATCATTTAGTATCAGATAGTAAGTTTAGAACTCAAAGGGCATTGTGAAGCAAGCTGTGAAACCTCCAATCTTGCTTGTCTTCCATGATGGTAGATTCAAAAAATGCTACATTGAGCAAGTTCTCTCCAAATCCTCCAACAAGGATTCGAGGAGATGCAAGAACGGAACCTGAACTCTTGCACGACAGACAAAAAACACCAATTAGGCCAACAATAAGAAGTTGGGCAGTTACCCAAAACAGTGTGGAGGGTAAAGCGGGGAATGAGCCTGCTGATGGCATATGTTCAATAGGAAATGATTGCATCAGGAGAGGCCATTTCCCACTGTTGGTAACTTTACTCGCAATATTCCAGATTTGAAGAAATCTTCAAATCAATGATAAGTACATGTCGTATTTAATGATTATCTAACGTGGCATGTGCAAGGAGAGTTTAATTTCATATAAGCAAATTTAAACGAGTCAGGAGAACAGTAAAAACCAAAAGAACACTTAACCACCTCACGGAATTGGTTTAAGTGCAGAAGCATCACGTGAAGATGCAATAGCGACGAATTCATTCATAATAGCTTTGTGAAGACACGCAAGATCAATTTAGCTACCATAACAAGAAAAGTTCTAAGTACAAAAGTATCGTGTTAATGATCATCACACGACGTCACAACTCCACAGAACAAGAACCAGGTCTAAGTACAGAACCGTCGTGTTGAGCAAAGAATATCATCGTGTTAATACTCACCACAAGACAATAGTGTTGTGTTAAGGATAATTTAAAAGGTGTTGTGATAATAGACAGCACACGACGCTATCATTGAGAAAATTCTCCACAGAAGAAAAAGAATAATTTGAAGTTAAAAAGTGTCATGTTAATGTACAACACACAACACAACTTCACAGTAGTGCAAGACAAAGCTCTAAGGAAGATAACGTCGTATTAAGTCATCACCTTAACATAAGCAACGGTGAAGTCAAAGAAGAACAAATAGCATTTGGTTGATAGACAGCACACGACGCTAGCGTCGTGTTAAGCTTATATTCAGACAGAAAAATTGGCCGAGTCAAATGGCGTCGTGGGAAGGGAATTTAGTGTTGTGTTAAATTTAATTTGCAGAAATTCAAATTGTGGATAGCATCGAAGGCAAATGTCAAATCAGTCTTTTCTGGAAATGTGTCAGACACGTTTTGCTTCTTTCCTGACCGTTAAAATTGTGAGACTTATATAAGGAGAGGGGATAAGGAGAAAACCTTAACTTTGGATTTTGAAATCAATAGAACAGTAATACTCTCAGTGAGCAACGCCAACAGAACACTAAAGAAGAAGACTATTTCAAGGAGGCGAAATTATACAAGAAAATCTTGAAGGCCTCCTAGTATTGCTCAAGCTCTAATCTCTACAAATCTTTCTAGAGCAAGAAATCTTCTATTCAGAAAGGTTCAGAACATATCCTATTCTCAAAGGACACTTAGTGAAGATCTGTCGTTGTACCAGAAGAGGGCTTTTCTCTATAAAGCCTAAGAAGAGTCAAAACATCAAAGTGTAGTTTATATTGAGTCAATATATATTGTAACAAATTATTTTACTTCTGTTGTTGAAAGATCTCTTGAAGATCTGAGTGTAAGGCTCCTCAAGAGGACCTGAGGTAGGGTTTGAGATAAACCTAAGGTAGGGAACAGTCAGTTGTTCATGAGTTGTGGGATTCTTGGACTCTGAGGTGTAAGATCTATTTCATCTGAGATTTGGAGAAGTTGATCTAGTCTAGCATACTGCTAGATCGGTGGAGGGAGATAGTAGATGTACCCATAACTGGGGAACTACTATACAACCTTGCGTGCTTTTTGTGATGCTTTAATTTGATGTACTATATTACTTGAAAAATTTTAAAAAGAATCAAAAATCAAAAACACCTATTCACCCCCCTCCCTTATACGTGATTAGACTGTCTTGAGCTATCAAGTGGTATCAGAGGCAGGTTGTTCAAAAAGGCATAACAGCTGAACAAGATCGTCAAAGGAATAAATATTTTATACATCATGACCTTTGATGAGAACTTCAAGGAGCTGAGTTCCATGAAACTTTCTATCTGCTGGAAAGAAAATTTTGAAATCTGGAAGCAGGGGTTAGGCTATTCATGGAAGCCTCTGACCCTAGTATCTTTACAACTGTTGAAGAGGGACCCTTCATTCCTCTGAAGATCTCCACCATTGATGCTAACCTGAGAGTTTCAAAGTTATATTTTTAGATGACAAAGGATGAGGTTGTTCTGACCACCATGAACAAAAGGGCCAAGAACATTATTATAAGTATCATAGATGACTCCACTTTCTAAAATCTGATCCATTGTCAAACTGCTAAGGAAATGTGGAATACATTGATTGTACATGGAAGACACTGAGGACGTAAGGGATGATAGGAAATCCCTATTGAATCCGAAAGATAAAGCATTCAAGCAAGGGAAGAAGAATTATATTGCTGAGTGCTATGAGAAATTTTTCCAAATTGTAAATTGTTTAAAGGACTATGGGAGAACCATCACAAACAATGACCTGAATGACAAGTTGTTAAGATCTCACAACAAAGAATGAGATGTTAAGATTTGTGCAATAAAAGAAATGGGAAATCTGGGCAACATCCAGCCACAGATTCTATTTTTATTGAAGGCAATTTGCCTCATGAGAAATAAAAGATTGTTACCATTGAGTGCTCAAGTGTTAATTATGTCCAGAACGATTTTATTGCAATTTTTTCTTCCGAATGATCTTATCTGCTCCCATCTTGGTTGAGGAGAGGCAATGTTGAAATCCCATGAGGAGAGCAACTCATCTCATTTCTTCATACTGCACTTTAGTTTAACTAAACAACAAATCCTTAATCCCATAGAATTTGCTGATGATTTGCAACAATATTTTTTATTAAGCAACTCTACTTCTCTCCAATTTTATTTGCATCGGTTTGTATGCCATAATTATAGATATGCTCTGTTTGCGGTTCCTCAACTGCAGCCCAGTTGTAGTTAGTACAACTACAAAATTTATTTATAGGAGACCATAACTACTAAATTTATTTATAAAAAACCTTGCTCGATAGTATAACCCTTCAACATCACATAGCCTTTCATCTCTGTGCATGCAAATGCCTCGAAACATGAATTTTTTTAAATTCCTGCACTTTTCCCTGATTTGTAAACAATGCTTGAGTTATATAAATGATATGATGAACATTTTACTGAACTCCTTCACTTTCTTATATATATAAATTATTTAAGCAGCTCTTATTATTCTTAATATAATTTGCTGGCTCATTCAGAGATTTTTCATTCATATTAAAGTCGGTATTTCAGAGTTTGCACTTTGCAAGCTCATTCAAAGATTTTGCAGTCATATTAAAGTCGATTTTCAGATAGATTCATGACCATGACCAATTACATATCAATCAATTTGGCCTTTAAAGACATAAAATAAATGAAACTTTACAAAAATGTATCTGCAAGTCAATTTTTTGAGAACTACGCAACATCATTTATTATTTTGGTTACTTTCTCTGATTACAATATGTATAAGAGCTTATATTTCTCGATCAATTTCTATTTTTAATGGAACTTTTATTTCATTCTTTGAAAACAATGCTGCTTCTCACACGATCTCCCATTCCAAGACCATCTCGGGACTGAAAAATCCCCACAACTGGAACAATTCCCACATTGTCCGTGAATTGTCTTCGAAATGAAAAGACTTGCTTCAACAAGGTTTGACAATCGACTCTATGCAAATGATATGCAGAATTTACAAAGTAACTGTTTACCAAAGTATCTGTTCATAATACCAAAGTAACTATTTAGCAAATATAATACCAAAGTAGCTGCCATATTATCAAGAAATATATGAGCAGAATTTACCAAAGTATTTGTGCATATACTTGTTAGGAATGAAAGTATGAGGATAAGATGGGAGTAGCATCAATTGCAGAGAAGATGTGAGAAGCTCGTCTAAGATGGTTTGGAAGCGTACAAAGGAGACCATTAGAGGCACCTGTTACGCGTTGTGAGAGTCTAGTCACTAGGCATGTTAAACGAGGGAGGGGTAGACCAATAAAGACTTGGAATGAAACCGTAAGGAAAGACATGATGTACTTAGGCATTAGTGAGATTATGACAAAAGAAAGGGCACAATGGCGACAAAGGATCCATATAGCCGACCCCACTATAGTGGGATAAAGGCATGAATGTTGTTGTTGAATGTTGTTGTATTTGTGAATATACTTGAGTATTTTTGCATATATTTGATTGTCAATAATAATTGGTTTGACTAATATTACTACAATTACCAAAGTATTATTCAGAATTTACCAAAGTAGGTGCTCATATTTGATTGTCAAACCAAATATTATTGCAGAAATCCATGACAATCTTGGTGAATTATCTTTGACTGAATTCCTCCAAGAAATTGCTTCTAGTAATTGACCATGTTTATCATCTATCTCTTTGAGTAATTGACCATGTTTTGGCAACTAATCACTAATTTTATGATCATTGTGTAGTTGCAAGTTCATAACATTTTTTGCATGTTCTAATGGCTCCACCGACACAAATAATTTACCCGCTATGATTGTTGCATTCGTACTAATTATCTGTGAATGATCCACTTTTGTTGCTCTGTTCTTAGACTTTCTTGTATGGCTACCTCTAATATAATCATTCCTTCTCCATGAAATTGTTGTATGCCTATCTCTAAGTTTATTCAATGTATGATCAGTAAGAATGCCTCAAGCAGATGAGACTTAATATGATGGTTTTGTGTTTACCAGTGTTAGAAAAATGAAAAATCATAGAACAGCTCAAAGACAACAAATGTCAATGGAAAACAAATGCAAAGTTCAAGATGGCCATTAATGTTGCTCAACCAGGAAATTTTTTGATCAAGCCAATTTTGTACTTGAAGCTTTTCCTCTTGCAGATCTCCTCGTGCGAATCAAATCCAAAACTAAGTATGCATTCCACAACTTGGACTATATCATGTGCTTCTATTTTCTAGTGTAGAAAAGTGCACAAACTATTGGGAAAAACTGTAAAACTTCGTATCTCCTTCTTGTGTAAGTAAATATAAGTATGAGTACATATATATATGGAGAGAAGAGAGAGAAGAGTCCCTTTTTCAAGATGTGAGACTATTACATAAAGAGAAAGAAGGCCTATGATGGGTCATTATATGCGCCTTTACATGTTCTTTTTCTAACACTACCGGTTCTTTTGTTATGTGTGGTCACTTGGAGTGGAAAGTCCTTGCTCGGGATCTCTGCATTTCATATTGCTCCACCTAGTAGAAAGACGTGTAGCCATGGTCGGGTCAATACCCCGAAGGTGGCCAACAGTCGGGTTCTCATTCTCAGTATGCTGACCTTGCCAGCGAGTTGTATAAAGATACAATTCCATTAGGGGATCTTTCTACAAAGAAGTCGGGGGTCTTTCATCGTATGTCGCATTCCCACTCAAAATAATTGATTACTGATTCCTTTACTATATTCTCCATATCAAGTATCTCGAGTGCACACGTTGCGTCTACAACTCGATCTGAATAGATCATAAACCGTGGTGTCACTGACTATAAGGTCGAATCTTCCAAAAATGCTACCTCTTACACTCCCCTCTCTGGGCATGGTAAAGTTATTACTACTAATAATTCCATTTCTCCAATTATTGGTAAAGGAACAGTTTCTTGTTCTTCAGATAGTTCTCTCTCATTTATGTTGCATGTTTCGTCACTTCCTCGCAATCTTGTCATTGTGCTAAATAGAAACTCAATTATGGAAGAATAACTATTGTGAGTGCTCAGATTTGTTCATTAAGGGAGTAGTAGCAAAAGGGCTACCCTAAATCAAAGATGGAAGAACTTCTACAATGTATTATGGGGTGTCCAAGTTTGAATGTCAGATTATGTGGTGTTGAAGTCATTCACAGCCAGACGATAGAAGGGTCGGCGATATTTGTAGAGCAGCTAAAATAGCGTTATATGAACATAAAGATCTATAATTTCCACGGGAGCAAAAGTCAGCACTATCGTAGAATCCAGGAAAATGTGGTTATGACGGTAGTGGTGTCGTCAAGTCAAAAAATGTTGGAAGGTATGCGTTTGTAATTGTGCAAAAGCTAAGTCAAGCTGTGTTGAAGGGAGGAAGAAAAATAGAAGCGTCGAAATGCATTGCGACTAGAAGATAAATGGCCGAACAAAGATTTGTGTGCTCGAAGTCAACAATCTTCGTTGTCAAATTGAAGGTAGTAGTTGTAAGAAGATTTAGATACGTTTATGTATAGTGAATGATGGGAAGAAAATTGCATAGTTTGTTGTGGTAGAGGAAGACACGGGGGGACAATTTTTTGTGTCTTCAAAGAAGCTTTTAAGTTAAGTCTAGAATACAAGGTTGGCGTCTGTGTGAGCTGCACCTAGTCATGGTAAAAGGGGAAGAAGATGGTCTGAAATTGCAGTTGGAATAAATAATTGTGTAAGTTGTCATAACAATGTAGTAACAATCATAAGTATACATGTATTATGTTACAAAGAGGAAAACAATACTTGCAATAAACAATGAATTTGATACAATCACGAGTTATGCTCGTGTCTAACTTCAGAAGTCTGGTTCCTCCTAGAACTCCCTCTCCAAGTGGAGATCTCAAAACCCTAAATGATAAAGGATGTGTCTAACTCCCAATCCACCTCCTTATATAGGGAGGGGGCTCACATGTCAAAACCCCAAACCATACAATTTAAAATAGAAAATACCATAATAATAATAATACGCGTGCAAGCATAACAACCCATCCTACAAGAAAAACGACTTTGAGCTCAAGGTCGAGGTGCCGCCCATCATCTAGTAGTGATGTGCTCGTGGGTGGGCTGCTGCAAAGGTGCCTGGAGTTCCGTCCGGCGGTACATTCGTGGTAATAAGGGCATCGAAGTCAGCCACGTCGATCTCGTCCAAATCATCCCCGATGATGGCCCGAAACTCCTTGGCAGGACAATTATGTTTAGGCAAGTAGGGTTGTCTGCAACGGTAGCACAGACTCTTGCTCTGCAAGTCATTGTACTCTTGATTGGACAGGCGGTGAGTAGAAATATGACGGTTGGTGCGTGGGCCCATAATGGTCGACCGAGATAGATGGGGTCGCAATAGTGGAGGTTTAGACGGGGGAAAATATGGTTGGTATGGACGTTTGGAAGGAGGCGATGCGAAAGCAGGGTCCTCTGATGTCGCCAGGAAGTCGGCTTCCACCAGTGTGGAGAGGTTCATGGCTTGGTGGATAGTTAACGGCTGCAGGATGCGGAAGCGGGCTCGGATGTGGAGTTGTAAGTCATGCATGAAGTAAGTCAAGTAATGGTCAGGTGGAAGGCCTGGAATATGCGTCACGGGGGAAATAAACTCATAGATGTCGTCAAGGGATCCCATCTGACGGACGTCGTAGAGTCGCTCCATCGCAGAGCCCGAGTAGCGGGAGTCATAATGGCGAATGAGCTCCTGCTGAAGGTCCCACCAAGACAAGGTCGATTGGGATTGACGTAGCCAGCGCACCCAGTGGAGAGCGGAGCCCTCCATGCCGATCAATGTCGTGCTGACCTTCTGTGCCTCGGTGATCTGCTAATGTCGAAGAACTGTTTGACCCGGGCAATCCAACCCATAGAATCGATGGCATTGAAGGAGGGAACATCAAAGGAATGAGGCCCCTGTGAGAACCCCTGGGAGGGGGTGTGCCTTGGTGTGGGTCCAGGAAGCTCCAAGGAGGGATAGAGAATCAGCGTTGGAAGTCGCGGACGTGGTTGGGCGACCGGCCAAGGAGTCGATCTTAGCATCCATTTTGAGTATGAGGGCCTGCAAGGATGCGATGGCGCCGTCGTGGTCGTCCAGATGACAAAGGATGGCAGAATTCGTAGGTGGGGCCGGCGGTGTTGCGTCGGTGTAGACCACCGATCACAGTCAAGGGGGCATACACTCGACCGGGTGGAGGAAAGGAAACTGGAAGTCGTGGAAGCCCTAGGCAGAGCGACAGAGCCCGTCGAATCTACGTCTAGGGCAGGCATGACAGCGGGAATGCTGATCTGGCAATGCGGCCGGGTGGAGGGGTGGGATCTGGAAGTCGAAATCCTTAGGCGAGAGAACTTCGCCGGCTGGAGGTGATTCGAAGGCAGGTGAGTCGATCGTATGCTGACAAATCCGCGCCAAAGAAGGCGAGACAACGTGCAAATAGTGGAGACTATGCGCGATGAAGGAACCTTGCGATGCCATGGAATGTCGTCTGATCCACAATCTGTGTGTTGTGATGGGATGCGCAACAGAGACGACGAGCAAAGGAGGAGCGGAAGCGCTGACTGCTTAAGTGCTGGCTCTTCGGGAGCGGAGACCGCGGCCGAAAGGCGGCAAATCGGACCAAATGTTACAAAGAGGAAAACAATACTTGTAATAGACAATGAACTGGATACAATCACGAGGTATGCTCGTGTCTAACTTCAGGAGGTTGGTTCCTCCTAGAACTCCCTCTCCAAGTGGAGATCTTAAAACCCTAAATGATAAAGGATGCGTCTAACTCCCAATCCACCTCCTTACATGGGGAGGGGGGCTCGTATCAGGCTCACATGTCAAAACCCCAAACCATACAATTTAAAATAGAAAATACCATAATAATGATAATAATAATACGTGCGCATGCGTAACATAATAATTAAATAAGACTTAATATGCACGATACTGTAGCTCGCACTCTCTCCCCTCTTTCAGGCCATTCTCTCTCATCTTAAATGTTGACATAGCTGCATGTTATGATCTAACACTACCAGTTATTAATGATGTTAATTAGCATCGGTATGTGTTCATATTAGGTGTCTTTTATTAATCGAGTTGATGTACGAATCCTTAGAGACTTCTATTGCTTTGAGCATTTCACTTATTTTGGGGTTACACCAATTTCACTATGTGATGTAATATGTTGACACCTTGGGTCATGACGCATGTTATGGTCTAACACTACTAGTTATTAATGACGTTAATTAGCATCGGTATGTGTTCATATAAGGTGCATTTTATTAACCGAGTCAATGTACGAGTCCTTGGAGTCTTCTATTGCTTTGAGCATTTCACTTATTTTGGGGTTACTTACACCAATTTCACTATGTAATGTGATATGTTGACACCTTGGGTCGTGAGACTATCAGGAATGAAATTATGAAAAAATTGTCTCCTCCTCTCCCTAGTTCTTTCCTCCTCACTCCCCTTCTAGAGTTGGGATTGAACACTGCTCCCTCTTCTTCCTCATTGCATTTCACATAGGTTGAACTCAACTTGTATCTCTGCAACCCCCCATCACCTCGGGCAATATAACAAGGATGTACTGGACAGGCTTGTAATAATTTGGTATCAGAATATCCTTCCTCGGATCCACACTCAACTTTTACAGTTGCATGCTCTATTTAGTCGAATCCCTTGCTCATTCTTCCTCCAAAGACTCCAAATGTTACCCGCATCATTATTTCCTCCAACGAACATAGGGGACCATAGTAGCCAAGTTCTTCTCCTTCCCGAGCAAGGTTGTCCTCCAGCTGGCATTCTAGAACCTGACTGCTCCAACCGTTCATCGATCACGCAGGACGCAACATCGAACACCAGCCTAGCCCCATTAAGTGAGCCCCAAGCAAGAAATTTCATTGATCCTGCTATCTGCGTCTAGCTCCAGCATAGCCATGTTGAACATACGTCAACTTCCAGCATCGACTTGGATCGTCGAGCCATACACCTTCCTCGAACTCCAGCACAGCCCTATTGAACGTAGCTTGTCCTCAAGCTCACAACTTCTTCCTCATCATTTTGTCAGATCCCTGCCCAATCCAGGTCGCCAGCTTTATTCTGTCGATTCAAGTGCTGCTCGATCCCCACGCCGCACTTCCTCGAGCCCAACAACCTAAAACTGCTCCCATTTCGTGGCCCAAGGTAGTGGCCACTTGTTGATTCATGTTCACATTTTCATTATCCACGGCGGCAGAGTTGTTTTCCTCATTCCAGCAACTGCAAGCCCATCAAGGCACCCACTTCCTTTTTCTTCTACCCAGTAACTTGGCAACAGACATATTTAATCAATTAATTCATAACATATATTTAATTAATAAATTCATAATGGAATTAATTGATTAATTAATTACTTTGGCATGAAGACGAGCTCTTACGAGCAAATTGTTATCTATTCAGTGTTCCAGTAGTTATTGGAGATATCAGCATCCGACTAACTCGCAATTTTGGGACTCGCATGTAGCATTGATAGGTTTGCGGTGTCTAGACATTTTGGAGGCCCGAATCGGAGAATCCATCAATCTTATGAGTGCCCGAATGATCCTCATCAATCTTATCAGTGCCCGAACGATCCCCACCAATCTTCACAGTTCTTGTCACCCCACCATCACCTCTGTTTGTTCTCTCACCCCAATTTACACAGCAAGCATCATCACCATCAGTCCATGTCGACTCCATCTGGTGCACTCTGCTCCAGTCACCTACCTCGTTGGTCCCTAAGTCATTGGTTCTATATACCTCCCCCCAGTCGGCTCCACAACTTCCGAACGCCGCACTCACATTCAACAAGGTTCTTCGTCGTGACATATGTAAGCATACTTTCCCTGACTCCAGATATTATACGTGGTAGTTTCCCTTTAGCAAGCACATATGTCCCGTCAGATCCATGCAATCCTTCATGACATTTGTGAGCATGATGACGGCTTGCCCCTAAATGCAACCTCCCAACAGAAATATGCTATAAGGAGCTATTCTGGCGAGAAATCAAAGAGTCATATCATCAGTTGTGCAAGCCTCATTCAAGCTTGAGGATAAACTCAATTTGAAGGTTGAGTGGGATGCTATGCTCCCGCGCAACTAGTTTCTATTTTGTTAATTAGTGTTGTCATGTAGTCATATTAGGCATCTTTTATTAATCGAAAAGATGTGCGGGTCCTTAGTGCCTTTTATTCTTTTAAGTTTTTATCTTTATGATGGAGTTATCTACACCAGTATTATTATGTAATGTTATATGTAGAACCTCTTGAGTCATGAGCCTATCTTGAAAAAATTTATTCATTTCTCTCTAATTCATTCCTCCCCATCCCACTTTTAGGCTTAATGTTAAGCATCGCTACCCTTCTTCAACTTCCTCGCATTCTTCACAGGTTGAGATCGACACCATTGTATCTCTGCCTCCCTCACCACCTCCAACAAGATAACAAAGTCTTACAGGATATGCCCATAATAGTGTACTATCAGGATAAAGAAAAATTGGTTTTGGGCCTTAGCATCAACCTCAACCTCAACGAATGAATGCTACATCAAACCACTTTCTTTTATACATTTATACTAAGATAAACACAAATGTGACAGTGCTACAGGAGGGTGTCGGTTACATTTGGATTGCCGGTTTTACCCCGCCTTCATTGCTGCCTACTCCTAAGAAAAATTAAAGCACGGTGGAGGCCGCCGCCGCTGGCGGAGCCGGCGGGGGCCTGACCTGACCCCACCAACGGGGTCGCCGGACTCCGGCGACCCTGTAGGTGGGGTTAGGTCAGGTCCCCCACCTATGCAAAATCAAACAATCATAGAGCTCCGGAGGGCCGCGAGTGGCGAGTGTGGCGTCGGGTGGATTGCGTGAAAGCGGGCGAACCCAGCTTCTATGCGACCAAAGGTCGGCCGGAGCATCGAGCACAGGCGAAGCCCACCTGGATGCGGCCGAAGGCCGCCCGAGAGCATAGAGCACGGGTGTAGTCCATGCGAAGATGTTCGTAGTATAGAAGAGTATAAATATGCAAAGTAGTAACAAATCACAAGAATATCCCTAACAATTACAGAAGTCTTAATTATAATTATAAATTTTGTACAATGAAGTATAATAAATATAAACCAGCATATGCCAATCTCAAGCCCGGATGAAAAAAGATGAGGGTTGTGTTAGGTAGATGGTTGATGCGACGGCAAGTGTACCAATCGTAGTCAAGTAATAATGTGAGGAGTTGAATCCCCGGATATCGATCTCTCGAGAAGTGCAAGTAGGGAGTGTGATTTCGCTATATGAAAAAGGGATTGCAAGCGGGAGAGTAACCAAAGGGGGTTTTTGATTTGTATTCCTAAGTTAACAACAATAAGAAACTATTGCGCGTCGCCGTCACCGCGTCTCTTTGGCGGATTACTCAAGAGAGCAATAGGGAAGATGGATAAGCTAATGAGGGTCACAATCACCTCTTCGCAACGCACGCTTCTAACAATCGCTAGAACGGCACAATCACAACTTGAACAAGAGAAAATCTGAAGTTCAACAACAATATCCAGAACTAAAATATATCAACACTTAGACATGCTGAAATATTCAAGTTATCAATATTCTTACACATCAATGCAACACCCAAATATGCAGCAAAAGAAATACTACAAGTAATGGGGAAGAGAAACAACCAAACACATGAAGTCTCTCCGAGATTCACGGCCGGATTCAAGGGTTGTCGGGCCTTGTCCGAACTCGGTCTACGGTTGACGTCCGGGAACCAAAAAGGGCTGTCACTTCCTTAGGATATCCCGTCTTCTTCGTGAATAATCGTTGGTTGGTTCTAACCGGAGAACTTCATGGATGCAGCAACCTTTGAGCTTGACATGGAGCTTGGAGCTTGGAGATGACAGTGGTAGCCGGAGATGAAGAAGTTGCTAACTTTTGGAGTAGAAATGGTGGCCGGATCAACTCTCCAAGGAGGAGAGAGAAAATGACGGCTAGGAGAAAGTTTTCCCACTCAAAAGACCAAAAAATGGTGGTTTGGTCGGACTGGAACGGAAACCCCACGGAAGAAGAAGAAATCTGCGCTTTAAATAGAAGCAGGTCAGAAAAATAGGAACGCACGGTTTGGCGCACGACCGTGCGCAAACCGTGCGATATTAACTTTCACAGCATGCCTGCGGAAGGAGAGGCGTTGACCCGTGCGTTTCCTTCGCGCACGGACGATTCCTCTCGTGCGTGAAGGAAATCGCACGGGTAGCGACAGATAGCTGGAATGCAGGGACAAACAGTAGAACCGTGTGTTTTACTCGCGCACGAGCGCTTCCTCCCGTGCGAGAACAAATCGCACGATTAACTACAGAATGGAACAAACTAGAAAGCTACAGGAAAACCGTGCGTTTTCTTCGCGCACTGTTACGATGAAACCGTGCGTCAACCGTGCGTGAGGATCGTCAAACTCAGCTAGACGAAATTCGTCGAGCTCAACTCGACGTTCTTCCAGCTGAACAAAACGCACGATCGGGCTCAAACCGTGTGCGAATAAAACGCACGACTGTGCGTTTTCCTCAAAACAGAATTCCTGCCTTTGGGAAAACGCACCACCTGCACAACAAAACTAAAACTGGAGCACAAGCTCCCAGCAACAAAAATACAGCAAAAATAACAGTAGGAAAGAGCCATGGGGAGCACCATATGTTTACCCCCAACAACAGAATGCGCAAATGCACACCCTTGGGCCAAAACAGTGCACAAAATGGTCAGATGAATATCTAAACAAAAATATAACTTTTCCAATTGAAAAATTTGTGCACATGCAAGATAATAAGCCCAGATGAGTCCGAAAAACCTATAAATATCGGACTCATCACACCACCAAACTTAAATATTTGCTCGTCCCGAGCAAATCATCTCTCTGTGAACTAGAAAACTACTAGTTGGCTTAGTAATTTTGAAAAACAGTAATGCGAGAAATCGAAAACAGCATGGGCATAAAAATATAATAGATATAATTTTTAATTATGCTACGAAGTTTATAAATTTCGACACGCGTAAATAAGTATTGTAACTGCTCAAAAATAGAATTCTGGAGATTCGTTCAGTCATGCGTAGGAAGAAAGTAGGCAGGCCACTAAGTTGAGCATTGCCAAAGACCGGAGCTCGGGATCACCTCCAAAGAAATCCATCAATGTCGGGGACCATACGCTTGCCCGTTCGCACTATCTCCAGTCTCCACGGAGCTAGTATGACTCAAGAGCGAATACGTAGGACTTTAGGGTAGAAGTGGGGCTTGGGTATATACGTAGGTAAGGATGTAAAAGGAGTAAGAACGATAGCTACGCACATCCCTAATGAGCTCAAATAAATGCACTCCTCTTGCCTACAAAACATGGTGCACCACACCACCAAGCTTGAACTTGACAACACGGGTGTGTGCATCGCCTACCACCACAACAATACTATAAACAAACCATGCATTTTCACTTTCTTCTTTTATATCAGCACAAATATATATATATATATATATATATATATATATTTCTTTTATTTTTACAATGCACAGTCAGCCCAAATTTTCAAAATAACTTCACCGCACAACCACATAGAAGCATCGCAGCCACAACACCAATGGAAGAAGTATCATACTACTACAGCGAAATAGGGGTGTGCAACTGGGCAAAGCTTTAAGGCCTTGGTGATCGCGTAGTGGGGCTAAATCAATAGGATGGATAGGCACAAAATGAGCTAGCAAGGATTATCGTTATGATAGGTACAAGGCTCAACCGGGCCAAAAAGGATTATCGCTAGACTAACCGTGTACCAATGCTTCGAGAGTAGCTTGGGGTAAGTTCTTAGCCACCGAGAGAGATGATCCTTCCTCCTGACTCGAGCAAAACGAGGCTAGTGGCGCCTACACACATTCCTACACTACCGTTCGATTGCTCCAGATTCCACAGTTTTGAGTAGTACAAACATTATTTACAAATGCAGAAAAGCATAAATCTACAGGCATAAAGTTAAATCTATAATATTTCTACACACCATGAGTACTCGATTAGAAGCACTGCACGAGTTTCACACTACTCTATCATAAAATCCTAAGTCAGCTTCACTATCTTAAAGTTAACACAAAAGAAATAAATTAACTTGGGCCGAGCGCGTGCTTAAGTGCGCGCTCATGCGGTGTAGGTGCACAATGCTGTCATGATAAAATAAAAAGTGAAAATGAAAATTCTCTCGTGGTATGCAAGTGCATGTGCAAAGGTAACTCGTGAAACTTTCCCCCAACAGACTTATACTAAACTATCTATCCATGATTTGCAATAAAAACAGAAAAATAAAAGTTGAGGGAAGAGGTTACCCCATGCCCAGCAAATAAGCATACCAGAATATTGGCGTTAATTTCAGCAGACAGTCCACGGCCCAAACGAACTGCACTTGCATAAGAGAATATCTCCAACCACGCATACTCAAAACATATAATCACAGTAGCATATTTGAATAAACTAAATGCGGCAAAATTGGGTTGTCTCTCATAAGCACTTTTCTTTACCGTCCTTAAGGTGGACCAAATACATGTATTAGCAGTTATATAAATATTGTTTTACAATCCTATTCAAAAGGAAATCCAAGCAACAAATGTAAGCGAAACAACTAATGGAGGTTACATCCATCGAGGTCTTACAGTAATATGCAGTGCACGTCTTTATCGACGACCTTCCCCTCAAATCGCTTCAAGCGATGCCCGTTTACTTTGAAAGTGTCGTCTTTGTCGTCCTGAATCTCTATCGCGCCATATGGAGAGGCACTCACAACTGTGTAAGGGCCGCTCCATCTGGATTTTAACTTCCCGGGAAATAGCCGCAGGCGTGAATTATACAAAAGAACCGGATCATCCGGCTTGAATTCCTTGGGCGAGATCCGTCTATCATGTCAGCGCTTGGTTCTTTCCTTATATATGCTCTTGCTCTCATAAGTGCCCAAGCGGAATTCGTCGAGCTCACAAAGATGACCACGTCGCTTGTCAGAAGCTTCTCTAAAGTCCATGTTGAGCAACTTGGTGGCCCGCAATGCCTTGTGCTCCAATTCGACAGGAAGGTGGCATGATTTGTCATATACTAGTTGGAAGGGTGACATCCCTATCGGTGTCTTGAACGCAGTTCGGTAAGCCCAAAGAACATCATCCACCTTCTGTGTCCACTCCTTCCGGTTGGAGTGGATAGACTTTTTTAAAATCTGCTTCAGTTCTCTATTTGAAACTTCCACTTGCCCGCATGTCTGAGGATGGTAGACCAAAGCAACCTTGTGGTGAACACCGAACCGTTTCAGCAGTTGCGCGAATTGCTGGTTGCAGAAATGGCCGCCCCCGTCGCTAATTATAGTTCTTGGTGCGCCAAAGCGGGAGAAGATATTCCTATGAAGGAAGTGGAGTACAGTGCGAGCATCATTCGATGCAACCGCCTCCGCCTCCACCCATTTAGACACATAATCCACAGCAACTAGGATGTACTGCTTCCCATGCGACATGGGGAAAGGACACATAAAGTCAATCCCCCATACGTCGAATAACTCGCAAACCAGCATATTGTTCAAGGGCATTTCTTCACGTCGAGCAATATTCCCCGTGCGCTGACATTCATTGCACTCTTTAACGTGTGTAAAAGAGTCACGGAATAACGTAGGCCAAAACAAACCGCACTGTAGAACCTTGCGGGCAGTCCGTGTGGCGTCAAAATGCCCTCCAGCCTCACGATCATGACAATGTCTCAGAATCTTTTTAACTTCCAGCTCGGGGACACAACGTCGGATAACCCCGTCAGCACAGGTGAGGAATAGTAGGGGATCCTCCTAGAGATAATACTTGACGTCTGAGAAAAACTTCTTCTTTTGTTGATATGTTAAATGCGGCGGCAGCTCCTTGCTTGCTAAAAAGTTAGCAAGGTCAGCATACCACGGAGTAGAAGCAATAGAAGAAAGGGAGAACAGGCCCTCATCCGAAAAAGCATCGGAAATTGGAATTCTCTGAGAACCCTCACCTTCTCCCCCTTCAAGTCTCGATAGATGGTCGGCAATCACAATGTCAACTCCACGGCGATCCCGGATTTCAATATCATATCCTTGCAGCAATAGAATCCAACGCATGAGCCGCGGCTTAGCATCTTTCTTGTGCATGAGAAAACGAATAGCCGCATGATCGGAATGCACCACCACCCTGGAAAGAATTAAATAAGAATGGAACTTCTCAAAGGGGAAAACAATAGCTAAAAACTCCTTCTCGGTCGTGGTATAGTTCATTGTATGAAAGGTCTTATTTTTACGTTGTCCCAACATTGCCCCAACCGCGACGTCGCTAGCATCACACATCAACTCGAAAGGCACTACCCAATCAGGGGATGAGAGAATCGGGGCTGAAACCAATCGATCCTTCAAGCAATTAAACGCCCGATTGCAATCGTCATCGAACACAAACTTGACATCCTTCGCCAATAGATTAGATAGGGGCTTAGCTATAGCCGAGAAGTCTCGAATAAAACGCCGGTAAAATCCAGCATGCCCCAAAAAACTACGAATGCCATGAAGTGTCGACGGAGGGGGCAGGTTTCTAATCACCTCTACCTTTGTCGGATCAACCTCAAGCCCCTGCTGAGAAACCTTGTGCCCCAGAACGATCCCCTCACGCACCATAAAATGGCACTTCTCCCAATTGAGAACTAAATTAGTACCCTCGCAACGTTGCAAGACCAAAGCGAGGCGGTGCAGCGCTTCTTCGAAGCTATCACCAAAAAAGGAGAAGTCATCCATGAACACCTCCAAGAAATCCCCAACCATCTCAGGAAAAACCGCGGTCATACATCGCTGGAAGGTGGCTACCCCATTACACAACCCAAAAGGTAGCCTCCTGAAAGAAAAGGTCCCAGACGGGCAGGTAAACGTTGTCTTCTCCTGATCCTCTAGGGCAATTGCAAGTTGATAATAGCCCGAGTAGCCGTCCAAAAGGCAGTAGTAATCATGCTCGGCCAGCCTTTCCAGAATCTGGTCCATGAACGGTAGCGGGACGTGGTCTTTCCTGGTTGCCGCATTAAGCTTTCAATAATCGATACAAACTCTCCATCCAACGACAGGCCTCGTAGTAAGCGGCTCGTCGTTCTCATTACGAACGACAGTGATTCCTCCCTTTTTGGGCACCAACTGCACCGGACTCACTCATTTGTTGTCGCTTATGGGATATATAATACCAGCATCCAAAAGCTTGATAACCTCGTTCTTCACCATGTCCTGCAACATAGGGTTCAATCTGCGATGCGGTTGAGCTGAAGGCTTGAAGTTATCTTCCAGCAATATCTTGTGCATGCACACCGTGGGGCTAATACCTTTGACATCCGAGATTTTCCACCCAAATGCTTTTCTATGTAACTTCAGCACTTCAACGAGACGAACCTCCTGATCAGCAGTAAGAAGAGCCGAAACAATGGCAGGATGACTTTCTTTCTCGCCTAGAAAGACATACTTCAGTGTGCATGGGAGCGACTTGAGCTCACGAGATCCGTCTGAGTCAAACGGGGGTACCGCCAGAAGTTTGGGATCTCCAACCGGCGCCTCGCACGACCCTTCCTGAATATTTATATCGGGTTCACAAAACTCACTCTCAACCTCATCAGGCTGAAAAGTACGATCGTCGTCAATCTCCATAGCACCCAACTCTGCACGAATATCCCCTCTTGACGCCTTATACATATCAAAAACAGTCTTCTTTGATCCTAGGCGCAACGTCAGCAAACCCTTTTCCGCATCAATGATGGCTCTAGCAGTGACCAGGAACGGACGCCCCAGAATAATCGGTGTCCCATCCGCATCCTCAATATCGAGGATAACGAAGTCGGCCGGAAAGGACAACCCGTTAACCTCAACCGTGATATCCTCAACCACTCCAACCGGTTTCTTCTTTGATCGATCAGCCAGCTACAGAATGACATTAGTGGGCCGAAGAACACCAGAGCCCAGCTCACGGAAGATGGATAATGGCATGAGATTGATGGACGCTCCAGAATCACACAATGCATGACTAAGCGCGGATCGCCCAATGGTACATGCAATCGTGAAGCTCCCTTGATCTTTTTGTTTTATGGGCCAATCCCGCACCACCATAGTGGGGCAATCTTCACAGATCGAAACGCTGCCGCATAACTCAGAAGCCCGATTTTTCGCTAGAAGATCCTTCAAGTACTTCGCATAGCGTGGCACCTGTGTCAGCAGGTCGACCATAGGAATGCTCACCTGAACACCCTTCAGAATGTCCTGAAACTTTTGTTGCTGCCTCTCTTTTCTGATATCTTGCAGCCTATGCAGAAATGGAGGTCTTGCCCGCGGGAGTTGGAATTCAGGTGTAATAGCCACCGAGGGTTCCTTGGGTGGCTCATCAGTACTCTGCTCATCCCTGCGTTCAGAGGGTTGGTCCTGCCGACGTTCACGTTCATCCACTAGCCTACCGCTTCTGAGGTTCATAGCATTTACTGTCTCGGCGGGACGGCAGACCCATAATTCCAACATTTTACTGACGGCGGAAATAATATCTTGTAACTGTTGCAATATTACTGCTTGAGATCGCCACCACTTTCCAACCCATACCATAAAACGATGGATAAGTTGCTCGCTCTCCTCGGCATTGCTAACTATGAAATGAGAGTCCCCCACAGCTTCGGGCACGAGAGGCATCTTCCACAAACTGCTGGAGCGCACCACGTCGTCCACTATCGGCCAAGCGTCAGTCATAGTCCTATTAAAGAGGGCGCCTCCAGCGGCGGTGTCGAACATGTACCAAAATTGCTCATGAATACTGAAATACAATGTTTGCAAGAACGGCATTCCAAACGCGTCCTGACCAGAACACCTGGATTGCAGCAACCGAAATCTTTCCCAAGCCTCACAGAGAGACTCGCCAGAGATCTGCGTGAATGTGGCCAAATCTAAATTTGCCTACGTCAACTGCGCATGCGAACAGTACTTTCTGAGGAATTAGACTTCAGCGCTTTTCCATGAAGTTAGCTCGCTCTGGAGGATATCCATATACCATAGTCTAGCTTTTCCAGCAAGAGAACACGAAAAGCCGAATCATAGCCTTGTCCTGCACGTCCCCAGCATAGCAAAAGGTGTCACAAAGCTCCAGGAAGCTATCAATATGAACCTGGGCATTCTCTCCCTGGAGCCCATGAAACAAACAATGCTCCGAGATAAACTTGATTAGCTCCGCGGATAACTCAAAGTTGTCCTCATCGTGGTTGGAGGTTAGCTAAGGTTCCTGCATTTTGAATTAGCCGTGGACAAAACTGAACTATAAAGAACGAGTAACGAAGAGGACAGAACGGTCAAACAACAATCATCTATCTCAAAAAGAAAAATACACCCAACGGTTGCACTCCCCGGCAACGGCGCCAAAAACTTGATGCGACGGCAAGTGTACCGATCATAGTCATGTAATAATGTGAGGAGTTTAATCCCCGGATATCGATCTCTCGAGGAGTGCAAGTAGGTAGTGTGATTTCGCTATATGAAAAAGGGATTGCAAGCGGGAAAGTAACCAAAGGGGGTTTTTGATTTGTATTCCTAAGTTAACAACAATAAGAAAATTATTGCGGGTCGCCGTCACCGGGTCTCTTTGGCGGATTACTCAAGAGAGCAATAGGGAAGATGGATAAGCTAATGAGGGTCGCAATCATCTCTTCGCAACGCACGCTTCTAGCAATCGCTAGAACGGCACAATCACAACTTGAACAAGAGAAAATCTGAAGTTCAACAACAATATCCAGAACTAAAATATATCAACACTTAGACATGCTGAAATATTCAAGCTATCAATATTCTTACACATCAATCCAACACCCAAATATGCAGAAAAAGAAATACTACAAGTAATGGGGAAGAGAAACAACCAAACGCACGAAGTCTCTCCGAGATTCACGGCCGGATTCAAGGGTTGTCGGGGCTTGTCTGAACTCGGTCTACGGTTGACGTCCGGGAACCAAAAAGGGTTGTCACTTCCTTCGGATATCCCGTCTTCTTCGTGAATAATCGCTAGCTGGTTCTAACCGGAGAACTTCATGGATGCGGCAACCTTTGAGCTTGAAATGGAGTTTGGTGCTTGGAGATGACAGTGGTAGCCGGAGATGAAGAAGTTGCTAGCTTTTGGAGTAGAAATGGTGGTCGGATCAACTCTCCAAGGAGGAGAGAGAAAATAACGGCTAGGAGAAAGTTTCCCCACTCAAAAGAGCAGAAAATGGTGGTTGGGTCTGTACAACCCCGTATTCGCAGGTTTTGGGTTTTAAGCTTTTGGATGAGTTTAGCATCTTTGGTGGCCAATTTTAACCTAGCCCTTGGAATATACTAATAGGGGGAGGAAAAATCTGTCTCCCCCCCCCCAGTGGCCTTTTTTTGGGGGGCGGGTGCGACAAGTTGGTTGGCACCCGCCCCGACCTGATAAGTGCGAGGTGGGAGCAGCGGGACCGGTCGGGAGGCCGACGTCTCGCCCCTGCCCCCTCCTGCTCCGCGGCCTGTCGGGGCGAGACCGGCCGGGGGCCGGAGTCTCGCCCCTGCCCCCTCCTGCTCCGCGGCCTGGCGGGGCGAGACCGGCCGGGAGGCCGGGGTCTCGCCCCTGCCTCCTCCTGCTCTGCGGCCTGGCGGGGCGAGACCGGCCGGGGGCCGGAGTCTCGCCCCTGCCCCCTCCTGCTCCGCGGCCTGGCGGGGCGAGACCGGCCGGGAGGCCGGGGTCTCGCCCCTGCCTCCTCCTGCTCTGCGGCATGGCGGGGCGAGACCGGCCAGGGGCCGGAGTCTCGCCCCTGCCCCCTCCTGCTCCGCGGCCTGGCGGGGCGAGACCGGTCGGGAGGCCGGGGTCTCGCCCCTGCCTCCTCCTGCTCCGCGGCCTGGCGGGGCGAGACCGGCCGGGAGGACGAAGTCTCGCCCCTGCCCCCTCCTGCTCCGCGGCGTGGCGGGGCGAGACCGGCCGGGGGCCGGAGTCTCGCCCCTGCCCCCTCCTGCTCCGCGGCCTGGCGGGGCGAGACCGGCCCGGGGGCCGGAGTCTCGCCCCTTCCCCCTCCTGCTCCGCGGCCTGGCGGGGCGAGACCGGCCATGAGGCCGGGGTCTCGCCCCTGCCTCCTCCTGCTCCGCGGCCTGGCGGGGAGAGACCGGCCGGGAGACCGAGGTTTCGCCCCTGCCCCCTCCTGCTCCGCGGCCTGGCGGGGCGAGACCGGCCGGGAGGCCGGGGTCTCCTCCCTGCCCCCTGCTTCGCGGCCTGGCGGGGCGAGACCGGCCGGGAGGCCGGGGTCTCGCCCCTGCCCCCTCCTGCTCTGCGGCCTGGCGGGACGAGACCGGCCGGAGGCCGGGGTCTCGCCCCTGCCCCCTGCTCCCCAGTTCTTCGGGGGTCACCTGCTCGTCTCGGGTGCCCGGGGAGATGGTGGGAATGGCTCCTCCCGCTCTTGGACCTCTTTTGGCCATGCTTTTACCGTTATACCCTCGGGGTGGAATTACCTCTTTACCCCCCCCCCCCCGGTGCGGATGTTTTCTATTGGCCCAAGTCCTTTTGTCCTAGGGGTGTTACTGTCATTTTGGTCCATAGACTTGGAAAAACAATAAATAGACCCTCTTGGGTATCTTTGGAGGCAGAGGTCTTTTGGGCTTCCTCCTCCTTAGGCTTCAGCTTGGTTGAGAGAGAGTTCTCCAAGGTACCCAGCTCAGCCATTGGTGAGGGAGGGGAAATGCTCTTGTGACCTTCCGGGCGTGTGATGGGACCTCTGTAACACCCCCTATCCGTCGCATAGCATATAGCAGTAGGTCCGGCCGGGGCCCGACGTCATATACCACAGACAGACCGGGTGGTTACGTATGAAAACCATCCAACCAATCTCAACGTCCTACACAGAGCATTCTAGCGGAAGCAGTTTATAAAAGTTGTAAACAAGAACCCAGCATTAAAGCACGAATGTCCACTAGTACAAATTAGGAATGTTATACAAAAATACCCAAAACCGGCCTTAAAGCCTTACAAAATGTTTCACTTGAATATTACATGTTTTACAAACCACGGCACGCAGGCCGGTCATACATGAATAAAGCATTAAACACTTCTACTTGGGCCTTCGAGGGCCAGCTTCGCAAAAAGGGCTTTAGCCCGCTATTGACCGCTTGGTCCAGCTGCACCTGCAAGCAACAAACCACCGCACGGTGGCAAAACAAGGCAACGGTCAGCAATGCTGACCAAATTATAACGATCCCGCCCCCAACTCGGGGCGGCGATGCTCCTTCCCTGCATTTCATTAGCATAAGCGAGCAATGTATATATCCATAGCCATTTCATCACAGACGTTGGCTCGCACGGCCAGACGCCCCGTGCACACAGGGCATATTCTCGGTGAACCGGTCTATGTCACGTCAATTTAAGCCATCAACATTCCGGACTCACCACCGCCAACTGACGGCCAAACCTATGAGCAATTTGTCTTCTCGGTCTGGGTCACGACAATTTAAGCCATCAACCGCCGAAGACCCTACTCTATGTCAACGGTAAGTGTCACGTGTCTTTAGGTCTCTTTAACCGAACGACATAGAACGGGTACGGTTCCATCTAACCCGTGCTCACATCGCAACGGCAATTTAAGCCATTTGCGCGGGTCAAACTTCCACCGAGTCCCGTGTCCATCACAAATCACATAACCCAGTTATGTTCAAGTTGGCTCTCATGCCACCAAGTTGGCAAGATCTCGTATCCGCCCAGTTTTCCGGGTGCACCTTTGGGTTAGTCCCCAAGGCTCCCTGCTGCAATCTACCGCGTAGAAAACCCGAAAAACAACCAATAGCACGGAGTCTTCTCCGGCATTATGCAATGCAACATCACCGATCCAGACCAACATGTCCGGGTAGGCTTCACACATCATGCCTATGTCCGTTCTCGCATACGGACTCTAAACAACGGGGACTTCACATATCTACCCGAAGGAACGCCTCCTACTCTCTGCAAACTCGCGAGAGCGGGCTTCCTATGCTAAGAAAGAGAGCTATTCATGCTCAAGATGAGGATCGTTACCCTTGAGTTCCTCTTTGGCGCCATTGAAAAGTAATCGGATGGAAATCACCGCACTAGCGTTGCCTCCGTGGATCCGGAGTCGGCTTGCGATTCGGAGCTCCGAAGCTCCTCCAATGGCGGATCTAGCTCTTTCTTCTTCCCTTAGCTCTCCTCTCTCTCTAAGGATTTAGAAAGAGAACAAGTGAAGAAAAGTAAGGGTTTTCTAAGTCAAAACCCGGGTATATCCCTTCAGGAACAACCCCCAGCCGTTGGATCTTCAGTCAAAGAAATGAACGGCTTCGATTCGGGACTGAAATGCCCAATCTGGGCCGAACACGGCCTGGCACACGCCCGTGTCCAGGGCCGTGTGCCTCATTCGTCGTCAAAATCGAATCACCAGGAACCTCACACGGGTATCGAACACGCCCGTGTTCGAGCTGACACGCCCGTGTTCCATGTGACACGGCCGTGTGGCCGGCCGTGTACCCCATGATTTTTCTCCATTTTCAACCCGAGCACTGCACGGGTTCTAGGACACGCCCGTGTCCCTACCCGTGTCACCCGACACGCCTGGACCCCAGGCCGTGTACACGGTCTCGACACTCGACGCTTCGTCGAGCGAAGATCGTCGACCTATTGACACGGCCTTGGACACGCCCGTGTCCTAGGCCGTGTGCCTTGTCTCGACACATTGTCGACACCAAAGTGTCGACTTCCCGGGACGAGTGTCGACACGGGTCGACACGCCCTGCGACACGCCCGTGTCGCAGGCCGTGTGCCATGTCTCGACACATTGTCGACACCAAAGTGTCGACTTCGCGGCTAAGTGTCGACACGGGTCAACACGCCCTGCGACACGCCCGTGTCGCAGGCCGTGTGCCCAGTCTCGACACAATGTCGACACCAAAGTGTCGACTTCCCGTCTTAGTGTCGACACAGGCTTGACACGCCCTGGGACACGCCCGTGTCCCAGGCCGTGTGCCTGCAGCCAGAACCCAAACTGGCCCAAAACGTCCCCCTTTGATCCTTTGAGTTTCGGGGCGTTACAACTCTCCCTCTCTTAAAAGAATTTCGTCCTCGAAATTACATAAAGGAAAGACATGTACAAAACCAAAATTTGTACCTGAGCGGAACAACTCCGGATACTCGTCAAGCATAGTCTGCTCTCGCTCCCAAGAGAGCTCCTCACGACCGCAATTGTCCCACCGGACCTTGACCATCCTGATCTCTTTATTGCGTAGCCGCTTGACCTCTGAGTCCTCAATCCGCACGGGCTTGACCTTTGTCGTTAGCCCACTATCCACCGGCACTTGATCAACTGCGATCACTTGCGTAGGCTCTTGTACCGCCTTCCGAAGCACCGAAATATGGAATACATCATGTAAACCACTTAGCTCCACTGAAAGCTTCAACCTATAGGCCGCTTCACCAACTCGCTCCAGAACCTCAAATGGTCCAAGGTATCTTGGGCTTAGCTTTTTCAAACGCCGCACCCGCGAGACACCATTGAACGGCTTGATCTTTAAGTATACATAATCGCCCACAGCGAACTTCACGTTCCTGTGCTTGGCATTATAGTACTTTGCTTGCCGGTCCTGAGCGATAAGCAACCTCTCCCGAATGGTTCGCACCAAAGAAGTAGCATCATCCACTTCCGATCGCTTATACAACTTTGACTCACCCGTTTCTAACCAAGACAACGGCGTGCGACATCTTCTACCATATAGGGCCTCGAAAGGCGCCATCTGAATACTCGCTTGGTAGCTGTTGTTGTATGCGAACTCCACCAAATAAAGGTGGTCTTCCCGCTGCTTTCCAAAATCTAAGACACACATGCGGAGCATGTCTTCCATGGTTCTATTAACCCTCTCGGTCTGCCCATCCGTTTGTGGATGGAAGACTGTGCTAAACTTCAGCTTTGTTCCCAACATTTGCTGCACCAGCCTCCAATCATTGGACGTGAACCGCTCATCTCGGTCACTCACGATGCTGCGTGGCACACCATGAAGCCGTACTATGTTATCCACATAAAGCTTTGCCAGCTTCTCCACCGGATCATCCTTCCTATGCGGAATAAAATGCGACACCTTCGTTAATCGATCCACAATCACCCAAATGGCGTCGTTTCCCTTTTGCGACCTTGGCAAACCGTGCACAAAGTCCATAGAGATGTCGTCAAATTTCCACTCCGGAATAGGCAAGGACTTAAGAAATCCTCCCGGCTTTTGGCACTCCGCCTTTACCAAGGCGCACGTTTGGCACTTCGCTACGTATAGCGCCACATCCTTTTTCAAACCCGGCCACCAAAACAGTTTCTTCACTTCACGGTACATCTTCGTGCTCCCCGGGTGAATCGAGTACTTGGTATGGTGCGCCTCGTACAACAACTCCACCCGTAAATTGCCCACACTTGGGACGCACAAACGACCGTCTTTCCATAGCAACCCGTCCTCCACGACGAATTGGGAATTTGACTCATCCAGAGCCTCTACCATGAACTGCTTCATATGAGCGTTCATATCCAAAGCCTGCCGAATACGATCAGCCATGTCATATTGGACTTCAGTCCAATTCAGAACTGCTTCAGCACTTGATTGCTTGTCCACACAAACAATCTCCAACGCCTCCAACTCCCGCACCAACCGTTCATCATGCACCGATAGCCAATTGGCTTGAGCTGGGGCTCGGCGACTCAACGCGTCCGCAACCGCATTTCCTTTGTCAGGCACGTAGTGGATCTTGAATGTATAGTCCCCCAGGAACTCCATCCATCTACGCTGCCGCATATTCAAATCCTTTTGATCAATAAGATACTTCAGGCTCTTGTGATCGGTGTAAATATCAATCTTCACACCGTACAAATAGTGCCTCCACAGCTTCAAAGCAAAAATCACGGCCGCTAACTCCAAGTCATGGACCGGATAATTCCTCTCGTGCACTTTTAGCTATCTCGAGTCATAAGCTATCACGCTTCCGTGTTGCAGTAGCACGCAACCCAAACCGCTGCCCGAAGCATCGCTATATATCTCATAGCCTTCGGTTCCACATGGCGAACTCAGCACAGGCGCCGTGGTCAACCGACACTTCAATTCCTCAAAAGCTCGCGCGCACTCCGGCGTCCAAACGAACTTATGCTTCTTCCTCGTCAAAGTAGTGAGAGATAACGCTATCCGCGAGAAGTTCTCTACGAAGCGCCTATAATAGCCGGCAAGCCCCAGAAAACTCCGGACTTCCGCTACAGTAGCAAGCTCAGGCCACTCCCGTATCGCAACAATCTTCGCCGGATCCACAGCAACATCCTCTCCACTCACTATATGCCCGAGGAACGCCACTGAGGATAGCCAAAACTCGCACTTTGAGAACTTGGCATACAACTGATTTCTCATTAGCGTTTCCAACACCAAATGAAGATGCTTGAAGTGATCTTCCTCACTTTGCGAGTACACCAAAATATCGTCGATGAATACGATCACGAAATGGTCCAAGTACTCCCTGAAAGTCCTGTTCATCAAATCCATGAACACTGACGGCGCGTTAGTCAGCCCAAACGGCATGACCGTAAACTCATAATGCACGTACCTCGTACTAAACGCTGTCTTCGGGATATCACTCTCCCTTATACGCAGCTGATAGTACCCAGCCTTGAGATCTAACTTCGAGTACACCGTCGACCCGACTAACTGATCGAAGAGATCATCAATCCGAGGGATCGGGTACTTGTTCTTCTCAGTTAGCTTGTTCAGCTCCCGATAATCAATACATAGCCTCAAGCTTCCGTCCTTCTTCTTAACAAAGAGGACCGGTGCGCTCCAAGGCGAAGAACTCGGGCGCACATACACTTGCTCCAACAACTCTTGCAGTTGAACTTTCAGCTCCGTCATTTCCTTAGGCGCTAGCCGATACGGAGATCGTGACACAGGCTTTGCACCTGGCACTAGCTCGATCGTAAAATCTATCTCCCGTTGAGGCGGGGCTCCAGGAAGATCTGCGGGGAACACATCAGGGTATTCCGATACCACTGAAATACAATCCAACGCGGGCTTCGGCTTTGCAACCTCCACTAGTGTAAAGAACAGTTCTGCTCCAGCACGAACCGCCTTCACCACCTGAAGAGCAGACATCAACGTCTTGCTCGACCCCTTTAAGCCCGTAAACGTCGTCTCACGACTCGCTCCCAGCTTAACTTCCTTGCTACCGCAATCTATATGGGACTGCTGCTCCGAGAGCCAGTCCATGCCAAATATGACGTCGAACTCCACCAACGGAAGTAAAGACGCCCGCAGGTCGAACTCCTGCTCCCCAATACGAGTCTTAACATTGCAGATCCTATCCGCTCGCATCGAACACCCATTGGGCAACAACACATCCAACTTATCCTTCGCCATCGAAGAAGGGACTCCGACGCGTGATATAAATCCTTCGGACAAGAAGGAGTGTGAGGCTCCCGTATCAAAGAGTGCTCGTGCCGGATTTTCACAAATCAATACAAATCCTAAACAAGTAGTTGTAAGGTAACATGTGCATAACAAGTATTTAAAGAAATTGACTTGCTATAAATTAAACCGTACCTGTCACCACATCAGCTTGTTTAATGGCCTCATGTTGGCCAAGATTGTAGACCCTTGGTTGGGCCGGAGCATAATGGGATGTGGTCGACTCCACCGCCTTTCCCTTCTCTTCATAAGTAGCTCCCGGCCTCCTCTCGGACTTAGAACGTCCGCTCCAACAATCACGGGCGAAATGCCCCGTCTTTCCACATGTAAAACATGTGCCCGGGGTCCGACTCGTAGTCGCCCCAGAAGCACCAGAAGGAGCTGGACCCGAAGTCCTATGCTTCTTGAAAGACCTCCGATAGCCGGACTTTGAAGTAGTCGGCACTTTGAATTCAGATTTTCTATCACCCAAGCCTTTCTTCGCTTGCACACTCTTCATGTCCTTCTCCAAGGACCGGGCAGTATTGACCAAGGTTAAGAAACCCTGCGTCATCGGCCCCGAGAGTAGTAACCTCAACTCATCTCTCAACCCTTCGTAGAAGCGATTAGTCTTGCGCTCCTCATCCATGATGGTGGAGCTAGCATATCGACTCAGACGAGTAAACTCGTGGAGATATTCATCCACGCTCCTCTCACCCTGTACCAACTTCAGGAACTCATTCTCCAACGCTATCTTCTGCGTCGAAGGGAGGTATCTTGCTAAGAACAATCCCGAGAACTCTTCCATCGGAACGTCTATCAGTTGTCTACCTCTCAAATGATGCAGCTCCAATCCTTCCCACCACATTCTCGCTTCACCGTCCAAAAGGAACGTAGCGATGGTGGTCATTTGTCACTCCTCCGTCTTCGTTGCTGTCATGACTCTCTTCACCCTGGAGAGCCAGTCTTCAGCCTGAGATGGGGTTCCCAACCCCGAGAATAACGGAGGGTTAAAGCTCATTACATGCTTTAGCTGCCTCTCAGTTGCCCTCATTGGCACCACCGGTTCTACAACCACTTGCTCCACTCTCCTCGGCTCAGCCTCTTGCAGAGGTTCTTGCTCCATCACAGGAGCGGGCTGCTGCGTTTGCCTTCCAGGCTGCGCATTAATCACGGCCAACACCGCTTCAGCCACCAATCGAATATTCTCGGCCGACAGAGGTGTTGCGGGAGCAACATCCGGTGCACTACTAGCCTCAGAAACTCGGCGTTCTGACGGCCCAACACCACTTCTGGTCACCTATAGTGGTACAAAACACCGTTAAGCGACCAAATAAATTGCAAACAGCAATTATAGGAACACGCAGGTTCCTCAAACACGAGTATTTTCATTCCTAAGTGGACATTCATGGGTTCTTTTACCATTATAACGATGACGCACACAATGTGCTCACCACCCCTTAAAAAGAATTCGCCCACGAATTCACTTGAAGCCCGACCAAAACCAGTAGTCTGATACCAAATTGTAACACCCCCTATCCGTCGCATAGCATATAGCAGTAGGTCCGGCCGGGGCCCGACGCCATATACCACAGACAGACCGGGTGGTTACGTATGGAAACCATCCAACCAATCTCAACGTCCTACACAGCATTCTAGCGGAAGCAGTTTATAAAAGTTGTAAACAAGAACACAGCATTAAAGCACGAATGTCCACTAGTACAAATTAGGAATGTTATACAAAAATACCCAAAACCGGCCTTAAGGCCTTACAAAATGTTTCACTTGAATATTACATGTTTTACAAACCACGGCACGCAGGCCGGTCATACATGAATAAAGCATTAAACACTTCTACTTGGGCCTTCGAGGGCCAGCTTCGCAAAAAGGGTTTTAGCCCGCTATTGACCGCTTGGTCCAGCTGCACCTGCAAGCAACAAACCACCGCACGGTGGCAAAACAAGGCAACGGTCAGCAATGCTGACCAAATTATAACGATCCTGCCCCCAACTCGGGGCGGCGATGCTCCTTCCCTGCATTTCATTAGCATAAGCGAGCAATGTATATATCCATAGCCATTTCATCACAGACGTTGGCTCGCACGGCCACACGCCCCGTGCACACAGGGCACATTCTCGGTGAACCGGTCTATGTCACGTCAATTTAAGCCATCAACATTCCGGACTCACCACCGCCAACTGACGGCCAAACCTATGAGCAATTTGTCTTCTCGGCCTGGGTCACGACAATTTAAGCCATCAACCGTCGAAGACCCTACTCTATGCCAACGGTAAGTGTCACGTGCCTTTAGGTCTCTTTAACCGAACGACATAGAACGGGTACGGTTCCATCTAACTCGTGCTCACATCGCAACGGCAATTTAAGCCATTTGCGCGGGTCAAACTTCCACCGAGTCCTGTGTCCATCACAAATCACATAACCCAGTTATGTTCAAGTTGGCTCTCAGGCCACCAAGTTGGCAAGATCTCATATCCGCCCAGTTTTCCGGGTGCACCTTTGGGTTAGTCCCCAAGGCTCCCTGCTGCAATCTACCGCGTAGAAAACCCGAAAAATAACCAATAGCACGGAGTCTTCTCCGGCATTATGCAATGCAACATCACCGATCCAGACCAACATGTCCGGGTAGGCTTCACACATCATGCCTATGTCCGTTCTCGCATACGGACTCTAAACAACGGGGACTTCACATATCTACCCGAAGGAACGCCTCCAACTCTCCGCAAACTCGCGAGAGCGGGCTTCCTATGCTAAGAAAGAGAGCTATTCATGCTCAAGATGAGGATCGTTACCCTTGAGTTCCTCTTTGGCTCCATTGAAAAGTAATCGGATGGAAATCACCGCACTAGCGTTGCCTCCGTGGATCCGGAGTCGGCTTGCGATTCGGAGCTCCGAAGCTCCTCCAATGGCGGATCTAGCTCTTTCTTCTTCCCTTAGCTCTCCTCTCTCTCTAAGGATTTAGAAAGAGAACAAGTGAAGAAAAGTAAGGGTTTTCTAAGTCAAAACCCGGGTATATCCCTTCAGGAACAACCCCCAGCCGTTGGATCTTCAGTCAAAGAAATGAACGGCTTCGATTCGGGACTGAAATGCCCAATCTGGGCCGAACACGGCCTGGCACACGCCCGTGTCCAGGGCCTTGTGCCTCATTCGTCGTCAAAATCGAATCACCAGGAACCTCACACGGGTATCGAACACGCCCGTGTTCGAGCTGACACGCCCGTGTTCCATGTGACACGGCCGTGTGGCCGGCCGTGTACCCCATGATTTTTCCCCATTTTCAACCCGAGCACTGCACGGGTTCTAGGACACGCCCGTGTCCCTACCCGTGTCACCCGACACGCCTGGACCCCAGGCCGTGTACACGGTCTCGACACTCGACGCTTCGTCGAGCGAAGATCGTCGACCTATTGACACGGCCTTGGACACGCCCGTGTCCTAGGCCGTGTGCCTTGTCTCGACACATTGTCGACACCAAAGTGTCGACTTCCCGGGACGAGTGTCGACACGGGTCGACACGCCCTGCGACACGCCCGTGTCGCAGGCCGTGTGCCATGTCTCGACACATTGTCGACACCAAAGTGTCGACTTCGCGGCTAAGTGTCGACACGGGTCGACACGCCCTGCGACACGCCCGTGTCGCAGGCCGTGTGCCCAGTCTCGATACAATGTCGACACCAAAGTGTCGACTTCCCGTCTTAGTGTCGACACAGGCTTGACACGCCCTGGCACACGCCCGTGTCCCAGGCCGTGTGCCTGCAGCCAGAACCCAAACTGGCCCAAAACGTCCCCCTTTGATCCTTTGAGTTTCGGGGCGTTACAACCTCCACGCTAGAGCCGAGGGTCTGATCCTAGTTTCCCAAGTCTTCGGTTCGTGACGTTCCCCCGAGTGTAGTAGGTGTGAGGTCGCCACTCTTTTGGGACCCCGAACTCCACAGAGGCCAATTTTGGCTTCAACACTTTTGGTGCGGTGAGCGTGGAGAGTGACCAGCACAGAAGATCTCGGGAGAGTGTCATGACTGGAGGTCAGGGAGGTAGTGATGATCTCGGCGAGCTCCCCAGCCCAGTACCCTTTGTGGGGAGGCAAGAGTTTATGGCCTCCATCCAGGGCATCATGCTCCTCAGGGTGGCAGCTCCACCCCAACCCCCCAGGAGCTAGCTCCCCCCCCCCCCCCGCTCTCGACGAGTCGACTCTCAGGGGTCTAGGCGAGATGACCCCAGCAGGGGGGAAGGAAGTGCACCAGGAAGAAGGCCCGGGAAGGAGAGGATGGGAGATGGGGTCGAGCGAGACCTCACCGGCCGGGAATTGTTCTCCAGCCCGGCGAGTGTCGGCCTTCCAGGCGAGCAGGTCGCGCGAGTGGAGGTGGCGAGACCACCCCTTAGGGGGTCACCCTTCAGCGAGCTGATCATCTCAGCTCCCGTTCCCGAGGGGTTCCGAGAGCCCGACATGGCTTACTATACTGGGAAGGATGACCCCATCCAGCATCTGCAGTGGTTCGAGAATGTCGTCTCCATCAGGCCGATGACGGATGCCTTCAAGTGTCGCCTCTTTGCGATCACGTTGAAGGAGAAGGCAAGGGACTGGTTTCATCAACTCCCTCCGAGGTCGATCTATGGGTTCGAGGACTTGAGCCGGAGCTTTCAGCTTCGCTTCTCCACCTCCAAGAAGAGGAAGTGGAGTCTCGAGTCCATCTTCCTAATAAGGCAGGGGGCCGAAGAGTCGCTGGCCCGTTACGTTGACAGGTTCCAAGAGGAGATCCTGGAAGTCCAGGAGATGTCAGGGTATGCCCTCCAGATGGCATTCACGGTGGGGTTGCGCGAGGGGTTCTTCAAGATGAGCCTGACTCGAAAGTCCCCCCTTTCTTTTGAGGAGCTGATGGAAAGGGCGGCTGAGGAGATAGACATGGAGGCGGTCAACCCGACATTTATCAAGAAGTTGGCAAAGCTAACAGAGATGTAGTCGAAGGAGCAACATGGCTCGAGACATCAAGAGGGAAGGCGGAGAGAGAAGCGGAGAGCTCGGGAGGGTCCAGAACCAGGTTGGAGGCAGCAGGGAGGACCTGCCCAGGTCCAGGAAGAGCTCTCATCCAGGGTGGAGGGAACTTTCATGGGGGCCAAGAGAGGTTTGACTTCAAGAGGCAAGCCCCAAGACATCTCCTACCCCCGCCGCAGCAAGCCTTGGCGATAGGTGGAGGGGGAAGAGGTAACAGAAGAGAACGCACAGCTCGCCGAAGGAGGGGAGGAGCGCTACCGTACTGTGACTTCCACCAGGTGGAGGGTCACGTCACGGCTACCTGCCCCGAGTTCTTGGAAGTGAGGGGGGTGAGAGGCCCTGCCCAGCCGCAGCCGCCGGTGCGGGTTGAGGAGGTTCTACCCAGAGAAGGGGGGATGACGTGTGTGAGGACCGGGTCGATGTCGGACCCCGAGGTGGTATAGCTGTGATTCATGGTGGAGTAGGGATCGAAGCCACTCGGAAGGCAAGTCTCCATGTGATGTACCGACGGAGCGTCGCCTCGACGTCCCAGACCACGCCCCAGGAGGAGAAGATCACCTTCTTAGTGAAGGACATGCCGGATCATGAGGATCCGTTTTGTGATGCGCTGGTCATCCAGACAGCCATTGAAGGCTACACCGTCTCCCGGATCTTGGTTGACAACGGAAGCTCCGTCAACGTCGTCTTCAAGAAGGCGTTTGACGAGATGAAGGTAGAGCCAAGGAGGGTGTTGGCCTCGGATGGACCCTTGTTCGAATTTTCAGGGGAGAGGAAGGAGGTAGAGGGTGGAGTAGGACTCCAAGAAAAATTGGGGGGGGGGGGGGGGGGGGGGACTTCAAGGAACGGTCGGTTCGTCATTGTTGACGCTCCAAGCAGCTACAACGCCATCTTCGGAAGGCCCCTCATCAGCGCCTTCCATTTCATGCCGTCTTTTTTCCACCAATGCCTCAAGTTCAGCTCAGGAGGGATTCAGGTCAGAGTCAAGGGAGACTCCAGGATGGCAAGTCAGTGCTACGTCACGGCCGTCAACACCATCTCTTGGTTGGCCATGGCGGAGGAGATGGAGAGGATCATGGAAAGCCTGAGCAAGATGGAGGTCTACAAAGGGAAGGATGAAGGACATCAGGCCCAGACCCCCTGAGGAAGCCTCGCCCCGGCGGAGTCCTGTATGTTTCTTATGTTGTAATAAGTCTAGCCCCCGACCAGCTGAGTCGGGGGGGATCATGTAACCCATCTTTTTTCCCCGTTTGAGGATGTTGGATTTGGTAGAGTTCAAGTGACACACCTGGTTTCCCACCCCCAAGAGGATCTCCTCATCCAGGCTCTCACTAGCTGGATGGGTCGAATGTGCCTCGGGGAGATCAAGTCCCACCCCCAAGAGGATCTCCTCATCCAGGCTCCCACTAGCTGGTTAGGTCGAATGTGCCTCGAAGAGAGCAAGCCCCACCTTCGAGAGGATCTCCTCATCCAGGCTCTCACTAGCTGGATGGGTTGAATGTGCCTCGGGGAGATCAAGTCCCACCCCCGAGAGGATCTCCTCATCCAGGCTCTCACTAGCTGGCTGGGTCGAATGTGTCTGGGGAGAGCAAGGTCTACCCCCGAGAGGATCTCCTCACCCAGGCTCCCACTAGCTGGTTGGGTCGAATGTGCCTCGGGGAGAGCAAGCCCCACCCCCGAGAGGATCTCCTCATCCAGGTTCTCACTAGCTGGATGGGTCGAATGTTCCTCAGGGAGATCAAGTCCCACCCCCGAGAGGATCTCCTCATCCAGGCTCCCACTAGCTGGATGGGTCGAATGTGCCTCGGGGAGATCAAGTCCCACCCCCGAGAGGATCTCCTCATCCAGACTCTCACTAGCTGGTTGGGTCGAATGTGCCTCGGGGAGAGCAAGCCCCACCCCCGAGAGGATCTCCTCATCCAGGCTCCCACTAGCTGGATGGGTCGAATGTTCCTCGGGGAGATCAAGTCCCACCCCCGAGAGGATCTCCTCATCCAGGCTCCCACTAGCTGGATGGGTCGAATGTGCCTCGGGGAGATCAAGTCCCACCCCCGAGAGGATCTCCTCATCCAGGCTCCCACTAGCTGGATGGGTCGAATGTGCCTCGGGGAGATCAAGTCCCACCCCCGAGAGGATCTCCTCATCCAGACTCTCACTAGCTGGTTGGGTCGAATGTGCCTCGTGGAGAGCAAGCCCCACCCCCGAGAGGATCTCCTCATCCAGGCTCCCACTAGCTGGATGGGTCGAATGTGCCTCGGGGAGATCAAGTCCCACCCCCGAGAGGATCTCCTCATTCAGGCTCCCACTAGCTGGATGGGTCGAATGTGCCTCGGGGAGATCAAGTCCCACCCCCGAGAGGATCTCCTCATCCAGGCTCCCACTAGCTGGTTGGGTCGAATGTGCCTCGGGGATAGCAAGCCCCACCCCCGAGACGGTCTCGCTGTCAGACTCTCACTAGATGGCAGGGCTGGTGGTACCTCTCGTGGATGCCCCTGTTCCCATTGGTTCGATGACGGTCCCGCTGACAGGCTCTCACTAGCTGGCAGGGCTGGTGGTACCTCTCGTGGATGCCCCTGTTCCCTTTGCTCCGATGACGGTCCCGCTGTCAGGCTCTCACTAGCTGGCAGGGCTGGTGGTACCTCTCGTAGATGCCCAGTGTTTTTTACCCGAAGGGGGTCTCGCCACCCAGGCTCCCATAACTGGCATGGCAGGTTGACACCTCCGGGGGGTGAACTGTTTTTTACCCGGAGGGGGCTCGCCACCCAGGCTCCCATAGCTGGCATGGCAGGCTGACACCTCCGGGGGGTGAAGTGTTTTTTACCCGGAGGGGTCTCGCCACTCAGGCTCCCATAGCTGGCATGGCAGGTTGACACCTCCGGGGGGTGAAGTGTTTTTTACCCGGAGGGGGACTCGCCACCCAGGCTCCCATCAGCTGGCATGGAAGGTTGACCGCGCAAAAAAATTACACTCAGCGAATATGTGTGGTTGGATGTTTCTTTCTGAGCTTGTGTCAACCTCGAAAAGAGCGGGGATTGTGTACAATATTCGCAGATTTTGGGTTTTAAGCTTTTGAATGAGTTTAGCACCTTTGGTGGCCAATTTTGGCCTAGCCCTTGGAATATACTAATAGGGGGAGGAAAATCTGTCTCCCCCCCAGTGGCCAATTTTTGGGGGGCGAGTGCGACAAGTTGTCTGGCACCCGCCCCGACCTGATAAGTGCGAGGTGGGAGCAGCGGGACCGGCCGGCAGGCCGAGGTCTCGCCCCTGCCCCCTCCTGCTCCGCGGCGTGGCGGGGCGAGACCAGGCGGGGGTCGGAGTCTCGCCCCTGCCCCCTCCTGCTCCGCGGCCTGGCGGGGCGAGACCGGTCGGGAGGCCGGGGTCTCGCCTCTGCCTCTTCCTGCTTCGCGGCCTGGCGGGGCGAGACCGGCCGGGGGCCGGAGTCTCGCCCCTGCACCCTCCTGCTCCGCGGCCTGGCAGGGCGAGACCGGCCGGGATGCCGGGGTCTCGCCCCTGCCTCCTGCTCCGCGGCCTGGCGGGGCGAGACCGGCCGGGGGCCGGAGTCTCGCCCCTGCCCCCTCCTGCTCCGCGGCCAGGCAGGGCGAGACCGGCCGGGAGGCCGGGGGTCTCGCCCCTGCCTCCTCCTGCTCCACGTCCTGGCGGGGCGAGACCGGTCGGGAGGCCGAGGTCTCGGCCCTGCCCCCTCCCGCTCTGCGGCCTGGCGGGGCGAGACCGGCCGGGGGCCGGAGTCTCGCCCCTGCCCCCTCCTGCTCTGCGGCCTGGCAGGGCGAGACCGGCCGGAAGCCGGAGTCTCGCCCCTGCCCCCTCCTGCTCCGCGGCCTGGAGGGGCGAGACCGACCGGGAGGCCGAGGTCTCGCCCCTGCCTCCTCCTGCTCCGCGGCCTGGCGGGGAGAGACCGGCCGGGAGGCCGGGGTCTCGCCCCTGCCTCCTCCTGCTCCGCGGCCTGGCGGGGCGAAACCGGTCGAGAGTCCTTGGTCTCGCCCCTGCCGCCTCCTGCTCCGCGGCCTGGCGGGGCGAGACCGGCCGGGAGGCCGGGGTCTCGCCCCAGCCCCCCCTGCTCCGCGGCCGGGCGGGACGAGACCGGGCGAGAGGCCGGGGTCTCGCCCCTGCCCCCTCCTGCTCCGCGGCCTGGCGGGACGAGACCGGCCGGAGGCCGGGGTATCGCCCCTGCCCCCTGCTCCCCAGTTCTTCGGGGGTCACCTGCTCGTCTCGGGTGCCCGAGGAGATGGTGGGAATGGCTCCTCCCGCTCTTGGACCTCTTTTGGCCATGCTTTTACCGTTATACCCTCGGGGTGGAATTACCTCTTTACCCCCCGGTGCGGATGTTTTTTATTGGCCCAAGGCCTTTTTGTCCTAGGGGTGTTACTGTCATTTTGGTCCATAGACTTGGAAAAACTATAAATAGACCCCCTTGGGTACCTTTGGAGGCAGAGGTTTTTTGGGTTTCCTCCTCCTTAGGCTTCAGCTTGGTTAAGTGAGAGAGCTCTCCATGGTACCCAGCTCAGTCATTGGTGAGGGAGGGGAAGTGCTCTTGTGACCTTCCGAGCGTGTGGTGGGACCTCCACGCTAGAGCCAAGGGTTTGTTCCTAGTTTCCCAAGTCTTCGGTCTGTGACGTTCCCCCGAGTGTAGTAGGTGTGAGGTCACCCCTCTTTTGGGACCCCGAACTCCACAGAGGTCAATTTTGGCTTCAACAGGGTCGTACTGGAACGGAATCCCTCCGGAAGAAGAAGAAATCTGCACTTTAAATAGAAGCAGGTTAGAAAAATAGGCACGCACGGTTTGGCGCATGACCGTGCGCAAACCGTGCGATATTAACTTTCACAGCAAGCCTGCGGAAGCAGAGGCGTTGACCCGTGTGTTTCCTTCGCGCACGGACGATTCCGCCAGTGCGTGAAGGAAATCGCACTGGTAGCGACAGATAGCTGGAATGCAGGGACAAACGGGAGAACCATGTGTTTTACTCGGGCACGAGCGCTTCCGCCTGTGCGAGAACAAATCGCACGATTAACTACAGAATGGAACAAACTAGAAAGATACAGAAAAACCGTGTGTTTCTTTCACGCACGATTACGATGAAACCATACGTCAACCGTGCGTGAGGATCGTCAAACTCAGCTCGACGAAATTCGTCGAGCTCAACTCGACGTTCTTCCAGCTGAACAAAACGCACGATCGGGGTCAAACCGTGCGCGAATAAAATGCACGACCGTGCGTTTTTCTCAAAACAGAATTCATGCCTTTGGGAAAACGCATCGCCTGCACAACAAAACCAAAACTGGAGCACAAGCTCCCAGCAACAAAAATACAGCAAAGATAACAGCAGGAAAGAGTCATGGGGAGCACCATATGCTTACCCCCAACAACAGAATGCGCAAATGCACACCCTTGGGCCAAAACAGTGCACAAAATGATCAAGTGAATATCTAAACAAAAATATAACTTTTCCAATTGAAAAAGTAGTGCACATGCAAGATAATAAGCCCAGATGAGTCTGAAAAACCCTATAAATATCGGACTCATCAATGGTCAACGTAAAATTTAATCACTCTTATGAATATGGATCATTTGAGAAAAGGCTTGACTGTTGTTGTTGTTGAAGTATAATAAAAAACTTCTTTAGTTTGAGATGTCATCCTTCTTTCTCGCCATGGCTACATTAACTCTATTTATCTGTCTATTTATATATAGATTTGCCTATATTATCCATCTCCTTATCAACATCTCCACCTGCTAATATATCTATTCCTCACCCTGCAACAACAAGACAAATTCCTTCCCTCTCCCTAGTAATAAAATCATCTCATTTCACATGATTCCTGCATCCTCACCCATCCCCACCTAATAGGCAAGAAAATACAATGGCATTACCGTGACTTTCTTATCAATGACAGCATGAACAACTTCACCCTAAAAATACAAATATTTCATGACAGGGTTAGGGATGAGACACCAGCAAAACATTCTTATGAAAGGCTATAAAAGGGACAAAAAAATTATCATGCAAACAAAAAGTAAGGATCAAATGAGAAAATATATTTCATATTGCAGGCTACGATAAAAATACAGATGCAATTCATCGCAATAATAAATCATAACCACCTAAAGAAAGAATGTGGACAACAAACCTGTGCATCTCAAAGGAGAAGGCAAGAAAAGAAAGTTTTCCTGAATCCGATAGAACCACCAATAGATCTTTTCCTATCATCTGAAAAAATTAGTTTTTCAATGGTTATAGCAATGAGAATTTGAAATTTAGAAGGAAACTAAGTAAAACTTCATGTAGTTTGGTTTTTGTGGAAAAGGAGATAATTCAAAACTTTGCTAAGTAGAACAATAATTTAGTACAAACAAGAGCACAAGCCATTACTTATGCCAAGGATTCTTATAAACCTATCAACAACACTAAGGATTTCCGGAAACCCTGATAGAACTATTAGGGTTAAACTAGCTTACATGGGAAAGTTTCATAGCAACCTAGTGTAATATCGGGGTACAGAAGTTAAAAATGTTTGAAACTATCACCGGTTATTGCACAAAGCTAAATTATTGAATACTACTGAAACTTCTAATTATTATGCGAAAGATTGATGGGTAAGAATGAAATGAGTAAAGAACTATGTGAAGATGTAACGGAAGGGGATGGCACGGGGCTCGAAGGCGCCGAAACGACTTGGCTTGCGCGTCTATTCGCGGATGAAACGGACCAGAGCATGAGCCGACGAGTTGGGGGCTGCTACTTGGGGATATTATGTTTTAAATGTTATGTTGTGACTTATTTACATGTTTGCCATTGGGGGAATATATTATCCACAATGTCTTGTAATATCTTAATCTTGGAATTTTGCACTTGAATGAAGTTTGAAGCCTAGGGTTGGCCAAGGAAATCATCCTTGGAGTTTTCTATCTTTCCGATCTCCCTCTTCCCCAAACGCCGAACCCTATTGGGTATCATTTGGACCGACCTTCTGCTCCCGCCCGCAACTCTAGCCATCGGCTCATCTCTGCATCGTATTGTTCCGCACTCGCACCGTCACTGCGTCGCGCGCTCGAGCACCACGTGCATCTTCAGCTTAGATTGTACCGTCCTCCTGTCGTGTGCATCGTCAAGCATCGTCCCTGCATCGGTCGCACCTCAAAATGCTTGAGCATCGTCCCGGCATCACACGTCCTTACCATCTGTTGTGTGCAGTCGACTGCTTCTCAGCTCTTTTCTCGTGTCGTTGGCGCCTTCCTCCATCGCCCAGCCACGCACACCATGACAAATCAACACATGGATGTCATCTAATGTCATCTAGACGAGCACCCCTCCTCCCTTGCCGATCAATCATCCCGACTGGCCTCTATGCAGGCTTCCAAGTCTGTCATTCAACAGAAGATGGAATTTTGTGACCATCGCGCTTCCAGTCAAGCTCGGCTGATGTCACCCTCGGAAAACCCCTCCTTCGTAGGCCATTTGGCGACACCGCCGCTGATTCTGACGTTGTTCGTGCTTGCCACATCCCACGCACCCCGCGCCCTTGAGATTCCCCATTTCAACAGGTCAGGCCACCTTGGGTGGATTGCTCGGGCCGAAAAATTCTTCGATATCCAAGAGAAGCCTGACAACCAGAAGTGTCCTTGATGCTTCTCGAAATGGAAGGTTTCACGCATTGGATTATGTGGCCCCGCAACTCCACACCATTCCTCTTTTGGGCCAATCTCAAGTTAGTGTTAATCAAACGATATGACAACTACTACTCTGGCAATGCGGTTAAGAGTTTGTGTGCTCTCTGTCACACATCCTCGGTGGATCAATACAACGAAGACTTCATCAAGTTGGCCAATCATGTCCTCGGTCTCCCCACCCACCCCACCCAGGCCCCCGATCACTATGGGCTTTTTCCTACAGGAACTGCAATCGCACATCAGCTCCCACCTCTATACTCATCACCCTCAGGCCTCAGGGCATCTTCGTAGCCATGGAAGTTGCCTGATTTATCGAGGCGGATTTTTCTACTCGAGCGGTCGACCAATCTCACGTGACCCCTACAGCCACCGGCTCCTCCCGCATCTCCATTCCTCTGGCTTCTCAGCGGTTTCCTACAAACGACCCAGCCATGCGGGCCCATCAACCTCCTAAACTGCCCCTCCACATCGTCCACCCCAGCCATCGGCGCCTAACCGCCTCTCCTCTCAAGAATACAATAATTTAAGCAGTAAGGGGTTATGTTTTTCGCTGCAAACAGCCATATTATCGGGCACACGACTGCCTGCTCAGGGAGTTGCGGGTGCTCATGTGCGAAGATGAGAATGAGTTCATCGCCACAGATTTCGACACCTTGGTCCTGGAGGACCAAACCCCGACGAACAGGACACCGAGCGACCTCGTACGGTTGGGTCTCTCACACCACTCTCTCAGGTGCATCGTTGCATCGCTGGCCCTCAGACCATGAAACTCCAGGGCTATCTTCAGGGGATTCTAGTCGTACTCATGATCGACATCAGGGTGAACCTCAACTTTGTCTCTATGGATTTCGTGACATGTTTGCAGTTGGTTATCGACCCTACCGCTACTTTCCTAGTCTAACTCGAAATAGTCGCTGGTCCCAGACAGGCGGTCTTTGTCACAGCCTTTCGGCGCAGGTGGAGTATAGCGCCACCGCGGATTTGTAAGTCTTTTGGCTGGGACGTGGATGTCCATTCTCAGCACGGTGTAGTTGCAAACATTGGGAGACATTCCCCACAATTGGGCTTCCATGCAGATGTCATTTCAGTGAGCCCACCACACGTTCACACCAATGGGGGACGCAGCACTTCAGCATGTTAGTGACTCACCTAGTGTGGCACAGCGCACTCAGGCGATGGACTTTCAGACCCTCCTCTAGCAAATGACTCTGACGACCGAAAATGTCTCCTCATCAGCCCGACCTACCTCGTCGCCCGAGCTGACTCACCTTTTAGAGCGGTTTACCACCATATTTACTTCTCTCCTGGGCCTTCCACCATCGCGTCCCACTGACCACTGGATTCTGATTGAAGACGATACTCAGGTAATTTATATATGTCTGTCGCTATGACCATTCCCAAAAGGACGCAATAGAGCGGTCGGTGTCTGATATGTTGACGGCCGGCCTGATCTTCATTTGTGCTAGTCTCTTCCCTATTCCAGTCCTCCTCATGCGGAAGAAGGATGGCAGCTAGCGTTTTTGTGTGGATTATCGGACACTCAACAAAACCTCCATTGTTGACAAATATCCAATTCCCGTCATCCTAGAGCTCCTGGATGAGTTGGGCGTCGCCACCTGCTTTTCCAAGATCAATCTCTAATTCAGGTACCATCGAATCCAAGGGTGCGGCTCGGACATTCAGAAGACTGCATTTTGTACCCATGACGGGCATTACGAGTTCTTGGTTAAGTCATTTCGCCTCACCAATGGGCCTGCTACTTTCTAGGTATATCATGAACGACATCTTTCAGCCGGTCCTTCGTAAGTATGTCCTTTTTGATGCCATACTTGTGCATAGTATGACAACTACCGAGAAAGAAAACAAGATTTGCATATGTTGTTCATCGTTCTTGAGAAGGCTTATGATAGAGTTCCAAGAGATATCTTATGGAGAATCTTAGAAAAGAAAGGTGTAAATGTATCACACATTGACAAAATCAAAGATATGTATACAAATTTAGTGACAAGGGTGAGGACATCTGGAGGATAAACACAGGAATTCCCTATCACCGTTGGCTTACATCAAAGTTCAGCTTTAAGCCCTTATCTCTTTACCCTTGTCTTAAATGAGCTCACCAGTCATATCCAACAAGCAATACCTTGGTGTTTATTGTTTGCGGATGATATTGTTTTGGTTGATAAAACACACGAGGGTGTAAACGCAAAACTTGAATCTTGGCGAGACACCTTAGAAAAGAAGGGTTTTAGGTTGAGCAGAGCAAAGATGGGGTATATGGAGCTTAAATTTAGCAGTGCAAGAAGGACGGATGACTTCGTTATTAAGTTGAATGATAAAGATATTTCCCGTAGTGAGTGTTTTAAATATCTTGGATCGATAGTTCAAAAAGACGGAGGTATTGATAAAGATGTGGCACAAAATCCAAGCGGGATGGTTGAAGTGGAGAGGCACGTCAGGAATATTATGTGATCGTAAAGTACATTACAACTTAAGGGCAATTTTACCATACTGCAATTAGACCAGTGATGCTCTATGGTTCTGAGTGTTGGGCAGTGAATTGTGTACATAAGCAAAAAATGGGAGTTGCGGAGATGAGAATACTTAGGTGGATGTGTGGACACACGAGACTGGATAAAATTTGGAATGAATGTATCAGGGATAAGACAGGAGTAGCACTAATTGCAGAGAAGATGCGAGAAGCTCGACTAAGATGGTTTGGACACGTACAATGGAGACCATTAGAGGCACCTGTCAAGCGTTGTGAGAGTCTAGTCACTAGGCATGTAAGGGCATGTTAAACGAGGGAGGGGTAGACCAATAAAGACTTTGAATGAAACTATAAGGAAAGACATGATGTACTTAGGCATTAGTGAGATTATGACAAAAGAATGGGAACAATGGCGACAAAGGATCCATATAACCGACCCCACTATAGTGGGATAAAGGCTTAAGTGTTGTTGTTTACTTGTGCACAGTCTGACATGGCAGGACCACTTACACCACTTGGAGCTCACTTTGGCGATGCTTCGCCAACATTCATTAGTGGCCAACCTAAAGAAGTGCGCATTCTGACAATGTGCAATCTCTTACCTTGGCCATACAGTGTTGACCCAGGGGGGGAGCCATGGACCCCAACAAGGTCGCGACAATCCTACAGTTGCCACTACCCATTGTTATTAAAGGTGCAAGGCGCACCAAGGTATAAAAGGGTCTTGGAGCCTAGACGCAAGGCTCAAGACGCATGTGCACGCCTGAAAAAGGCAAGGCGCAACCACATTCATTTTAAATAATCAACATCAAACATCAGTTCATCAGATTTTCATATATTTTACTCATTAATCATTCATTTCTATCATTTATATTTCTTAAAAAATAAAATTAATATGGTGGCTTGGATCATATCTAAGTCTCAATGATCGATTATGTTTCAGAAACACTAACAACAACAAAATTCAAGCGTTTATCCCACTATAGTGGGGTCGGCTATATGGATCCTTTGTCGACATTGTGCCCTATCTTTTGTCATAATCTCACTAATGCCTAAGTACATCATGTCTTTCCTTACAATTTCATTCCAAGTCTTTTTTGGTCTACTCCTCCCTCGTTTAACAAGTCTACTAACTAGACTCACAACGCCTAACAGGTGCCTCTAATGGTCTCCTTTGTACGTGTCCAAACCATCTTAGACGAGCTTCTCGCATCTTCTCTGCAATTGGTGCTACTCCTGTTTTATCCCTGATACTTTCATTGCTAATTTAATACAATCTCGTGTGTCCACACATCCACCTAGGCATCCTCATCTCCGCAATTCCCATTTTTTGCTCATGTACACAATCCACTGCCAAACACTCAGAACCATAGAGCATCGCGGGTCTAATTGCAGTATGGTAAAACTTGCCCTTAGGTTTTAGTGGTACTTTACGATCACATAAGATCTCTGACGCGCCTCTCCACTTCAACCAACTCGCTTGGATTTTATGTGTCACGTTTTTATCAATACCTCCGTCTTTTTGAACTATCGAGCCAAGATATTTAAAACACTCACTACGGGAAATATCTTGATCACCCAACTTAATAACAAAGTCATTTGTCCTTCTTGTACTGCTAAATTTAAGCTCCATATACTCCGTCTTTGCCCGGCTCAACCTAAAACCCTTCTTTTTTAAAGTAACTCGCAAAGATTCAAGTTTTCCGTTTACACCATCGCGCATCTCATCAACCAAAACGATATCATCCGCAAACAATAAACACCAAGGTATTGCTTGTTGGATATGTCTGGTGAGCTCATCTAAGATAAGGGTAAGGAGATAAGAGCTTAAAGCTGAACCTTGATGTAAGCCAACAGTGATAGGGAATTCCAGTGTTAATCCTCCAGATGTTCTCACTCTTGTCACTAAATTTGTATACATATCTTTGATTGTGTCAATATATGATATATTTACATCTTTCTTTTCTAAGACTCTCCATAAGATCTCTCTTGGAACTCTATCATAAGCCCTCTTAAGATCAATAAACAACAAATGCAAATCTTGTTTTCTTTCTGGATAGTTGTCAATGAGTCTCCTCAAGAGCTGTATAGCTTTCATGGTCGACCTCCTTGGCATGAATCCAAATTGATTCTCTGAGATGTTAGTCTCTCGTCTTAATCTTCTTTCTATTACTCGTTCTCATAATTTTACGATATGACTCATCAATTTAATTCATCTGTAATTAACACAATTTTGTATATCTTATTTATTCTTATACAAAGTTATCAAGATATTTTCTCTTCATTGGTCTGACATCCTATTTGACTTCAGTATCTTATTGAAAAAACTTGTAAGCCACAAAATTCTTTCATTTCTTAAACATTTTCATACTTCGATGGGTATATTGTCTGTCTCAACCGCGTTTCTATTTTTCATCTTATTTAGATCATCTCTTACCTCTGATACTTGAATTTTACAATAAAATGTTATGTTTGTATACTTCTCTGATTTACTTAATTCTTTCAAGTTTAATTCATTGTCATTTGTTTCATTATAGAGATGATAAAAGTATTTTTTTCATCGCTCTTTAATATCTGCATCAATAGTCAAAACTATATTTGTTTTATCCTTTATGCATTTTACTTGACTTAAATCTCTTGTCTTTCTTTCTCTAGCTCGAGCAATTTTATATATGTCACGCTCTCCATTTTTGATATCTAGTCGCTTATAAAATTCTTCATAAACTTGACTTCTTGTTTTACTTACTGCCAGTTTAGCTCCTTTTTAGCGACTTTATATTTGTCTAAGTTTTCAAAAAAACTAAATCATATAAAAATTATTGAGTTCTTGCATTATTTTTTTTATTATTTTGAAAAAAAAAATTTACAGCAAAAATCACATCCAAACGCATCTTTAATGTCCAAAGACGCAAAAAAGGTGCATGAAGTCGCAGACCTTTAAGCCTGGAGGCCTTAAGCGCGTCTTTAATAACATAACCACTACTAGGGATATCTGGGGCTTCCACGGCCTAACAGGCTGCTACCGTCGTTTCATTCGTGATTACGACAAGTTGGCGCTTCATCTCACGCGACTGCTCTACAAGACGTCCGACTCCACCTTCCCCTGATCCCCGGAGGCAGCCGCCGCATTTATAGCATTACAGCAAGCCTTGGTGACAGCCCCAGTACTGATGATGCCGAATTTTTTCTGGCCCTTCATGGTGGAGTGTGACGCATCAAACACCGACCTTGGGGTGGTACGCATGCAAGTCGATAGACACATAGCCTATTTTAGTAGGTCCTTCTCAGCGTCTATCTATTCGCGCTAAGCCTGTGATAAGTTGATGGAACTCGTGTGCGTAGTACAACACTAGCGGTCTCACATGTTAGGGTAACCCTTCGTGGTGTAGACAGATCACCATAGTCTGCAGTACCTCCTCAGCCAGAAGATGACCACTCCTTCGCAACAAGTTTGGATGGTAAAACTATATTTGGGTACGATTTTACGGTCGAATTTCGTTCTGGCATGACGAACTTGGCGGCGGACTCGTTATCGGGCCAACCAGGTGTCACCGAGCTGACAGCCATTTTCCACCCAGTCTGGCAGGAGGCAGCCGCCTTGCAGAGGGGAGTCGAGGCTGATCCCATGCTTTGCGTGCTCATTGGCTGGCTACGGGTGGACGGTTCTTTGTCACCTCCTTATACCCTTGTGGGGGGGAAAGTTACTCTACTGAGGTCGCATGGCCCTCTCGTCCTCGTCCACCAGCATTCTGCGCCTCCTTTCGGACTATTACACAACACCATCTGCGGGCTACACTGGTGTGTTACGCGCGTACCATCACATCGCAGCCGCACTATAATGAAAAGGTATGATGCTCCAGGTGGAAGACTATGTTGCATCCTATTTAACTTGGCAACGCTCCAAGTATGAAGCTACATTTTCGAGAGGCCTCTTGCAATATGTACTCATTCCCGAACTCATTTGCATGTTGGTCCTATAGTGGCCACTACCACGGGTTATCTAGGGCTTCCTCAGCCTGACAGGAAACTATTGTTGTTTCATTCGTGATTACGGCTGTGAAAAGTACCGAGAAAACGACAAAAAAGGTAAATAAACGACAAACTTTATTTCTCCAAAAAGATAATCATTACATAGATATGTCTCATTATTTATAGAAACCGGGGAGGTGAGAGAATAAAACCCACGATGTAGGACTAAATAATTAGTCGGGCGGCTAGAGCGGTTTGACACAGTCAAACCGCCAACTATACAGAATACAAAGAGAGCCTCAGAACACTACTGGCAACTATCACCACGACAGCAGTTGCGGTTAAGTCATTGTCCGTTGAAGCGTCTTAACCGCCTAACCATAGTTGCGGCTAACATACAGAGCACAGCAGCGGTACACCATGAGAACGTTGTTGAGGATAATCATCAGGCTGCAGAACCTAACCTCCTAACCGCTTCAACCAGTTGTCTGTTGTAGCTAACCGCTAGAACGCTGCAACGGCTAACCAGCCGATCACTTCTGCTGCTAAGCGTCTGACCGCCCGCTGGGGTTCACAACAAGTCTGCTGAACCAAACTGCCAGACCGCACCGGCAAGCTAACCGCTGCGGCAAGATATTAGACCGGGCGGTTTCCTCAAGTTCCAACACTCCCCCTCAAGCTGGAGCATATATATCTACCAGACTCAGCTTCCTACAAACCTCACCAAAGGGAGTAACAGGTTTGGTGAAGAAATCAACTAGCTCTTTGCCGGATGTAACAAACGGTGTACAGATCTAATTTTTCAAAATCTCTTCTCTGATGAAGTGACAGTCCGCCTATATATGTTTTGTCCTCTCATGAAACACTGGATTCCTTGAGATATATATGGTTGTTTTGTTATCACAGAACATAGGCAAAGGATGATCATATACCTCTCCAAAATCAAGCATAAGTGTCCATAACCACTTCAGCTCGCACGTAGTAAGAGTCATGCTCTTATACTCTGCTTCTGCACTTGACCTGGACACTACTGCCTGCTTCTTGCTCTTCCAACTGACCAAATTTTCTCCAACAAATGTACAGAACCCAGAAGTGGACTTTCTATTTTCCTTATCATCTGCATAACTAGCATTTGAGCATGCTTCAATCTTCAAATATCCCCTTTTCTGAAACAGAAGCCCTATTCCTGGAGCACCTTTTACATACTCTAAAATCTTTATGGTCGACTGGAGATGACACTCATTAGAAGCTTGCATAAACTGACTCACTCTTCCCACAGCATAGCAAATATCTGGTCTTGTGACGGTCAGATAAATGAGTTTCCTCAAGAAGAGATGAGTCTTCACTCCAACATTTGTCATCTCCAACTAACATAGGAGTCCGAGCAGGCTTAGCACCAAGAAGGCGTGTATCCTTCAAGAGATCTAAGGCATACTTTCGCTGTGAAAGAACAATAGAGTCAGATTTTCGAGAAATCTCAATTCCCAGAAAGTACTTAACAGCCCCCACATCCTTGGTAACAAAATGTTGAAGCAGATGCTTCTTTGTCATGTCCATGCCTTTATTATCATCTCATGTCAGAAGAATATCATCCACATATACTGCAACAATAACAAGGTCAGCTGCAATTTTGCGAAGGAACAAAGAATGATCTGCAGCACTCCGAGCAAATCCAACAACAGAAATAACTTCATTGAATTTATCAAACCAGACCCTCGGACTTTGCTTGAGACCGTAGATAGCCTTTCACAGCTTACAGACCTAAGACTCCCCCGGAGCAACATACCCAGGAGGTTGCTTCATATAGACTGTCTCTTGCAAATTACCATAAAGGATGGCATTCTTCACATCCAGTTGAGACATCTCTCAGTCTCTGTTGACCGCTACGGAGAAGAGAACATGGATTGTAGTAATCCGAGCAACGGGCGAGAAAGTATCAAAGAAATCTACGTCATATGTCTGTGTAAAGCCCTTGGCAACAACCCTAGACTTGTAACTATCAATAGCACCATCAAGGAGAAACTTGATGACGAAGACCCAGCGACAATAATCCGCGGGAAGACACAATCCGCGGGAAAGGAGAGAAACAGTTCGCATGGTCTAGGTGACAACACACAAGCGGCAAGGAGAAGGCCGTGACCAAAATGCAGAACTCGCAAAGAAGAGAAACTAAGTAGATCAACAGAAAAGTCGCGCGAACAGACAATGAAGTCGCGCGAGAAGAAGTCGCAATGAAGAGTGACGAGCACAGGGAGGGAAGGGCGGGAAGCGAACAGCAAAACCCCGGTGCGAGAAGCAAACCGGAAGAAACCGCGCGGCAAGATCAAGAAGCCACACGGGAACAATCTGACTGGAGCCAAGGATCTAGTTGTTGCTCTGATACCATGTGAAAAGTACCGAGAAAACGACAAAAAAAGTAAATAAACGGCAAACATTATTGCTCCAAAAAGATAATCATTACATAGGTATGTCCCCTTATTTATAGAAACCGGGAGAGATGAGAGAATACAACCCACGATGTGGGACTAAATAACCAGTCGGGCGGCTAGAGCGGTTTGACACAGTCAAACCGCCAACTATACAGAATAAAAAGAGAGCCTCAGAACACTATTGGCGACTATCACCCTGACGGCAGTTGCGGTTAAGACATTGTCCACTGAAGCGCCTTAACCGCCTAACCGCAGTTGCGGCTAACATCCAGAGCACAGCAGCGGTACACCATCAGACCGCTGCTGAGGATAATCATCATGCTGCAGAACCTAACCGCCTAACCGCTTCAACCAGCTGTCCGCTGTGGCTAACCGCTAGAACGCTGCAACGGCTAACCAGCCGACCACTTCTGCTGCTAAGCCTCTGACCGCCCGCTGAGGTTCCCAACAAGTCTGTTGAACCAAACTGGCAGACCGCACCGGCAAGCTAACCACTGCGGCAAGATATTAGACCGGGCGGTTTCCTCAAGTTCCAACAACGACAAGTTAGGCCTTCCACTCATGCAACTGTTCTGCAAGACGTCCGACTCCACCTTCCACTAGTCCCTGGAGGCAGCCTCCGCATTCATGGCCGAATTTTTCCTAGCCCTTCATGGAGTGTGACGCATCAGGCACCAGCGTCGGGGGATACTCATGGAAGTCGGTCGGCCCAGAACCGAGGTTGAATCTGTTGTCCGGGTCGGAGCTGCAGTCAGGCTAGGAGTCGGGAGCAGGGGAGAACGCACTGGGGCAGTGCGTGTCGAACCCGGGCGGAGCAATGGGGACGCGCTCTAGGCGGCTGAACGCAGGCTTGCGGACGGTATTGAAAGTTGTAAGAGGAATCGGAAGATGCACAGAGAGAGAGCGATGCACGATAAGTGTTAGCAAACGTAGATGTTGATTGATTGGAAAGATGCACAGAATGTGGTCGGCGATCGGTGCACGGGCGGGTTGTAGGCGGAACCGGAAGATGCACAGTGAGAGGGAGCAATTGAGGCCGACGATCGGTGCAAGCAGACGTGGATGTGGATCGAGAGATGCATAAGGTTGGGCAGTCGATCGGCGCATTGGCGGGTTGTAGGCAGACGCGGAAGATGCACAGTGAGGGCGGGCGATTGAGTCGGCGTCTGAGGAAGCTGGGAAGTAAAGTCGGAGGCTACGAGCGGGCAGAAACGGCTAGGTCGGACCAATGTTACCAAAATAAAAACTATTTGCATTAAAACTCAAAGAACTTGGATTCAATCACGAGTAATACCCGTGTCTAACCTCAAGAGGCTGTTTCCTCCGAGAAATCCCTCTCCAAATAAGAGATCACAAAACCCTAATCAAAAAAATAACTAAAACTCGCAAACCACCTCCTTATATAAAGTGGGGGCTCACATACGTATTACCATAATGCACACCAAATTAAAGATACAAAATATAAATAAGAAACTGCGCGCGTGTGCGTAGTATCCTAATTCATATAACCTATATTTCGCTTGACTCCATCGTAGGGATGGCTCACCATTTCTTCCTCTTTCTATGAGAAAATCCCTATTTTCAGCTATCTACTCCAAATTTATGTGATGCTTTGATTTATATTCTTGGATTGCATTGTCACGGAGTGTTGACTCTCGTGTTATTTCATCAAGCGGAAATGCCTCTAGGATCCATCCGTGCAAACCATGATCACAACACTCCCTAAATTACCACTTACCTCCCATGGGCTCCTTCCATTAACCTTGCCCTAAAGTGTCGGCGTATGTTTGGATATGTTAGTAGCACCACCAGTGAACTCGTTGCAGCTTCACTGGATTGGCTGCAATAGGAGTCTGAATTGTTATGTCATGGCTTACCAACTCCAAGCAGGAATCCATTACCCGCAACTATATGTTCGTGAATACGGTGGCTAAAATCTAGAAAAGAGTTAAGGTCATATATTCTTGTAGTGATAAGGCAGCTTAAATCTTTCAACTGCAGATTTAGATATTTCTTCTGCGATAGGGTGATCGTCATTCTTTTGTCTACTATTTAAAATTTACTCAACTATACCAGGAATATGATCACTTTGATTCACTCACTCTCGTGTCCCCTGATAATAACATGTTGGCTTGTGCTCGTGAAAAAACACAACTGAATATCAGAACTTCTTCATGGACTGCATATAAACTTTGATCCAATTAGTGCCCCAATTCTCGGGCACCCTCTCATTCCCAATCTACCAGAAGTTTACAACCTAGTTCAAAACTAATTTGACTGAAGATAGACCTTACTTCCTAACAATTTCAGATGGATTTACTCTTGCTACCCAATTGAGCTCTGGTATTCGTCCTACCCATAACACTAAGTTGAAGTACACAGAGGACCACCTGATTTGTAACTGATTCGGGAAGGTCCGTCATTCCTGGGGTATGTGCTTCAAGCTTCACAGCTTTCCTCCTCCACGAGGTGGTTTTGCTCCATGAGGTGATCGTGGCTATGACCGTACTCAGGGCCTACCCCCCCACGTCTCGATCTGCTCATCTTTCTGATGCCACGAAGGACACTTCCGTCAACATTGGCCCAGATCCTACAAGAGTTCTTGTTGCTCTTTCTGCTAAAGAGATATAGGCGTTCTGTCGCTTGACACAAGGCCATCCGGTTGAACCACCTACTTCATCGTCATCCTCTCATGCACACCAGGAAATACCAGGTTCCCATTCTAGATCGACTCACTCTTCCACTCAGTGGATCATTAACTATGGAGCCACATAACACATGACTGGCTCTGCCACAGATTTTTTGTCCAACTTGCCTTTGCCCGGTAGAGACAAAGGGAGTATTGCAGATAGATTGTTTCCCCTACTACTAGAAAAGGATCCATGTCTTGTTCCTCACTCACATTCTCTTATGTTCGTGTTTCTATGTTTACTCGTAATTTTATCTCTATTAGTCACTTAACAAATTTTATGAATTGTTTTGTGATGTTTTTCTCAATGCTGGTATCGTTGAGGACCTGATGACGGAAAGGTGTTTGGCTCTAGTAGACTATGTGAAGGCAATTACATGTTTGACCCCTCTAGCTCTACTTCACCTCCACAAGCTCTTCATGCGAGTCAGTCTTATGTGTTGGATTTCTGACACAATCTCCTAGGACACCCTTCTCTTGATACTATGAAACTTCTTTTTCCTATAATGTCCAAATAGTTAGAAATTTGTTATCTGTGAAGCATGTGAACTTGGAAAACATATGTGTACTTTGTTTAACCATGTTTCCCGAGCTAGTACTATGCCTTTTATTATTATTTAAATGATGCTTGGGTCCCTTGCTCTATTGCCTCTATCTCAGATTATTCTTTAGTTTATTACTTTCATAAACTGTTTTTCTCGTTGCATCAAGGATTATTTGATGAAAAACAAAAATGAAGTGTTTTATCTTTTTCAGCATTTCCAGAAAATGATAGATACTCAGTTCAGCACTGCAATTAAAATCTTAGGTACTGATAACGGTCGTAAGTACATTGACTAAATTAGAGTGATACCTCAGGTCCTCAACGACCTGGGCACTATCCACGAAATCTCTTTGGACCATACTCCTGCTCATAATGGGGTAGGTAAGTGTTGTGGTCTCCCGATCTTGATCTAGTGATTGGCCCCAAGAAGGAAGATCTCCACGGTTGGGTCGGCCCCGTCTTGGATTCGGTGGATGTTATGGTTGAAGGTGGGGAAAGGAACAAGAGGTAGAGAGGGAGAGAGGAGGTAAAGAGGGAGGTAGAGAGGGAGAAAGAGAGATACCGGTGGAGAGGGGAGGAGCGACGTCGTCCCGCACCGTGGGATCGGCGGGTTTCGGCTTGTCGGCTAAGGCGCGGGATGCACAAGCGGTAGAGAGAGGGTTTAGAGAGAGGAGGACGAAAATACTAATTCATTTCATGACTTTTCATCCGGTCCCAAGCAACATATAACCCAGTCTAAAACATGCCCCCCCCCCCACTTGGGCTTAAACACGTGGGTCAAAAATACGAAAAACACATACGATAATAAAAGCATAAAAACATAAGTTCGCTCGGTTGTCATCATGCGGTTGTGGTGGAAGGTCGGCGCTGATACGTGCGTCCCCAACGCAGATCGGGCTCGTCGCGCGTCGTCGTATTATGTGGCGTAACATCACCGCCCTCGTCGGAAGACAGCATGTCCTCAAGTTGTGGTGGAATGTCAACTAGAGGAGCCGGTGGCGGAGGCCCCACGAAGGGCTTGAGCTGCGAGATGTGGAAGACATCATGAATCCGGGCTTCCGAGGGTAGGGCGAGGCGGTAAGCAACATCTCCAATGCGCTCCGTGATCTTGAAAGGGCCAGAAAACTTGGGTCCCAACTTGTTTGAGGCCGGTCGAGTGACGGAGGTTTGGCGGAAGGGAAGACGCCGCACCCACACCCAATCATCCATGATGAGAGTGAGATCGCGATGTCCCCGATTGTAAGAAATTTTCATACGTTGTTGTGCCTGAAGGAGGAGGTTCCGGGCTGCCTCCAAAAAGGTGTCTCGCTCCTCCAATTCCATGTCAACGGCTTCCAAACGTGTAGAACCGCACGAGTAGGACACGAGTCGAGGGGGTTCGCGGCCAAAGACTAAGCGAAAAGGAGTGGTTTGCAGCGCGGTGTGATAGGTGGTGTTGTAACGATATTCAATCCAAGGGAGCCAACGCGGCCAATCGCGGGGCCGGTGGCCGGTGATACACCGCAAGTACATGCTCAAGGTCCGGTTGACAACCTCGGTTTGTCCATGAGACTGGTGATATGCAGAGGAAAACGCAAGTTTGGTGCCGCTGAGGGTAAATAGCTCCCGCCAAAAAGAGCCGGTAAACACCCGGTCACGATCGGAAACAAGCGTTTCCAGCATGCCATGTAACCGGAAGATCTGCTGAAAGAAAACTCGTGCCATGTGCTCAGCAACGAGCGGCCTGGTCATCGCAATAAAATGGGCCCCCTTTGAAAATCGATCCACCACCACCATCAAGATGGATTTACCGCGAACGGAGGGCGGCCCTTCTACAAAGTCCATGGAGAGATCTGCCCAGATTTGAGTAGGAACCGGCAGGGGCTGGAGCAACCCGGCTGGGAGAAGATGGTCGGTCTTGTTTTATTGACATACAATGCAGGCTGCGATGAAATCATGAACGTGCTTGCGCATCCCCTTCCAATAAAACTCTAGGCGGAGGCGCTGTAGCGTACGGTGAACTCCCTCATGATTGCGAACATGGACATCTGTAATAATAGTCGGAATGAGGGATGAGGCCCCGTCCACATACATTCGAGAGCGGTACAAATCAAGCCGTTGTGGGTTGTCCAGTGCGGTAGTGCGAGCCCTTGTTCCGCCCGGCCTTTGTAGAACACCGGCCTTGTGCTCTACTTGGAAATTGAACCCGAGCTATTTGCTCACACACCGTTGTTGAGGTATGGCACTAAGCCTTTGCTCCAGCAAGTATTTTAAACTGAAGTGATCCGTCCAGATGAGAAAAGGTCGTCCCCACAGGTACGGCTGCCAATGCTGAACGGCCTTTGCAAGGCCAATGAGCTTCTGCTCGTAAGCGGGCAACTTGCGGTGATGTATGGCAGTCGGCCGGCTGAAGTAGGTTATAGGGTGCCCCTCCTGTTGTAAGATAGACTCATACCCGACGCCGGAGGCGTCGCACTCCACCAGAAAGGGTATAGTGAAATTCGGTAGGCGAAGGACCGGAGCGGACAGTAAAGCAGCCTGGAGGGAGTGGAAGGCCTGAGTAGCGGCGTCCAACCATGAAAAAGCGTTCTTCTGGAGTAGCGCAACCAGAGGAGCGGCAATGGTGTCGTAATCCCGGATGAAACGGCGGTAGTATCATGTGAGTCCAAGAAAGCCCCATAAACTGGTAATGGATTGCGGTTGCGGCCACGCCGCCACGCCTTGGAGTTTTGTTGGGTTGGCGGCTACGCCCGTCGTGTCTACAATATGCCCCAAGTAGGCAACGGAGCATTGGCCGAAAGAGCACTTGGAAGTCTTGAGGATCAAATGGTGCGTCTGTAACAAGCGAAGGACGGCCCGAAGGTGTAGTAGATGCTCCTCCCAAGTACGGCTATACCCGAGAATATCGTCAAAGAATACGATAACATATTTGCGGAGTAGGGGTTGGAATACCTCGTTCATCAGTGCTTGGAAAGTTGACGGCGCGTTAGTTAGGCCGAAGGGCATAACTAGGAATTCGAAATGGTTGTGGTGGGTGTGGAAAGCAGTCTTCTCCACATCGGCCTCCGCCATCCGAACTTGATGATAGCCCGAAGGGAGATCAAGCTTGGTGAAGAAACATGCCCCATGTAATTCGTCGAGAAGCTCCTCGACTACCAGAATAGGAAACTTGTCCTTGATGGTGATGGCGTTCAACGCCCGGTAGCCCACGCACATGCGCCAAGAATTGTCCTTCTTGCGCACTAGTAGAACCGGCGAGGAAAAGGGAGACACGCTCCGCCGAATGAGCCCCTGTTGGAGAAGAAGATCACATTGCCGCTCAATTTCATCCTTCTGTAAGAAATGGTAACGGTATGGCCGCACCACCACCGGAACCGCCCCCGGAAGAAGGCAAATGTGGTGGTCTTGTCCTTGTCGTGGGGGAAGGCGCAAGGTCGTGCTGAAAAGCTCGGGAAACGACTGCAGCAGCTGGGTAACATCTGTATGGTGATCCTCCGGCGGAGGAGAAGAAACGGCCAGCGGCTCGGTGTGAACTAAAAAGGATGCGGGGGATTTCCCCTGGGCGTGACCCTGCCACTTATCCGGCGAGAGCCCTCGTGCCAAGAGATAGTCAGCCGATCAAAATCACATATGAGGGGCCCTAAGGTGCGCAACCAGCAGACGTCCAGCACAATGTCAAAGCCTCGAAGGTCCACCACGAAGAAATCGGTCTGAAATGGGTATCCCTCCACCATGAAGTCGACGCGCCGGCAAACACCCGGACATGTCATCTGCTGGCCATTGGCGACTGCCACTTTGACGTGACTACGAGCAACGTATGGAAGGCGAAGCCATCTGGCCTTATCCTGCCCCATGAAACTGTGGGTGTTGCCAGTATCCAAGAGAACTAAGAGAGATGTGTCTGCCACCGTGATGTACAGTTGTATGGTGTTCCCCTCCTACGGCCCGACGAGGGCGTGTAGAGAGAGCTGCGGTGTCACCGAATCTTCAAACGCATCATCCTCCTCATTCGGCGGATCGTCTACCTCCAACCAAAATAAACGCTTGCACCGATGAGTAGGCGTGTAAAGCTCATCACAATTAAAACACAACCCCTTCTCGCGGCGTGTGGCCATCTCTAGGAGGGACAGTCGGCGACGATAAGCCGATCGCGGAGGCTCGTCGCCCGGCGGTAACTTTGGTGCGGCCAAGCTGGGTGGTGGTCGGGGGCTGAAGAACTCGCGGCGGCTCGGAGGCGGCCGGTCTAATGCAATGCGGCGCTCGCACGCATGGGCGAGGCTCATGGCCGTGAGGAGGTCTGGTGGCCTTTGGAACTCAACGTCCCAACGCAGCCGTTCCGGTAGTCCGACCGTGAAAAGAGAGACCTGCTGCGACAGTAACACGGAAGTGGCACGGGACAACAACAACTAAAACTGCTCCAGATAAGTCTCAATTGGCCCAATTTGCTTTAGGGCGATGAGGTCACCAAGAGGGTTCCCCAGCATAGGCGGGCTGAACCGAAGAGTTCACGCGGCTCGGAAGTCTTCCCAAGATGCGTCGGGCTGCTCGCGGAGTAGTTGAGTCACCCACAGCTGTGTCGGGCCAAGTAGGTGGAAAGAGGCCAGGCCAACACGGTCCTCCTCCGGGGTATGTTGATTGGTGAAGAAGAACTCACAACACGTGAGCCATGGGAGGGGGTCTTCGCGTCCCTCAAAGATGGGAAAATCCATGCGGACGGTGCGAGGGAAGGAAGGTATCCTCTCGAGGAGCCGAAGCAACCCGGCTGGTTGTTGGAGAAACCGCTGGAGGTGGAAAGGGAGGCAGTGGAGCGCCTTGGATGGAGTCCAAACGGGCGTTAAGTGTTTCCATCTTCTCATTTTGGGTGGCTAACATGGCTTGAAACATTTCTATTACTTGAGTGAGGGAAGGACCGCCGTAGGCCATTGGCGGTGGCCGCGCGAGGTCTGCGGGTGGCACAGAGAGCAGTCCCGCTGGATTTGCTGGAGGTGGAGGAAGAGCCGGCAACCAGCAAAGGCCGGTGAGGGTTGTTCGGTAGGTGCCGTGGAGACGAGGCCCGGCGTTTGGCTCTGATACCAAGTTGTTGTGGTGTCGATCTCGATCTAGTGATTGGCCCCAAGAAGGAAGAAGGTCTCCACGGTTGGGTCGGCCCCGTCTTGGATCCGATGGATGCTATGGTTGAAAGTGGCGAAAGGAACAAGAGGTAGAGAAGGAGAGAGGAGGTAAAGAGGGAGGTAGAGAGGGAGAAAAAGAGATATCGGTGAAGAGGGGGAGGAGAGACGTCGTCCCGCACCGCGGGATCGGCGGGTTTCGGCGTGTCGGCTAGGGCGCGGGATGCACGAGCTGTAGAGAGAGATAGGATTTAGAGAGAGAGAGAGGAAAATACTAATTAATTTCATGACATTTCATCCAGTCCCAAGCAACATATAACCCAGTCCAAAACGTGCCCGCCACTTGGGCTTAAACACGTGGGTCAAAAGTACGAAAAACACATACGATAATAAAAGCATAAAAACATAAGTTCGCCTGGTTGCCATCATGCGGTTGTGGTGGAAGGTCGGCGCTGATACGTGTGTGCCCAACGCGGATCGGGCTCGTCGCGCGTCGTCGTATTATGTGGCGTAACACTAAGCACAAAAATCGTCATCTCTTTGAAGTAGCAAGGTGTCCCTTACTTACGATGCACCTCTATAAATATTATTGGAGGGATGTGGTTCTCACCGCCGCCTATCTCATTAATCGCATGTCTACCCGTGTCCATGGACACAACTTCCCTCAATACTCTCCAAGTTACTCTCAATCAAATTCACTCGCGTGTCCTATGTTGTTAAAGGCGCGCATAAGACTCAAGGCTTACCATGCTCAGAGGTTTGCGCCTTAGTGCACCTTATTTGCGGCTTTAGAACATAAAAGGTGCGCTTAAGTGAGTCTTTGTTGTAATTATTTCTCAAAAATAAAGAGAAATAATGTAATAACTCAATAATTTTTTTATTGATTTGGTGTTTGTGAAAAATAACTGTGTTGGGCCTTAGATATGATGCAGGTGAGCACATTAATTCTATTTTTTAAGAGAAATAAGCGATAGTAATGAATGATTAATTAGTAGAATAGATAAAGAATATGATCGAGAAAATAAAATGATGTTTGATGTTTATTATTTAAAATTGATGTGGTTGCGCCTTGCCTTCGTCAGGCGCGCGGTTGTACCTTGGGTCTTGCGCCTAGTCTCTAGGACCTCTTTGTGCCTTAGTGTTCTATGCGTCTTTAATAACTAAGCTTGTGTCTCTAGGTGTGTGCTTTGTTCATGTGCACCACAAATCCAAATATGACTCTCGTACCCTGAAGTGTATCTTTATTTGGTCTTCTCTGGCGCAAAAAGGTTATAAATTCTTTTATCTTGTTACACCACTCTCTTCCATGGCCGTAAAAGGTGTGTGGTGGTTGTTTGGATATGGTAGAAGTGGAGGAAGAGGACAGGAAACCCTGATGTTGTTGATTGGACGCTCGGCCAGGAATTGAAGCAGTTGAGCAGCAGTGTGGGAGGGACATGGGGCTCGTCAAAGGTAGGTGAGGGCGGTTGGGCGAATTGTAGTAGCGGAAACCATCGCTGGAGTCAAGCAGGGAGAGGTCGCAGGGGGCATCGGCCGATCGATCGACATTTGCATCACTATCGGGATGGAAACAACCAGTTGAGTCATGTGGAAATTGTCAATGGAAGGCGAGGGTCGCGTGGGTTCGGCGGAGTCAGAGTGGGAACTGTCGAGGCAGAAGGATCAATAGTCGGTCGATCGGCACTGCTGGAGGGTGAAATCGACGAAGATGGTGGGTTGTTTTGTCGATGACATGTGGTAACCGCAGTCTAAGGTCGGGTGTTGCGGGTGAACGAGGAAAGATGCTCTGATACCAAGGTGGTATAAGCTTCTGATTGGGAGTGAGTGTGCGGTCTTGAGAGGGAGAAAGCTCGAAGAGGGTCGCCTCGACCCTTCCTCGACCTAGCCTTCCCAATGGAGGAAGGTATAACGGGAGCCGAGATCGGCCGAGAGAGGAGGGAAAAGGGAAATCTTGCTCAACCATAGTCAAGAAGATGATAGGAGAAAAAGAAGATTCAACTGAAGGAGAATTAGGTTTTTATCATCATGCCCAACAAGCCCACCGTCCTCACCAATATATCGTGAGAGGAAAGGGTTTAACAAAATTACCAAATATGTCCCTCACCTAGGCTATATCATACGTGAGAAATAAAAGTGTGTGAAAATAAAAAGAGAAATAAAAGTGCGTGAAAATAAAGATACAATGTAACCGCAGACAAATGTCATTCCAGACACACATTATCACCCTTGTATGGGCCAATAACATGGGCATAAAAGGAAAAAAGGGGTAGTCCGGTGCACAAAGCATCCTCGCGCAATGAGGGTTTGAGGAAGGCTCCCACCACAAGGGTGAAATGTAGGCAAAACTTAGCTTGCAATTTTGGCAGAGGTTGCTTCCAGGACTCGAACCTGTGACCACACAGTCACACGGCGACACTTTAACTGATGTGCCAAGACTCGAAATTATGCATCAATGCATTCTTGGAATAAGAATTAAAGTATGCATCGATGCATTCTTGGAGGTGTTGATATAGATCAAGATATTTCCCGCAATGAGTGCATTGAATATCTTGGATCGACAGTTCAAAAGGATGGAGGTGTTGATAAAGATGGAGGTGTTGATAAAGATGTGATTCATAGAATCCAAGCAGGTTGGATAGGCGTGTCAGGGATCTTATGTGATCGTAAGTACCATTAAAACTTAAAGGCAAGTTTTATCGTACTGCAATTAGACCAGCGATGCTCTATGGTTTTGAATGTTAAGTGGTGAATTGTGTACATGAGCAAAAAATGGGAGTTGTGGAGATGAGAATGCTTAAGGGATGAGTGGACACACGAGACTAGATAAATTAGGAATGAATGTATCAAGGATAAGACAGGAGTGGCACCAATTGCAGAGAAGATGTGAGAAGCTCGATTAAGATTGTTTGGACACGTACAAAGGAGACTATTAGAGTCACCTGTTACTCCTGTTAGGCGTTGTGAGATTTAGTCACTAGGCATGTTAAACGGGGGAGGGGTAGACCAATAAAAACTTGGAATGAAATTATAAGGAAAGACATGATGTACTTAGGCATTAGTGAGATTATGACTAAAGATAGGGCACAATAGCGACAAAGGATCCATATAGCTGACCCCACTATAGTGGGATAAAGGCTTGAGTGTTGTCGTAATTGGAATGTATTGATAAGCGAAAACACAAAATAGTTAGCAGTTGTTGTAAGTAGGAAGTTAAGATAAGTTCTCCGGATAAAACTCAAGTTTGTTTTCAGGGAATGTGTTCTAGCAATGACTTCAGCAATGAAAGTTGTTAAGAATATATAAAAGGGTTGTGAGGCAACTTTGGTGATGATCCGGGGCGGACCCACATAAGGACGAGAGTGGGCGGCCGCTAGGCCTGCACATAAAGACCCCGGTCCCGGTCGGGGACCGGTCCTGGGCAGGACCGGTCTTTTGGGACACCGGTCCCGGACCGGTCCTGCCCAAACCGGTCCCGGTCCGGGACCGGTTTTACCTTTGAAAACCGGGACCGTCTGGGACCGGAAGGACCGGTCCTAACCGGTCCTAACCGGTCCCAGACCGGGACCGGTTAATTAAAATAATTATTTTAATTATTTTTTTATATTATTATTTATTATATTTCAATTTTAATGATTTAATTAAATTAAATATTAACATGTAATAATTTGAAATGCAAAATTGCAAAGTAAATAAAATTTTTTATTAAATTTGAAATCAAACTACAAAATACAAATTACAAATTATAATACAAAATCAAAATACAAACATTTTTATTAAATTTGAAATTATATTACAAAATACAAATTCAAAATTTTGAGTTGAGCCTTGGACTCGTCTTCATTCTGCGGCGCTCCCCAGATTTAAGTTATTAAGCTCGTCTTCAACTTCAGACTCACTGTCTTCAATTGACGAGACGTGTTGTCTTCTCCTCAAAGCGTCCAAATGGTCCTTGTAGCAAATGCAAATCTCCAAAGATTCTTCGGTCAAACGGCTCCTTCGCTCGTTCAGAATCCTGCCACTCAAAGAAAATGCAGACTCCGAAGCTACCGTACTAGCTTGGATGGTTAGTAAATCACGGGCCATTAAGGCCAAAATAGGATAATTATTACATTTAATTTTCCACCATTTTAAAATATCAAAATTTTCTATTTCGTACGCGGTCATAAAATCTTGAAACTGTGTTTTGCTATATAAACCTAATTCGTTTAAAGTACTCGAAGTTCGTTGTTTTTTCTTCGAAGCTAATTCTAAAAATCTATTTTTCAAAATATCTTTTGTTCGAGGGGCGGTGGATTCCTCGCGAGGTCGCAATCCATATAGTTGATCGTAATAATTATATAGGCGAGTAAAATCAGAATTAAATTTTGCAACACTAACGTTGTGAAAATCACTAGAAGATTCGTTTAACTCTAAATTTCGATTAATTTCCTCTATAAAATTTTCAACACCGTCTACACCCATTAAAGGGTTTAAAGCCGCAGCACAAGAAAACATATGTGGCATATGCGTATAATATTTTAAAAACTTTTCCTCCATTACTAATATTAACGGACGCCGCATTGGGTTAATTTTGTAAGTTTTAAACGTTTCAGTAATTAATAAAAAAATTTCAATAACAAGCGAGCTAGTAGGATAATAAACGCCAGATAAAATAGTTGTTGCCCGATAAAAACTTTCTAATAAATTTACATAATCTTCGATTATAGCCCAATCTGACGCATCTAAATCATGTGATTCTTCTACACTATTATAAAATTCTATCAATAACGATTTTTGTGACAAAGCCCGTTTTAACATTTTGTACGTGGAATTCCATCGTACCGGCATATCATAAGATGGACCCAAACATTTTTTACCCTTTGCTATAACAAATTTTTTGAAATCTTGTTTTCGTCGTTTTGAACTATAAATAACTCGTAACATAGTACGTATTTTAATAACATAATTTTTCATAAAATTTAAATTATCTTGCACAATTAAATTAAGAACGTGACATACGCAACGTGTATGAAAAAAAATACCATCTAGCATAGGTTCCAAATCATTAATCAAATATTTAATAGCCATATTATTATTCGAGGCGTTATCAAACGAAATACTTAAAATTTTATCTTTTATTTTAAAATCTCTAATACACTTAATAATCACCTGATAAATAGCTTTACCGGTGTGCGGATATTCAAAACCTTCAAAACAAATTATACGTTTATTTAATTCCCAACTATCGGGATCGACCCAGTGACAAGTTATGCAAATATACGAAAGACCGTCAACTAAACCGCTAGTCCAAACGTCGCTCGTTAAACTAACTCGACCGTCGAATGTTTCAAAAAATTTTGTAAAAATAATTTTGATTGCAGGTAAACTTGTAAAGCATCACGTCGAGTTGTAGTACGACTTACCTGTTGATATTTTGGTTGAAGTGCTTCGTGTATGTAAGACGTCATTTCGTCGTTGTCGTAGTGGTTGAACGGAAGTCCGCTTTTGATGACATTCTCCATTTGTCGCTCCCGTTGCCGAGCTTGGTCATACGTCCAAATGTGCCCGGTCGTCGAAATTTGAGCTTGGTTGGCCTCCGACGGGGCTTGTTTGGAAAGACACGATTTGTTGTGTCGGGCGAGCGTTGTGTTGCTACTATTAGCGGCCATAAGCTTCGCGCAAAGTTTGCACTTCGCCTTAATTTTGCCGTCGATCCGCACTTTATCGAAGTTATCCCATACCGTCGCTTTATGCCGGTGCTCAACGATCTCATGATCGACGGACGCTGAGGAGGACGCCGGCATGGAGGAGGAGGAAGCCATTAAATACGAATATGAGTGAGAGAGAGAGAGTGAGAGAGATAGTGAGAGAGATAGTGAGAGAGAGAAAGAGAGACAAATGAGAGAGGGGGGGTTTAATAAAAAAAAAAATTAAAAAATTATAGAGCCGTTCGGCTCTATAGATGAGCCTGCCATGTGGCAGGCTCATTAAAAGAGTCGTTCGGCTCTTTTATTAAGGCTCATTAAAAGAGCCGTTCGGCTCTTTTAATGAGAGCCGAACCGTTAACGGCTCTTTTAATAGAGCCGTTAACGGCTCTATTAAAAGAGTCGTTAGCCGTTAACGGCTCTATTAAAAGAGCCTTAACGGCTCTTTAAAACGGTCCCGACCGGTCCCGAAACCGGTCCCGGTCCGGGACCGGTTTTTACCCTTTTTAGAGGGACTGGCAGGGACCACAGGACCGGACCGGTCCTAACTGGGACCGGTCTCTGTCCGGTCCCAACCGGTCCGGTCCCAACCGAACCGGTTGGGACCGGTTTTTTTGTGCACGCCTAGCGGCCGCCCACACTGAAATTTAAAAATACTATTTTTCACTAATAGGAAATAGATTTATCATGACAGATACATTATAACTAATATATAGAAAGAAAATTATATATGTTAAAATGTTTTTCTTGGCATAGTTGGTAGAATTATTTTTTAGTAATTTAGAGGTCTAGGGTTCAATTCCTACCAACCACATTTTTTGTATAAACAAGGTTGCTATGTTATTGTTTAAATAATTTTTTTATAAACAAACTCTCGTTACTTAAAATAATATTAAAATTAATTTGTTGTTATATTGATGTTTAATTTTTTGTTATAAACAAATTCGTTGTTATATTTTTGTCAAAATATTTTATAAATATATTTATTGTTATGTTGTTTTTATATTTTATTTATAAATAAGTTTGTTATTATGTTGTTTCTTATTGTTTTCTTAAACAAGTTCGTTATGTTCATTATTATACTGTCTATTTTTTATATAAACGGATTAGTTGTTTAAAGTTTTTGTATATAAATAAGTTTTTTATTAAGTTATTGTGTGAAACGTTTAAAATATTTAAAAAGATAATGATATTCAATTAATTCATAAATAATGATGAATTGAGATATATGATGTCGTTTTTCTCAAATTGATCAACTATTTTAAATAATTGTGTGATATTAATGTAATATAGACAATATATTAATGTAATGTACACATATTTAAAAGGAAGACTGAGTCGATTTATTTTATCGAATAATTTTATATTCCGCCCACACAGAATATAACTTCTGCGTCCGCCACTGGTGATGATAAAAGAGGATAGGTATAAAAGAATTAAATATTATGTCTTTTATGTGTGAATTTTAAGAAATATTTCTTGAATAATTACTGTGTTACGTCCAAGAAGGAAAGTAGAATTGACAATAAATTTGGTCGAGGGTGTCGCACATGTAGTAAAAACAATATAGAAGTTGCAGTAGCTTATTCTTTGAAACCTTTCAAAAATCATAAACTCACAAACCATTCAGAGCTACCCCAGGCCAAAACAGAAAACAAAAATTAAATCATATGAAGCCTGAAATAAATGCCCAAACTCAAGTCCATCCAAGGCAGCTCACGTGCAGTAGAGAAACAAAATTTAGTCAGGTGAAGCCCTATATAAATGCTGAAAACTCAAATCCATCAAAGAAGCTCACGGCCAAAAAATCAGAAAACATGGCTTAAATCCTGAAATTTTCAGTACAACTCCAAGAGCAGAAAGACTACTATCCTGAATTTCAACCATGGAAAATTACCACAATATCATAGTATTTCATACAACCAAAAGAGAAACTCAACTCCATCTAAATAACGACACATACACATCAAAGAAACGCACCGTATAGAGTTTGCAGCAGCCCAAAACAATAATAAAATAATCATAATATCTCAACTTTGAAAGGCAAGCAAAATTTCCAGAAATACATGATCTTTCCGCACATAAAAATCCGTACTTATTTTTCCAAAACATAACCCTTCTTCCATGATTTCTCCATAATCTAAGATCATTACAGTTGAAATAGAGCTTAAATTAAAGAAACATGAACGCACCAAATCCTTTTCCTTTGTCATTTCTCGGATTCTTGTACATTCCCACTCTCCAATCCATCTAAATAGTAGATTTTAGGAAGAAGAAAAATCACAAAATCTTGGCGAGTGTGCCTCTGAACACACTGAAAATAATATGCACACATATATCTTAATCTAATTCCTATAACATCTAATATGAGTTGTAATTTAGAGAGAAAATGAACATACAACCCAATCTTGCTGAAATCAGAGAATTGAGGGAAGGGAAAACCTTTATCTTAAGATTCCAGAAGCATAGAACAACCAAGAGAGGAGCAGAACAGTGCAGTTTTCTCCGCAAATCAGTTGACTCCAAGACTAAACCGACAAGGCGATGAAACGGAGGGAAGAGAAAAAGGAGGAGAATTGGACTTGAAGAGTCCAAGGAGATAAATCTGAACTCGAAGCAAGGGATAAATTCTAAAAATCCAAGCCACGTTTCATTTTATCAATTTTGCCCATAGATTATAGCCCTTAATTTTGATCAAAGCAAGGGAATTCAGACAACAAAATCCCACCAAATAGTAGCCAAGTATTTTGACTTCTCCTCCACCATAACACTTCACCAGTATATCTCATGAAAACCAAGACTTTGGTTTTTAAAAAATTATCTAATAATTCACAAATCTATTGATCAAAATGAAAGGACAAAATTGCCATCAAAGCTTGTTTCACAAAACAACACAAGGCCCTAAATTTCCGCCCAACCTACTTGGAATGGAAGGGTCCCCATAATAATTTTTATTATTATTGTTTCTTAAATTTAAGAACTTGCACCACATCCTTTACTAAATGGGAAGTAACCAGGGTTAGCATTCTCACAATGCTATGTTCTTATTCCAAGATTTCATCAATAGGGAATTTGCCTTACACTCATCATAATTTAATATAAAAAAAGCATATATTATTATCCAAAACATAAAGTATTACTTACATATACATACATTAATGGATTTCATTATCAAAATAAGTTATGTATTACAAAGCCGGCCCCAAATAGTTTTTATAGGACCATAAAAAAATCTAAGAAAAGGGCAAACCTGTGGCCATGATTGCCTAGATTTACCAGTCCATCCTACGATGGCAAGATCTTTTATTATCCCAAATACAGGTTGCTCACAGATTGATCGAACAATTCCATCGTCACCAATGACCACCAATTCCAACGATGTCTCCTAAATAAAATGACATGATAATATTACATTTTGCAGAGAAAAGAATTAAAAATAGTTAGCAGAAAAATGAGAAAATTTATCACAGGCGAGTAAATAATAGGTTTACAAAATTGCAATGAAAGAGATTTCACTTAGGATCATTAAAATCACATTAAAAAGGCCCACCATTTTACACAAAAAAGTAGCTAATATTATTCTAACTTTCACATAATAATAACCTTACAAGGCTTTTGGAGAGACTTAATTCAAGCAGATACCTCAGTGAGGTCATTATGGATCACAATCTCTATCTCCTCCATCATATAAAAATGAGTCGAATGGTGGTTCACGATCACCACTTCTCCAAATTGATAGATGCTTTGATGATTCAAATCACTCCTAATCATTTTATTTTCATCTATAATGAGTTGCATAAGGTCACATTTTTTCAGTGTTTTTTTCTTGTTCTACCACATAATTGCATCTCATTCTAACTCCCATTTGTCTTAGAAGTTCAAGATTACTATAAAATATCAAACTATATTGTGTTATAGCCTCTACAAATTCCCAGGTTCTTGTGATAAAAGTTATTCACAGTAACTGAAATGTATCTCATTATGTATATGGGCCGAATTCCTATTAAGAGGCTAAAAAGGCCAAGGTATAGTCCACGTACTCTTTTATCCAACAAATTGAAAATTTATTAAATCTAGTCACACCAGTTTAGTTTTAAGAAAATTAGAGTTAATTGAAATAAAAATCATGTCTTTGACTAGCAAATAATGATATAATAAGATTATATTAGTTGAACCTAAGTCTAATAATGTTGAAATATTTAACCTAAATTAATATAAACAGAAGATAGAAGGTAAATTTATGCTTTTGATTCCTTAATTTTCATCTGTTTAACAATTATAATAATCAAGGAGGCGGATGTCGGATGTCAAATTCATGTCAATTTGAGTTTCAAAAGTAGGATTGTAGGAGATATATTGAAAATATTTTACAATGTTGTGATTTAATATTGAATAAATGTATTTATATATAACAAATTTAAACCAGTCTTTGCCGGTCCCAAGCCTAGATGAGAAATGGTAATGGTGGCATTAGGTATACAGAGAGTGTAAAAATTTAGTGACTCTTATGAATATGGATTGTTTGAGAAATTCTTCAAGAGCTAGGTTGTTCCATGTAAGGAATGTGTCGTATCCGAATGCGGTGTCTTGGCAAGGTGATGCATCCTTTGTCGAAATTTTGAAACCCTAAGTTCCAGTCTACATCACAAGGATTGCTACGTCTCGAGGACTTGGGTGTAGTATTAAATATGCAAGAATCCTCATCGTATGATCTGAATGCGACGTCTTGGCAAAGTCGCAGCACCTCGCAGAGGACTTTGGTGTAGTGCTAAATATGCAAGATCCCTCACATATTAAGCATCTTAGGAAAATAGATCATGAGATTTGTGATCGACTTATATTTGGAAGTTGGAATATAGGTATGCTAACGAGATAAGCGAAGAAAGTAGTGGATACGATGATTAAGAGAAGGATAAATATTTTATGTCTGCAAAACACTAAATAAGTGGGTGAGAAAACTAAACGGGTTGGCGAGAAAACTAAACTTCTAAAAAATTAAGGTTTTAAATTATGGTGCAAAAGAAAAAATAAAATAAGCAATGCAGTAGGTGTTTTATGGATACTTTGGGGGAAGAAGTTGTAGGGGTAAGTAAGAAAGGTGATAGAATCGTATTCCTTAAATTAGTCGTAGAAAAAAAACTATTAATGTGATTAGTTTTATACGCCACAAGTAGAATTAAATAAAGTTATTAAAGTATAATTTTGGGATGACTGGGTAAGAGAAATCCCACAAACCAAGAGGATTTTCATGGGAGGTGACTTAAATAAGCATATAGGGAAAGAAAATACGGATTATATAAACGTTCATGGAGAATTTGGGTATAGAGAAAAAATGAAGAACTATTTTAGACATTGTCATCAGCACATAAGCTAATTGTGACAAAAACGATCTTCATGAAGAGAGAAGAATATTTAAATATGTTTAAGAGCAGACTAAATAAGTCATAAATTGACTATTTTATGACTCATAAAATGGATGAAAATATTTGTAAGGATTGTAAAGTCATATCAAAAGAAAGTTTGACAATACAATACAGGTTAGCGGTGTTGGATACGCAAATTAAATATTGTAGAAGTGGAAAATCTGAACCTTTTATATACTTTCTCAATAGTCAAATACAAAGTATGAGAATAAATTTATAGGAGAGAGAAAGAGAAAGGAAAGTCCTATACATGATGTGGGACTAAAGAGAGGAGAGAAAATAATAATAAAATATAAAAGGAATGGGTCATTGTTATATGGGCTTTTCCAACACTCCCCCGCAAGCTGGAGCGTACAAGTCATATGCACCCATATTGGACAGACACTGATAAAATAAGATACTCGATAAAGCCTTTGTGAGAATATCAGCAACTTGATCAGTGAACGAAACATGCTTTAAGTCTAGTCTCTTTATTTGAACTTCCTCCCGAATAAAATGACAGTCTACTTCGATATGTTTCGTGCGTTCATGGAATACTGAATTCTTTGCTATGTGTATGGCCGCTTGACTGTCACAAAATAGAACATCATAAGAGGGTAGTTTCACCCCCAGATCAGCAAGGAGGCTTTCAAGCCATGTGAGTTCTGAGACAACTGATGTCATCGATCGGTATTCTGCTTCCGCTGAAGATCGAGCAACAATTTCTTGTTTCTTACTTTTCCATGTAATGAGATGACCTCCAAAATATGTACAAAAACCACTGGTTGACCGCCGATCGTCCAAGGAGACAGCATAATCAGCATCTGAATATGCAACCAATGTTGTAATAGAGGTGGAGGTTTTGTAAACTAGCCCTTGACCCGGAGCTGCTTTAAGGTATCGAAGAATACGTTCAACAGCTTGAAGATGAGAGACTCGGGGAGCATGCATGAACCGACTGACAACCCCAACAGCGAACGATATATCCGGCCTTGTGACCGTTAGGTAGATCAATTTTCACACAAGGCGTCGATAGTATTCCGGGTTTTGGAGAAGCAAATCAGCATCAAAGGCATGAGCAATAGCTTGTGATTTGCATCAATCGGAGTAATTGTCGGCTTGCATCCGTACTGGCCAGCGTATTTGAGGAGGTCAAGAAAATACATCTGTTGGGAGAGGACAAGTCCATCCGAACGTCTTGCGACCTCAAGACCGAGGAAGTAGCGAAGATGTCCCAGGTCTTTTGTCTGAAACACGGTGCTAAGGTGTTGTTTGACCGCTTGAATCCCCTTCGAGTCATCCCCAGTAAGTAGGATGTCATCAACATAAACTAACAGAAGAACAGTTCTTGTTGCCCGGTGTCGAGTGAATAGGGAGAAGTCTGTTGAGCTCCAAATAACCTTACTGAACTTGTCAAACCACGCCCGAGGGGATTTTTTGAGACCATAGATGGATTTCTTCAGAAAACACACACGAGACTCCCCCGTGGTCTCAAAACCGGGAGGTTGGTGCATGTAGATGGTTTTCTAAAGATCGTCATTCAGGAATGCATTCTTGATATCCAGCTGATGAAGGGGCCAGTGGCGATGCACGGCCACTGAGAGAAGAACGTGAACGGTGTTGAGCTTGGCCACCAGAGAGAAAGTTTCCTCATAGTCAAGGCCCAGTTGTTGAGTGAAGCCACGGGCCACCAGGTGGGCCTTCAGACGGTCAATGGTGCCATCAGGAGCGTGTTTGATGACGAAAACCCACTTACACCCAACGGGTGTCTGACCGGAAGGTAAAGGGAGAAGGACCCAGGTTTGGTTAGCCCAAAGGGCCGTCATTTCTTCTTCCATAGCGGCCCGCCAGCCGGGATGTTGAAGAGCCTCTTGCACAGAATTAGGCACAGAAATAGAGGATAATGATGTAGCAAAGTGACGAAGTGGTGGGGAGAGGCGATGAAGAGAGACATAATTCGCCATAGGATGAGCGGTGGAGACAGGAGCCGGAGCAGCAGGCCGCGAAGCGTCAGAGGTTGAAGCCGACTTTAGTGGGGCAACGGGACGAGAAGAGCGGCGAGAATAGACCTGGATGACAGGCGGCTTGGGAAGAGCTGGAGGCTGGGCAGGAGGGACAGATTGTGGAGAAAGGTGCACGACGGGCTCAGGAACAGGTATGACAGGGCGCACGACGGGCTCAGGAAAAGGTATGACAGGGCGTACGACGGGCTCAGGAAAAGGTGTTGGATCAGGAGCAGAGAAGAAAGAAAGATCCTCCCGGAAGGTGACATCAGCAGAAATAGTCACCTTGCGGGTAATGGGCGAATAGCACACGTAGCCCTTTTGAGTGCGTGAATATCCCACAAAGACAGATTTGGCCGCACGGGGATCCAACTTGTTCGTAGACAGGCCTAGGGTGTGAACGTTGCACGTACACCCAAAAATGTGGGGAGTAAGAGAGAAGGCCGGAGTGGAGGGAAATAGGAGGCTGAACGGAGTAGAATTGTGGAAGACGGAGGACGGGAGACGGTTGAAGAGAAAACAGGCCGTGAAAAGCGCAAAATGCCAATAGGGTTTAGGAACCCGCATTTGAAGCATAAGAGAGCGAGGCACATCAAGGAGATGGCGATTTTTACGCTTTGCGACACCGTTCTGCTGAGGGGTATAAGCATACGACGTTTGGTGAATGACCTCAAACTCAGAGTAGAGGGTTGCGAAATCATGTCCAGTGTACTCGCGCGCATTATCAGTGCAAATAGTTTTGATGGGCACGGAGAATTGAGTGTGAGTCTCAAACAAGAAGGCCCAGAATACGAGGGGAAACTCGGAACGATCACGAAGGAGATACAACCATGTCATACGGGAATTGTCATCTATAAAGTAAGAAAATAACGGCAACCAGAAATATTAGGAATCTTGTACGGACCCCATATATCGGAGTGTACCAAAACAAAAAGAGCAAAGTTCCGAGTACAATGAGGTGGAAAAGATGAACGAGTTTGTTTGCCAAAAATACATATTTCACACTGAAAAGCAGGAAGAGAGATATCAGGGAGAGCCTTCTGGAGGACAGGTAGAGGAGCATGACCAAGACGCCGATGTCAATCCTCAGAGAAGACAGATGCGAGGAGAGTAGGAGAGTCATCAATAAGGTAGAGCCCGTTCTGCAGTCGCCCCCTATCAATGATAGTCTGTGTCTGCTGATTCTGTACAGAAAAGAAGAAGTAAATGTCACAGAGCAATGTAAGCCAGCAGTGAGACGAGCAATAGCAAGTAAACTGAATGGAAAGCCCGGAACATGAAGAACCGAAAGCAGGGAAAGCGATGAGGTGAGAGGAATATCAGCACAGCCAGAGACAGGGACAGCTGCCCCATTGGCCATAGTAATATACTTTGGATGAGGAGAGGACAAGTACTGAGGCGGTCGAACAGAGGTGATGACGTGATGTGATGAGTGGCACCAGAATCCACAATACATCGTGTGCCAGTGAAGAGGCAGGCGATACCTTCATTGAAGATGGAGGGAGTGGAGGCAACCGAGGCAGGCGGGCGGCTGAGCAGGCCCTGGAGATGCTGGAGCTGACGGCGAACCTCGTCAAGGTCAGTACTAGGGGTAGAGGAGTCGGTGGAAGCAACAAAGGCCAGCGGACGAGGAGGACGACCATGCTTGCAATAGCACGTAGCTTAAGGGTGCCCGTCCTTGCCGCAAAAGGAACACTTAGGTCGTCGTCGGCCACCCCGGCCTCGTCCCCGAGAGTCAGGAGAAGAATCCATGGAGACAAACAACAGCTAGGCGAGAAGACCAGCGAACAGAAGAAGAAGGCCGCGCGAATAGGGGAGACCGCGCGAACAGAGGCGAGATCGCACGGTCACGGTGTGAACACACCAACGACAAGGAGAAAGCCGCGACCAAAATGGGAGCCCGGAGGAACAGAATGAAGGCTCGTCGACCAGAGAGAGGTCGCGGCGAGAAGGAGAAGGTCAGGGCAGAAGTTCGCAGGTCGCATGGTCACGGTGTCGTCGCACCAACGGCAAGAAAGAAGTCGCGACCGAAGTGCAGAGCCCGAAAGGAAAGGAGGCCGCAGCTAGGAGAACGCATCGGACAGAGACAAGCCGCGCGAAGAGACCGCGGCGGACAGAGACAATCCGCGTGAAGAGACCGCAGCGGATAGAGGATAAGCCAAACGGACAGAGGAGGTCTGTAATGGTAAGAAGACTGCAGAGCAGACAGGAGAACTCTGCAATGATCACGGCGACAAAGCACCAGCTGCAAGAGGCGCCACGACCAAGAAGACGAGACTGCAGCGAATAGAAAAGGGAGCCCGCAACGGATAGAAAGAGAACGTCTTGGAACCAGCAGACCGTAGGGACCACAAGGGAGACCGTCAGGAACATCGTAGTGCAAGATAAGTTCGCGGGAAGCAGAAGGCCACGCGGACAGAAACCGAAAGAGGCTGTCGGTCAAAGAGGAGTCGGTCCACGTAAGAGAATGAAGAGGACTATAAGAGGAGGAGAACGGAAGAGACGGTGGAGCCACGGAGGAGACATTGCTAGCGAGCAGGCAGGTCGCAGCGACTAGGCAGGAATCCGCACGGTCAAGGTGAGTACAGCAGCGGCAAGGGAGAAGTGCCACGACCTAGATGCGGAGCATGCCGAGAAGAGAAGCCGCCAGCAACAAGAGAAGCAAAGTGCGGCGAGCAGAGAGCAGCGACTAGAAAGAGCTGCGGCGAGAAAGGCGCGGCGACTAGAGACAGTCGCGTAAGAAGCAGCAACAAAGGAGGTTGAGCGGAGAGCAGCGAGCAGAAGAGGTCGAGCTGCAAGACGAGGCCGCAGAATATGGAGCGCGACGCAGCGGGTATCAAGGAGGTAGACCGCAACAACAACGAGGAAGTCACAGCGGGTACCAGGAAGGTGACAAGAGGGGGGCAGCAAGAACACAGGGTTGGGTCCCAGCAGGGAGGGCTATAAAAGCAACAGAGGAAAGTGAGAAAAAGGAGAGGGACAACGAGAGGAGCTCGCCGAGTAGCAGGCGGATAGAAAACTGCTATCTGGCACAGAGTAGTACCAGTATAGGCGGACAGAGAGGAGGAGCCCGTCGAGCTGACGGAAAGGAGACCGCCCAAGGTAGGCGGTTAAGAAAATAGAGGCCGCCCAAGGAGGACCGGACGCTCTGATATCATGTAGAAGTGGAAAATCTGAACCATGTATATACTTTCTTAATAGTCAAATACAAAATATGAGAACAAATTTATAGGAGAGAGAAAGAGAGAGGAAAGTCCTATACTTGATGTGGGACTAAAGAGAGGAGAGAAAATAATAATAAAATACAAAAGGAATGGGTCATTGTTATATGGGTTTTTCCAACAAATATAATAAATTTGATATAAAGATAAAAGTGTTGCCAAAAATTTGGTGATGGAACTTACAAGACGGAAAAACAAATTGCTTTCGAGACGACTATTATGTAACAACTAGTTGATTATCCATATGTTGATTTCAGTGCTACATGGGAAGTTATATATTTGTACTTAAGGATAAGTGAAGAGAATGTACTTGGAGAGTCAAAAGGTCGTGCGCAACACATAAAGTATCTTGATGATGGAAAAAAGAAGTGCAAGACAAAGTAAGGGCAGAGAGAGCTAGCTACAAAGCACTATATGATTGTATGAATGACGAAAAATTGACAAGGTATAAAGTCACAAATAAAGAAGCTAAAAAGGTAGTAAGTAAAGCAAGAAGTCCAACTTGTGAAGAATTTTACAAACGATTAAATACCTTGAGCTAGCGAGAGAAAGACGATGAATTTAAGCCAAGTTAAATGCATAACGGATGAAACAGATACAATTTTGACGGATGATATGACTATTAAGAAGCGATGAAAAAGATACTTTTATCGACTCTATAAGAAAGAAAAAGACAATAAAGTATGCTTGAAAAAGTTAAGCAAATCAAAGCAGTATAGAATGTAACTTTTATCGTAAAATTAAAGAAATAAACATAAATGATGCTCTAAAGAAAATAAAAAATGGAAAGGTGGTTGGGTCAGATAATATATCCATCGAATTATTAAAATACCTAAGGAAAGGGTTTTGTCGAACCAATAGGGAAAAAGTATTTTGATACTTTATATTAGAACAAAGGAGTAATATAAAATTATGTCAACTAGAAAGAAATTAAAATAATGAGTCATAGAGAGAAGCGTAAGGCGAGAGACTAGCATCTTGAAAAATCAATTTGGATTCATCTCAGGGTAGTCGACCATGGAAGTTATACACCTTTTGAGGAGACTGGTTGACAACTATTGGGAAAAAAACATTATTTATTTATATTGTTCATCAATCTTGAGAAGGCTTATGATAGGGTCTAAGAGACGTCTTATGGAGTCTTAGAAAAGAAAGATTTAAATATATCATATATTGACATAATAAAAGACATGTAAACAAATTCAGTGACGAGGGTGGGGACATCTGAAGGATTGACATAGAAATTCCCTAACAATGTTGGTTTACATAGAGTGTCATCTTTAATTTTGTATCTTTTTGCCCTTTTATCTTAGATGAGCTCACCCGACATATCCAATAAGCAATACATTGGTGTTTATTATTTGCATATAATATTGTTTTGGTTGATGAGAAGCGGGAGGATGTAAACGCGAAAGTTGAATCTTGGTGAGACTCTTTAGAAAAGAAGAGTTTTAAGTTGAGCAAGACAAAGACGGAGTATATGGAGCTTAAATTTAATAGTGCAAGAAGGGCAAATTACTATGTCATTAAGTTGGGTGACCAAGATATTTTTTGCAGTGAGTGTTTTAAATATCGGTGATAGATAATTCAAAACAATAGAGGTGTAGCTAAAATGTGAGACATAGAATCCAAGTAGGTTGGTTGGAGAGGAGAGATGCGCCTGGGATTTTATGTTATCGTAAAGTACCATTAAGGCTCAAAGGCATATTTTACCGCACTACAATTAGACCAACAATGCTTTATGGTTATGACTGTTGGGCAGTGAATTGTTTATATGAGCAAAAAAATGGGAGTTGAGATAAAAATGCTTAGGTAGATGTGTGAACACACGAGACTGAAAAAAATTAGGAATGAACGTATCAGGGATAAGATGGGAGGTGCACCAATTATAGAGAAGATGCGAGAACCTTGATTAAAATGGCTTGGACGCGTAAAAAGGAGACCATTAAAGGCATATGTTAGGCGTTGTAAGAGTTTAACCACTAAGCATGTTAAATAGGGGAAGGGTAGACCAAAAAGACTTGGAATAAAACTATAAGGAAAGGCATGATGTACTTGGGCATTAGAGAGATTAAGACTAATGATAGGGCGCAATGGCGACGAAGGATCTATATAGCCAACCCCACTATGGTGGGATAAAGGCTTTAGTGTTGTTGTATATACACATTTTTTAATATTATCACAATATATGTTTATAAATTATACAATAAACATGTAATAATACGATTATAATGAAGTAATGAACCCAATAAATACAATTTTGTCTAAAAATAATTATATATTAAAGCAAGTGACTTGCAGTTACTTGTATGATCGTTTGAGGATCGATGACATTCATCCAATAGTTCCATGACACAAAACAGAAGATAAAAACTCAATCGTAAATAGACAAAAACAGAAGATAAAAACTCATTCATAAATAGGCACAAAATAGAGGCCCAATAGTGATCAAGTAACATACAGCAACAACACTCAAGCCTTTATCCCACTATAGTGGGGTCGGCTATATGGATCCTTTGTCGCCATTGTGCCCTATCTTTTGTCATAATCTCACTAATGCCTAAGTACATCATGTGTTTCCTTATAGCTTCATTCCAAGTCTTTATTGGTCTACCCCTCCCTCGTTTAACATCCCTAGTGACTAGACTCTCACAACGCCTAACAGGTGTCTCTAATGGTCTCCTTTGTACGTGTCCAAACCATCTTAGACAAGCTTCTCACATTTTCTCTACAATTGGTGCTACTCATGTCTTATCCCTGATACATTAATTCCTAATTTTATCCAATCTCATGTGTTCACACATCCACCTAAGCATTCTCATCTCTGCAACTTCCGGATTTCGATCAGGTACTAGGCGACACAATTATCTCAAAATATGAAATCCACCAAGCCGTGAAGAAGATAGAAATTATAATCCAAGGAGTAGTACTTTAAAAAATAAACTCACAGTGCAATCAGAGGAGACCAAAGGAAAAAGGTAGAACCAGAGGCCGAGCTACACAACCTCAGAGGAACAAACTCAGAGCAGAAGGCAAAGACTCAGTTATCAAGATAGAGCACAAGAAAGAGGCATCGACAGCAGTAAACAGCACAAAGAGCAACAAATGAGAGTGAGACAAGAGATTCATCAAAGCTATGGCATAAAAAGATGCATGAAATGAAGCACGAAACATAATATTACAGCTCAGCAACACAAAAGAAATGAAAAAAATATTAAATACTCATAATATCGCTCGATATATCGAGCCCAACATGTATGTAGCGATATTTTCAAAAATTCCATTTTGCCTTAATATCTTGATATTACGGTGTTTTCTCCTCAAAACCTTTATGTCGGCTGACATCTACAGCAGATAGTGATTTGAGCCATCCAACATCAAACTCCCGCGATCCACGGCTAAAAACGAAATATGAATCGTAACTTATGTCATGTGCACGACCTCGCACACAACTGTGTTTCGGACTGTTTACCTCCTCGGAGACAATAATGTGTTTTGGAAGACCAGACAGGGTTTGTCGACTGAACATGCACACCGACACGAACATGGAACAAGGGCGTGGATCATGTCATATTGTCTAATAAAAAAACGTCTGGGCATATGCGCATTCCATGGCACGACCATGTGTATGGGCGTGTAGCCAAGTTGTGTACCTTGATAGAGAACAAGTGTAGTGGATGGGCTACCACACGACTGTTTTCCCTGGTACACGGACATGTTCCGGGATCGCGTCTTGTATTAGAAGAGGTGGAGCGGTGGAATGCTACTGGTCTGATCATACATCCATTGCACACGACCGTGTAGCCTGAGCTAAGTCTCATAATGACCTCCTGACCACTCCACGACTGATGTACGTACTATAAACACAATGCCAAGGTACCAAGTACATAGTACTTAGCTAAAACAAGAAAATGAGGAGTTACAACTCTAACCCCCTTAAAAGTATTTCGCTAACGAAATCAAATAGTGCATATGCCTAAGACAAAAAAAACTCTGGGTACACCATGAGCATAGCGTCTCCACATCTTCATGGCAAAAAAACACAGTTACCAACTCCAAGTCATGAGTTGGATAGTTTTACTCATATAATTTCAACTACCTCGAGCCTTAGGCGATCACATGTTCAGTTGACTGACATTATTTGTGTCAAGGAGACAACCTTTTTCTCCCGACCCGACTCCCGACTTGATTCAGTTGACTCTTGCGAATTACGGTGTTTATTCAAATAAATGTTTTTTTTACATTTATACTATATTAAAAGGGAAAAACACTCTTTGGTTAAACATTCACTTTCCGATTTTACTCATCTTTATTTAAAAAAACCCAATTTTAAAAATTAATGTGTATTTCTTTTATTTTAAAAAATGTGAACTCATGTACACATACCTCTCTACCAACAATGAAAAATGTATTATCTCCGCTGCTTGCGAACCCTCGTACACACCGCAAAATGAGCGACGTCGCGCCACGACAGTGTCGTGGCCGGGATAATGTCGCGCAGGGCACGGGAACCCATGTACACTATCGCAGTTAAGGTACTGTCACGATTGGTCGTAGGGGCGGAGCCCCGTGCAAATCACTGGCGGACCCAAATGCAGGCATACCCGGGCACGTGCCCGGGTATGATTTCTGGATTTTTGGAAAAGGCCTCTTGCTGACGTGTTGGAAAAGACGTTGGCGTGTTGGAACTTGGAAAAGGCTTTGGTGTGCTTCCTGCTGACCTGTTGGAAAAGACTTTGGCGTGCTTCCTACTGGCGCACGTGTTTTCAAAATGGTCTCATGCGCTTTTTTTATGAATTAACAGAGTGTGCCCTAACTCCCTCCTTCCGCCATCCCATCCAACTTCCTCGAAGGCGTGTCGGCGACGAATACGAGCATCTACCCTCGAGTTAAGCAGCTAACTCCTTCGTCCAAGACCTCGATGAAGACGAAGACGAGTAGTCTGCGACTGAGCTTCTCCATTTGCTTGCGCCTCTGTGATGAGGATGCGACTTCTCACTGACGTGTGGGGTTTGGAGGGGGGGAGTTTAGGCCATTTGATTTTTCATGTCTCAATCTGAAAATAAGTTGGCCCCTTTGAGGGGATTCAGCTCAGCATTCAATTCGGAGACCGGCGAGCAGGTGGCCATCAAGAAGATTGTGAATGCTTTTGATAATAAGATTGATGCCACGAGGACGCTGTGGGAGATTAAGCTGCTTAGACATATGGATTATGAAAATGTTGGTGATTTCTCCTCTCTTTTTTTCCCTTACCACAAAGCAGTTTATTACTTTATTACTTCAATTTCTCATCTTCTGTTTATTTGTTTGACATGCCTGACATTTAAGCTCTGTTTTAGGCGATTAACCACATCGTTCACAACCGCCACCGCCGCGTCAAACGGAACATTGGTCGGGTGATTATAGCAGTTGGTGCCGCCACTGGTGCAAATCACTCGCTTTTAGAAGTAAAAAAAACGAGGTAAGTTGCAAAGTAATCCAAACATGCATCGAACAAAATTCTTCATGCATATTTTCATTTACATCCAAGGACAGGGATCACATAAACGAAATTGGATAAACATGATACTCCGTATCTGAAAGCTACTCGGCAGAATCATCTTCATTAAATATATACAAGCCAGTGGATGCTAAACAGCAGACCAATCAAATCTTATCAAAATTCCCAAGCACAGAATCCATAGAGGGCTCTACGTAAATATAAAAACATAGCTTCATATAGCAGAGAGCTGAATCGAAGCGGTAAAGAGTTTATGAATTGAAGCGGAAGAAAGTTTACCTTTCCGAAGACGATGTCATCTGAGGTCGGAGAGCGAAGGTGGCCTTGGACAGCTTGGAGAACGGCGCTACCACGCAGTACGTACTTGGCCAGGTAATGGGCGCCGGTCCTCGGCAATGGCCTTTGGTGGCTGCCGCTGCCAGAATCTTTCTCTTCGGAGACCATCATACACTGTCTCACGGTATCGATCACCAGCGTGCTCTACCCCAGTAAGAACCAAGCGAGATGATGCGACTTGCGGGGAATCTAGGGCTGCGAGATGGAGAAATTTCTGCTTCCGGTGTCGGTTTCCAAATCTTTGGTGATTTGGTTGTACTTTGTTAAATATTGTATTGTTATTGTATTTAATAGTGTATTTATTGTCTCTCTTTTTTAGTCTCACATTGTCTAGATGGGCTCTCTCCCCTTGCTCTTCTTCTATATATGTAAGACCTAATTGGTCCCTTAACAAATAATACAAATACAGTTACATTTCTAACATGGTATCAGAGCGGGTTTAATTTTTTGCGCTCGCCTCCTTGCTCGCGTCTCTGCCCTACTTGCCCGGTTCTGTCCGCAATTCTGCCCGAACCTGCACGGAGTTGTCCGCTTCTGTCCGCCATTCTTCTTCTCTGTCCGCCCACCTCCATTCGTCCCCTCAGTCCGCCACCATCCCACATCCGTCCGCCCCACTCCCGTCTCACTCCAGCCACATCCTCCAGTCCGCAGCACCACACCGCTCCGTCCGCCCTCTCCGTCCGCCAAACCTCATGTCCGCACTCTCCGTCCGCACTCTCAGTTCGCCGCCCTGCCCTACTTGCCCGGTTCCGTCCTCCAGTCCGCCAACCTCCAGCTCGAACTCCAGCGCCCTCGCTCAGTCCGCCTGACCGCTTCCTCTCCTCTAGTCCGCCACACACAGTCCGCACTCTCCGTCCACCAGTCCGCACCACCAGTCCGCACCCCACTCCCCCCTCAGTCCGCCCACCTCCAACTCAGTCCAGCCAACCTCGCTCAGTCCGCCTGTCCGCTTCCTCTCCTTCTCCAGTCCGCCGAATCTCGCACCCTCCAGTTCGCCGCACTCCTCTCCGCTTCCTCTCCTTCTCCGTCCGCCAACCAAGTCCGCACTCTCCTTCCGCCAACCCCGTCCGCACCCTCCTTGCCCAGCTCGCCCCTTTCCAACTCCCTGCAGGTTCCCCGCTCCCTTGCGACTTCATGGCTGCTCCTCTGATCTCGCCACCACTGAAGGCCACGTCCTTCCAGCTCGCCGGCGCTAGCGACTGGCCTGACTGGGCCCTCACCGTTGAGGCCGCTCTCTCCTCCCGTGATCTTTGGGATCACATCATCGGTGCGCCTCCTGCCCCTGCCGCCAAGCCCGCCACCGCCACCGGCTCCGGCACAACTACTGTCGCCGCCACCTCTACAGATGTTCTTGCTCTTTGGCAACGCCGCGATCAAGTCATCCGGGCTTACCTCCTGGAATCTGTTGCTCGACCGCTCCTCACGCCTATCGGTCGCCTTCCTTCCGCCCGTGCCATGTGGGAATATCTCTGCGATCGCTTCGTTCCCCGTGGAGGAGCTCGGCGTCACCGCCTTATCTGCGATTCCCAATCTGCCCGCCAAGACGGCCGCTCCATTCAGGACTTCTACACTATGATGAGTGCCTACTGGCACGAACTGGATTCCATGATTCCCTTGCCCTGCGGTTGTCCTCGCTCTTTGGAATTTCAGTGCCACCTCTCCGAGGGTCATCTTCATCAGTTTCTTGCTGCTCTGCGTCCTGAGTTTTCTCTTCTTGCCGCTCAGCTCCTTCACCGGGTCCCCCTTCCTACTCTGGATGACGCCCTGATTGCTCTGCTCGATGAAGAGACTCGTCTCCGCCCTCCGGTGGCCTTCCAGCCCCCTTTCCCGCTTGATACTGCTCTTGCCGTTCCTCCGCGTCACAGTACTGTTACTTGTCACTACTGCAAGAAGGTGGGGCATATGAAGTCTGCCTGCCCCACTCGTCCCCCTCGATCTGATGAGCACCGAGCTTCTGACCATCGCCGTGACGGCCGTGGTCGGGGCCGAGGTCGTGGTCCCGGCTCTCACCCCACTGCTGCTGCTGCTACTGATCCTCTGCAACGGTTAGAGGAGCTGATACTCCGGTCACCACTATTTCAATATGCCTCCTCTGCTAGCTCCTCTGCGGAACACAGTCTCTCAGCTGCTTCTGGTACTGCTGCTGCTCGAATTCCTCCGCCTGCACCTTGGTATTTCGACTCTGGGGCCTCCTGCCACCTCACCTCCGACTCTCGCATCCTCACCCACTGCACCTCTCCCCCCCCTTCCCTTCAGGTCACCACTGCTGATGGGGGATCTCTTCCTATTCTGCGCTCTGGCTCCATCACCCCAACCTCTGCCCCTCCTGGACGCCTTACTCTCTCACACGTCCACCATGCCCCTCGGCTCCATATGAACCTCATTTCTGTCAGCTCCCTCTGTGATCTCGGCCTAACGGTTTTATTCTCTTCTTCTGATTGTGTTGTGCAGGATTCACGGACAGCTCAGAGGATTGGACGGGGTCGTAGGACTGGTGGCCTGTATCAGATGGAGTATCTTCATGTTCTTCCCCAACCCACCTCAGCTTCAGCCCTCTTTGTTATCTCTGATGATGACTTGTGGCACAGACGTTTAGGCCATCTGTCTCCTGATCGCCTCCGCCGTGTTATCCGCTCTGGCGCTTTGGGTCGTGTCTCCCCTTCCCCCCTCTCTGTTTGTACTGGTTGTCGTTTGTCAAAGCATCTTGCTCTACCATTTACAAGTAGTGCTTCTCAAACAACAGCCCCTTTTGATTTAGTTCACTCGGATATTTGGGGCCCAGCGCCGCTTGCTTCCCATTCTGGGTATCTTTATTATGTTAGTTTCATTGATGATTTTTCCCGTTGTGTTTGGGTTTATCTCCTGCGCAATCGTTCCGAAATACCCGACGTATATCGCACGTTCACCGCTATGCTTCACACTCAGTTTGAGCGTCGAATTAAGATCTTTCGATCTGACTATGCTCAAGAGTTTCTCTCCTCCACCATGCGCGATATCCTCCAATCACATGGCACCCTCCACCAACAATCTTGCCCGCACACCCATGAACAAAATGGGGTTGCGGAACGAAAACATCGCCACATCATCGAAACAGCTCGTGCACTCCTCATGTCTGCCTCAGCTCCTCACTCCTTCTGGGTCGAAGTCGTTCTCACCGCTGCTCACCTCATCAACATCACTCCTTCCACGACCCTCTCTGGCGTAACTCCTTGTGAACGCCTTCATTCCCGCCCACCGACATATGCCTCTCTGCGCACGTTTGGGTGCACCTGCTTCGTTCTCCTTCCCGCTCCTAAACGTAACAAACTCTCAGCTCGCTCAACTCGTTGTGTTCACCTCGGCCTTAGCCACCACCACAAAGGCTATCGTTGTTACGATCCGGTGACTCGTCGCATTCGCATTTCTCGTCATGTCTCCTTCGTCGAACATGAAATGTTCTTCTCTTCCACACCCCCACACCTCCCCTCCATTGCTCCACCACTTTCTCTTCCGCTACTTCCCTCTATTCCAACTCGCCCCAGGACTCAACTTCCACATCCTACACTCTCCCCACCTCGCCCTCTGCCCGAGATCCCTCCTTCCCACTCTGCTTCTCCTCCGGCGCCCACAGCCCCTCCTCCTGCTACTACTTCTGATACGGCTCTGTCTGACGCTCCGTCCACCCCTGCAACCGTGGATCCTGCTCCTCCTCGGCGTAACCCTGCTCGCCCTCGCCATCCACCTGCCCGCTACGACCCCACTTCTGCCCGCTCAACCCCTTCTGCTCTCCCTACGGCTACCTCCAATTCCCCTGCTTTCCAAGCCTTCCTCACCGCTCTCCACGCACACCGGGAGCCCCAGTCATACCAAGAGGCAGTTGGAAAATTCGAATGGCAACAGGCCATGGCGCTTGAACTTCAAGCCTTTCGCAGGACTCACACTTGGGATCTTGTCCCTTGTCCTTCTGGTGTTACTCCTATCAGCTGCAAATGGATTTTCAAAGTTAAGACTCGTTCGGACGGTTCTATTGAGCGCCATAAAGCCCGCTTAGTTGCTCGCGGGTTTTCCCAGGAGAATGACATCGACTATGACGAAACCTTTGCACCGGTTGCACGGATGACAACCGTTCGCACCTTACTTGCGGTCGTCGCTGCCTGACACTGGCCCCTCCATCAAATGGATGTAACCAATGCATTTCTCCATGGCGATCTCACCGAAGCTGTCTACATGTCACCTCCCCCAGGTCTCTCCATTCCCCCTGGCCATGCCTGCCACCTCCGTCGGGCCCTCTATGTTCTCAAACAGGCTCCTCGTGCCTGGTTTGAGCGCTTCCGCACCGCAGTTCTAAAGGCTGGTTTTATTGAACGCCAGACTGATCATGCCTTGTTTACACGCACCTCCGCTCAGGGTTGCGCCATCCTGCTCTTGTATGTGGATGACATGATTATCACCGGGGATGACCACGTCACCATTGCCTCTCTTCAGAAACACCTACGTAGTCAGTTCGAGATGAAGGACATGGGCCCCCTTCGCTACTTCCTTGGGTTAGAGATTTCCCGCTCCAAACGCGGAATTCTGGTCTCTCAGCAAAAATACATCTCAGATATTCTCTCCGTGGCCGCTCTCACTGACAACCGCACGGTTGACACCCCCATTGAGCTCAATCTGAAACTCCTTCCAACAGATGGGGAATCACTGCCCGATGTCTCCCGCTATCGGCGGCTTGTAGGGATGCTCGTCTATCTCACTATGACTAGACCGGACATTGCTTACGATGTTAGCTTCGTCAGTCAATTTGTTCAAGCTCCTCGCTCAGCTCACTATGCTGCGGTCCTCCGGATACTCCACTATCTTCGCACCTCTATCAGTCGCTCGTTATTTCTCTCTGCCACCTCACCACTCACCCTCCGAGCATTTTCGGATGCTGACTGGGCGGGGGATGCTGCAACTCCTCGCTCCACTACTGGGTTCTGCATTTTTCTGGGCGACTCTCTGATCTCCTGGCATAGTAAGAAACAGGAATCCATTGCGCGCTCCAGCACGGAGGCTGAGTATCGTGCCATGGCTTCCACCACTGCTGAAATAGTTTGGCTTCGTTGACTTTTTCGTGATCTTGGTGTGCAAATAACTGGACCCACTCCCTTATTCTGTGACAATCGAAGCGCCATTCAAATCGCCTCCAATCCAGTGTTCCATGAACGAACAAAACACATTGAGATCGATTGTCACTTTACTCGTCAGGAATTCCTCGCCAACACTATTTCTCTACCGTTCATTGCCTCTGAAGAACAAGTTGCAGACCTCCTCACCAAGTCTCTCACAACTGCAAGATTCCGTTATCTTATTAGCAAACTCTCGGTTCATGATCCACCGTGAGTTTGAGGGGGCGTGTTAAATATTGTATTGTTATTGTATTTAATAGTGCATTTATTGTCTCTCTCTTTTAGTCTCACAATGTCTAGATGGGCTCTCTCCCCTTGCTCTTCTTCTATATATGTAAGACCTAATTGGTCCCTTAACAAATAATACAAATACAGTTACATTTCTAACATACTTTTTGCCTGCCGTGTAGTGTAAATGCACCGTCCTTTTGCCGATGAGCACGGTTTGGGATGCATAAATTTGAAAATCGCGTTTATTTGGTTCGGCCCTGGCGGGTGAGTCGAAACTTCACTTTGGAATCAGAGCGGGAGAGGTGGGGTCAAAACAGAGTGGATCAGAGCTATTTCCTCCATGTTGTGGGTGCAAACGGAGCAAATGCCTCGGCGGCCGTTTATTTACCCGCTGTCCGTCGGCATTTGCTCCAAACGGAGGCGGCAAAACGCCGAACCAAACGAAGCCTCAATCATGCACACTCATCGCTTAGAAGTGTCATTGAGCAATAATTCAGGATTTGGAAGAAGAAGTGGATCATACTGCGGGACATGTCAAGCTATAGTTTTGAAAAACAAGCAACTACTGTGATCGCTATGATGACTCTACATAATTTCATTCGTCGTCACCCTTCGCGTCTAGATATTGATTTAGTGAGTGCGACCAAGTGGGTCGAGATCACGGGATGGACTCTCAAAGGCAGCAAAAACATGCTCTGACACTGCAGGTGGTGTAGTGGAAATGATCGCACTACGTGATATTATAACAGATCAGTTGTATGAAGCTAGAGCGTAGACAAAAATGGTGGGGGTACTTGTTCCAAAAAAAATGTCTGAATGAAATAATATTTTATGTGTTTGGGTGTTATGTTATCAAAAAAAATGTTTTTTCATATGTTTAATGGTTTGTAACTAAGTTATGGTAAAAAAACTTCACTCAAAACTCCGTTTTTTTCTAAAATTTTCAAAAACTTCGCTTTGAAGACTCATTTTCATCCAAACAGTTTTTTTAACAAAACTCCGTTTTTCAGAATCATCACTTTTTCTATCACCAGTTTTTCATCAGCAACAGCTCAACCAAACAGAGTCTTAGTTCAGCTGACGCGCTCCAATTCGGGAATTTTTTTTTGGTACGCTTAGTGTTCCCTCCTATATGAATGCTTTTAAATTAGAATTTCGAATAACATCGGGCCCATCTGTCTGCTTCCTCCGAGTGTTTTTAGTTTACGCTGCAATTTTTGCCGCGATTTTCGCCTCCGCCATTCCATCCTTAACCTAGGCGGCGACCTCTATCATTCCTTCCATAACCTAGGCGGCGACAGAAGACCTGCATTCTCCGGCGATAACCTTCTTGCCTGCTACTCCTCCATTTTTAGCAAGCTTTTAGGTCTGAAAATATCCACGTGTAAACTAGGTCGGGTCGTCGACTTCATCGCTCTGCGGACTGGAGATCGGGCTTGTGAAGAACTGCAAACAGGAGGTGTGTTTTCTGCCTCTGCAACTAGTTTTAGGTTTTTATTATTTTGAAAATCTGTAGTATGACTGTAGATTGGGCTTGTGTAGTATGACTGTAGTATTTCAAGTTTAATGTGGGATTGTATGTCCAGTTAGTTATTAAGCTATATTTTTCAAGTTAAATGACCAACTGTATTTCATATTTATTAGACAATTGTATTTAACTTTTAGTAGTAGTCGAATTGTATTTTATGTTCAATGTACGACTGTGCAAATGTTGAACAACTATTTTTCTTCTGATTTACTCAGATGCCTAACATCAAATATTTGAGTTGTCATTGTGTGGTCTCTACATTCGTGGCAAATGCTCGTGCGCTTCTCGATGTCATTTCTAATGACTCGAAGCGTGTTCTAAGGGAAGAAAATGTTTTGTCTTTATTCTCCATGCCAACATTGCAGCAGAACATCGCTTTACAATATGTCTTTGTGAAGCTATACCAAAGGGATAAGAGGTCTTTCTTATTAGAAAATCATTACCTCAAAATTACAGTTAATGAAGCTATCTCACAAGGACTTGCTCAATGATATGCGTCTTCTTGTGGATGAGGAATGGTCCCCCGATCACGAACAAAGACAAGTAAATATTCTCATTAAGTATTTGTGAAAGTTTTTGTTTTCAAGTATAGCTAAATCACCTAGAGGGGGGTGAATAGGTTCTTTTTCTCTTGTGACTTTCTTTTATTTTCCTTCTTTAATTGTTTGATGAGTTAGTATATTTTTGCTTTCAATAACCAAATAACCTGCAACAAAGAAACACAGAGAAAAGCACACACAGAAATTATAGTGGTTCCCCAAATTATGGGTACGTCCACTTTTCCTCTCACCTTTCTAACTTATAGTTAGACAAGACACTTCTCCAATCTCGGCTCCTAAGAGCTTACAACATGATCTCGTAGGATCACTCGATCTCCTCTAAGACCTACAACTCATACACAAGGCCCTACAACTCAGTGATCCAAAGATCACTTACCTTAGGCCCAAAGACCCTACAACACAGGCTGAGAGGACAGCCCTACCTCAAATCCACAAAGGATCCTACCTCAGAGAGAATTATTCTGCTACAGCTCAGGCACAAAGGTCCTACCTCAGATCCAAAGGATCCTACAACTTAGGAACAAGTGCCCTACAACTCAGAGAGAATGACTCTCCTACTTCAGACCCAAAGGTCCTACCTCAAATCCAAACTGGATCCTACTCTCAGTGATCAACTGATCACCTACCTCAGATTCTCAACAGAATCCTACTCTCAGATCTGCACCCAGATTCTACACTTAGGCTAAACAGCCTTACAACTAAGATCCAAACTTGGATCCCACCTCAGAGCAAATTTGCTCTTACCACTCAGATCCAAAAAAGGATCCTACAAGATGGAAGTGGGTTGGTGAGTTGGTCTTGACACAAGAGATATTTCTCTGTGTCAATCTTTCTAGATTGAGATAAACTCAGCCCAACTTTGACTCTAGGGAAGTAATCCAAGAGCCTACTACTGCCTGAACTGAGAAATACTCAACTCTATCTTCTTCTTCTTAGCTCTAGAGATTTTCTTACTGGAACTAAGAAGTGACCTGCAAAGCTGTTACTCTACTTCTTCCTGAACTAGACCCGAGGCTCAGTCATACCTTTGGCTCCAGATAATTAGTCTACTGAGCCTGCTTTAAGATCGCTATTTCTTCAAGATTTCTTCTTCACAACTTTCAGAGAATGTTCTTCAGAAATAATTGGTTGGATCTGTGAAGTACCTGCAGTAAGGGTCGGCCCTTGCTGTCTCTTCTTTCTCAAAGAATCACTATAAGCTTGTTGGTGCAGATATGAAAGACATCAGCTATCTTGCTTGAATCTATCATCAACTGCAGCTAGGGTTAGCCATTAGCTGCTATCCTATTCTTAGAGAAAATGTCTCTGACCTTGCTAGTGCAGATGTATATGGCACCAACTATCTTGGATCAACTTCAGATCAACTACAGCTAGGTTAGACCTGCTGCATCTTCTTCTTCAGAGAAAATATCTCTGAACTTGTTGTTGATGATGGAGATGTCAATAGCTAACTTGAAGACCTTTTGGATTAGTCAACTTGAACTTCAGCCTTGACCTCTGCAACAATGGCGAGGAGGACGAAGATGTTCAATCACTTTTCTAAAAGACCAAACCCTAAAAGATAAGATCTTCAATCTCATCTCTTCCTTTTTTATTCCACCCCCAACGACTATTTTGACTCGTGGGCCCCACTAAAATTGACAGTTGTAGTTTTACTTTAACAGCCAAGAGTTGTACTGAAGGCCTGCATCTCCGTTTGTCGCGTACTATAGCCTTCCCGCAACTAATTTGAATATTGTTGACTTGTTGACTTTGCTGACATCACCATTTGTGGACTTGGCCAAAATCAAGCATCATTAGTATAGCGTTGATTGAGTAAGCTTCACTCAATGCCAAAATACTTAGACAGATTTTTGTCTATCTCAAGTGTTAAGTGAACAAGCTTCACTCAATGCTTTTATCCTTAGCCAATCATTCTGACACTAGGCGTTGACTGATCAACCTTCACTCAACGCCAAAACACTTAGAAAAGTTTTTTGTCATTAGGCGTTTAGTGAGTAAGCTTCACTCAATGCCAAAACACTTAGAAAGTTTTTCTGTCATTAGGCATTGATAGCGTTGAGTCTACTCATCGCTTTTTTACTTGGAAAATATTTTTGCTTCTCTGGCGTTGAGAGCGTTGAGCGTGTCTTCATCACTCAATGCTTTTTGCCTTGGCCACTTTCTGTTACTAGGCGTTGAGTGAGCCTTCATCACTCAACGCCATATTACTTAGACAGATTTTGACACTTGGCGTTGAGTGAGTAGGCTTCACTTAACGTCAAATTACTTAACAAATATTCTTCTGTTATCTGGCATTGAGTGAGCAGTCTTCACTCAATACATTTGGACTTAACCAAATATCTGTGAAATCATATTCTCTAACTGACTAAGGTTCAGTCAATGCTTTTTTATCACATGATGTTGAGTGAGTAAGCTTCACTCAACGCCTGTGGACTTAGTCAAATATCTGCATAGATTTTCTGTGGCATTAATTGTCTGAGCTATATTCAACGATTTATGTTGTATGGTGTTGAGTGAGTAGACTCCACTCAATGCATGTGGACTTAGCCACATATCTGCTTGTTTCTTCTTAGGCTTTCACTACCTTAGCCTATCTCACAGCTTTTTGTTGGATGACGTTGAGTGAGTAGACTACACTCAACGCCTATGGACTTATCCACTTTCTTCCTATTTCTTCTTAGGCCCTAGCAGGTTGAGAATTACTCACAACTTTTAGCTGTGTGGCGTTGAGTGAGTAGACTACACTCAACGCATGTGGACTTAGCCACTTTTTTGTCTAGCCAATAGTTAGACTTAGACTAACCAAGCTATACTCAACGCTTTTACTTACCTGGCATTGAGTGAATAGACTTCACTCAACGCCTGTGGACTTAGGCGATTTCCAGCCTATCTAGCATCTTCTATTGCATCTAGCATTGAGTGAGCTTGCTTCACTCAACGCCTGTGGACTTGACCACATTTCTTTGCATCTGGCGTTGAGTGAGTTTGCTTCACTCAACGCCTGCGCACTTAGATGAATTTTCTGTTGTTGAAGCCAAAAATGGCCTCTGTGGAGTTCGGGGTCCCTGGAAAGGGGTGACCTCACACCTACTACACTCAAGAGAACGTCACGGACCAAAGGATCAAGAAGCTAGGAACAGACCCTCGGCTCTAGCGCGGAGGTCCCACCTCACACCCGGAAGGCTACCTGAGCACTTCCCCTCCCTAGCCAATGCTCGAGCTAGGGTGCCTTGGAGGAGCTCTCTCTACTCTACCAAGAAGAAGCTAAGGGAGGAGGAAGCAAGAATCAAGTCCTCTCCAAAGGCACCCAAGGGCGTCTATTTATAGTTTTCCAAATCCATGTACCAAAAAGACTGAAATACCCTTACACCAAATATACCTCGGGCCAAAAGAAAACAACCACGCCGAGGGGTAAAGGGGGAAATCCCCCCGAGGGCAAGACGGTAAAAGCAGGGGGGGAAAGGGTGAGACCCCGACCTCTAGCCGGTCTCGCCCCGCCAGGCCGCCAGGCAGGAAGGGGCAGGGGTGAGACCCCGGACCCCGGCCGGTCTCGCCTCGCCAGGCCGCCAGGCAGGAAGGGGCAGGGGAAAGACCCCGGCCCCCGCCCGGTCTCGCCCCGCCAGGCCGCCAGGCAGGAAGGGGCAGGGGCGAGACCCCGGCCCCCGGCCGGTCTCGCCCCGCCAGGCCGCCAGGCAGGAAGGGGCAGGGGAGAGACCCCGGCCCCCGGCCGGTCTCGCCCCGCCAAGCCGCCAGGCAGGAATGGGCAGGGGCGAGACCCCGGCCCCCTGCCGGTCTCGCCCCGCCAAGCCGCCAGGCAAGAAGGGGCAGGGGCGAGGCCCCGACCCCCGGCCGGTCTTGCCCCGCCAAGCCGCCAGACAGGAAGGGGCAGGGGCGAGATCCCGTCCCCCGGCTAGTCTCGCCCCGCCAAGCCGCCAGACATGAAGGGGCAGGGGCGAGACCCTGGCCCTCGGCCGGTCTCGCCCCGCCAAGCCGCCAGGCAGGAAGGGGCAGGGGCGTGATCCCGACCCCCGGCCGGGTCACCCCCGCCCCTCAAAAGAGGGCCACTGAGGGAGGCAGATTTTTCCTCCCCTACTAGTATGTTTCCAAGCTAGAGCCAAAATTGGCCACCGAGAGTGCCCATGTGCCAAAAAAGCTTAAACACTGTATAGGGGCGAATACGGGGTTGTACACAATCCCCGCTCTTTTCGAGGTTGGCACAAGCTCGGAAAGAAACGTCCAACCCAATGTATTCGCTGAGTGCAATTTCCTTGCGCCTCTCCGGGGAGTCAACCTGCCATGCCAGCCATGGGAGCCTTGGTGACGAGACCCCCTCCGGGTAAAAAACACTTAGCACCCCGGAGGGGTCAACCTCTCATGCCAGCTATGGGAGCCTGGGTGGCGAGACCCCCTCCGGGTAAAAAACACTTGGCCCCCCGGAGGGGTCAACCTGTCATGCCAGCTACGGGAGCCTGGGTGGAGAGACCCCATCCGGGTAAAAAACACTTGGCCCCCCGGAGGGGTCAACCTGCCATGCCAGCTATGGGAGCCTGGGTGGCGAGACCCCCTCCGGGTAAAAAAGACTTGGCCCCCCGGAGGGGTCATCCTGCCATGCCAGCTATGGGAGCCTGGGTGGCGAGACCCCGTCCGGGTAAAAAATACTTGGCCCCCCGGAGGGGTCAACATGTCATGCCAGCTATGGGAGCCTGGGTGGCGAGACCCCCTCCGGGTAAAAAACACTTGGCCCCCCGGAGGGGTCAACCTGTCATGCCAGCTATGGGAGTTTGGGTGGCGAGACCCCCTCCGGGTAAAAAAACACTTGGCCCCCCGGAGGGGTCAACCTGCCATGTCATCTATAGGATCCTGGGTGGCGAGACCCCCTCCGGGTAAAAAACACTTGGCCCCCCGGAGGGGTCAACCTGCCATGCCAACTATGGGAGCCTGGGTGGCGAGACCCCCTCCGGGTAAAAAACACTTAGCCTCCACGAGAGGTACCACCGGCCCTGCCAGCTAGTGAGAGCCTGACAGCGGGATCCTCATCGGATCAAAGGGACTTTTACTCCCCCCGAGGCACATTTGACCCAACCAGCTAGTGGGAGCCTGGCTGAGGAGATCCTCTTGGGGTGGGGACTTGACCTCCCCGAGGCACATTCGACCCAATCAGCTAGTGGGAGCCCGGTTGAGGAGATCCTCTCGGGGGTGGGACTTGATCTCCCCGAGGCACATTCAACCCAACCAACTAGTGGGAGCGTGGCTGAGGAGATCCTCTCGGGGGTGGGACTTGATCTCCCCGAGGCACATTCGACCCAACCAGCTAGTGGGAGCCTGGCTGAGGAGATCCTCTCGGGGGGTGGGACTTGATCTCCCCAAGGCACATTCGACCCAACCAACTAGTGAGATCCTGGCTGAGGAGATCCTCTCGGGGGTGGGAACTTGACCTCTCCGAGGCACATTCGACCCAACCAGCTAGTGAGAGCCTCGTTGAGGAGATCCTCTCGGAGGTGGAAAACCTGGTGTGTCCCTTGAACTCTACCAAATCCAACATCCTCAAATGGGGAAAAAAGATGGGTTACATGATCCCCCCAACTAAGTTGGTCGGGGGTTGGACTCATCACAACATAAGAAACATACAGGACTCCGCCGGGGCGAGGCTTCCTCAAGGGGTCTAGGCCTGGTGGTCGCCATCCGCTTCCTTCTTGCCGGGCATTTCCATCCTGCTCAGGCCCTCCATGGTCTTCTCCATCTCCTCTGCCTTAGCCAACCAAGTGATGGTGTTGACGGCCGTGACATAACACTGCCTTGCCATCCTGGAGTCTCCCTTGAATCTGACCTGGATCCCTCCTGAGCTGAACTTGAGGCATTGGTGGAAGGAAGATGGCACGCAACGGAAGGCGCTGATGAGGGGCCTTCCGAAGATGGTGTTGTAGCTGCTTGGAGCGTCAACAGTGACGAACCGGCAGTTCCTTGAATCCCCTCCCAACTTTACTTGGAGTCCTACTCCACCTTCGACCTCCTTCCTCTCCCCTAAAAATCCAAACAGGGGTTCGTCCGAGGCCAACACCCTCCTTGGCTCTACCTTCATCTCGTCAAACGCCTTCTTGAAAACGACGTTGACGGAGCACCTGTTGTCAACCAAGATCCGGGAGACAGTGTAGCCCTCGATGGCCGTCTGGATGACCAGCGCATCGCAGAACGGATCCTCATGATCCGACAGGTCCTTCACCGAGAAGGTGATCTTCTCCTCCTGGGGCGGGGTCTGGGAAGTTAAGGCGACGCTCCGTCGGTACATCACATGGAGACTTGCCTTTCGAGTGGCTTCGATCCCTACCCAACCATGGATCACAGCTATACCACCTCGGGGTCCGACATTGACCCGGTCCTCGCACACATCATCCCCCCTTCTCTGGGTAGAACCTCTTCAACCCGCACTGGCGGCTGTGGCTGGGCAGGGCCTCTTGCCCCCCTCACTTCCAGGAACTCGGAACAGGTAGCTGTGGCGTGCCCCTCAACCTAGTGGAAGTCACAGTATGGTAGCGCTCCCCCCTTCTTCGGCGGGCTGGGTGTTCTCTCATGTTACCTCTTCCTCTTCCTATCTCCAAGGTCTGCTGCGGCGGGGGTAAGAGCTGCCTTGGGGCTTGCCTCTGGAAGTTATACCTCCCATGGCCTCCCTGAAAATTCCCCCCTCCTTGGATGAGGGCTCTTCCTGGACCTTGGGCAAGTCCTCCCTGCTGCCTCCAGCCTGGCTCTAGACCCTCCTGAGCTCTCCGCTCCTCTCTCCTTCTTCCTTCCTGATGTCTCGATCCACCTTGCTCCTTTGGCTCCGTCTCTGTTAGATCTGCCAACTTCTTGAAAAATGCCGGGTTGGCTGCCTCCATGGCTATCTCCTCAGCCGCCCTTTCCATTAGCTCCTCGAAGGAAAGGGGGGCCTTCCTGGTCAAGCTCATCTTAAAGAAGCCCTCCTTAAGCCCAACGGTGAAGGCCATCTGGAGAGCATACCATGGCATCTCCTGGACCTCCATGATCTCCTCCTGAAACCTGTCAACGTAACGGGCTAGCGACTCCACGACCCTCTACCTTATCAGGAAGATGGACTCAGGACTCCTCTTCCACTTCTTGGAGGTGGAGAAGTGAAGCTGAAAGCTCCGGTTCAAGTCTTCGAACCCATAAATCGACCTTGGAGGGAGTTGATGAAACCAGTCCATTGCCTTCTCCTTCAATGTGATCTCAAAGAGGCGACACTTGAAGGCATCTGTCATCGGCCTGATGGAGACGGCATCCTCGAACCACTGCAGATGCTGAACGGGGTTATCCTTCCCGGTATATTAAGCCATGTCTGACTCTCTGAACCCCTCTGGAACGGGAGCTGATTGGATCAGCTCGCTGAAGGGTGACCCCTTAAGGGGTGGTCTCGCCACTTCCACTCGCGCGACCTGCTAGCTTGGGAGGTTGGCACTCGCCGGGCTGGAGAACAACTCCCGGCCGGTGAGGTCTCGCTGGACCCCATCTCCCATCCTCTCCTTCTCTGACCTTCTTCCTGGTGCATTTCCTTTTCCCCCTGCTGGGGTCATCTCGCCTAGACCCTTGGGAATCGACTTGCCGAGGGGGGAGCTAGCTCCTGGGGGGTCGGGGTGGAGCTGCCACCCTGAGGAGCAATGCTTCGCAGCATCTCCATGATGTCTTGGATGGAGGCCATGAACTCTTGCCTCCCAACAAAAGGTCCTGGGCTGGGAAGCTCACCGAGATCATCACTACCTTCTTGACCTCCTGTCATGACACTCTCCCGAGATCTTCTGTGCTGGTCACTCTCCACGCTCACCGCACCAAAAGTGTTGAAGCCAAAAATGGCCTCTGTGGAGTTCGGGGTCTATAGAAAGGGGTGACCTCACACCTACTACACTCAAGAGAACGTCACGGACCAAAGGATCAAGAAGCTAGGAACAGACCCTCGGCTCTAGCGCGGAGGTCTCACCTCACACCCAGAAGGCTACCTGAGCACTTCCCCTCCCTAGCCAATGCTCGAGCTAGGGTGCCTTGGAGGAGCTCTCTCTACTCTACCAAGAAGAAGCTAAGGGAGGAGGAAGCAAGAATCAAGTCCTCTCCAAAGGCACCCAAGGGGGTCTATTTATAGTTTTCTAAATCCCATGGACCAAAAAGACTGAAATACCCTTACGCCAAATATACCTCGGGCCAATAGAAAACAGCCACGTCGGGGGGTAAAGGGGGAAATCCCCCCGAGGGAAAGACGGTAAAAGCAGGGGGGCAAGGGCGAGACCCCGACCTCTAGCCGGTCTCGCCCCGCCAGGCCGCCAGGCAGGAAGGGGCAGGGGCGAGACCCCGGCCCCCGGCCGGTCTCGCCCCGCCAGGCCGCCAGGCAGGAAGGGGCAGGGGCGAGACCCCGGCCCCCGGCCGGTCTCGCCCCACCCGGCCGCCAGGTAGGAAGGGGTAGGGGCGAGACCCCGGACCCCGGCCGGTCTCGCCCCGCCAAGCCACCAGGAAGGAAGGGCCAGGGGCGAGACCCCGGCCCCCGGCCGGTCTCGCCCCGCCAAGCCGCCAGGCAGGAAGGGGCAGGGGCGAGACCCTGGCCCCCGGCCGGTCTCGCCCCGCCAAACCGCCAGGCAGGAAGGCGTAGGGGCGAGACCCCGGCCCCCGGCCGGTCTCGCCCCGCCAAGCCGCCAGACAGGAAGGGGCAGGGGCGAGACCCCGGCCCCCAGCCGGTCTCGCCCCGCCAAGCCGCTAGGCAGGAAGGGGCAGGGGCGAGACCCCGGCCCCCGGCCGGTCTCGCCCCGCCAAGCCGCCAGGCAGGAAGGGGCAGGGGCGAGACTCCGGCCCCCGGCCGGTCTCGCCCCTCCAAGCCGCCAGGCAGGAAGGGGCAGGGGCGAGACCCCGGCCCCTGGCCGGTCTCGCCCAGCCAAGCCGCCAGGCAGGAAGGGGCAGGGGCGTGATCCCGGCCCCCGGACGGGTCACACCCGCCCATCAAAAGAGGGCCACTGGGGAGGCAGATTTTTCCTCCCCCTACTAGTATGTTTCCAAGCTAGAGCCAAAATTGGCCACCGAGAGTGCTCATGTGCCAAAAAAGCTTAAAAACTGTATAAGGGCGAATACGGGGTTGTACATCTGTCATTCCACATTCCTACCTTATGACCACCTGTCACCATCACTTAGGTAGTTTGCCTAACATTGTTCCAAGGAACATCCTGCACACATTGAACTTGAACTATATCAAATACAATTATGCACTTAGTATTGCTTGGGGTGCCTTTTTCAAATCTAGGGAACATTGAGGGCAATATTCCCAACAATTTGTTGATTGCATTTTTCTTTCCCATGAAGCCTCTAAAGATCCCAATGTCTCTGTGCGTGTTGGAGGATGGTCTGGGTGCTTTGAGAGAGTACAATTGGCCCAAGGTCATTCATATATACTTGCATTCACACTAGCATGCCTGAGTCGTGCCATTGTAGTTCAAGATGTTGGCACCTGTTTAGGCTACTTTGAAGGCTACTCAACTGTTTTATTGGTAAGAAATTTGTTTATATTTGGGTTAATGGCTTATTAATTATTCAAACTAATATGTGTTTTTTGTAGGCTTTGTTATTTGAACATACCAATTTATAGAGAGTGGTACATTTCCCGACTCTGCCTCAAATTTGTTGATGGTCAGATAAATTGAGCTATAATGCAAAGTTCTGTTTGAATTTGTCGAGTGAGCTCATAAAACCAAATCAGGTATATTTAATTTACTTATTTTTTCACACCAAGTAATGTTTATCTATAATTATATTACATTTATTTATATCTTGTAAGTTAGATACAAGTTTGGAAGCGTAGAGGAGGTTGAGAAGCCACTCCTAGGACCAAAGGAGGAGGAGTTCGATTTTGAAGATGTGAAGCCAACTAAGAGAAATGAAAGATGGGTGAAGGATGCTAGGAAGGAGATAGAGGTTGGGTTCGACTCACATTTTGAGGATATTGAGAAGGAGAAGGAGAAAATGAAGTTCGAGGAAGGCAAGAAAAAGGTTGATAGGAAAAACGAAAGGAAATTGCTTAGGAGGATGGAGAAAGAGAAAGAGAAGGAGAAGAAGAAGAAGATGATGAAGGTGAAGAGAGATGATTGGTGAAGATTGGAATGCAATGGAACTCGGCTCTGTGTTTTTATACGAGAATAAGTTAGTAAGGTTGAAGTCTCTTTGAAGACATTTTGTGATAGTTGGTTTAAGAAGTTGTAAGCGGGGATGTCTCAATCCCATCGACGTACACCATCACCCACACCATCAACACCCCAGACTAAGGTCTCTCCCACCACACCATTTTCCCCCCAAAATAGTCCTGAAGTCACACTTGTCCGTAAAACTCAAATCATTATATTGGAAATCCCTGCAAAAAAGCTATCCTTGTACACACCAATATTACCTTGGAAAGCGATGCAAAAAAAAACTTATAGGAGAAGGAAGGAACTGGTCACCCCTCAATATTATAAAGATCTTATTTTGGTGCATAGCTATCCTGGTAGACCCCATATAAGCCCTCGAATTTGAGATAACATTGATTTTGCCCTTAGTTGATTCATGGAGAGGTATGTATTGCTTGTCATGCACGTATTTTTATACATATAATTGTTTATCATTCTCACAATAATTTTAACTAATACTGCAACCCCCAAAATTATTTTTTTGAGTGGTAACATTGAGATGATCAAAGGTGCGGCAAATGATATGTTGGGAACAACATGAATAACGAACACTCACCAGATGCATATGCAGTGTTCTTTAGTTCAAAGCAGAAGAGGTCATCAGGTGGAATGAAACGTTTCTTATATGTTACGCTAAATCATGCAGTACATAATTTAATGTGTACCATTGTAATGTGATTTGATATGTCTATCCTTGATATTTTTATTCCATAACAATTGCTTATGCAGTATTATAGGAGCAACAATGTGCCAAACAGTAAGACCTTATTGAGCCATATAACATTAGCCAGTTTGGAGGCATCTTATGTCATAGTTATGCCCTATCATGTGTCAGATCATTGGACATTGCTTATCTGCCTCTTGAAAGAACTGTGTTGGGAGTTCTACGATTCGCTTAAAAGCAACTGTCATCGTTCCTACCTTCCTAATTTGGTGCAATCCACTCTAGTGAGCATCACACACCCATATAAAAGTTGGGTTTATGTACTGCCTGACAATTTAGGTATCATGTAGGTCAGGTCTTTATACGAGGAAGCTAATGAAGCATTGCCAGAAAATATTATCAACTGGCGTATTAACGAGGTTCCTAATTTGTCGAAGCAAGATAATGGGGATGATTGCAGCAAGTTCGTGATGAAATTTATGGAGGCGGTATTGTCAACCAAGACTATTTCTTAGATAGAAAAGAAATATTAGTTGGTATAAGGAGATGTCACGGTTTCGCCAGAAATTGCAGCAGACATTTTCCGTGCAATTTATAACGTAATTAACTCTAACGTCAAGTGATGTGGTTGCTGTAAATTTTGAGGGTGTTGAGAGAGTACATTTTTACGGCAATTTGATTTGCTTAATAGGTTTCCCAGAGGGGGAGAAATCTGTTGTTGCTAGCATATAAAGTTATAATGGATATTTAACTTATAATGTTAATTAATTTCTTATACTCTTAATAAATTCCTAGTTAAACAACTAAAGTTATTATTTTTGTATGTTTGAACGTTTTTCATTATTTGATTATAAATTAGATAAATTTATATTTATTAGAGTTTTTGTTAGGTCCATTGATCACAATGTCCTAGATTTGTAGAAGTCAAACAAGTTAATGGTATACATTAGATTATAAATTAGATGTATTTGATGTATGTTAAAATTTATGTATGCAGGTTGTTCTTTGTCACATTGATTAGACAAGTGTTCTAAGTGACAATGACAGGTGGACACAAGGAAGAATGCTGGAAAGACAGAAATTTGTCTCACTCCACTAGCGTTGAGTGAAGCAAAATCACTTAACGCCAGATGACAAGGAAGAATGCTGGAAAGACAGAAATTTGTTTATGTCCACAAGCGTTGAGTAGAGCCGGTTCACTCAACGACATATGTAAAAAAGTGTGGAGTAAAGCATGGATAGTTAAAACCCAATAGTTTGTAAAGCAGATATGTGACTAAGTCCACAGACATTGAGTGAAGGTAGTTCGCTCAACATCATACAACAAGAAGTATTGAGTTAAGACAAGACAGTCAAAGCTTGAACATTGGCAGGGAAGAATTCTGGTTAAGTCCAAAAGCGCTGAGTGAGGACAGCTCACTCAACATCAGAGAAAGAAGCGTCGAGTAAAGCTCTTGCAGTCAAAGCCTCAGAAGAAGGAGACAAAAAATTTATCTCAGTCCATAGGCATTGAGTGAAGGCAGTTCACTCAATGCCAACTCAACAGATGAAAATCAGCTAAGTACAGAAACTTTGAGTGAAGACAGTTCACTCAACGCCTAATCAAGATGACAGGAAGTCAAGTATGCGTTGAGTGATGAAGGATCACTCACCGCACTCAATGCCCTATCAGCAAAAGTTTGTCTAAGGACAAAAGCGTTGAGTGATGAAGGCTCCCTCAATGTACTCAATGCATATCAAAAGAAAGTTTGTCTGAGGAAAAAAGCATTGAGTGATGAAGGCTCACTCAACGCACTCAATGCCTAGCGTGACAGAAATCCGTCTAAGTGTTTTTTGCATTGAGTGTTGGTTGTCCAATAAACGTCTATACTAAATTGCTTGAATTTGGCTAAGTTCACAGATGCTGACGTCAGCAAAATTAAAAATCATTGTGGGAAGTCTACAGTACATGACAAATGGTGTTGCACGCCTACTGTACTACATTTACTGATAAAGCAAAGTTGCAACCAACAACTACAACGGGACCCACTGCACAATGGGCCATTGGACGACGGAAGATAAGAAGCGACAGATCAGATAATAAAAATTTAACTTTTGGAAAAGCAGAACTTCATCTTCTTCCTCTCGACATTGTTGTAGAGCTTGAAGAACAAGTTCAATATTCTGATCTAAGGGTTCAACAAGTTAGTTGTTGCCATTCTCACCTGCACCAACAAGTTCAGAGAAAATCTTTGAGAAAGAAGAAGCAGTAAGGGCTAACCCTAGCTGTAATTGCTTCACAGTTCCAGCAGATCATTTCTGAAGAACATTTTCTAGAAGTTGTGAAGAAGAAGGCTGAACTGCGTTTTTTCAGGACAGAAGGAGGAAGACATAAAGATCATTTCTCCAGTGTCTAATCATCATCAACAAACCCTTCATCAAGTAGGATCTTAATAGATCTGAGTGTAAGCCTAGTTTATAAAGGTTGTGGTAGGATTTAGATTGTGAATCAGAGGCAGGATTACTGTGTGGATCTGATTGTAGTGCCTGTGTTCCTGAGGTAGGATCCTTATGTGGATCTGAGTTATAGGGCTATCCTCTTAGTTTGAGTGTATAACTTGTGCTCAAGTCTGAGATAGGGCCTGTGTGCCTGAGTTGTAGGAGATAACATCTCTGAGTGGTAGGGCTTTGTGTCATAGCTGTAGGTCTTGGAGGAGACTGAGAGAACCTGTGGGATTTGTTTTGAAAACTCTTTGGAGCCGAGTTTGGAGAAGTGTCTTGTCTAACACATTAGAAAGGTTGGAGGGACAGTGGATGTACCCGTAATATGAGGAACCGCTATAAATCTTTTGTGTGTTGTTTATGTTCTTGAAAGAAAGCTAACTAAGCTAACTCAACATACTTAAAACACAAAGAAAGTTAAATATACTCAGAAACCTATTCACCCCCTCTAGGTGATTTAGCTATCCTTGAAACTAAAGACTTTCAAGTAGTATTAGTGAGAGGTTGCTCAAAAAGGACTTAACATTCTAAGTAGATCTCAAAGGGTAGCTAAAAGTATTGTACTTATGGGTTCAGGAGAGAAACATAAGGAGCTGAGTCCTACAAAGCTTCAAATCTGCAGGAAGGAAAGCTTTGGAATCTGGAAGGAGAGAGTCATGCTTTTTATGGAAGCATCTGACCCAAGAATCATCATTACTGTGCAAGAGGGACCCTACATCCCTATGAAGATCTCAACTCTAAATCCAACAGTCCAGACCCCCAAGAAGTATTCAGAGATGACCAAGTATGAGATCATTCTAGCCACCATGGACAAGAGAGCTCATAACATCATAGTCAGTGCTATTGATTATTCTACTCTCCAAAATCTTATTCACTACAAGACTTTCAAGGAGATGTGGGACACCTTGATTATCTACATGGAAGGCACTAAGGAGGTCAGGGATGATAGAAAATCCATGCTCAACCAAAAGTATGAGGCCTTCAGACAAAACAAGAAGGATAACATTACATAATACTAAATTTTTTTTTCAGTATTGTGAATGAGCTGAGGACCTATGGTAGGGTCTTCAGTAACTATGAGCTCAATGACAAGTGCCTCAGGTCTCTAACTAGAGATTGGGACACAAAGATATATTCCATTAGAGAGGTGGCAAAGTTGGCTGAAACTCCACCTCACACTCTGTTTGGGAAGTTGTTCTCCTATGAGATGTAGGTATCTGCCAGGAAGGAGGAAGAGACAATCAACAAGTCCCAGGCCAGAGAGAAGACTGTGGCCTTCAAAGTTGAGAGCTCTAAGAAGAGCGGGGAGAGGATTGCCTCTCCCCCAAGGAGGCCAGCTGAATCAGACAGCACAGAGCCAAGTTCCTCAGACAACAACATGTTTGATGAATAATTTGTTGCCTTTTCTAGGCAGTTTCTGAAGCTGATGAAGAAAAAGCAGTGGAGGAGCAGACCTTTCTCCTTCTCTCATCACAAGAAGGACTACTACAAGGCAGAGAAGAAACACTCCAAGGGAGACATGTGTGAATCTAAACCCAGTAAACATGTTTATTCTAAAGTTGTTTGTTATTGCTTCAACAAACCTGTGCATGTAATGGTTGACTACCCAGTCAAGAGAAAAGAGTCTGAAGAGAAGTAACATCACCATCTCAAGGGAAAGAAGGAGAAAAACTTCATATCCATCACTAAAAAGAGCTGGTGTTACAGTGACTCATCTTCTTCAACCTCTAAAGAAGAAGATGCCAATAGCTGCTATGGGCTGATGGCAATGTTAGATGAAGAATCCTGCCAGGATCAGCTTGGTCCAGCTAAGGTACACTCTCTATCTAGCTCATCCTCTGATTCAGAATATGAGACAAGTCCCAATTCTAGTGTATCTTCATCCAGTTGTGAAGAGTGCTCAGAATCTGAGAAAGATATCAATCAACTGATTGATAAGTATGGTGCTCTTCTAGATGCTTTAAAAAGAAGCAAGAAGTTGACCAAAAAACAAGTTGAGGAGATTGTATCGCTACAACTTGCTGCTTACCTATGTTTGAGTAAACATCCTTGTTAGAGCAGAAGATAAGGGAAGTTAGCCAACTAAAAAACATCATAATAATCCAGAGTGGGACCATTAGATACACGGATAGTCTCATTATGGATCTTGAAGAGAAAATCCAGAGGGAGAAAAGAATTGTGGCTAGTTAATCTAAGCCCAAGTCTGTGTTGCCCATAATTGACTCCTCCTCTCAGAGAAACAAGAGGGGCTTAGGATTCAAGAGAAACACTAGAGCTGCCCCTTTTAAAAGAAAAGGAAAAGCTCCAATTCAGCCTCCCATCACCTTCAAAAAGGTAATGCTCCCTTCTAACAGGTTTGACCAGGACAACATGTATGGTCACTGGAAGAATGAGAGTTCTTCCTAGAAAAATACAAATGTACCTTCTAATGGAAGGAGAAAAGGAATGAGATTGAGTGCCTTTAAGGCTCAACATGAAGAAATTCAAATGAACCATCATGAACCATTTGTATTTGGTGCTCCAGCCCCCACTCTCAAGAATGTGGCAGTGGCCAACTCTCAAGGCCATCCAATAAAGACCCAGACCAAGGGTAAGTCTATTAGTAAGCCTTATTTGGCTATCTTTGATGATATCAAGAGCCTGTTCTCTACAAAGAAGATTGTTGTTAATGGCATTCAGGGCAAGCCAAATAAGTCTACTAGAAGACCCACTTTCAATCAGATCCTTACTGAAAGGAACCTGAAGAAGGCTGCTGCTCTTTCTTCTGAACAGATAGCTACTGTCAGCCTAGCTACCAGACCTGCTCAGAAAAGAAGGTATAATATTCATGAGTGTTGATGTTGTGGCAAAGTGGGCCACTTTGCCTTAGATTACTGACACAATCCTAATGTGTCCAGAGCAAGAGTTAGTCTTCATATCAGAAAATCTGCAGGACGACAAGTTCATTTTCAGGCTAACTAGAACCAAAGACCCAATATCTATTGGGGTCCTAAGGTAAAAGAAAATATGTTCTGCAGGATAGTCCAAGTACTCATACACCTATATGGTACTTGAACAGTGGATGTTCCAGGCACATGACTGGAATAAGGAGCAACTTGAAGGAGTACACCCCAATGAAGGATGAACCCAAAGTAATTATTTTGTGGTTCAGATAGAGGAGTCACCAAGAGATATGATAAGATCACCAATAGCTTAGTCACTATCATAAAAGTGGCTTATATGGAAGGTTTGCAACATAAACTGATAAGCATAAGACAACTATGTGATCTAGGCTATGTCATTGTATTCCACAAGGATGAGTGTCATATTAAGAGGTCAAGTGACCAAGAGGTCATCTTGACAGACACTAGGAGTGGAAATGTCTATTGCTTAAATTTTCTATGTTTGGATATAGACTCTCATATATATCCAATTGCAAATAATAAAGTCTCATACTGTGTCCAATGCCACAAGAGGTTAGCTCATTTGAACTATAAGACCATTAGTAAGATCTTTAGTGAAGAGCTAGTTAGAAATGATCCTAAGATGAAATGCACTAAGAAGGGTATCTGCTCTGCATGCCAAAAGGGCAAGCAGACCAAGGCTTCCTTCAAGAGCATTGGGACCAAAGATTCTGTAAGGTGTTTATACCTCCCACACATAGACTTGTTTGGTCCTATGCTAGTTCATAGTCTAGGTAGGAAAGTCTACACCCTTGTGGTTATTGATGACTTTTCTAGATTTGCTTGGTTTTTCTTTCTTAAGAAAAAGTCTGAAACCCTTGATGTCTTCAAGATTTTTGTCAAGCAAATTCAGAATGAATTGGACAGTACTGTGTTCAAAATCAGAAGTGACCGTGGGACTAAATTTCAGTCTAAAAGCATGACAAAGTTATGTGAAGAGCAAAGGATTCGTCAAGAATTTTCTTCTCCAAGAACACCACAGCAAAATGAGATTGCTGAGAGGAAGAATAGAACTCTCATAAAATATGATATTACTTTGCTAAGTGACACATCTCTTCCATAATATTTTTGAGCTGAGGCAGTAAATACTGCATATCATATCCTAAACAGAGCTTTTATCACCAAGAGCCATAAGAAGACTCCCTATGAGATTATGAAGGGCAGAAAACCAAACCTGGCCTATCTCAGGATCTTTGGTAATAAATGCTATGTATAAAATAATGAGAAGTCCCATGTGATTAAGTTTGCTGCTAAGTCCTATGATGGGATATTTATTGGGCACATCAATCATAAAAAGGCCTATTGGATCTACAACTTGAAAAATCAAGTTGTTGAAGAGTCTGTTAATGTAGTATTTGATGAGTCAATTATGATTAACAATAAGCTGCATTGCTCTTTATCTAGACCTGCAGGTATAGAGCTGTTGATGGATAAGCTAACCATCAAGGAAGCTGCTCCAATAGTCCAATATGAAGATGAATATGCGTGCATTCTAGAAGGAGTACAAGGCATATATGAAGATCAACAAGATGTAACCACTAAAACTCAAGATGTTGAAGGAAGATTGCCTCCAACTGTTAGGTATTTAAGGGATCATGCCAGACATCAGATCATTGGTGAACCCAACCAAGTAGTCATGACCAGAAGCAGAAGCCTCAACACAATATTGTATTCAGGCTTCCTGTCACAAGTTGAGCCCAAAAGATTTGAAGAGGCCAACATAGACCAGTTCTAGATTGTGGCAATGCAAGAGGAACTGAACTAGTTTAAGATGTGTAAGGTCTGGAAGCTGGTTCCTAGACCACAAGGACATAATGTCATTAGAACCAAGTAGATCTATAAAAATAAGATTGGTGAAAATGACATTATAATCAAGAACAAGGCTAGGCTAGTGGCTAATGGATACAAACAAGAAAAAGGTATTAACTTTGATCAAATCTTTGCCCCAATAGTGAGATTGGAAGCCATCGAACTATTCCTTGTATATGCTGCACACAAGGGATTCAAAGTCTACCAGATGAATGTGAAGTCGGCCTTCCTGAATGGTGACTTAAAGGAAGAAGTCTATTATAAATATTTACTTTAGGATTGCTAATGACCTAGAGGGGGTGAATATGTCCAATTATAATTATGGCACCTTTTTTTAAAAAATCAGAGTACTACTTCCTTTAATATGATTAATTCAGCCAGATAATCAAGTTATACTTAACAACAAGTAGCAAAATAAACACAGCACAACAATTCAGCACACACAGCACAATGCACACAGATTTATAGTAGTTCCCAAATTTATGGGTACATCCACTTTCCCCCTTCGCCTATCTAGCAATGAACTAGATTCGGCCAAACTCCTTCTCTTTCCATTACTCAGATCCTTAGATCTTATAGCTCAGAGCCCACCCAACTCCTACTACTCAGACTTTACAAGTCTTACCACTCAGATCACTAAGATCCTACACCTCAAGTTCTTCCCAAGAACTCTACCTCAGAATGAATCCACACTCCTACTTCTCAGGCAACACCTACCCTACACCTCAGAGAATTTTCAACTTCTCCTACCTCAAGCAATCCCAGCCCTACCTCAACCTTTATAACACAGGCTTACAAAAATAAATGAGAATAGTTCTCCTCCACTCGGATCTACAAGTAGATCTTACACAATAAGAGTAAGTAAAAAAAATCGAATTATAAAATGTCACCCAATAAGAGAGATCTGAGTAACAGCTTCTTGATCTAATCTTGATGAATGTGCTTCCTTTGATCTTTGTCAAGATAGATCTGATCAAACCCTTATTAGCTTTTCAAAGCTTCTTGAAATAGAAATTAGGGTTGATCTAGGTTGGAGAGATGTTGAAGATGATTCTTGATCAGACCTCTCCCCACCTTCTAAATTGTAGCTGACGCTTCAGACTTTTGTCTTCACAAAATTATGCCGCTTCTTCCTCTTTTTTCCAATTAATTGATTGATTTAATTGAAGACTAGATTCCTTTAAATAGACTCTGATAGGAGTAACCGGCTGATCCGGTTAATAACTGACATATGATAGTTCTGACAGTTGTCAATACTTTCGTCTTGATTTCTATACTTAGGAAACATGTTTGCTGAAGTGTTGAACCTTGACTGTTAAGTGTGTCGACATAAGTCTTGGGTGTCGACGTTGCTCTTGTAGTGGTGTCAACAAACTTCTAAATGTGTCGACATTGCTCTTCAACTTGTCTCGACACAACTTATGTGGAATGTGTCGACACAAATCCTATGTGTTGACACAGTTGTCTTCAGTCTCAACACAGCTTGAATAGAGTGTGTTGACACTAGTCCTGAGTGTCGACACAGTTGTCTTCAGTCTCGACACAACTTGATTAGAGTGTGTCGACATTGCTCTTCAACTTGTCTGGACACAACTTGTTCAGTGTATATCGACACTAGTCCTGAGTGTCGACACAGTTATCTTTAGTCTCGACACAGTGTGTTGACACAATTGTCCTTAGTGTCGACACAGCTTCTCTTTGTCTCGACACTTTGTACTTAGCTTTATTTACTTGCACACATGAACTTAACATCCATCAAATACAACAATGTGTATATCATTGAGCTGAGAAGACTTCTTCAAAACTAGTACATTGAGACCAATATACTCAACAATCTTACCCTATTTGGACAAGTCATAACCCCAATTCAATGATATACAACATGATACCAAAAAAATAATGATAAAGACATTTAAACAATCAGTGCAGTTCAATACGTGAAATAACACATGTAATCACACATATTGAACAATAATACTGAACAGAAGATAAGACAAACAATTTCAGTCCTAAATAATAACACATAAAACGTTGAATAAGTCAGGATTTCCATTAATTGTTTTTCATAAAGTTTTCTGATACAAGCTTTTTACATATCAAGTTGACCATAAAAATAGAAAATTAAGAATATCCTAAGGCAGCTAAGGTTCCTTGATAACCATGCCTTTCTCAGAGTGTATCTTGGCTTTCACCGCAGGCTCTTTGTTCTCAGCAACTGCCTTTCCTTTATCATTCTTAGCTTTAGCTTTTGCAATAGCTTCTTCTTTCAGCCTTTGCCTCTCAAAGTAATGATATGGCTTTGAGAAATATTTGCTGGGTTCTATAGACTTAGCTGGAAGTTTTTCTCTCTTCATATCTTGTCTGAATTTTTTGAATAACTTCTTGCTGCTTCAAGTGTTTGGCCCATTCCTGTTCTGAATACCATTTCCCTCTGTCTATAATATTAGCATTTACAACCTTCCACATAGTAAGAATTATGGATCTGAAGGTTGGACTCCATTGCTCAAAATTAAGTTTAGTCTCAGCTAGTTCTCTAAACCTTTTCTTTGATAACTGAGCTTCTGTCTCTGGAGCAGGAGAAGACTTGTCCACTTTCTCATATATTACATTCTTATCTAAGCCTTGATGAGGACTGTACATGTGTTGGATAGTTGCTTGAATAGATTCAAAATTGGCTAGTGCTTCAAGATGAAAGAATTCAGCAGAAGGTACTTCAAGTTCTAGTGGTTGACAACCAGATTCAGCAGTTTGATCACCCTCATACCATAGGGGAGGAAAGCCTAAGGCATCTCTGATATTGTTTGCTATCCAGGTAGCTTGTTCAGTACTGGCCTTAATGATTAATCTCTCCCCCTTTATGACTTCTCTTTCAATATGATCTCTGAGATCATTCTTATGAAATCATACCTGTCCATCAAGGTAATTGATACTTGAAGTCACAATATTCTTTACTCTTAGTAAAGTATTGTCCAAGTTTTTGTAAGAATCTTTGATGTCCTTAATGAGAGATTCTAAATGACTGTGCAGTTCTTTATTGATATCTGTAGCAATAGAATCAAGTTTGGTTTCCAAAACAGTGGTTTGGTTCTTACAATGTTGTTTCATGCATCACAATTCAGTTTTCATTCAGTCAATTTTGATTTTCAAGGACACAGCCTTGCTTGATTACCACATCATCTTGTAGTTGCTTGGCTTCTTGTTGTTGCTTGGCCAGATAGACTACTGCATGTGCTCCTTTCTTAAAGAATATAGTTATTTCAGTTTTCAAGAAATTGACTTCAAACTTTATAGACTTGATGTCTTGAGCCAGTTGAAATTACAACTTCTTGTTGCTTTCATCTACATACTTCTCAAGATCTTGTCTTTGCTTATCAAGCATGATCTGTAGTTGAACTAGCAAAGATTTATGATCCATTGTAGGAACTGATGGTGGTCTAGATTGAAAATATTGCTTATAACTCTTGCTCATCTTCTTAATTTCAGAAAATTTCCTTTTCTTTAGTTGAGAAGCTTCAGCATCCTCAGATTCAGAAGAACTGACCTCTTCAACTTGAGGTGTCTCTTTAGTTTTCTCAGTATCAGGGGCCAACTCCCCCTCAATTCTTGTACTATCCTTATCAATATTGATATTGTCCATTGTAATATCTGCATGCTAAATTTCAGCATCAGGTATCTCAATCTGATAATCTTCAGTTCTCTCCTCCTGGTTGTTTGATTCTTTGAACATAAGAACTTCTTCTTCATTCTCTTATTTAGTGATTTGATGTTTAAGATCTTTGGATTTCTTTAGGTCCTGAACAACTTCCATTATTATTGTAGTTTCTGTATCCATTGGTAATGCATTGAGGTTCTCCCCCTCAGCTAGTTCTTTATCTGGAATGTTCTCCCCCTACACCTGTACACTGGTCTCAGAGGAAAGCCTAGGAGATCTGTCTTATTCTTCCACTGCATTATCCTCTGAACTGAAGTGTTCCTCTTCTTCAGAATCACTAGAGGATACAACTTCCTCAATCACAGATTTATTTCCTTTTACCTCCTTTGTCCTTTGAGGTTCTGATGTCTCTTTAGTCAAGACTCTGTCCCATCTAGACAGGATTCTCAGGTCCATTCTCCTCATATGATTTATCTTAGTTCCATTTTTCTGATTGATATTATCTGGGATGACCTTTACTAGATATAAACTAATTATTTTGCCCATATTGGGCTTCTGAATTCCTTCTGCAATCTTATCAAATACCACCCTATTCCAGACAGTGGTGATCTTGAAGATAATTCTTATCATCAGGTTAAGTATGACTTTAGAAATCCTATCATGTGCTCTAGTCTTGCAGAAGAGCACCTTTAATATTATTTCAGATAAGAATTTTCCTTGGGAATTCATTCCATTCCTATTTAAAGAATTTCCAAAACAAGTGGTTGGAGCTAGTCCACACCAATCTAGGGCCTCAACTGTCTTGCTTGAATTCAGTTCATCATCCCTTGTTGTTCTTGGAATTTGAAAGACTTTAGCTAGTATTTTGGTTGTTACCTTTATCCTTGCTCCATTAACACATGATTTTATCTTGTTTGACTAAGGGTTTATATGAGGCATTAGAATAAAATTCAGAGACCTCTTTATTCCAAATTTTTGTTTGTTCAGAAAGAAGATACTCCAGACCATCCTCATTTACTAGGTTAATCACCTTTTTTATATCATCAGAAGCGAAGTTGAATGCGTTGCGCACCAGCTCGTATCCCTCGTTGATGTTGTCATCCATCTTTGGTGCCATTCTTGTTGAAAGAACTTGAGTCTGGGAGGTGTCGACTATGGATTTCTAGGTCTCGACACACAGTGATCAGTCTCTCAAGATTTTTGGCGAATGAAGTCGACAAAACCTAATACCTCCTATTTATAGTATCAGTCTTTATCAGTCTTTTGAAAGTGAAAAGGCATGCTGTATTTAGTAATTTTCTCATTATTTGGAAATATATGGTACCGACAAAGAAGACCTAATCTGTCATGATGTGTCGACTTAAGTCGACACAAAGTTTATGTTTCTCGACACAGACCTTGTCTCGACACTAAATTTTAATGTCTCGACACATATCCGCTAATCAGCGTCGACACACTGTCTCGTGTCTCGACACACCTTTTCTAATAGTGTCGACACACCTATACTAATAGTGTCGACACACACTCTAGTGTCTCGTCACAATTCTTTGACTTAGACAAATTTTGTGTTCTGAATAATATTTCTTGACTAATTAAAGTTTTTCTTGTTGTTTTTTTTAAATATTTATATACCTAATTAGTCATTTTTTTAAGAATTTTACAAACTTTTGTTACAATTAATTGGAAGTAATTACTCAATATCCAACATGCCTAGTTCAAATTTAAAATGATTGAACTTACTTTCATCTAGAGGTTTTGTAAAAATATCAGCAACTTGTCTTTTTGTTGAAGTATATTGTAAGCTTATATTTTCTTTTTCAACATTCACTCTGAGAAAGTGATATATAATTTCTATATGTTTAGTTCTACTGTGAGAAACATGATTATTAGTAATAGAAATTTGCACTAGTAGAATCACAAAACATAATAGATTTACTTAGCTGTATACTGTAGTCCAGTAATTGATGTTGAATCCACAACAACTATGCACAATAACTCCCAGTAGATATGTACTCTGATTCTACTATAGAGATAGCAACACTTGTTTACTTCTTACTACTCCAACTGATAAGTCTTTTTCCTAGAAACTGGCAAGTACCAGAAGTACTTTTTCTGTCTTCTTTACACCCTGCAAAATCTGCATCTGTGTACCCAGTAAATTCAAAATCACAATCCTTAGGATACCAAATCCCAAGATTGGGTATGCCCTTAAGATATCTCAGTATTCTCTTAACAGCAGTATAATGAGACTCTTTGGGGCATGCTTGGTACCTAGCACAGACACATGTTGAGAATATAATATCTGGTCTACTAGCAGTTAAATACAGGAGTGATCCAATGATGCCTCTATACAAGGTTTCATCAACTGATTTTCCAGATTCATCCTTATGTAGTGACACTGTAGAACCCATTGGAGTTCCCATGGTAGAAGAATTCTCCATACTATATCTCTTAATCAACTCTATAGTGAACTTAGATTGAGAGATGGATATTCCATCCTCAGATTGTCTAACTTGGAATACCAAGAAGAACTTTAGATCACCCATGCTGCTCATTTCAAACTTGCCTTGCATAAGCCTTGCAAATTTACCACACAGCTTCTCATTAGTAGACCCAAAGATTATGTCATCTACATAAATCTGCACTAAGATGCTTGATCCTTTGATGTTCCTAAGGAATAGTGTATTGTCTATCTTTCCTCTAGAGAACTTGTTCTCTATAAGAAAGGTAGACAGGGTCTCATACCACGCTCTAGGTGCATGTTTTAACCAATACAAAGCCTTGTGCAAACTGAAAATATAGTTTTTTGTGTTTAGGGTCAACAAAACCTAGTGGCTGCTCTACATAGACTTCCTCCTTTAGTGTACCATTTAGGAATGCTGACTTTACATCCATCTGGTAGACCTTGTATCCTTTGAATGCTGCATGAGCTAAAAACAATCTTATGGCTTCTAGCCTTGTTACAGGTGCAAAGGTTTGGTCATAATCTAACCATTCCTCTTGTCTATATCCTTTAGCCACTAATATTGCTTTGTTCTTAAATATAACCCCATATTCATCTAATTTATTTCTATAAATCCTCTTAGTGCTTATGATATTGTGATCACTAGGTCTAGGAACTAGGCTCTAGACTTTACATCTCTCAAATTGATTTAGCTCTTTTTGCATAGACAAAATCCAGTTGGAATCTGAATTGGCTTCTTCAAACCTTTTAGGTTCTACCTGAGAGAGAAAACTAGAGTATAAAACTTTATTGTGATGTCTACTTCTAGTAGTCACTCCTAATCTGGCATCACCTATTATTTGATCTATAGGATGATCTCTAAGGTGTCTAACTGCTACTGGAAGGTGTCTATCATCACCTAGTACTGCAGAAGGATTAGGGTGATTCTCTTCCTCCCCTCGAGTAGTTGCAGTATCTTCTATGAGAATTTCTATATTGTCTCTAATGTCTAACTCTATGTTAGGAGAGTCACTTATTTTTAGCTTTTCTATTTTAGAGTTTACAACACCTAGACTAAAGCTGTTAGAGATCTTATTACATAAAACAGATGATTCATCAAACACTGCATTAATAGATTCTTCTACAACCTGATGCTTCAAGTTGTAGATCCTGTATGCTTTGCTATGAAGACTATACACTACAAAGATTCCTTTATAGGATTCCTCTGAGAACTTGGTTAGATAAATTTTCCCATTTTCTAGAATATAGCACTTACTACCAAAAATTTTAAAGTAGGACAAATTTGGTTTTCTGCCTTTCAATAGTTCATAGGGAGTCTTGTTGTGGTACTTGTTGATCAATGCTCTATTTTGAACATAAAATGTTGTGTTTACAGCCTCAGCCCAGAAATATTCTGGGAGAGATGAATCACGCAGCATTGTTCTGGCTGCCTCAATAAGTGTTCTATTTTTCCTCTCAGCGACTCCATTTTGTTGTGGTGTTCTTGGAGAGGGGAACTCCTGAAAGATTCATAATTTCTTACAGAAATTTGTCATCCTTTCAGATTGAAATTCTGTACAATGGTCACTTCTAAGATTGACCACAGATGTAACACCCCTATCCATCGCATATCATATATCAGTAGGTCCGGCCGGGGCCCGACGCCATATACCACAGACAGACCGGGTGGTTACTCAATGGAAACTATCCAACTAATATACAACATCCTACACAGAGTCATTCTAGGGGAAGCAATTATAATAGTTGCAAATAAAAGAACCCTGCTACTAGCATGAATGTCCACTACAAAGCCAACAGGAATGAACATACAAATACACAAGTATCGGCCTTAAGGCCTTATAATAGTTTGCTTGAATAACAATGTTTTCCAAACCTCGGCACGCAGGTCGGACATACATGAATAACAGAAAACACTCAAAATTAGGCCTTTGAGGGCCGGCTCAGCAACTTGGGCTTTGGCCCACTATTTAGCACTCGGCTCCGCAGCACCTACAAGCAACAATCCACCACACGGTGGCAAACAAAGGCGACGGTCAGCTATGCTGACCAAATTATAACGATCCCGCCCCCAACTCGGGGCGGCGATGCTCCTTCCCTGCACTTTGTTAGCATAATCCAACAGTGTAGTGTAAACAACACAACAATACAGGCATAGGCGCTCACAGCCGCACACCCCGTGCACTCAGGGCACATTCTCGGTGAACCGGTCAACGTCACGTTAGTTCAAGCCATAGATGCCTCAGTCTCACCACCGCCACAAAGACGGCCAAATCTCGTGAGCATTTTGTCTTTTCAGCATTGGTCACGTCATTTTAAGCCATAGACCGCCTAAGACCCTCATCTATGCCAACAACTCCAATCGAACGACATAGAACGGGTACGGTTCCGCCTAACCCGGGCTCACATCGCAACGACAATTTAAGCCATATGCGCGGGTCAAACTTCTCTGAGTCCCGTTTCCGTTACACATTGCACATAACCCGGTTATGTTCAAGTTGGCTCCCGGGCCACCATGTTGGCAGAATCACGCATCTGCCCAATTTTCCGGGTGCACCTTGGAGTTAATCCCCAAGGCTCCCTGCTGCAATCTACCGCGTAGAAAACCCGAAAAAACAACCAATTACACGGAGTCTTCTCCGGCCATTTATGCAATGCAACGTCACCGATCCAGACCAACTTGTCCAGGTAGGCTTCACACATCATGCATATATCCGTTATCGATTACGGACTCTACATGTTCACAACAGGGACTATTCATGTCTACCCGAAAGAACGCCTCAACTCACCGCAAACTCGCGAGAGCGGGCTTCCTATGCAAAGGAAACGAGAGCTTTACATGCTCAAGTAGAGAATAGTTACCCTAACGTTTTTCCTTGGTGCCATGGAAATGTATGCGGATGGAAAGCACCGCAATCTCCTTGCCTCCGTAGATCAGAAGTCGGCTCGCGATTTGGAGCTCCAAAACTCCGCTGGCAACCAGATTTAACTTTCTTTCTTCTTCCTTGCTCTCCCATCTCTCTAGACTTTAGAAAGAGACTTAAGTGAAAGAAGTGAGGGATTTGAAACCCTATTCCCGGGTATATCCCAGTAGGAACAACCCCCAGCCGTCATATCCCAAAATAAGGAAACGAACGACCACGATCCGTACCTGAAATGTAAAACCTTGGCCGAACACGGCCCGCGAGCGATACGCCCGTGCCCAGGGCCGTGTCCCCCATTTGCCATCGAAATCGATGCGTCTCAAAAAACACACGGGCACCCGACATGCCCGTGTTCGACCTGACACACCCGTGTCAGACAGTACACGCCCGTGTTCCCGGGCGCGTTCCTCCATCAACACAGGACCAACACCAACCCGAAACTCACACGGGTATTAGATACGCCCATGTCCTATTTGACACGCCAGTGTCATACCCGAACACGCCTGGGCTCTAGGCCGTGTTCACAGTCTCGATACTTCGTCGAGCACAGTTCGTCGACCACCCGACACGGCCTTGGACACGCCCGTGTCCTAGGCCGTGTTCAGTGTCTCGACATTTCATCAAGCGGAAATGTCGACTTCCCTAGCAGATCGTCGACACGAGCTCGACACGCCCTGAGACACGCCCGTGACTCAGGCCGTGTTCGTTGCTCAACGATCGTTGACTCCAGAATTCATCGACCTCTCGGCCAAATTGTCGACCCAAGCACGACACGCCCTGGGACACACCTGTGTCCCAGGCCGTGTGCCCCTGCCAAATTCCAAATTTGGCCCAAAATGCCTCTCGTCGCTCTTTTGAGTTTCGGGGCGTTATAACAGAACATCCGACCTCATTCTGAATTTGTTTGATAAAGTCAGCAAGGATGTCTAGTGTTTCAGACTTTCTCGTTAAGAAGAATACCCAAACAAACATGGAGTGATCATCCACAATCACATAGGTATAGGACTTCCTACCCAAACTAAGAACTTGCATAGGACCAAATAGATCCATATGAAGTAAGTACAGACACCTCTTAGTGTCTTTGGACTGAATGCTCTTAAAGGAGACTTTTGTTTGTTTGCATTTTTGACATGCAGGACATGAGCATTCTTTGGGGCATTTTAGTTGTGGACTATTTCTAACTAAATACATAGAGAATTTTTACTCATAGCTTTGTAGTTTAAGTGAGCCAGCCTCTTATGCCACTGTACACACAAAGTATCTTTCTCACTAGCTACAAGACATACAGGTGATTGTTCATTAATACTAAGGAAATTTAGAAAATAAATGTTCCAACTCCTAGTGTAACACCTCCATCCGTTGCATGACATATAATAGAAGGTCCGGCCGGGGCCCCACACCATATGCCACAAACAGGCGGCGAAGTTACGGGTTAATATCAGAGTTGCGCATCCTAACTCAGAACATTCTAGCGAAAGCTTTTAAGTTGTTTGAACACAACTCATCTGAATGTCCACAATATATAAACCGGCATTTATATATATAACATCATGAAGGAATGTCTCCAAATACACAACTCTGGCCTTATGGCCTTATAGTTAAGCTTTATATATATGACTTCCATACATCGACACGCATGCCGACCACATATGAAAATACTATCATACGAACTTCTTTGTCCTTCGAGGACCAGCATAGCAGCAACAGTAACAACAGGGGCTTCAACCCCCTATTTTCCACTCGGCTCCCCTGCACCTGCACGGGACAATCCACCACACAGTGGTAAACAAGGCAATGGTCAGTGTTCAGCTGACCAATTTATAACAACCCTACCCCTTACCCGGGGCAGTTGTATTCCTTCCCTGCAGGGATAACATTTCACAAGCAGATATATATCACATAATGTGCACTCACGCACAATCAATATATCACAAACGTCGACCACACGACACGACGCTCCGTGCACTCAGGGCACATTCTTGGTGTACCGGAAATACCAGGGTCCCACCGCCATTCAAGGCCCGAAGCCCAACGGTAAACTTGAGCATTTCGCTCCACGACCTTCAGCTGGAGATTTTAGTCTTAGCGTAACGACCCGGGATTTGGCACGTAGCCCCCCATAGCATCGCTACCTGATGGCGCGTAGGCCTAAGCCTCTTGTTTTATTGTAACGACCCGAGATTTGGCCCGTAGCCCCCCATGGCATCGCTACCGGATGGCGCGCAAGTCTAAGACTCTCATTATGCGTTTCTACCGAATGCCAGGCGCTCAGGCACTCATGGCGGACAACCATAATGCGGAGACAGTTCAGCCGTTTCCCGTTGCTCAAATCGTCAGTTCACTGATGCGGGTCGGTCTCCCCTTATTAGTTCGGCACGAAGCCTTTTCAAGAGCTCACAAAGCTCACAAATAGACACACTGTCCCCGAAGGAATGGCTTCACAATCACAGGTTAGCTAGGAGCCATCGTCAGCGACACTCACTCTCGCCCAACGTTAGCGAAAAAATTCACTTTCCATCCCTAGCCCTAACCTTATCTAGATCAGCCATCCAATAATCCATCTGCAGTACCAGAAACACTAGTCTTTCATAGCATACAACACAAGCACTTTGCAGGTAGTTTCCTGGACTTTCACTCTGGTACTTCCTGTTGCTATCCTTCACAGGCACAACCCACCGAATCCGCAAACATATTCATTTATACGCGGAGTCTTCTCCGGTGTGCAAAATAAAACATCACCAATCCAGACCAACCTGTCCAGATGGGCTTCACACAGTATGCCTATTTCGTAATTCATGTTTTCGGATCTACATGCAAGACATCTTGGGGATCTCCAAAATCAACCTAAGGGGAATCCCTCAACAATCCACCTTTTGGTGGGGGAAACCCATGCATATGCCAATTTAAGGACTTCACATGTCTATGGAAGAAAAATCATTACCCTTGACGATCGCTTTGGAGCCATGGAAAACTAGCCAGATGAAAAGCACCGCAACGGCCTTGCCTCCACAAATATGGACTCGGCATGCGATTCGGGGATCTAAAGCTCCACCGGCAGCTGAATTCCTCCTCCTCCCTTGCTCTCCCCACTCTCCACCTCTTTCCAAAGAGAGAGAAAAGCCTAAGATAATGAGAGAGTTATCCTCAACTCATGGCATTACAATCGCAGGGAGAACTCAGGGCCATTGGATCCTAGTTGAAAGGAATGGACGGCCCCAAAAAACCCTGAAAACCACTTTCTTGGGCTAAACACGACATGTAACACGCCCATGTCACAGGCCGTGTACCTTAAGCGGTAAATAAACCGACTTAACCAGACTAAGACATGGCCATATGACACGCCCGTGTCATAGGCCGTGTGCCAGACACGGCTTCGGACACGCTCGTGTCCAGCCAGTGTTCCTTAGTCTGCCCAAGCATAGAGAATGACACGACCCTTGACACACCCGCATCATAGGCCGTGTGCCCCACTCGAGGATTGTCGAGCGCATTTCGTTGAACTCACTCGAGTACTCGTCGAGCACATAGCAGGACACGACCCTAGACACGCCCGTGTTACAGGCCGTATGCCCCACTCGAGGATCGTCGACCGCATTTCGTCGAGCTCACTCGAGACACACTTCCAGCAATCGAGTGCAGGACACGGCCATGGACACGTCCATGTCACCGACCGTGTACCTCACACAGAGTAGGACACAGCTTGGGGACATGCCCGTGCCCCAGGCCGTGTTACCCACTCTTCTCAGCCCAGTCACCACTGAGATTTGGGGCGCTACAATCCTCCCCTCCTTACAAGAAATTTCGTCCCGAAATTTGTATACTGTACTCAAGAAACTTTCAACCAAAAATGTGTTACAACATTTTTTGTACAACACAAACTGTTATACAAGCTTAAACAAACAATTCGAGAAATTCAGCACGTATGGTCTGCTCCCGCTCCAATGTTAGCTCCTCACGGCCACAGTTGTCCCATCGGACCTTGACCACCCCGATTGTCTTGTTCCGCAACTGCTTATTGGCTTTACTCTCGATCTGAATGGGCCTAACCTTCGTCGTTAGTGTTGAAGCCAAAATTTGACTTCAACGAAAGTTCGAAATTAGGGGCGTAGCCAACACCTACTCGTCCCAAGCTCTGACCTCCGACTAGTTGTGAAGGACCAGAAACCGACCCAAAGCCTCAGCAGGGAGGTCCCACCGCTTACCCGGAAGATCTCTGAGAGCTTCCCCTCCAAAGCCAAAAGCTGGGATTGGAGCTCCTCAGAAAGTACAGGAAAACTCTTAAAATCACGGAAAAAAGTGCTTCTGAAGAACCCCTATGGGCCTATTTATAGTTTTCTGAGTTTGAACTGCCAATAACCAAACTGAGCCGACCTGAAATTACCAAAATACCCTCGGTTGGGTCTGTCAACAACCAAACTCCGCTGTTCTGAAGGGTTATATGCAGACCACCGAGGGCAAAAGCGTAAAATCACCGAGGGCAAAAAAGGTGAACCGCCTTCCAACTGAACCGGTGCTTGGCGAGAGCACCGTCTCGCGGGCGAGAGCTCCTACCTATGGACTCGTCTCGCCTAGCGAGGCTCTCGCCTGAGCGGCTGGGCCCTATGCTGGGTATGTCTCGCCTAGGAAGGCTCTCGCCTGAGCCGCTGGGCCCTCTCTCTGGGTCCATCTCGCCTGGGAAGGCTCTCACATGAGCCACTGTGCCATCTCGCTGGGTCCGTCTCGCCTGGGAAGGCTCTCGCCTGGCGAGCCGGCCTTAACCCGACGAGTAGCCCTTTTCCTGGGACCCGCTCGCCAGTGAGTAGGCTTCTATCAAAGAATCCATCTTGCTTTACCCCCCTCTCTTCGAGGCTGATGTGATCGTACGAGCCTGAGGTTGTACACAATCCCCGCTCTTTTTGAGATTATTTTAAGCTCAGAATGAAAGTCCAACCGAGGCACGTGTCATTAAAGCGCATTTATGGGCGTATTTATGAGGGGATCTTTGGTGAGGCCCCACACCGGAGCCTATAAATATAGGATTCCTACCCCATAAGGGAAATCCTCCCTTTCACACTTCTCCCTTCCTTGGCCCTGCTGCAATTATGTCTCATAGCCAGAGCTTCCGCAAGCGTCTTGCAATGGTGCGCAAGTAGAATAAGGCCAACATGGCTGCCCTGACGAAGACTTTGGCTCGTACCCCACCCTCCTTACCGTCCTCTTCTCCTCGTCAGAAGAAGGTAAAGACAGACGACCCTTCCTCCTCTACTGAGGGGCCATCTCCCGCTGTCCTGGAGACCCGCCCCTCTCCTCCTCCCGCATCTCTTAAAGAGAAGGAGGTGAGTTATCTCTTTCACCCCTATTATCTTTTCATCAATCTGCTTATTTATCATTTTGCTTCTTCAGGGAGCTCTCGGGCCTCTACACCGACCAGTCAGCCCGCAGGATGACACCATTGCCCATCGCGAAGAAACAGACTCACCACTACCTTCTACTCCTCCATCCACTTCCCATAACGAGAGGCGAGACGACCCCTCTCAGGCCGCTGGGACCTCCTGTAAGACCCCCACTTTTTTTTTCTTTAAAACCCCAGGGTCTTAGGCCCAGAACCGCCGCCTTGCGGTGACACCTTCGCACCCGGGAAGGTCGTCACTACAAGACGGCGGTTCTGGGCCTAAGACCCCGGGGTTTTAAAGAAAAAAAAAGAGGGGGTCTTACAAGTGGTATCAGAGCGCAAACCTCGATCCAAAAGTAACAGTCCACAACCCCTGAGTCACCCCCACGCGAGTTTAGTTTGGGGACAAACTAAGCAGCGGAAGCAGTGGTATGCCCATGTGGGGATCACATATATAATTGTCCATTTTAGTTAAGGTTGAAAAAGTTCTGACGATAAATTTTGTGACGCAACCTCCAGTACTGCCTACACAGATTCTGGAAGTTGCACCACCGTTGCCGGTTCCCACTCAATTCCTACAGTCTGACATAGGACAAACTCTGACGGCTATCCTGGAAGCCTTCAGGAACCAATAGGCCCCGGCTCCGCAGCCTATTCCGGGAGCCAACTGGCTCAGCATCTTTCGAGGACTCTCTCCCCCATCCTACTTGGGGACAGAGGGGGTAATTCGGACACAGGAATGGCTAGACATCATGTAGGATATGCTGACAGGGATACGAAGCCTTTGGGAGGAGAGGGTGCCACTGGTTGTTTCCTGCTTGGAGTCCCATGCCAAGCAGTGGTGGAAGACAGTTCTAGAGACTACCTTTGCTGATAGGGAGGCTGCTGAGGTTATGTGGGAGGAGTTCAGGCTCATGCTGTTGGAGCACTTTGTTCCGCAGTCGGCCCGAGATGAGCTGGAGGACCGCTTCTTGCAGTTGAAGCAAGGTTCCAGGATGGTGGTGGAATACCATCGAGAATTCAACCATCTGGCCCGTTTTGCAGACTCCTACCGGCTAGATGAGGCAGCGTACACCAAGTGGTTCTACAAAGGTTTACGGGAAGACATGAGGGATGCACTTCTTTTCATTTCGGACGGGCCTATCACTCGTATTCTGGAGATGGAAAAAAGGTTAGAGGCAGATTGGCTCACCACTAGAGGCCGGAAACGGCCAACGGAGGATCAGAGCCGGGGAGCCCGAAACGATCAGCGGCGAGGTCGTGCGCCAGAGGTACAAAAGGTGGAGGATCAGCCTCGACAGGAGGTGAGGCAGGAGCCGAGGGGACAGGTGACGATGGCCCCTCAACCTATTCAGATGAGAGATGTGCAGAGACCGGGAGGTGGGGCTTACACTCCGCCGGAATGTTACCACTGCCATCAGGTGGGGCACATCAAGAGAAACTGTCCCGTGAGAGGGATGCCTCCACCAACACCACAGATTGCCCCACCGACTCAGCATTTTGGAGGCCGAGGACGTGGCCAAGGACGCGGATATCAGGGTAGAGATCGCAGGCCGGGAGGACAATAGAGTTATGCACTAGACCTGGCTCAACCCAGGAACCCGGAGCAAGTGATTACAGGTACGATCAAAAAGTTTTTCTTTTTACTTAAGTTCTTTCCTTCCTAGAAAAGTAGTTTCATGAACTTGAATTATTAAAACAAGGCAGGAAAACCAGAAATAGAACTCTTAAGTGAATTTTACAATCTCAGGCATCGTCTTCATTTGCGGCAAGACCGCACACACTCTCTTCGACACGGGTGCTTCACACTCGTTTGTGTCGGAGACCTTTATCCAAGGGTTAGGAGGCGTGGAGAGGATCACCGCCCAGATGTTACGGATACGGCTACCTGACGGGTCGGAGCTGTTCGCATTATCCCATTGCAACCTGGAGGCATGGATAGGCGGAAAACCCTTCGAAGCTCCAGCGACAATTCTGTTGCTGCCTCCAAGCCCAGACAGATGGGCAAACAGAGCGCACAAACCGGACACTGGAGGACTTGCTGAGACTATGTATTGTGGACCGTGGAGAGCCCTGGGAGAGGATGTTGCCCCTAGTGGAGTTTTCGTACAATAACAGTCATCAGTCTAGTATACATATGGCTCCATATGAGGCGTTGTATGGGCAGAAATGTAGGACTCCGTTGTCTTGGATACAAGACGAGGGTCCAAAGATTGTGGGCACAGACTTTATCGAAGATACTGAGGTGCAGGTACAACTGATACGAGATAAAATGCTGGAGGCACAGAGCAGGCAGGCGAAGTATTATGACGCTCAGCATCGTCTAGTGGAATTTCAGGCAGGGGATCGGGTGTTCTTGAAGATCCAGCCGATGCATGGGGTTTCACGAGTACGTGGTCGGCAGAAGAAGCTTAGCCCGAGGTACATGGGGCCGTTCAAGATCCTGGAGCGGATCGGTCCATTAGCTTACCGGCTAGAGCTGTCACCGGAGCTGGCCGACTTGCATGACGTCTTTCACGTGTCTTCACTCAGGAGGGCTCTACTACGCCCGGAGTTGCAGATTACGGCCACTGATGGGCCGGTAGCTTCGGATCGATCTGTACATTTGGAGCCGATACAGATCGACGACCAGGGGATACGAGTCTTGCGCTGCAAGAAGATCCCGCTAGTCAAGGTCCTGTGGAGGAACCACGGACGAGAGGAGCATACTTGGGAGCCATAGGACCTGATGCAGGAAAGATATCCGGAGCTATTTAGTCAGGTATACCTCACAACCTCTCAACATGTTCATTTTACTTTCATGTTTTTTTAAACTAGTAAGGCTACTCTAGGAAGAATAGGGGCTAATCTTTTGTTTATTGGGGTCTTGGCTTTGCCAATTGGGCGAATTGGTCATATATCTAGGTTTTTTTTCCTTTAAACCCCACTTAGCAAACATGGCATCGAAATGTAATCTTCCACTTCTTATGGGATGTTACAAGATTCTTTTCTTCGGTAGAAATTCCCGTAGCCCTAACCTTGATTTCGGGGACGAAATCTTTGTTTTGTTTATTGGGATTTCCACCACCATCCTAGGAAAATGGCTCTATAGGGCAGTACACTCAACCAAAAATTATGTGTAACATATCAAATTAAAGGTAAGTTCAGGACCTACAAATTTCATGTTGAGAACATTTTATGAAAAAGGCTGTAAGTGCCCTAAATTTGCATGCAAAGGTCTGTTATAAAAGATATAAAAATGACACTATTCATTAATTAAATAAATCCAGAATTTAGAATATTGCATGGCACTAATCCTAAAGCAATCCGACGATTGCTGCTCATCTTCTCCAAACCGACTGGTTTCCAGCCGAATTTTCACGGGGCTTTTCCCGGCCGCCTCCGGCGGCGCCTCCACCGGCCAACTTCTCCTCTCCCCTCACGGTGGTGGGGTCGAGCTTTTCCGGCGGCTAGGGCGGCCAGAGGTGGCGGCGCCAGCTCACCCGAGAGCTTCAAAACCACCATTAATGGTTGAAAAATAAGTGTTGGGCTCGGGCTCATTCGATCCCGAACCCTAACCTAGGTATTCCTAAGATCTAAGCATGAAGAGAGAGGTGAGGGAGGACCTTCCTGGCGGCCTTGCGACGTGAGGAGAGGCGGGGAACCATTGCGGTGGCGGCGACGCTTCTCCCTTGGTTTTCACGGCCAAAGCTTGGTTTCTCTCTCTCTCTGCTGCTGCTCTCCTTGTTCTGAGAGTGGTGAAACTGAAAGGGGAGAGGGAGAGAGTGATAAGATGAAGTATGGAGGGGAGGGTGATAATTTCTAAGTGCAAGGTGGAGGGATTTCTTTATTATTGTCACCATGCATGCATGGGTGGGCCCCACTCCATTCCAGCTCCTTCTCATGACTTCCAAGGGTCGGCCATCCCATGCGGGGGCTGATGGCATGGGTCCAAGTGGCTTATTCCACTAAATACCCTTAAATATACCCCCTTGTAAGACCCCCCTTTTTTTTTTCTTTAAAACCCCGGGGTCTTAGGCCCAGAACCGCCGCCTTGCGGTGACACCTTCGCACCCGGGAAGGTCGTCACTACAAGATGTCGATCTTGCCGGCCAAATCGATCGCAGCTGACGCAAAAGTAGCAGTACAAGAGAAGACAAGTCCACAACATATCACATATATATAAAAATCTCCACGAAGGGAGTGTCCACAGAATAATAAAGTGTACATAAGTAAAAGGGCTGAAGCCCGGTACATCCATATCCTCACTACAGATCCCTCATGCGGAAGCAAAACAAAACAACTACTAGAAGTCGAAAGTCACGGTCCCAGCTGGCTGTACTCCTGAGCTAGACTGCCCTATCTCCAACTGCACCGGTCTCCTGGGCTGCTCCTCCATACTCGGCTCCACGATCCCCTAATATGATGTGGTTCGAAAACCATTAGTCTAAAAGACTAAGCCCTATCGTCCCCCACCCCTTCCCCCATGCTCCTAGGCACCGAGCGGGGAGGAAGAAAGGAAACGACGTGAAAGAGGAGAGAAATCAAAAACAGGTGACGGGGGGACCTAGCTAGCAATTTATAATCAGGTTATAATGAGTAAAGTAAGAAAGAAATATAACCTTCACTTATGTGAATACACATAAGCCAAGGGATCTTCTACAAGTCTCCCATCGTATAAAATGTCCCATACCACTTTATACGTTGGGGTGTCGGTTATCACAAGCAACATATAAATATTGAAATAACCTTAATTTATAAACTTGCCCACACAAGCTTATAGACCAAGGGGTCGTTTTGCAGGGCCTAATGTATAAGCGTCCCATACCACTTATACTTTAGGTGTCAGGGTTAAATGAATCGATTATGCTATGACATGCAAGTGCAACACACACACCCGACTCTGTGCACACAGACCTTTAGTTCCCACTTTTTGAGAGCTAGCATCACTCTCGGGTACCACCGCTGTGGCTACGGCAGCAGCGGAGCGGGCGTCTCTGCTTCTAGGCCGGTATGCACACTACCAAGCCTTAGACCCCTCTCATACGCCTCTGTACACATCCAAGGTGCACTCTAGAGTCTCGCGTACGTACTTTGCTGACAACCCGTCAGTCTTGTTGGGTCGGATGTGCGTTATCGGGGGTCGTCCTCCAGACCGCAGTGTAAAACAACCCACTGGCCCCTCTAACTCTCACAACCGCCTGGTGCACCGTACTGCCATCGGTGTGACGAACGGCCAGTACCGCATGCCCCGCCACTAGATTTATGCACATGCAAGTTTATCGTATCAGAACCGAGCCAAAGCTCCCCGGACCATCCCGTCCGTCACAAGTATCAACCGAGCCAAAGCTCGCCGGACCGAAACGTCCGTCTCTTATTCCAAACCTCATCCCTTTGAACACCGCAGGATGGCGCCCCTTTGAACACCTCGGGACGACTTAACCATTTCCAATACTTGTCCAACTAGTGAGTGCAGTGTGAAACCCTATTTACTAAATTACTCTTTTGATTTGTTCTTTAAGGTTTACGTTAACCCAGGACTGCCCCCGGTATTCCCTGTGAAGGGCTCTCAAGGGGCACTAGGAACTGTGTTGGGATTACGCCCAGCGTTCCCTTTCGCAAGGTACTTATTAATATTATTGGTTGATTTCCTTTACCCATTACCTTCTCATATTGCGATAGGCTAATCCTAAGGTAGTTTAGACCTTTCACTCTCGCGGGCACGACAATCTTTCGTCGAACTCGCTTACCTTCTAACACACATCCACACGATTCCCACCACTCCTTAGAACTTTCTAGGCAACTCATCCACTTTTATTCAAACAATTCAACACGACTAACTCCACCCTATTCCAACTCTTATCCTAATACAACTTTTCCCCAAATTACTATTTGCAGACCGACCTATACTAAGTGATGTTCATGATAGGATGTCCTTCGAGTTTTCATCCGAATGACCTAGGATTATTACTGGAGTCCTATCATGACATAAATGATTTAAATCCCGAATATTGTATTTTCCTCAATTAATCTTCTATTTAAATAATTTATTACAAGGGCCAATTATAGTCGAGTTGATCATGCAGTATACATCTTAGACATCATTAATGTTCCATAAATTCATGATAAAATTCCATATATCCAAAAGTGACAATTTCCAAATTTGACATTTTATACAAATATTTATGGGGCCTAAAATTATTTTTACAGTAAATTTCTATATTCCAAGATTTGTAAAGCAACTACTTGAAATTATCATCCAAATAATTTGAGAAAACTATATTACACTACTACAGTCCTAAAATTATCACTAGCCAAACTTTCATGATTTTTCACAAAATATTTAATTCTAAATAAATTCAATACCAAAATCAACAAAGAGCATAATTGTGAATCAAGCACTATAAATATACTTCAAAATTTCTAATTAAATTCCTAATAGTAGATATCATCCTAAAATCATCAGTGACCCAACTTCACATTTTTAAATGTTAAATTATTCTTTAAATGATTTATTTATCAAATATGGCTTTTACAAAATTTATGAAGGAAGCAATATATAAAGTCCTTTAAAAATTATAATAAAATTCAGAGACCTCTATTTAGGTCAAAAACCTCTACTGGCCAAGTTCTACTAGATTCCAATTAAACTAAATGATCAAATTAAATCAAATACTGAATTAGACACTTTGATAATTAACAAAGGAACTAACATGAATATAATCCATAAAATTCCACTAAAAATATCTAGGGGTTCAACTCACCCTAATATTCATTCTACCCCATTTTCACAGTTTTTAGATGAGGTTAAGTTACCATTTTGACCTATTAGTGCTTCTACCCTAAAACTAGGGTTTGACTTTGGAGTTACTTAACTACTTCAAAATTCCCTAATATTTCAACCAGATGCTTAAACATATCTAAACTAACTCTCTACTGATTTACAAGGCCATACAAGGGCATTTTCCCCTATGTCCTTCACAACCCCCTAAAGGTCCATCCTTAGGGTGTGAACTTGGGTCCAAGGGTAAGTCAACCATAATTCATCTATTTTCCCCAGAGAGGGGAGGGTACTTAAAGTAATACTAAGTCAGTGGTCTAAAAAAAGGACTGTGCCTTCAATATTTTATTTTTTTCTTCTTTTGGCTATAAGCACACCAAGTCCTCTACAAGCCAACACATGCAAGGGGTTTCCCTAACTTGCTGTGATCCATGTGGGCTAAACATTTAACCATGCCCTAATAATGTCAGCATGGACATGCCACCAAAAATTGGGGCCTTTTGGAGTTGAACTACTCCAAGAATCACCTAAACAAGCCTAGGGGTAATTTGGTAATTACACCCTAATTTTAATTCCAATTAATCCCATTTTGGGCAGGACCTAAATATGCCATAAACCAGTTACTCCCCAAAATCTCAGGTCATTTGGGCCTCTGGATGGGCTTGGACATCACTTTCAAATTTCTGCATTTTGCTATTTGCAGCCCAAGGCCATTTAATTTTTAGACCTCGCATGTGAGATATCTCAACATGCAGAGGGTTAAATTGTCTAAATTATCTACCATAGGTCTAATATACTCCTAAGGGCAGGCCACCAAAAGTTGGGGCATTTTGGAGTTGATAAACTCCAAATATCAGCAAAATTTAATTTATCATATTTGGACTAAAACTATATACTTATATTCCCCACAAATTCCCATTTTTGAGTAGGGCATAGGGATACCTAATTCGGCCACATGCCCAAAATTTCAGCCCATTTGGACTTAGGGTTTGGGCAGGGCACCCATTTTAGTTTCTGACCTATCCTAGGACCAGCCCTAGGAAAATGGCTCTATAGGGCCGTACACTCAACCAAAAATTATGTGTAACATATCAAATTAACGGTAAGCTCAGGACCTACAAATTTTATGTTGAGAACATTTTATGAAAAAGGCTGTATGTGCCCTAAATTTGCATGCAAAGGTCTGTTATAAAAGATATAAAAATGACACTATTCATTAATTAAATAAATCCAGAATTTAGAATATTGCATGACACTAATCCTAAAGCAATCCGACGACTGCTGCTCATCTTCTCCAAACCGACTGGTTTCCAGCCGAATTTTCACGGGGCTTTTCCCGGCCGCCTCCGGCGGCGCCTCCACCGGCCAACTTCTCCTCTCCCCTCACGGTGGTGGGGTCGAGCTTTTCCGGCGGCTAGGGCGGCCAGAGGTGGCGGCGCCAGCTCACCCGAGAGCTTCAAAACCACCATTAATGGCTGAAAAATAAGTGTTGGGCTCGGGCTCATTCGATCCCGAACCCTAACCTAGGTATTCCTAAGATCTAAGCATGAAGAGAGAGGTGAGGGAGGACCTTCCCGGCGGCCTTGCGACGTGAGGAGCGGCGGGGAACCATTGCGGCGGCGGCGACGCTTCTCCCTTGGTTTTCACGGCCAAAGCTTGATTTCTCTCTCTCTCTCTCTGCTGCTGCTCTCCTTGTTCTGAGAGTGGTGAAACTGAAAGGGGAGAGGGAGAGAGTGATAAGATGAAGTATGGAGGGGAGGGTGATAATTCCTAAGTGCAAGGTGGAGGGATTTCTTTGTTATTGTCACCATGCATGCATGGGTGGGACCCACTCCATTCCAGCTCCTTCTCATGACTTCCAAGGGTCGGCCATCCCATGTGGGGGCTGATGGCATGGGTCCAAGTGGCTTATTCCACTAAATACCCTTAAATATACCCCTTTCTCTCTCCTAAATTATTCTTTAATTTTGAGATTCTCTCTCTCTCTCTCCTAGTCACTAAGTTGGCTGGTAAATCTCATATTGGCAGCCCACATGTTTATTTCATCCACCAGAATATGGTTAGCCCAAGTGAGTTGGGCTTGAGCTTGAGTTAGCCCATTTGGGCTAGCTTGACCCAAACCTAGGCTAGGGTTGACTTAGGTCAATTTGGTCTTTGAGGTTGACCCAAATGGGTCCTTGGTGACCCATTGGCCTCCCCTGAGGCCTAGGTTGGGTTGTATTGGCCCTTTAGAGGTCACTTGACCCTTAAGTAGGGTACCTTGACTACTTTAGGGCTAGAGTTGACTTTGGTCAACTTAGCCTTTTTGGTTGGCCCCAATGGGTCCTTGGTGACCCGTTGTCCTCTCACTATGGTTATGAAGGTATGTGTGGGGTCCACTTGGCTAAGGGAACTTCAATTGGCCCTTGTGTAGGCCAGTTTGAGCCAATGTAGGCTAGGTTGACCCATTTAGGGTTAGAGTTGACTTTGGTCAACTTAGCCTCTTGGGTGGACCCCAATGGGTCCTAGGTGACCCATTGACCTCACTCTAGGGTTAGGTGGGCTTGGGTGGGGTCCACTTGGCTTGGGGATGGTCAATTGACCCTAAGTAGGTTGGTTTGACCCATTTAGGGTTAGGGTTGACTTGGGTCAACTTAACCCTTTTGACTACCCTCCATGGGTCCTTATTGATCTAATGGATCTTACCATGGTTTGATGAGAACATGGTGGGGTCTTGAAGTCTTGGTGAAGCCCCATGGTTATCTTAAACAAAGGTTCAGGAATTTACTATTTGCAGACCATAGTGGTCTCACCCATATTCTTAGGTTTCCTTGGTCTTCTTGGGTTTCCTAGGGTTTGGTCATGACCTAGTCATGACCAATAACCACACTTAGGGGTCTAGTTGGAAATGAGATGTTACACCTCCCGCCATCCTGGTAAAAAACCTTCCCTCTCGCTTCTCTGTCCCACTCGCTACTCCCCACAGCCTCCTGCGAGAGCCTCTCTCACCCTTTTATTCTTCTCTCCTCTCCTTCTCTTCTCGCTTCTTCTCCTCTCTTAACCCTCTCGCTAGAATCCGTCTCGCTAAAACATGGGCAAGAAGAAAGTTGAGGAAGGCGTTGGGTGCAGCCACTGTGGGAAGAGGTTTACCGACCATGACTTCCCTCCCGACCGGCTTCTTGACGAAGACTACCGCAACTTCGTCCGCGAGTACATGAAGGAGGGGCTTGAATCGCGACCCCCAAGGTTGGCAAGGCGATCAATACTTATTACCCGGGAGAACTCGATTTCCCCGTCTCACACTTCGAGGCGGGGTTAAGGTTACCCCTCTGGCCGGAGGTGAAGCAAGTCCTGAAGTACTTTGGCGTCGTCCCAGCGCGGCTTAACCCGAATGTTATTTTGGTGTTAATCGCTTTCGCCTGCTATATGCGCCGGGAGCGCATTGAGTTCATCTTGACGGTCTTCCGTAAGTTCTTTATGTACAACGCCAACGCCTACGACGTCTCGTACTTCACCATGCAAGGGCTCAAGGTGTGCGAGACGCCAAACAAAAATCATCATTGGATCACCAGATTCGTCTTCTTCCGCAACAACTTCGGGGGCATCCCGCTTATGCCTGTGTTACCCGCCGAGATCTTCTACATGTCCCTACAAGTGGGTGGCACAGACAAGCTGTTATACAATTTCTTCCTCGGCAAGAACTTTGAGGTCAATTTCCCGCAGCGAGGCCTCGACTCGCTGCCTCCGGTGCTCCTTGGCGAAGGTACTCTTGCTCTTTTGTCTTGTGTTTGATTATTTTTCATCTCGCCATCTCATCACCTCCTTGCCTGTTTCTGGGGGAGCGAGTCGTACCAGTCCACCCCCTACAAAAGAAACATCCAACCAAGCAAGGGCCTCAGTCCTCAGTCTCGCCAGCGCGGCAGCTGAGGCAGTGAGAGAGTCCTTGGCTCCTGACCCCCCCCCCCCCGAAGAGGCCTGCAGGCGACACGGCCCCCTCTCACTCCAGCCCTCCCAGAAAAAAGATGAAGAAAGCCGTGGTCATCTCTAAGGGGAATAATAAGGCCCCGAAGGAGAAGGAAATATCGGGTCCTTGAGCCCCATCTCTATAGTGGACTCCCAGTCGCCCCGCACCCCTCCCTCTCATGTCGTCTCGCCTGCCCGCGAGACGGCTCTACCTCATCGGACTGCAGTTACTTCTAATCAACCCTCCATCGACATATCTCATGAGCCTGCTTCTCCCAGTCTCCCAGCCCCCTCTTCTCATCCCAACATCAACCTGTGCCCCGCGATCCAAGATGGTGCCAGCGCCCCCGTTCTGGTGTGGGAAAAGGACGTCAACCGCGTGTCCATCTCCACCCTACTTCCTTCTTGGAAAGAGCAAGAGGTTTCCACCAACCATGCCTTTTCTGCGGGCTATGGCCTTTATGGTGCTCTTGAGGCGGTGTCCCCTGAGAAGAGTCCTCGCGAGACCTCGTCCTGAAATCCTCCCACGCCCAACTACGCGCCTTAGAGCTCTCGCATCGCACCGCGCGCCGCCTGATCTATACTAACAAGAAGTGGAAAGACACCGAGGCGGGCCTGGCGGCAGAGCGAGCAAAATCTGACGACCTCACGAGAAGACTATTTGACGCCGAGACCCTCCTCGCGAAAGCCCAGGGTGGCGTGGTAAGCCTTAAAACTTATCCTTGGATTATTCTTCTTAAATATTCTTTACTAATGACTGGGCGTCTCATAGGATGCTGAGACGACGAAGTGGATGCACTCGTGCGTGGCGGCCCTGGAGGAGGAGGTTAAGGATTTGAAAGCCCAGAACACTCGCCTTCAGGAGAACGCCGCGTCGTCGTCTCGCCGCAAACCCCTCCCAGCCTCTCTGCCTCGATATTCTCTGGATGAAGTTGAGGAGCGGTGCCGAGAAGCCAGAATCATGACGGCGGAGCTGATACTAAAAATGATGGAGCTGGGGGTCATGAAGGAGGACTCTGAGACGGTGACCGCTCGCGATCTGCTCCCCCAGCTCTATGGCGAGGAGAGCAAAGATTACTTAAACTGCTGCATGCGAGATCCCGGACCCCTCCCCCACCTATTTTTTTGTTGGTGCTGTATAACTTAAACTTTTGAGTTACTTTTTGTGATACAAAATTTATTGATGACTTGTGATGAACTGATTTTGATCAAATGCACACTCTTGTCATGTTACTTTGTTTTACATTTTGCGGAACGATCTATTGGCTTGCTTTTGTCTGCGGGACGGTGTTGCCCACCCGTCTCGCCGCCTAGATTTTGCTTATTTCAATTTTCTTTATTTAGTTTATAGCGAGACGACCCTGTGATGCGCTCATGCCCGCGAGACGGTGCTACGTCTTGTATCGCCACTTCACTGGAGAGTTGACTTTTTTCAGAGTGCAAGTCGTCACTTCCCTCATCTTATTTGTGTGTGAGATCTAACTGGTATAACCCTCTCGCCTCGACTCAGGGTACTCCCGACGCGATTGGCTTTCAGTGGTGTAACCTTCTCGCCTATTATTAGGCCGAGCCTTCTGTCCCGCACGAGTGCCCACTCGCCATAGGCGAGACCATCCTCGTTGCTGCCAGCTGCGAGTGCCTCCACTCGCACTGCTCCAGCCTTTTCCTCTTATAATTTGCTTTTCATGAGTTTAAGTAGGATGTTTCTTAAGGAGGTCTCCTCAACCACTCTGCCATCGAGTGAGCTTATAATCCTGCCAGCTTGATGAGAGCCTGGGCAGTTGTTCTACCGGGGACTAAGCCAGGCTCGAGGTGGTGCAAAAAGTCTCTATGGACTAAGAACCAAAAACCTAAAACCAAGAACCAATCCTCTCCCCCACAGGCGAGCCTTCGGACCTGCCAGCTAATGTGAGCCTGCGTAGCGGGTCTACCTGGGGCCGAGCCGCGCTCGGGGTCCCTTACCCCTACAGGCGAGTCTTCGGACCTGCTAGCTAATGAGAGCCTGCGCAGCCGGCCTACCTGGGGCCGAGCTAGGCTCGGGGTAGTGCAAGAGTCTCCAAGAACCAAGAAACAATCCTCTACCCCACAGGCGAGCCTTCAGACCTGCCAGCTAATGAGAGTCTGCGCAGCGGGTCTACCTGGGGCTGAGTCGCTCTTGGTGTCCCTTACCGCCACAGGCGAGCCTTCAGACCTGCCAGCTAATGAGAGCCTACACAGCGGGTCTACTTGGGGCCGAGCCAGGATCGGGGTAGTGCAAGTCTCCAAGAACCAAGAACCAATCCTCTCCACCACAGATGAGCCTTCGGAACTGCCAGCTAATGAGAGCCTGTGCAGCGGGTCTCCTGGGGCCGAGCCACGCTCGGGGTCCCTTACCCCCACAGGAGAGCCTTCAGACCAACCAGCTAATGAGAGCATACGCAGCAGGTCTACCTGGGGCCGATCCAGGATCGAGGTAGTGCAAGTCTCCAAGAACCAAGAACCAATCCTCTCCCCCACAGGTGAACCTTCGGACCTGCCAACTAATGAGAGCCTGCGTAGCGAGTCTACCTGGGGCCGAGCTGCGCTCGGGGTCCCTTACCCTAACAGGCAAGCCTTCAGACCTGCAGGCTAATGAGAGCCTATGCAGCAGGTCTACCTGGGGCCGAGCCAGACTTGGCGTAGTGAAAGTCTCCAAGAACTAAGAACCAATCCTCTCCCCCACAGGCGAGCCTTCGGACCTGCCAGCTAATGAGAGCCTGCGCAGCGGGTCTACTGTTGGGTACATTGGAATACATGTACCTGAGTTGAAGAAGCCTCGCCCTACTCAATGATATACATCAAAATGTATTTGATGTGTTTTGAGTTTAGTTGTGCAGTTTAAGTATTTGCAGGGAAAGCTGAAAAGTTTCTAAGTCCATGTGTCGACACCCAGAAGAAAAGTGTCGACACTTAAGAAGACTTGTGTCGACACCCAGAAGAAAAGTGTCGACACTTAAGAAGACTTGTGTCGACACCCAGAGAAGCAGTGTCGACACTTGGAGTGATTGTGTCGACACCAGGAATGCAGAGTCGACACCAGAAGGAAAGTGTCGACACATACAGGCTGTGTCGACACTCAATGAAGAAATGTCCAGAGAAGCTGTGTCAACACTTAGAAGCAGTTTCGACACCCAGAGGAACTTTGTCGACATCAAAAGTATCGACACTTGGTGGCTGTGTCGACACTCAGCAAAATTTCAACAAAGTTCAAGTACTAGTGTCGACACTAGGAGGCTGTGTCGACACTCAGCAAACTTCAACAGAGTCTAAGTACAAGTGTCGACATAATGAAGAATGTGTCGACACACAGCAGAAGTCACAACACATGAAGAAAGTGTCGACACTAGGAGCCTGTGTCGACACTCAACAAATTTCAATGAAGTTTAAGTACAAGTGTCGACACAAAGGAGATGTGTCGACACTCAGCAAAAGAATCAACACAGAAGGCATGTGTCGACACTTAACAAGTATCAACACAAGAAGATGTGTCGACACAAAGGAGTTGTGTCGACACTTACAAGAAATCAACTAAGTTTCAAAGAAGGACTTGTGTCGACACACATGATCAGTGTCGACACATGTTGAAGAAGCAGTGCCGAGAAGCAGATTCTACAACACAAGGAGTTGTGTCGACACCATGAAGGCTAGTGTCGACACTTAGTCTACTTGTGTCGACACTTGGTCTATAAGTGTCGACACTTAAAGACTGACTGTCTCGACACTTTCAGACAGTTATAGAAAATTCAAGAAGTGACTGGATGACTTGACAACTGCCATTCCAGCCGGTCTACTGCAACTGTCAGAGTTGTCAGAAATTCGTTAGAAACCAGATCAGCCGGTCACCATGAAGAAGGCCTATATAAAGGCTTATTCTGTCAATAGAAGGCGGTGATCAATAATTCATTGAAGAATCAATTCAAGTGAAGATCTAAGAAGTTGGAGAGAGAGAGCTCCTTCCAAGAAGACAGCTGTTGAACCAGGCTTTGAAGAAAGTTTCAGATTGAAGATTGAATTCTGATTCTTAAGTTAGCAGTGATTGAAGATCAGCTGCATAGAGACTCAACCCTATTGTGTTCTAAATTCAAGAAGCTTTGAAAAAAGCCAAGGGAGGTTGATCTCAGCAAAGTTCTTCCAAGAACTCATCAAGAAACCTGTCAACTCTTCTCTCTTATTCTGAGTTGTAGGTTTATACTTTGTAATTTTAATTTCTTGTAGGATCCTTAGGGATCTGAGTTGTAAGCCTGAAATTATAAAGGCTGAGTGGTAGGGCCTGTGTGCCTGAGTGTAGGAGATCCATTTCTCTGAGTGTAGGCCTTGTTGAGGGCTGAGTGTAGGCCTTGTTGAAGGCTGAGTGTAGGTCTTTGTGAAGACTGAGTGGTAAGGCTTTGAGTCTGAGTTGTAGGAACCTGTTTGGGGTTCTGAGTGTAAGATCTGAGGATCTGAGGAATAGTGGAGGAGTTTGGCCGAATCTAGTACACTACTAGATATGCGAAGGGGGAAAGTGGATGTACCCAGACCTTGGGGAACCACTATAAAACTGTGTGTACTCTGTGTATGTGATTGATTCTGTGTATGCTGTGTTACAGTTCTGTGAATGGTGTGATTAATTCTGCCTAAAAGTTTAAAAAGATAAGGTCAACTATTCACCCCCCCTCTAGGTGATTATGTACAATTTCTTTCAAGTGGTATCAAAGCGAGATTACTCAAAAAGGACATAACTGTCTGAGTAAAAGATCCTGTTGGCAGATTCAGTATAATCAAGGGCAAACTCAGCATAATCAAGAAAATCAAGAAAATGGGTTCAACAGAGAATCACAAAGAACTTGGATCCATGAAGTTGCCAATCTGTAGAAAGGAGATTTTTGGCATCTGGAAAGAAAGGGTTATACTATTTATGGAAGCCTCTGACCCCAGAATCTATATTACTGTTAAAGAACGGCCATATGTGCCAATGAAGGTATCTGTGTTGGATGCAAATCAGAGAACTCCAAAAGACTATTCTGAAATGACCAAAGATGAGATTATTCTGGCCACTATGGACAAGAGGGCTCAGAATATCATAGTGAGTGCAATAGATGATGCCACATTCCAGAATTTGATTCACTGTAAAACATCAAAGGAAATGTGGGACACACTGATAGTGTACATGGAGGGCTCTGAAGAAGTTAGACAGGACATAAAGTCTTTACTAAATCAGGAGTATGAAAGTTTCAGACAAGGCAGGTCTGATAGTATAACAAAATGCTATAAGAAATTCTATAGGATTGTCAATGAGTTGATGTCTTATGGAAGAGAATTCAGCAACTATGAGCTGAATGATAAGTTCCTGAGATCCCTAACTAAAGACTGGAATATTAAGATTTGTGCCATAAGAGAAATGACCAAATTAGCAGACATTCCTCCTCCAACATTGTTTGAAAAACTGTTATCCTATGAGATGCAGTTGATGGTAAGGAAGGAGGAGGAGAAGACTACAAGAATTGAGCACAAAGAAAGAGTTGTGGCTTTCAAGACAGAAGCCACTAGGAAATATAAAAGTAAGTCTCCATCTCCACCTCCAAAAGTTGATGAGACTGAGACAGATGAAACAGAAAGCAAGAATTCTGAAAGCAGTGAGAGTGATGAGGACTTTGCAGCTTTCGCAAGACATTTTCAAAAGTTCCTAAAGAAGAAACAGTGGAGGTCTAAGCCATCCACTTCACAGAAGTCATCAAAGAATGACAGGAGAAAGCCCAAGTCAAGTGGAACTACATCTTCAAAGATAGTTTATTATTGTTGTAACAGACAGGGACATGTTGTTGCTGACTGTCCAGAGAAGAGGAAAGAGTCAACTGATAAGAAGAAGACTCGGATCAAGGGCAAAAAGGAAAGGTCTTTTGTTGCTAAGAAAGACAAAAGTATGTCTGATATGTCATCTTCAGAAGCAGATTCAGAAGCTGAAGCTTATATTGGACTGTTTGCTGAAGAAGAGGAAGAGGAGTTCATCCAGTTAATGAACTCTATATATGAGCATGAGGACAATCAGTGCCAGGGACTGATGGCCTTATCAGAAGGAGACAAAATCCAGGATCAGCCTGGACCAAGTCAGGTACAAAATTGTTCTGATAGTTCAATTTCTAGTACTGAGTCAGATTCAGATACGTCAGCATCAAGTGATGTTAGTGGATCAGAATCTGAAGGGGATATTCATCAGTTGATAGATGAATATAGAGTAGTGTTGCAAGCTTTAAAGAAAATCAAATCCTTGGCCAAGAGTCAGGCTAAGGAGATTGCTGATCTCAAAGTGGCTGCAACAGATTTTGATAAGTTGCTTGATCAGAAACTAAATGTAATAGCCAGACTGAAGAACATTACTGTTATTCAGATGGGGACTATTACATTCAAGAATGATCAAATCAGAAATCTGGAGATTAGTCTTCAGAAGGAGAGAGATATAGTAGCAAGGTTTTCTAAACCAAAGTCTGTTCTACCTTTGATAGATGAGTTCATTTCTCAGAAAGGTAAAACTGGATTGGGGTTTACTAAACCTGCCAGGACTGTTCAGTCCAAGTCTAAGGGCAAAGCCCCAGTACTCAATAAGCCTGCTGTAGATAGAACAGACAGGGTTGTACCTAAGCAAAGGTACAACAGATTTGAGTGCTGGTGTTGTGGCAAGATAGGCCACTTTGCCATAGACTGTTGGCACAATTCTAGTGCCAAGGTGAGTATCAATCTGCCTGCTAGAAAAGCCACAGGTAGTTTTGTTAAGAGGCAAACTAACCAGCACCAAGGACCCAAGAATTCTTTGGGTTCTAAGGTTAACTAATCTATTTTGCAGGTGAGTCCAAGTGACTATGCCCCAATATGGTACTTGGACAGTGGATGTTCCAGGCACATGACTGGAACTAGGGGATTGCTAAAGGACTACACACCAATCAAGGATGGTCCTAAAGTCACCTTTGGTGGTTCTAAAAAAGGAATCATCAAAGGCTTTGGTAACATTTCTAGCAACCTTATTACTATTACTCAAGTGGCTTATGTTAAAGGTTTGAAACACAACCTCATTAGTATAAGTTAGCTGAGTGATCTAGGATATGACATCTTATTTGTCAAAGATGGTTGTCATATCAGGAGGTCAAATGATCAAAAGATCATTTTGACAGGTTATAGGAAGAGAAATGTCTATTGTCTAGACATTATGTGTGAGAACAATGGTTCTCCTATGTGTCTTATAGCTGATGAGAAAGTCTCTCATTGTGTCAAATGGCACAAGAGGCTAGCCCATCTTAACTACAAGATAATTGGCCAACTCTATAACAAAGAGTTAGTGAGGAATGGTCCTCAGGTTGAGTGTATTAAAGATGGGATATGCTCAGCTTGTCAAAAGGGCAAGTAGACTAGATGCACCTTTAATAACATTGAAAACAAAGATGCTGTGAGGTGCCTATACCTTTTGCATATGGATCTTTTTGGTCCTATGCCAGTTCACAGCCTAGGTAGGAAGGTCTACACATTTGTAGTTGTAGATGACTACTCAAGGTTTTCCTGGGTGTTCTTCCTTAGACAGAAATCTGAAACTCCTAGTATCTTTTATAGTTTTGTCAAACAAATTCAGAATGAGTTAGACAATATAGTGGTCAAAATAAGAAGTGACCATGGTACTGAATTTCAGTCTGACAGTATGACAAAGCTATGTGAAGAATTTGGGATATTTCAGTAATTTTCTTCACCAAGAACACCTCAGCAAAATGTCATTGCTGAAAGGAAAAATAGAACCTTGATAGAGGCTGGTAGAACCCTATTAAGTGACACATCTCTCCCAGAATATTTCTGGGCTGAGGCAGTAAACACTGCATGCCATGTAATTAATAGGGCTACTATAACCAAAAGTCACAATAAGACCCCCTATGAGATTGTGAAATGCAGAAAACCAAATCTATCCTATTTCAGGATCTTTGGTTGTAAATGCTATATACTTAACAATGGTAAGTCTTACTTAACCAAGTTTGCTGCCAAATCCCAAGAGGGGATCTTTGTTGGGTACAACAACAACAGTAAGGCTTATAGGGTCTACAACTTGACTACTCAAGTTGTAGAAGAGTCAGTACATGTAGTGTTTGATGAAGCTAGACTCATTAACAATGAATTGTCTTGAAGTATTTGTAGCTCTACAGGTGTGACTGAGAAGATGGACAAGCTCACTATTGAAGAAGGTTCTACTGCAAGTCCGCATGTGGATGATAGTGGCTGCTGTCCAGGGGGAGTACTAGATGCACCTGATGCAGAAGAAGACCAAGGGGTGCCGCAAGTTGAAGAAGCTGAAGGAGTACAACCTGAAGACAGGCTACCTCCAGCAAATAAACATCTAAAAGATCATCCAGCCAATCAAATTATTGGTGATCTCAGACAAGGGGTACAAACAAGGAGCAGAAATCTAAGTTCAGTACTCTACTCCAGCTTTCTATCCCAAGTTGAGCTAAAGAAATTTGAAGAAGCCATCTTAGACCCTCATTGGATTGAGGAAATGCAAGAGGAGCTGAACCAGTTCAAAAGATGCAAAGTCTGGGAGCTAGTTCCGAAACCAAAAGACCACAACATAATTGGAACTAAGTGGATCTTTAGGAACAAGCTGGATGAACATGGAGTTATTATAAAGAACAAAGCAAGACTAGTTGCAAAAGGTTATAGGCAGGAAGAAGGTATTGACTTTGATCAAACCTTTGCTCCAGTAGCCAGACTGGAAGCTATAAGGATGTTCCTGGCTTATGCAACCTATCAAGGGTTTAAAGTATACCAAATGGATGTTATGTCAGCTTTTCTGAATGGAAATCTGAAAGAAGAAGTTTATGTGGAACAGCCATCAGGTTTTGTTGATTCTACTAAACCTAATTATGTTTATAGACTTATGAAGGCTTTGTATGAGTTAAAACAAGCCCCTAGGGCTTGGTATGAAACTCTGTCTAGTTTCCTCATTGAGAATAAATTCACAAGGGGGAAAATAGACAAGACTCTATTCCTTAGGGAATCCAGAGGCAAGATCATACTAGTCCAAATATATGTAGATGACATCATATTTGGGTCTACAGAAAATAGTCTTTGCAGAAAGTTTGCAAAACTTATGCAAGGACAATTTGAAATGAGCAGTATGGGGGAACTTAAGTTCTTCTTGGGTCTCCAAGTTAGACAGATTGAGGATGGTTTATCCATATGCGAGTCTAAGTTCACCCTAGACTTGATAAGGAAGTATGGTATGGAATCATCCACTACCATGAAAACTCCTATGGGGTCAAGTATGTCTCTTAGCAAAGATGATGCAGGGAAACCTGAAGATGAGACTTTGTATAGAGGGATAGTTGGCTCCCTACTATATTTGACTGCAAGTACACCAAATATCATGTATGCTACATGTGTCTATGCTAGGTACCAAGCTTGCCCTAAAGAATCTCATTTGTCAGCAGTCAAAAGAATTTTGAGATATCTTAAGGGCACTCCTTATCTAGGCCTTTGGTACCCTAGGAATGGAGACTTTGAACTGATAGGTTATTCAGATGCATATTTTGCAGGCTGCAAGGAAGATAGGAAAAGTACAACTGGAACCTGTCAATTCCTAGGTGGAAGACTGATATCATGGAGTAGCAAGAAACAAACAAGTGTGGCTATCTCCACAGCAGAATCAGAATATGTTGCTGTAGGAAGTTGCTGTGCTCAACTTCTATGGATACAACATCAGGTAGAAGATTATGGTATACAAGTAAGTAGAATACCTCTATTTTGTGATTCTACTAGTGCTATTTCTATTGCAAACAATCCTGTCTCCTATAGTAGGACTAAGCACATAGAAATAAAATACCATTTTCTAAGAGAACATATGGAAAAAGGAGATATTTCACTAGAGTATATTAATATAGATAATCAACTAGCTGACATGTATACAAAGCCCTTAGATGAAACCAAGTTCAATAAATTTAAAATTGAATTAGGGATGATAAACTTAGTATAGTTTATAAAAAATGGCTAAGTAAAATGGTGTCGACAGACAGAGTTGTCTGTGTCGACACATAGAAGTGGTGTCGACATTTCAGAGAAATGGTGTCGACACATCTAGAAAGTCTGTGTCGACACTTCAGAGAATTAGTGTCGACACATGCAGAGTTGGTGTCGACACATCCAAGGTGGTGTTGACACTTAGACTTTCCTTAGAATTAGTCTAGTAAAGTCTCGACTAAGTGTCTAGCAATGCGGTGTCGACATATGAACAAGTGTCGACACATATATTCTGTTGACTATACTTGTGTCGACACATAGTTGTCGAGACATTATAAGTAAGTGTCGACACTTTTCAACAGTGTTGACACAATTTAAGTATTTTGACGCGCCCTTTCATCTTTGATTCTAGAAAGGTATAAATAGGTTTTTTCCATTGTCTGTCGACACACTCACCAAAGTTTCGAGACCAAACTTGTGTGTCGACATCTCTCTTCTCTAGATTCAAATTTCTTTAAACCCTAATGGCGCCCAAGCTAGAAGAGAATGTGAATGAAAGATATGAACTCGTGCGACACGCATTTGATGACGCGGAACCCGATATCAAAGGCGTGATAACCCTAATAGCTGAGACTGGGTTAGAATTTCTTGTTTCAGAGCCGATCAAGATCTGGAAGAAGGAGGTCCTGGAGTTTCTGAATGCAGCAACAATAGATGAATCAGGACACAAGATTAAGTCAAGAGTTCATGGGGCAAAAATGAAGGTCTCTCCTAAGAGTTTGAGAAAGGTACTACAACTACCAAGAACTAAGGAAGAAGAAGATGTTTCTGCTTCTAAGACTAGAGAAGCATTGACATGGTGTGGACTGGACTCCAACATGAAAATAGGATCTGTATTCAACAGAAAAGGAATGAACATGCAAGGCAAATTCTTATCTGAAATTGTGGGCAAGGTCATCTTGAGCAAGCCTGGAGGGCATGATAGAATCTCAGATCATATGTTTAGTCTAATGACAAGAATTATCTTCAAACTAGAAACTGATTGGTCTACAGTTGTGTTTGAGAAGATAAAAGAGAGTATGAAGAAGCCCAATTTGGGTAGAATACTAAGTCTTTACCTTGCTGGTAGTATACCAGAGGTGATGAGTCAAGCAGTTGGATCTAAAATTAACCACATGAGGAGAATGTATTTGAGAATCTTCTCTAGGTGGGATAGAGTACTGACCAAAGAAATGCCAACTCCTGAGAAGGAAACACCCCAGAAGAAGAAGAAGAAGCCAGCCCCTATGGTTCAAGAATCCTCAAGCAGTTCTGAAGAGCAAGTAGTGTTTACTCCTGATGAAGAAGAAACTAGAAATGCTGGACAATCTCCAGCTAGACAAGAAGATGCACCAAGGCAGGGGGAGCTACCACAGGCTAGCCCAATTCACCAGGATTCAGTCCAGGGGGAGCCTCTACTTGTGGAAGAGCCAACTCCACTGGAGAGTGAACAAGCTACCCACACAATACTTGAGGTAATCACTGAAATTAATGAATTAGATTTCCCTATTGAGGATGATGTTTTGTCTGATTCATTACCTCATGTTAATCAGCAAACACAAACACATAGCCAACCCCAAGATGTTGTCATGGAGGACACATCTGTTGCTAATCAAGTGGTTGATGAGATAAGAGATTCTCCAACCCTTCCTCAACAGGAATATACCCTAGAAGAGCTATTCCCAGATTTTCTACAAACAGATTTTGAGAAAGAGAAAGCTGCTGCTGAGTGGGAGAAGGCCCATGTTGAGGGGGAGCATGTGGATATTGTTAAGGAAACTGCAAGGAAGGAGACTGAGGTGCCAAAAGTTGCTGAAGGGCTACAAAGGACTGAGAAGGAGTTACCTCCAAGTCCTAAGGACAGCGTGAATATTGATAGCACATCTGCATCAGAAGATGAAGAGGCTGCTAGAGCCAAGAAGAGAAAGTTCCAAGTCTTCAAAAGAAGAAGCCAAACTTATAAAAAGGCTTTACAAACAATTGCACCACAGCCTGCACCACAGCCAGCCCCATCTACAGACTACAGTTCATTGATGGTGGCTTTACAAATTAAGCAGGATGAGCTCAGACAAGCTATAGAAAAGTATATAGATTAGGGGCATAAGTCATTGCAATTTGATCTGGCCCAAGACATCAAGTCAATCAGATTTGAAATGAATCAGCACAAGAAAGAAATGACTGACTGCTTCCATAAGGGAGGAAATGCAGTAGTCTATCTGGCCACTCATCAGGAGAAGATCAAAACACAAGTAGATGATATTGCAGTGAAGCAAGGCTATGTCCTGGAGAACCAACTGAGAATGAATAATAATCTCACTGCTTCACACAATGCAATAGTAACAGAAATGAAGAATATAGCTACTGGTCAGAATACAGCAAGTGCTACAGCTAAGGCAGAATTTGATAAAGCATTACAAGAAGGTATAACTATTGTTACTTCTGCACTTCAGGATTCTCAGAAGTTAATAACTGACAAGCTCCAAAGGATGAAACCTTTGTACAAGGATTGAGTAAACTATCTGAATGCACAAATAAGGTTTCAGAAAGATGATCTTAGGGATCACATTGAAAGAGAAGTCATAAAGGGGGAGAGGGTGTTAGTCAAAGCAGGCTCTGATCATGCAAAATGGATTTCAGATTCCATCAGAGCCACCCTTGGATATCCTCCATTATGTGATGATGACAATGTTGCAGAGTCTGGGATTAATCCTGCATATCTTGGAGGAGAGCAAGCTGAAGTAGCTCAAGTGATCTATCCTCCACCAGAATTTGATATGATACATCAAGATATACAGTCAATGTATAACCCTCCTGAGGGAAATCAGAAGGTCATCATAGAGAAAGTAGTTCAGCCAGTATCTGAGGCAATTCTGAAAGAACAAGAGGCCTTATTAAAGGACCAAGAGACTCAATTGTCTAAGAAGAGATTCAGAGAGCAAGATGAACTTAGGCCTGATTTTGAACAGTGGAGCCCCACTTCCAGGAATATTATCTTGACTGCATGGAAGGCTGCCAAGGACAATATCCAGGATAGAAACAAGTGGTATTCTGAACTGGAGTGGAGGAAGCATGAGATCAGGAAAGAGGCAATTGTGCAATATAGAAGAAAGGCTAAGATGGGAAAGCTACCTCCTACTGCACAGGAGCCTAGCAAGTACTTTCCAAAGCCTTATCATTACTTTGAAAGGAAAAAGATCAAAGCTGAAGAATTGAAAAAGAAGGATCTTAAAGGAAAGAAGCCTGCTGCTGCTGAAGATGCCGAAGCCCCAGTCTAAGCAAAGATACAATCAGGAAAGGGCATTGTGATCAAGGAGCCTGAGCAGCAATAGGATAGAACTTTTCTTAAGTTTACTATGTGTAATCAGTTGTATTAAAACTTTCTGTAAACTTTTGAATAATGAAAATGTTGAAGTTCTTAGAACAATGTGATATGTGTTAAATTTATTACATTATTGTTCTGAGATATTTGTGTATACATGTTTTATTTAATACATGTTTATGTACTTACCCTGTTATATAATCCTGTTTTACATCATACTGTAAATTTGTTATGTATGGTGTATATCATTCACTAAGGGTTATGACTTCTCCAAATAGGGGGAGATTGTTGGGTACATTGGAATACATGTACCTGATTTGAAGAAGCCTCACCCTACTCAATAATATACATCAAAATGTATTTGATGTGTTTTGAGTTTAGTTGTGCAGGTTAAGTATTTGCAGGGAAAGCTGAAAAGTTTCTAAGTCCATGTGTCGACACCCAGAAGAAAAGTGTCGACACTTAAGAAGACTTGTGTCGACACCCAGAAGAAAAGTGTCGACACTTAAGAAGACTTGTGTCGACACCCAGAGAAGCAATGTCGACACTTGGAGTGATTGTGTCGACACCAGGAATGCAGAGTCGACACCAGAAGGAAAGTGTCGACACATACAGGCTGTGTCGACACTCAATGAAGAAATGTCCAGAGAAGCTATGTCGACACTTAGAAGCAGTGTCGACACCCAAAGGAACTTTATCGACATCAAAAGTGTCGACACTTGGAGGCTGTGTCGACACTCAGCAAAATTTCAACAAAGTTCAAGTACTAGTGTCGACACTAGGAGGCTATGTCGACACTCAGCAAACTTCAACAGAGTCTAAGTACAAGTGTCGACATAATGAAGAATGTGTCGACACACAGCAGAAGTCACAACACATGAAGAAAGTGTCGACACTAGGAGCCTGTGTCGACAATCAGTAAATTTCAATAAAGTCTAAGTACAAGTGTCGACACAAAGGAGATGTGTCGACACTCAGCAAAAGAATCAACACAGAAGGCATGTGTCGACACCAAGAAGATGTGTCGACACTTAGCAAGTATCAACACAAGAAGATGTGTCGACACAAAGGAGTTATGTCGACACTTACAAGAAATTAACTAAGTTTCAAAGAAGAAGGACTTGTGTCGACACACAGGATCAGTGTCGACACATGTTGAAGAAGCAGTGTCGAGAAGCAGATTCTACAACACAAGGAGTTGTGTCGACACCATGAAGGCTAGTGTCGACACTTAGTCTACTTATGTCAACACTTGGTCTATAAGTGTCGACACTTAAAGACTGAATGTCTCGACACTTTCAGACAGTTACAAAAAATTCAAGAAGTGACTGGATGACTTGACAGCTGCCATTCCAGCCGGTCTACTACAACTGTTAGAGTTGTCAGAAAGTCGTTAGAAACCGGATCAGCCGGTCACCATGAAGAAGGCCTATATAAAGGCTTATTCTGTCAACAGAAGGAGGTGATCAATAATTCATTGAAGAATCAATTCAAGTAAAGATCTAAGAAGTTGGAGAGAGAACTCCTTCCAAGAAGACAGCTGTTGAACCAGGTTGTGAAGAAAGTTTCAGATTGAAGATTGAATTCTGATTCTTAAGTTAGCAGTGATTGAAGATCAGCTGCATAGAGACTCAACCCTATTGTGTTCTAAATTCAAGAAGCTTTGAAGAAAGCCAAGGGAGGTTGATCTCAGCAAAGTTCTTCCAAGAACTCATCAAGAAACCTGTCAACTCTTCTCTCTTATTCTGAGTTGTAGGTTTATACTTTGTAATTTTAATTTCTTGTAGGATCCTTAGGGATCTGAGTTGTAAGCCTGAAATTATAAAGGCTGAGTGGTAGGGCCTGTGTTCCTGAGTGTAGGAGATCCATTTCTCTGAGTGTAGGCCTTGTTGAGGGCTGAGTGTAGGCCTTGTTGAAGGCTGAGTGTAGGTCTTTGTGAAGATTGAGTGGTAGGGCTTTGAGCCTGAGTTGTAGGAACCTGTTTGGGGTTCTGAGTGTAAGATCTGAGGATCTGAGGAATAGTGGAGGAGTTTGGCCGAATCTAGTACACTACTAGATAGGCGAAGGGGGAAAGTGGATGTACCCAGACCTTGGGGAACCACTATAAAACTGTGTGTACTCTGTGTATGTGATTGATTCTGTGTATGCTGTGTTACAGTTCTGTGAATGGTGTGATTAATTCTGCCTAAAAGTTTAAAAAGATAAAGTCACCTATTCACCCCCCTCTAGGTGATTAGGTACAATTTCTTTCATCTACCTGTGGCTGAGCCACGCTCGGGGTCCCTTACCCCCATAGGAGAGCCTTCGGACTTGCCAGCAAATGAGAGCCTACCCAGCGGGTCTACCTAGGGCCGAGCCAGGCTCGGGGTAGTGTAAGTCTCCAAGAACTAAGAACCAATCCTCTCCCCCACATGCAAGCCTTTAGACCTGTCAGCTAATGAGAGCCTGCGCAACGGGTCTACCTGGGGCCGAGCTGCGCTCGGGGTCCCTTACCCCCATAGGCGAGCCTTCGGAACTGCCAGCTATTGAGAGCCTGCGCAGCGGGTCTACCGGGGGCCGAGCCAGGCTCGGGGTAGTGCAAGTATCCAAGAACTAAGAACCAATCCTTTCACCCACAGGTGAGCCTTCAGACCTGCCAGCTAATGAGAGCCTGCGCAGTGGGTCTACCTGGGGCCGAGCCGTGCTCGGGGTCCCTTACCCCCAAAAGCGAGCCTTAGAACCTGCCAGCTAATAAGAGCCTGTGCAGCGAGTCTACCTAGGGCCGAGCCAGGCTCGGGGTAGTGCAAGTATCCAAGAACCAAAAGCCAATCCTCTCCCCCACAGGCGAGCCTTCGGACCTACCAACTAATGAGAGCCTGCACAGCGTGTCTACCTGGGGCCGAGCCGCACTCGGGGTCCCTTACCCCAACAGGCGAGCCTTCAAACCTGCCAGCTAATGAGAGACTGCGCAGTGGGTCTACCTGGGGTCGAGCCAGGCTCGATGTAGTGCAAGTCTCCAAGAACCAAAAATCAATCCTCTCCCCCACAGGCGAGCCTTCGGACCTGCCAGATAATGAGAGCCTGCGCAGCGGGTCTACCTGGGGCCGAGCCGCGCGTAGGGTCCCTTACCTAAACAGGCGAGCCTTTGAACCTGCCAGCTAATGAGAGCCTGCGCATCGGGTCTACCGGGGGCCAAACCAGGCTCCGGGTAGTGCAAGTCTCCAAGAACCAAGAACTAATCCTCTCCCCCACAGGAGAGCCTTCGGACCTGCTAGCTAATGAGAGCCTGTGCAGCGAGTCTAACATGGGCCGAGTCGCGCTTGGGGTCCCTTACCCCCACAGGCAAGCCTTCAGACCTGCCAGCTAATGAGAGCCGGCGCAGCGAGTCTACCTGGGGCCAAGCCAGGCTCGGGGTGGTGCAAGTCTCTAAGAACCAAGAACCAATCCTCTCCCCCACAGGCGAGCCTTTGGACCTGTCAGCTAATGAGAGCCTACACAGCGGGTCTACCTGGGGTCGAGCCACGCTCGGGGTCCCTTACCCCCACAGGCGAGCCTTTGGACCTGCCAGCTAATGAGAGCCTGCGCAGCGGGTTTACCTGGGGTCGAACCAGGCTCGGGGTAGTGCAAGTCTCCAAGAACCAAGAACCAATCCTCTCCCCCATAGACGAGCCTTTGGACCTGCCAGCTAATGAGAGCCTGCACAGCGGGTCTACCTGAGGCCGAGCCGCGCTCGGGGTCCCTTACCCCCACAGGCGAGCCTTCGGACCTACCAGCTAATGAGAGCCTGCGGAGCGAGTCTACCTGGGGCCGAGCCAGGCTCGGGGTATTGCAAGAGTCTCATCTTCCTACCGTTAGGATTTCACCGTAAGTAAAAGTAAGAAGTAATTTGAGGAATATATTACAATAAACTTGATTTGAGTATACAATTTTTATTCTCCCTTCTCATGGGTAGAAGCGCTTCAAGTCGTCGCCGCTTCTGGTGTGGCTCATGGACCTATCCTCCACATCCTGGAGGTGGTAACCCCCCGTTCTTAGGGCCCTCTTGACAATATAAGGCCCTTCCCAATTTGAATTGAGCTTACCCACAGGGGCAGATCTTCCCGCAGCATCAACTTTCTTCAGCACCAGATCTTCCTCCGTGCACTGCTTGATCTTGATATGTTTGTCAAAGTATTCTGCCAACCGTCGTTTGATCTCTTCCTACCTGATAGCTGCGACATCCCGTAGCTCTTCCACCATATCCAATGAGAGGCGGAGCCCCCCTTTGTTTTCCAACCTCCAAGCCTCATCCCCGTCACCTGCGACCACGACTCGTGGGGATCGAACCTCGAACTCCACGGGCAGGACTGCCTCACACCCATGGGAAAGTTTGAATGGGGTCTCGCCAGTGGCCGTGTTCGGAGTTGTCCGCAAGGACCACAATACTAAGGGGAGCTGTTCCACCCAGCTTCCCCTCAAGTTCTCCACCATCTTCTTGAGCAGGTTCATGATGATCTTGTTGGCCGCCCCATATGGTCGTTGCTCCTGGGGTGGTGTACGGAGGCAAATCTAAGGTCTATCCCCAGCTGAGTGCAGAAGCTGATGAACTCTTCGCTGGCAAACTGGGGTCCATTGTCTGTTACTATCGCCTGGGGGAGCCCGTGCCTGCATATGATCTCCCCCAGACAAAATTCCAGATGACCTGTGAGGTGACCTTGGCCAATACCTTGACCTCTAGCCACTTTGAAAAATAATCAATCATGACAAGGAGGAACCTTCTCTGCCCACTAGCCAGAGGGAAAGGTCCGACCAAATCCATCCCCCAGATGGCGAAAGTCCATGGTGTCGTGATGCTTCAGTGCCTTTGAGCGGGCAAGAGCTGGAGGGGGGCATATAACTGACACTTCCGACACCTCCTCTCAAACTCAGCCGCACCCTTCCTCTGGGTCTGCCAAAACTACCCTTGCCTCACCACCCTTGGTTCCAACGTCCTTCCCCCTGAATGACTGCCACACTCTCCTAAATGAACCACCTCCAGGATCCTCGGGACCTCCTCATCGGTCACACACCTTGCAGGAGCCTTGACAACATCTTCCGATGCAACCCCCCTTCCAGCATTAGGTAGTGAGCTGCCTTGTGCCTGAAGCTTTTCCCGTCCTTGGCTCGCTCCGAAAGATCGCCAGTGGTTAGTAAGGTCACCAATGGATCCACCCACGAGGGTCGCCGATCCACCTCCATCAACGCTCCTTCCTCGATAGCTGGTCAAAATAGCTCCGTCAAGGTCCCTCCTCCCCGAGATCCAAACTTAGCCAACCGATCGGCAACTATACTATCTTCCCTAGGAACATGTTGAATTGAGAACGTCCGGAACCCTCCGATGATTGCCCTCACCTTGGATAAATACTTCACAAGGGTGGGCTCCTGAGCTTCGAACTCTCCTCGGATCTGTGATGCCACCACCATCGAGTCCGTAAAAGCTTCCACATCCTGGATCTCCAGTTCCTTTGCCAAACGAAGGCCGACTATGACAGTCTCGTATTCTGCCTGATTGTTAGTCGCTGGAAAGTGTAATACCACTACTTGTTCTATGGTGACCCCTTGAGGACTTATCAACACCACCCCTGCTCCGAGGGAGTGCTTTCCCGAGGCCCCATCAACCATCTTATTCCATGACTCCTGCGACCGTGGCTCCTCAGCCCCAACCTCAACAACATAGTCTGCCAAGAAGTCAGTCACTGCCTGTGCCTTAATGGAGAGCCTTGGCACGAATGAGATATCAAACTCTCTTAATTCGATAGACCACTTGGCCAACCCGCCTCAGTGCTCCACTCCTTCAAAAATCTTTCGAAGGGGATGGTCCGTCACCACCCTGATCGAATGCGCTTGGAAGTATGGCCGGAGCTTCCTGGCCGAAACGATCAAAGCATACGCTAGCTTTTACAAGATGGGGTAGTGGAGCTCCGCCTTCTTCAGGATCCTGCTAACATAGTAGATTGGCAATTGCTACTTCCGCTCTTCCCTGACCAGGACCGAGCTCACGACCTCTGCTCCTACTCCGAGGTACAAGGCTAGGTCCTCCCCCTCCTTTGGGCTTTGAAGTAGAGGAGCCTGGGAGAGCTGCCTCTTCAGTATTTGGAAAGCTTCTTCACATTCGACAGTCCACTTGAACCTTTGAGTACCCCTCAACACCTTAAAGAATGATGAGCACTTTTCTCTCGACCTGGAGATGAATCAGCTTAGCCCGGCCAGCCTGTCTGTCAAGCGCTGGACCTCCTTGGCGTTGCGTGGTGACTCCAGCTCTAGGATGGCTTTCACCTTATCTAGGTTAGGCTCCACCCCTGCCGAGGTTAGAAGATGCCTAAGGAACTTCCCACGGTTCGCCCCGAAGACGCACTTCAAGGGGTTCAGCCTCATCTTGAACTTCCATAGGGTGGCAAACGTCTCCTCCAGGTCTCGAAAGTGTGAGTCCACATATTTTCTCTTGACCATCAGATCATCAACATAGACTTCTAGGTTCCTTCCCCTTTGACCCTGGATGACTCGATCCATCATGCGCTGGTATGTAGCCCCTGCATTTTCAACCCAAAGGGCATCATCTTATAGCTGAAGCATCCCTCCCTCGTGATGAAGGAGATGTCATTAACATCAAGAGGGTGCATTCGAATCTGGTGGTAACCTGGAAAAGCATCCAAAAAACTCATAATAGAAAAACCAACGGCTGAATCAACCAGCGCGTCGATTCGAGGCAGGGGGTAGCAATCCTTAGGGCATGATTTATTTAATAAATAAAAATCAATACACATGCGCCACTTACCTCCCCCTTTCTTCACCATTACCACGTTGGAGATCTAGCCTGGATACTGGATCTCTGAGATGAAGCCAGCCTCCAGAAGCTTCTTGACCTCCTCGTGGATGGGCTCCTCCAGCTTGGTAGCGATGGTCCTCATCTTCTAGCGAATGAGGCGCGTCCGGGGGTCCAATTTCAGGCGATGACAGGCCATGTCTGCATCGATGCCCGACATGTCAGCCGCGCTCCAAGCAAAGATGTCGATGTAGCTCTGGATGCAAGCCCGAACTCGCTCCTGGTCCTCGGGACTCAAGCCCCCACTGATCCGGACCCTCTGCACCTGGCCGAAGCTAGTGAAGACTTCCATCTCCACCACTTCTCCAGCCGGCTCCAGCTACGACTGCTCCCATCCTACTCTTGCCCCCTCTTCCTGCACATACTCTTCCTCCCCTCCTACTTCCTTGACTTCCATCGCCTCCCCTAGGTTCTCACTCTGCTGCCGCTCAACCTCCACGACTCTCAGGGCCTCCCTCTCAACTCCTTCTCCTACTCCTTCCACCTGCCGACCCCTTGCGGCTCTGACTCTTCGTCCCTATGGACCTCCTGCACACCTCCTCCTCTTTTCTCCTCCTCAATCTCCTCCCTCGCCTACTCTAGGCTCACCTCCTCTTCTCCGACAACCTCTTCCTGCTCTGCCATCTCCCTCTCCAGCTCTTCCACCTCTGTCATCCAAGATATGTTGTTTACCGCCGTCACGTAGCATTGTCTTGCCACCTTAGGGTCCCCCCTGATCCTAACCTGCACCCCTCCGTTGTTAAACTTAAGGCATTGATGAAACGAGGAGGGGACGCAATGAAAGGCGCTAATGAGGGGACACCCAACGATGGCGTTATAGCTGCTTGGGGCATCCACGATCACGAACCTGCAGTTCCGTGACACGCCCCCAACTTCACATGCAGCCCTACCCCTCCTACCTCCTTTCTTTCTCTTGAAAAACCAAACAACAGTCCGTCCTAAGCTAGCACCCTCTTGCCCTCGACCTTCATCTCATTAAAGGCCTTCTTGAAGATCACATTCACGGAGCTCCTGTTGTCCACCAAGATCCTGGAGACCGTGAAGTTCTCGACTGCCGTCTGGATCACCAAGGCATCATAGAACGGGTCCTCGTAATCCGGTATATCTGCTGAAGAAAGGGTAATTTTTTCTTCCGGAGGGGGAGCCTGGGAGGTCGAGGCTACCCCCCTTCGGAACATGGTCTAGAGGCTCCCCTTTTGAGTTGCCTCAATCCTAACTCCTCCGTGGATCACCCGATCCCTCCCCGGGTTCCTACATCCGCCCGGTCCTCACACCTATCTTCCGTCTCCCCATGCTGCACCTCCATGATCCTTATCGGCGGATCCTGCCTCCCTAACCCCCTGGATTCTCTCATCTCCAAGAACTCTGGACAGGTGGCCGTCGCGTGACCCTCCTCCTGGTGGAAGTCACAGAAAAGCAACGCTGCCCGACCCCCTCTTCCTTCTCCACCTCCTCTTCTTCCGGCTCCTCCTCGGGCTCCTCTCCTTCCTCCTCTACCTTGACCGACCTCCATTGCTTCCTGCTGATGCGGGAAGTGACCCCTCAGCTCCTGCCTCCTCACCGGCTGATCATACCTCCTCGACTCGCGAAAGTTGTCTCTTCCCTGAAAGCCTCCTCCTTGCTCCTGGGGGTGACCTTCCTGAGGCCTCCAACCTAACCAGTTGTTCGGTTCCCGGACCCCCCATCCTTGATGCTGTCCCTGCTGCGCTTGTCCTCGGGGCTCCTCTCTCCTTCTCTCTTCTCTCTACTCCCCCTGCCTTCCTGGTCCCGGCTCCTTCACGTCATCCTCCACCAACCTGGCTAGCTCCCTGGCAAAGGCCGAGTTGGCCCTCTCGAAGTCTATCTCCTTCACCGCCTTCTCCATGAGTTCCATAAAAAAGGGGGGGGGGGGCACTCTCTTTAGCTCCATGCTTAAGAATCCCGGCCTCAACCCCAGGGTAAATGCGAGCATCAGTGCATACCCTGGGACCTCCTGGACCAGGAGGATCTCTTCCTGAAACCGGTCCACATAATGACCCAACGTCTCGTCTTGCTTCTGCCTCACTGCAAACAGACACTCCTCCTCCTTCTTACGCTTCTTCGATGTCGAGAACCTCAATAATAAACCTCGATGCAGATCCTTAAAACTGTAGATCGAACTTGCCGGCAACTAGTGGAACCAGTCCCGTGCCTTCTCCTTCAACGTGATGGCAAACAACCGGCACTTGAAGGCATCCGTCATTTGCCTTATCGAAACAACATCTTCAAACCACTGCACATGCTGTATAGGGTCATCTTTCCCCGAGTAGTAAGACATGTCGGGCTCCCGGAACCCCTCCGGCACCGGGGCCGAGATGATGAGCTCACTGAAAAGGCTCTCGCCTCCTGCCTGCCGAGAGGGCACGTCTCATAGCCTCGGCTGGCTGGCCCGATCCACGAGACCATGCCCAGGGATGAGCTCTCGCACAGCTACCTTTCTCTCGCCAACTTCTGCCGGAATCTCCTTCCCGAGATGCTGGCCTGGGAAGAGCTCTCGCGCGGCCACATCACTCTCTCCAACCTCCGCCGGGACCTCCTTCCCGGGGCGCTGTCCAGGAGCGTTCTCACCCTAGAGAGGGACCACCTCTACCGAAACCTGACACGTTGCCCACTCGTTCCTTGCCGAGAAGGCCAAGATGATGGTCTGCAAGACCTCTCGCCTGAAGTCTTCCAGCATCTTCCTCGTCGCCTCCTCTCCCCGGGAGGGGGAACCTCTTGAACCAGATCCTTCACCTTCACCTCCTGCCATGGGACCGAACTTAAAACTTTATTGTATCGGCTACCTTCCACGCTACCACACCAGAACTGTTGAAGCCAAAATTTGACTTCAACGAAAGTTCTAAATTAGGGGCATTGCCAACACCTACTTGTCCCAAGCTCTGACCTCCGACTGGTTGTGAAGGACCAGAGACCGACCCAAAGCCTCAGCCGGGAGGTCCCATCGCTTACCCGGAAGATCTCTGAGAGCTTCCCCTCCAAAGCCAAAAGCTAGGCTTGGAGCTTCTCAGAAAGCACATGAAAACTCTTAAAATCTCGGGAAAAAAGTGCTTCTGAAGAACCCCTATGGGTTATTTATAGTTTTCTAAGTTTGAACTGCCAATAACCAAACTGAGCCGACCTGAAATTACCAAAATACCCTTGGTTGGGTCTGCCAACAACCAAACTCCGCTATTTTGAAGGGTTATATGCAGACCACCGAGGGCAAAAGCGTAAAATCACATAGGGAAAAAAAGGTGAACTGCCTTCCAACTGAACCGACGCTTGGCGAGATCACCGTCTCGCAGGAGAGAGCTCCTACTTATGGGCTCGCCTCGCCTAGCGAGGCTCTCTCCTGAGCGGTTGGGCCCTATGCTAGGTCCGTCTTGCCTGGGAAGGCTCTCGCCTGAGCCGCTGGGCCCTCTCTAGGTCCATCTTGCCTGGGAAGGCTCTCGCCTGAGCCACTGGGCCATCTCGCTGGGTCCGTCTCGCCTGGGAAGGCTCTCGCCTAGCAAGCCGGCCTTAACCCGACGAGTAGCCCTTTTCCTGGGACCCGCTTGCCAGTGAGTAGGCTTCTTTCAAAGAATTCATCTTGCCTTACCTCCCCCTCTCTTCGAGCCCGATCTGATCCTACGAGCCCGAGGTTGTACAATTAGCCCAAATTCGATCGGTACACAATCATTTGCAATCACTTGAGCTGGATATTTTACGGCTTTTCGAAGCACTGAGATGAGGAACACATCATGCAATCCACTCAATTCATCTGAGAAGGTTAGCCGATAGGCAACTTCGCCAACTCTTTCCACCACTTCAAATGGACCAAGATATCTCAGACTTAACTTTTTCAAGCGCCGAATCCTGTACACGCCCTTGAAGGGTTTGATTTTCAAATATACCCAATCGCCAATCGCAAACTCAACACTTCGGTGCTTGGCATTGTAATATTTGGCTTATCTATCTTGGGCTATTAGTAATCTCTCCCGAATAGAGCGTATCATCGAATTAGCTTCTTCGACTTCCTTATGCTTATATAGTTTAGATTCGCCTGCTTCCGCCCAAGCTAAAGGTGTACGACATTTTCGACCATACAAAGCTTCAAACGGTGCCATACCTATGCTCGCTTGGTAGCTGTTATTGTTGGCAAACTCTACCATATAGAGATGATGTTCCCATTTCTTACCAAAATTCAAGGCGCACATTCAGAGCATATCTTCCATCGTTCTGTTGATTCTCTCAGTCTGGCAATCAGTTTGGGAATGAAAGGCCATATTGAACGTTAACTTTGTTCCCAACAATTGATGGATTAGCCTCCAATCATTCGATGTGAATCGCCCGTCACGATCACTTACGATACTATGGGGAATACCGTGCAACCGTACGATCTGCTCAACATAGAGTTTCTCCAAGGCTTCCACTGAGTCGTCCATCTTATTCGGAAGGAAGTGAGCCACTTTAGTCAACCGGTCTACGATTACCCAAATCGAATCGTTACCGTGTTGAGACCTCGACAAACCATGCACGAAATCCATTAAAATCTTATCAAACTTCTATTACAGAATAGGTAGCGAGTTCAGGAAACCTCCATGCTTCTGGCATTCAGCCTTCACTAAGGCACATGTCTGGCATTTAGCCACATAATGTGCTATGTCTTTCTTTAACCCTGGCCACCAGAAAAACTTTTTTATGTCTTTATACATCTTTGTGCTCCCTGAATGAACTGAGTATTTCGTAAAGTGAGCCTCATATATCAGTTCTTCTCTTAGCTTACCCATACTTGGAACACACAAATGACCATCTTTTCGCAAAAGGTCGTCATTCCAGGAGAATTTATCATTGACTCCATCCACTGCATAGTGTTGCAAACTTTCATCAAGTTCCGTTGCTGGCCAAATTCTGTCAGCAAGATCATATTGTACCTCCGTCCAGTGCAAGCACGCATGTGCTGTGGAATTCTTGTCAACACAAGAAATTTCTAAAGCTTCCAACTCCTGGATCTGACGCTCATCATGTATCTGCAACCAATTTGCCTTTGACGGAGTCCTATGACTCAAAGCATATGCGACCACATTTCCCTTCTCGAGAGTGTAGTGAATCTCAGAAGTGTAGTCCCCGAGGAATTCCATCCACCTTCGTTGTTGCATATTGAGATCCTTCTGATCCAATAAGTACTTTAGGCTCTTATGGTACGTGAATATATCCACCTTCACGCCATATAAATAGTGATGCCACAATTTCAGTGCAAAAATCATCGCTGCCAACTCCAAATCGTGGACTTGAAAGTCCACCTAGTGTCAACTACCTTCACCTATGGGGGGGGGGGGAATAGGTGACGTGCAGCGTTTTTGCGGAATAAAAATTGTACCTGCACACGAAAACAAAACAACACAGAAAAGAAAATACACAAGCAATTTATAGTGGTTCCCCGATTTGGGTACATCCACTTTCCCCCTTCGACCTATCTCCCAACAAGGGACGACTCGGTCACTTCACCAACAGGATTGAAATCCAATCCTTGCACTATCGGAAGGAACCCTTCCACACGTAGGAGTCACCACTCCCACAACACGGGTTGCACCCAACCCTTACAACTAGGAACCAACGTTCCTTTACAACAAAAATGAAACTAGAATGTATAAGAAATACAAACAACTTTTGGAGACAAGGTGTCCCTCTTCGTTCGATGACGTGTTCTTGAGGTCAATGAAGAGTCCACAACCCTAGATCTCTCTTGGAGAGAATCTCCCCGAAACCTGCGGCGACAACGGTGTGTGGCTGCTGTACTTTTGGAGACTCAATCTTCGTAGCAAAGCTAGCAAGGTCTACCAACGGTCACACTAGGATCGATCGTCTCAATCGATTTGGAAGGGAAAGGTTTTCCCGATCAACGAATCAAGAGACAAAGAATCTCCGGTTAGACGCGTGAGACGCTACGCTTGGCTAAGCTTCTGTCACCGGGAGATCTGGAGGCAACCACGATCAAAGCCGGCGATCTACTGGCACGAGCGGCGACGGTGGCGGAGCGGATTTCACGATCTAGGTCAAGGTCGGTGGCTCGGCTTCGTTTTTCTGTCCTCGTGTTTACTGTTCAAAACACGCGAGTATTTATACGGTAGAATACTTCTTTATGACCGTTATGGGTCCCATCTGGAGAAACCCTAATTCCGGTTCAAAACAGAGCCTTAATATTTGATCCGGTCCAGCGGTATCCAGAAAATTGCCCAAGTCAAATTCGGTGAGAATCGAAGGTTATTCTCGACGAGTCGGCGAGAATCATCCGGTGATTCTCGACGATTCGGCGAGAATCACTAGTGATTCTCGCCGAATCACTTGATGATTCTCGACGATTATGACTTGGCGTCAGATTTGTACGCTTTGATGTAGCCGGATAGAGACGACGAGAATTAACCAGTGATTCTCGACGAATAATACTTGGATCATTTTTCATCTTTCCGCCTCTGAGCTGCTCTTTGACTCATCCTTGCTCCTTGTCTGCTCTTGCAATATCACAGCCCTGTACTTGAAAATAAGTACACTCTAATAGAGAGAGTACACGTAGGCCAACACACTGATCTGCTCAACGAGGGATTACGTCGTGCAGACCCGTGTATATTGACCTACTGCACCCTGACATTGGAGTGCACTTAGCGTGGAATAACTGCAAGCACAACTTAAAAGGTTTTATCAAATACATTGTGAATTCATCTTAGCTTGACAGGTGGCTTCGTCAAATCCAGGTAATTGTGGATACAATACCCAACAATCTCCCCCTATTTGACGGAGCCAAAATCCCACTAGCTAAGATGAATACCACCATCCAGATAATATATACATCATATAGAATTTAAAGATACGACACAAGGAAATAGAGGCAAACAGGTCAAAGCTTGAGTCAATTATAAATTCATATACATACATATATATATATATAAATATTCCCAAGATTGTTCATATAACAGTAAGAAAAGATAAAAGTGTTCATGAGACAATGACAAGCTATAATTTTCTGTCTATTGGTCTTTGGCTAGGTCATCCTTATGTTTTTGAGCCAAAAACTTCTTTCGTTGCCTCTCAACGTACTCCTTGGGCTTTGGATAGTATCTGGGAGGAGGAGCTTTATCTGCCGCCGTGTTGGTCCTGAAGAAGATGTTCCGTTTAGCTTCATATGCCTTGTGCAGCTCCTACTCATGCTGGCTGTATACGTCGTTCCGATTGATTTCCCCTTTTTCTTGTAGCCAGAATGTGTCTAAGATAATACTCTTTGATACCAGACTCCACCTTTCGTTCCTTACTTCATCCTCCTTCAATCAGATTCTCTTTTCAGCTTGCGTTTCCTTAGATGTTCCTTCTTGAGATTTTCTCTTGTCCCTAGCTTTTGCTAGGGCTCCTTGGTCAAACATTGCCATCAGTTTTGCCTTGGAGGTGGCCCTAGCAGCCCTATGAGCATCAGCTTCACTTAAAGGAACTTCTTCAGCACTGGCTCCCTCATCAGCCGCAGTATTATTTTCAGGAGCAGGAGTACCCTCAGGATTTTCAGGGATGTTAGCGCCTAATGCTTGTTTGAGCATCCACCAGCAACTGTCATAAACATATATGTTTGACTGCTCAAAGTTTTTGATTATGATTTCTTGAAACTCGGCCATCTTAGCGGTATATTCTTTCTCCCCCTTTTTGGCTTCGACTGCAATGGAGTTTGCATACGAATGCAGTGACTCATCAATGTGCTTTGTAGTCTTGGAGAACTCGGTAACCAAGGCTTGTTGATTGCTGTTAAGAGTCACCATATTGCCATCAAACTTTTGAATGTTATTTGCTACTACATGAGCATTCTGATTCACTACTGTGAGAGTATCAGTGTTCTTTTTTAATCCGTCCATAATAAGAGTTACAGCTTGGCCGGCTGCTGTATACTTATCTTCAAACTTCTTTTCCATCAAATCCAGTTTGTGATTGATTTCTACAACGTTCTTGAGCATGAGATTCTCAGATTTCTTAATTCTTTTTAACATTTTATTTTGAGCTTTCTCAAAAGATGCTTTGAGCTCATCCACGATACCTTGAATAACATTCACCGTGTGATTAGCTAGATCAGCTCGTAGTGGATGATCCTGAGGCATTCCTTGGCCTTGCTCTTCAGCAGATTTACTTGTAGAGCTGGACACTAGCACAGTCTCTAGGGGGGGGGGGGGGAATACTTGCAGCCTCAGTAGATTTCTCGGAAGTACTTAGCAGTCTCTGCTGAGAGGACTCCCCCTCCACTGTTGCACTAATTTTCTCAGGAACGATCTCCGGAGCTTGCTTTGCAGATGGAACTTCAGTGATGTCCTGAGGCTCCAATACTTCCCGTCTCGCATTTCCTTCTTCCTCATCCTCATCATCCATGAAATTATTCTCAGCTGCATCATCTTCCAAATCTCCCTCATCATTTTCCTCTGCATTACCTCCGGCTCCTAGATCATTCATGTTCAGGGCCGCCTCGGTTTCCATCATAGCTTCACTTTCTTCCTATAGATCCGCAACTGCATCTCTAGCTATCTGAGAGATGCCAGTTATGATATTAGCAGAAGAGGGTAGAGGCCCCCCTCAATTCCTGCAGTCAGTGCATCAGGAATTTCACTGGGGATAACCAAGGAATCAGCTACAGTGCCGTCCTCGGCAGGAGATTCTTCTTATTCTTCTACCATGACAGCCTGCCCAATGCGTCTCACCCATCTGTCAAATACGCTCGAGTCCATTTTCTTCAAATAATGTAGTGGAACTCCTTTACTCATGTCAAACCTATCTCCGTTTAACTGATTGAGATATAGGCTGATAATCCTTCCAAAACTTGGAGATCTGAGAGTGTCCTTAATCTTCTCAAAAAGCAATGCCCCCCAGTTGAATCTCTTTCTGCAGACAATCGCCACAAGGATCTTGAACATGTCCGCTGAGATGTGGTCATGTGAGCCGGGTTTGCATATCAGCACTTTCCCAATGATGTCAGACAGAAGTTTCCCCTCCTCATTCATTTCCTTTCGCTTTATCGATCTGGTTCCTCGAGCGAGTCCACAGAATAATAATGTTCTGGTTTTATCCTGTTCCTCCAGATAATCCTCATGTTCAGAGCTAGTGAGCTGCAGGTATTGGGTCAGCTTACTTGCAGACATCTTGATCTTTGCACCAGCAACCTTACTCTTGATGAGAGAGTCTTCATTCCGGAGTTTGGCGGTTGCGAAGAACTCCATCACTTCCTTGTCCAAGATTTTGCAGGGATGCTCCAGTATGAAAGAGAGTCCAGCCTCTTCAAGCATGATGATGATGTTTCTGAATTCATCAGAAGCATGTGAGAGCCCTGTCCGAACCAACTCGCATCCAGTGACCAGGCCGGCGGTTGTCCTTGGAGCCATTGCAAGGCTGAAATCCCAAGACTACGCCTAATCAGAAATCAAGAGGGAAACTACACTAACCGTAAGTCACTGTAAGGGTGAGGAAGTGGTTACCCAAGAGCGTAGGAGGTGAGAATCGGTGAGAATCGATGAAGACGATCGCGACTTTGGTTGATCGAACCCGCCGAGACTTGGACGAGCGCCCTGGACGCGAGAGGAGCGATCTACGGAGGGAAGAATCAGCGAGTTTCCTGTGGGATATCGAAGGAAGAGGAACTTTGTCGGAAGTGAAAGGTGGGTTTCCTGCGGGATATCGACGGAAGAGGAAGAATCGGCGAGTTTCCTGCGGAATATGAAGGGTCAGCGAGATTCCTGTGCTATATCGACAGGTTTAACGGGGTTTTAACAGGGTTTCCGTGTGAAGAGAGAAATGCTAAGGATCGGCGGGAGTTTGTCTAAGTCGAAATCGAAGGGATTCTTTAATAGGAATCTACGGGTTAAGAGGCATGCCGGATTCTCGAAGTCTTCTGATATCAAGACAATTTAAAAAATCTTCTAAATATATATATATATTTCTTAATGCCAATCTATTTAGGGTTTGAACGGGGTTTTCCATACATTTCTTGATGTCAATTGTAAGTTGTAGTGATTTCCAATGACGTATCTTCGTTAGTTTTCAGTGAACTGATGTATGCCTGTAGATGTTAGTTCTCGAATCTACCAGTGGGATTACAGATAAATCTTTATTAATGTATATAAGGTTTATGTTTACAGTGTTAACCTATCCTTAGGTGTACACGCATATATGTGTATATATATATATAAATATATATATATGTAAATGTCGATACAATATGACTCAAGTATTGGAGCTGATCAAAAATACCTGGGATTATGAGAGTTATCATTTAGCCCCTCTGGTTAAAGCATACCAGGTGTTCAATGTGAGTATGCCAATGTAGATATCACTTCTGTTATTCCAGATGCTTGTTCCAATTCAGTCTTGAAACATCTTCTGTCTAGTTCCCATCATATTTACGGGAACCTAGACTATCCTGCAAAAAAGAGTTACCTTACCTTAGGAACCCAATACATATTGGGTCCTAGGTTCTTGTTAGCATGAAAACTCGAATGCCTTCCCTCAGAAATCCTGTCAGGAAGACTACCTATGCCCAGAAGATGTGGATAGGCCCTTGCCCTTGACACAGAGGGGTTGTGCCAACAGTCTATGGCAAAGTGTCCCACCTTGCCACAGCACCAACACGTGTGAATGTTGTACCTCCGTTTCTGACCTGATCCAGTGACTGAGGTAGTCATGGTCCAAGGTCCAAACAGGATAGATCCGGGTCTGCTCCCAAAATTGCCTCTTCCACTGTGACACTTGGAGGGGTGGAAGGAATGCATGTAGCGAGCGTCATGAGGCCTGGGAGGTGGTGTCTTCCTTTCAGTCGGCAACCTTCCAGAGTCCCCATGAGAACTTACTGCATGAATTCTAACTTCCCTTTCCTGTGTCCTCAGGTGGTGAGAAGCGTTCTGAGAGCTGATACCAGCAGATTCATGCCGAGTTGGGGCAGTGGCCGAGAATACAAAGGGCTCAGAATGAGCCTTAGGTATTCTATCATGGGTGGCCATGACAGCCCTTGCACTATGGGTGTCTCCACATGAGGACAGATCACCCTTGTAGTGACCACGATTGTTCCTGTGATCATACCTGAAGGCATGATGAATACCCTTCCTGCCTGGAGTGGGGGGTCTGAATACTGTTTCCCCATTTCTCCATGAATTGATAATTCGGGAGATCCACCCATTTTCTTCCTTTCTCTTCATAGCATCAACCTTGGAAAAGTTGGATACTATCCTTTTCTCATTCTCTAGACTACTCTCTAGATCTGAGATTTTAGAGTCCTTGACCTTGTTGGATGCCAATTGGAGAACCAACAAGATCTTCAGCCGAGCAATCTCCTGAGCTTTCTCCTCAACAAGTAGGTTGCTTTTCTGAATGGCTCTCTTCAGGGAATCAGGATTTTCTGAAGGGTGACAATTCCCGTCTTCAGGAACTTCAAGAGAGAAGGAGCAAGATGAAGAAGTTACCTGCTCTTCAGAGTTATTGTCACCAGCGCCAGAGACTGTTGTGTCAGCCTCATCAGAACCGCTTTCCTCAATTTCTTCTTCAGTCTCTGACAAGGACACCAGAGCCCTGATGCTGTCCGATTGATCCTTGCCTTCATCTTCAGAGGTGAGGACCCCCACATAGGCTTCATCCTCTTGCTGACAGCAGATCCCTGCTTTCTTTGATCCACCCATCAGCTCTGAGATGGTTACCCACATAGATTTAGCCGTCCCACATTTTTCCAATCTAGATCGAGAAGGTCCAGACCAGACATCCATGATGATCTGACGAATCATCTTGTCCAGGTTAAATAATGAGAGTTCAGTCTCCGACATCTCAGTAGTACACTTGGGGATTGGGATATCCTTTCCAGAGCCGGAGGTCTTCATAAGAATGAAAGAACCCTCTTCTAAGATGAGAGATGCTCGAGGATCGATAGCCTCCAGGTAATAGGATACTCTCATCTTCCAGACGGGATAATACTCCTTAGTGCACGTGGGAAGTCTTAGTGGAGAGATCCCATGATCCATCTCCATGCTTTTGACACTGGTGGCAGGATTCTACTCAAGGTGTTAACCTTTTTGATGAGCAACCTCCCTATGATACCACTTGAAGTCCACCTAGTGTCAACTACCTTCACCTATGGGGGGGGGGGGGGAATAGGTGACGTGCAGCGTTTTTGCGGAATAAAAATTGTACCTGCACACAAAAATAAAACAACACAGAAAAGAAAATACACAAGCAATTTATAGTGGTTTCCCGATTTGTGGTACATCCACTTTCCCCCTTCGACCTATCTCCCAACAAGGGACGACTCGGTCACTTCACCAACAGGATTGAAATCCAATCCTTGCACTATCGGAAGGAACCCTTCCACACGTAGGAGTCACCACTCCCACAACACGGGTTGCACCCAACCCTTACAACTAGGAACCAATGTTCCTTTACAACAAAAATGAAACTAGAATGTATAAGAAATACAAACAACTTTTGGAGACAAGGTGTCCCTCTTCGTTCGATGACGTGTTCTTGAGGTCAATGAAGAGTCCACAACCCTAGATCTCTCTTGGAGAGAATCTCCCCGAAACCTGCGGCGACAACAGTGTGTTGCTGCTGTACTTTTGGAGACTCAATCTTCGTAGCAAAGCTAGCAAGGTCTACCAACGGTCACACTAGGATCGATCGTCTCAATCGATTCGGAAGGGAAAGGTTTTCCCGATCAACGAATCAAGAGACAAAGAATCTCTGGTTAGACGCGTGAGACGCTACGCTTGGCTAAGCTTCTGTCACCGGGAGATCTGGAGGCAACCACGATCAAAGCCGACGATCTACTGGCACGAGCGGCGATGATGGCAGAGCGAATTTCGCGATCTAGGTCAAGGTCGGCGGCTCGGCTTCGTTTTTCTGTCCTCGTGTTTACTATTCAAAATACGCGAGTATTTATACGGTAGAATACTTCTTTATGACCGTTATGGGTCCCATCTGGAGAAACCCTAATTCCGGTTCAAAACATAGCCTTAATATTTGATCCGGTCCAGCGATATCCAGAAAATTGCCCAAGTCAAATTCGGTGAGAATCGAAGGTTATTCTCGACGAGTCAGCGAGAATCATCCGGTGATTCTCGACGATTCGGCGAGAATCACTAGTGATTCTCGCCGAATCACTTGATGATTCTCGATGATTATGACTTGGCGCCAGATTTGTACGCTTTGATGTAACCAGATAGAGACGGCGAGAATCAACCAGTGATTCTCACCGAATCGGCGAGAATCACTTGGTGATTCTCGTCGAATAATACTTGGATGATTTTTCGTCTTTCCGCCTCTGAGCTGCTCTTTGACTCATCCTTGCTCCTTGTCTGCTCTTGCAATATCACAACCCTGTACTTGAAAATAAGTACACTCCAATAGAGAGAGTACACGTAGGCCAACACACTGATCTGCTCAACGAGGGATTACGTCGTGCAGACCCGTGTATATTGACATACTGCACCCTGACATTGGAGTGCACTTAGCGTGGAATAACTGCAAGCACAACTTAAAAGGTTTTATCAAATACATTGTGAATTCATCTTAGCTTGACAGGTGGCTTCGTCAAATCCAGGTAATTGTGGATACAATACCCAACAGGACTAGATAGTTTCGTTCATGTACTTTCAACTGGCGTGAACCATAAGCAATCACCTTTCCAAATTGAAGAAGAAAGCAACCTAAGCTGCTCCCTGACGCATGATTGTCTCTTAGATATCTGCAAGGAGAAAATAACCAAACTAACAATTCAACAAGGCAAGTATACCTATCGAAATGCAGCTAAGGGACACAAGTGTCGTATTGAAATCCGGGAACAGTTGAGTAAGCTTACTCACACGAAATCTATTATTTTATCGACGGAAAAATTAGGTTTTTTTAGACAAAGGCTAAACGTACTAAAGGAAGGGAACTACTTGCAATGAAAGAGAGCTACTTGCATGAAAAGATAAAGAGAGCTAAAAGAGCGATTAAACTTAAGCTTAGTAACGATGAGGGGAAAATGCACTCGATCAGAAATCACCTCGGCAAGAGTGGTTAGAAAAATACGATAAATAAACCTAAGCTAATTAGGGTAAAGGTCCTTGACCATGGAGATTCCATGAATATTGACACGCTTCTCTCGAAGGCCGTGCCTAACTGAGTTTAGGAAGGTCTGACCGACTCTCGCCTAAATCGGAGGCCTAAAACTCGCTTTACGCGGTGAACCCCACTATTGGATTTTACTCCAATCCGGGAGATTTGAACGTCTGCCTCTCTCGAGGGGTGCGAACAACTCCCTTTACTCTTAAGTGCTCATTTCAAACTTTCGGCCTCTCGGCTAGCCCAGAATGAAAGCAAAGGTGGAGAGTATATATCGATGATATACCTCCAACCCGTGATAAATCAAGAGTAATTCAAAGCTAAACCCTAAAAAGAAAAGGTAAGATTCAAAGCATCATAACCTAATCACTCGAACCTCGGATCATTAAGATCGAGTACATGGAGGATTAGTTAATCATGGTGAGGTGGAAGAGGGGGGATGAGTAGAAGAAGAATAATGAAAACAGAGCAGAAACAAAAAAGAAAACAACACTTTTTATTAATGGAAACAGGGATCTTACAGCTTGAAAACCAGAGATTACAAGTGCATGGAAAGGTAAACTACGCTATCGTTAACATTATACTACAGAACGAAGCTAGGAACTAATACAGGGAAAGCATAAAGCTAGAGCTAAGAACTAAAAATGAAAAGACATGCTTAAAAAAGTTCAAAAATACAAAGGGCAGAACCTCCCCTCTCAATCCAAAAAGTGTCCCTGAACCCTTAGAGTTGGGCTCTATTTATAGAATTTTTCGGGTCGGGTCACGCCCCCCTGTCACGCCCTGGTCGGGCGTGACCCTGGGGCGTGACACATTCGACGCGACTTTTTCGGGCTGGAATTTAATTCTGACGAAGTAGTTGAGGTACACGCCCACAAGTCACGCACTGGTAGGGCATGTACCTGGGGCGTGTTCTTTGCGGCGTGACTTTGTTGAGCTGAAATTGAATGCTGGAGGTGACAGGCGGAATTGCTGAAGTACACGCCCATATGTCACGCCCGGGTCAGGCGTGACCCTGGGGCGTGACACTTTCGGTGCGACGGTGGAGCGGGAAAAACGAGCGCGCTGCGGCGATTCCTCGGAACCTGGGGACACGCCTCTAGAACACGCCCGTGTCGGATGTGACACGGGCGTGACCGAGGGCGTGTACACTAAGTTTCCACGGAATGCAGTTTCGGACCAATTGCTTCATTCCTCTGGGTTACACGCCCTAGGTACACGCCCTGGTAGGGCGTGACCTTGGGGCGTGTCACAGCAAAATTCGGCTGAAAGCCGTGAAAACCTGCAAAAAGCAGAAAAAATGCATTAGCGACAAAAATATATACAAAGGGGAATTAAAATAAGTACTTTACAAGACATGATTTGCTTTAAAACCCCAAAAATATCTTAATAAAATTGACTGCAAACCGTATTATCAACGCATCACTATAAATCTCAAAGTCGTCTGTCCCACATGACGACATAAAAACGGGCGCCGTAATCAAATGACTCTTTAGCTCTTCAAAAGCTTGCGCGCACTCCGGTGTCCAATTGAACTTCTGGTCCTTTCTCGTCAACGTGGTAAGAGGCAAAGCGATCCGTGAGAAGTTTTCTACAAAACGTCTATAGTATCCTGCCAGTCCAAGGGAACTCCTGACTTCGACCACCGAAGATAACACTGGCCACTCCCGGATGGCCCTTATCTTTGATGGATCCACCGCAATGCCCTTTCCACTCACCACATGGCCAACAAAAGCCACTGACGATAGCCAAAACTCACACTTTGAGAACTTGGTGTAGAGCTTATTTCTCTGCAGGGTATGCAACACCAACCGTAAAGGTTCGCATGATCTTCTTCAGATTGAGAGTATACCAAGACATCATCAATGAAGACAATCACAAACAGATCCAAGTACTCTCGAAACGTTTGATGCATTAGATCCATAAACACCGACGGCGTATTACATAGTCCAAACGACATTACCGTGAACTCGTAATGACAGTAGCGTGTTCCAAACGCCGTCTTGGGAATGTCACCTTCCCTAATTCGCAACTGGTAGTAGCCCGATTTCAAATACAACTTTGAGTATACTTTCGATCCTGCCAAATTGATCAAACAAGTCATCTATCTGTGGAATCAGGTATCTATTTTTCCCCGTTAACTTATTCAATTCACGATAATCAATACACAATCGCAGGCTACCATCATTCTTTTTCACAAAAAGAACAGGAGCGCTCCAAGGTGACATATTGGGCGTATATAACCATGTTCCAACAACTCTTGCAGTTGAACTTTTTGTTCGACCATTTCCTTTGGCGCTACTCGATATGGCGAGCGGGCCACAGGTTTTGCACCTGACACCAGCTCAATCGAGAAATCAATCTCCCGCTGTGGTGGTAATCCCGGAAGCTCCTTCAGAAACACATCATCAAACTCCAAAACAATCAGAACATCACTCACACTGTCCTTTGGCTCAACAACCATAATAAGCGTGAAGAATAACTCCGTGCCTTTCCGAACATCCTTAACCACTTGAAGAGCAGACATCAATGTCACGCTTGACCCTCGCATACCAGCGAACTTCGTTTCTCATTCGGTATTCTGCTCTAGTGTGACTTACTTTGACTTGTAATCGATATAGGCATGCTTCTCCGAAAGCCAGTCCATGCCAAAGATCACATCAAACTCCGATGTCGGCAGCACCGATGCTTCCAATCCGAAATCCCGACTTCCTATTCATATCTGTGAAGAAGAATTAAATCTCTTACCCCATGTCCTTCGGTACTTTGCTTTCCCCGGGTATGGCACTTTAAACTCGGACGTTGTCGCCGCCAAGTCCCTTTTTCCTTGCACCTGCTTCACATCCTTTCCAACGCATACGCCGTATCCACCAACGCCTGAAATCCTTGGTTCACCGAACTTGATAACAGAAATCTCAACTCATCCCGCAATCCTTCGTAGAACCAATTTGTTTTTCGTTGTTCATCAGCGAAGCTAGACCCCGCATAGCGTCCCAAATGCATAAACTCATGCAAGTAGGTATCGACACTACTCTATCCCTGAGTTAGATGGTGGAACTCATTTTCCATAGTGATGTGTTGAGCCGCTAACAAGTGTTTTGCCAAGAACAGTCGCGAAAACTCCTCAATCGAGACTTCTGTTAGTTGCCTGCCCGCTAACTGGTGTAACTCTATCTTGTCCCACCATAGCCGGGCCTCTCCTTCTAACAAGAAGGTGGCCAAGGTGACCTTCTGATTTTCCTCCGTCCTTATCGCCGTCAATATTCACTTGACGGGTGACAACCAATCTTCCGCCTGCGTTGGGTATCCCATACCCGTAAATGTAGGAGGATTGAAGCTTATAAACTGCTTCAACTATCGTTCAGCTGCCTGAGGATCAACAACCTCAATAGGTTCTGGCCTTACCCCAACCCATTCTGGCACCAATGTCGGCTGTGCCTGCCCAGTAGGCTATGCATGAATCATTGCAAATAGCGCCTCAGCAACTAAGCGTACTGTTTCCGCAGAAGGAGGAGGTGTAGGCACCTCAGCTGGTGCCGCACTCTCATCAGAACGCTGGGGATCAGACTGCCTAGCACCACTACGAGTCACCTATAGGTGGACAATACACACATTAGCGACCTTGCACATGCAATAACAAAAAATAGGAACGCACAGGTTCCTCAAATAGGTGTATTTGCATTCCTTAGTGGACATTCTTGAGTTCATTAATGTTATAGCGTGCCGCACTTACACGTGATCGCCACTCCACAAAAGAATTCGACCACGAATTCAAAAGGGAAAGACCGAGATAAGCTGATACCAAAATGTAACACCTCTATTCGTTGAATGACATATAATAAAAGGTCCGGCCGGGGCCCCATACCATATGCCACAAACAGGCGGTGAAGTTACGGGTTAATATCAGAGTTGTGCATCCTAACTCAGAGCATTCTAGCGGAAGCTTTTATGTTGTTTGAACTCAACTCATCTGAATGTCCACAATATATAAACCAACATTTATATATATAACATCACGAAGGAATGTCTCCAAATACACAAAAAGTCTGGCCTTATGGCCTTACAATTAAGCTTTATACATATGACTTCCATACATCGGCACGCAGGCCGGCCACACATGAAAAATACTATCATAGGAACTTCTTTGGCCTTTGAGGGCCAGCATAGCAGTAGCAGTAGCAACAACAGGGGCTTCAACCCCTATTTTCCGCTCGGCTCTCCTGCACCTGCACGGGACAATCCACCGCACGGTGGTAAACAAGACAATGGTCTGCGTTCAACTGACCAATTTATAACGACCCTACCCCTTACCCGGGGCAGTAGTATTCCTTCCCTGCAGACATAACATTTCATAAGCAGACATATATCACACAATGTGCACTCACGCATAATCAATATATCACAAACGTCGACCACACGGCCCGATGCTCCGTGTACTCAGGGCACATTCTTGGTGTACCAGAAAAACCAGGGTCCCATCGCCATTCAAGGCCCGAAGCCCAAATGCAAACTTGAGTATTTCGCTCAACGGCCTTCAGCCGGAGACTTTAGTCTTCGCGTAACGACCCAGGATTTGGCCCGTAGCCCCCCATAGCATCGCTACCTGATGCCGCGCAGGCCTAAGCCTCTTATTTTATTATAACGACCCGGGATTTGGCCCGTAGCCCCCCATGGCATCGCTACCGGATGACGCACAAGTCTAAGACTCTCATCATGCGTTTCTGCCGAATGCTAGGCACCCAGGCACTTATGGCGGACAACCATAACTCGGAGACAGTTCAGCCGTTTCCCATTGCTCAAATCACCAGTTCACTAATGCGGGTCGGCCTCCCCTTATCCGTTCGGCATGAATCCTTTTCAAGAGCTCACAAAGCTCACAAATAACCACACTGTCCCCAAAGGTCTGGCTTCACAATCACAGGTTAGCTAGGAGCCATTGCCAGCGACACTTACTCTCGCCCGACATTAGCGACAGAATTCACTTTCCATCCCTAGCCCTAACCTTATCTGGATCAGCCATCCAGCAATCCATCTGCAGTACCAGAAACACTGGTCTTTCATAGCATACAACACAAGCACTTTGTGGGTATTTTCCTGGACTTTCACTCCAGTACTTCCTACTAGTATCCTTCACAGGCACAACCCACCGAGTCCGCAAACAAATTCATTTATACGCGGAGTCTTCTCCGATGTGCAAAATAAAACATCACCAATCCAGACCAACCTGTCCAGATGGGATTCACACAGTTTGCCTATTCCGTACTTCACGTTTTCGGATCTACATGCAAGATATCTTGGGGATCCCCAAAATCAACCCAAGGGGAATCCCTCAACAATCCACCTTTTGGTGGGGGAAACCTATGTATATGCTAATTTAAGGACTTCACATGTCCAAGGAAGAAATATCGTTACCCTTGACGATCGATTTGGAGCCATGGAAAACTAGCCGGATGAAAAGCATTGCAATGGCCTTGCCTCCACAAATCTGGACTCGGCACGCAATTCGGGGCTCTAAAGCTCCATAGGCAGCCGGATTCCTCCTCCTCCTCCCTTGCTCTCCCCACTCCCCACCTCTTTCCAAAGAGAGAGAAAAGCCTAAGATAATGAGAGAGTTATCCTCAACTCATGGCCTTATAATTGCAGGGAGAACTCAGGGCCATTGGATCCTAGTTGAAAGGAATGGACGACCACGAAAAGCCCTGAAAACCACTTTCCTGGGCTGAACACGGCCTGTGACACGCCCGTATCACAGGCCGTGTACCTTAAGCAGTAAAGAAACCGACTTAACCAAACCAGGACACAGCTATGTGACACGCCCGTGTCACAGGCCGTGTGCCAGACACGGCTTTAGACACGCCTGTGTCCAGCCAGTGTTCATTAGTCTGCCCAAGCACGGAGAAGGACATGACCCTTGACACGCCTGTATCACAGGCCGTGTGCCACACTCGAGGATCGTTGAGCACATTTCGTCAAACTCACTCGAGTACTCGTCGAGCGCATAGCAGGACACGACCCTGGACATGCCCGTGTCACAGGCCATGTGCCCCACTCGAGGATCGTCGACCACATTTCGTCGAGCTCACTCGAGACACACTGCTAGCACTCGAGTGTAGGACACGACCATGGACACGCCCGTATCCCCGACCGTGTACCTCACACAAAGTAGGACACGGCTTGGGGACACGCCCGTGTCCCAGGCTGTGTTACCCACTCTTCTCAGCCCAGTCACCATTGAGATTTGGGGCGCTATACCTAGTGCCTGCCAAGATGATCTCTTGATCACTTGAATTCCTTATCAAACACTTGTCATTGTGGAAAACAATTTCATATCCTATATCACAAAGCTGACTTATGCTTATCAGATTGTGGTTCAATCCATCCACATAAGCCACTTTAGTGATGGTAACTGGGCCATTAGAAATGTTAACATATCCCTTGGTGAGTCCTTTCTCTGACCCTCCAAAGATGACTTTTGGTCCATTCTTAACTGGAGTGTAATCTCTTAGTAAACTCCTTGATCCAGTCATATGCCTGGAACACCCACTATCCAAGTACCATACTGGCCTACTAGTGGTACTTGGCTCCACTTGCAAATAAAAATTTAGTTCACCTTAGGCACCCAACAAGTTTTGGGGCCTTGGTTCCTATTAGGTTTTGTTGTGTGAAACACATTAGTCTTTCTAAATAAAGCTGGTTGAAACTTATATGAAGGAGCTGTTGGATTATACCAACAATCTAGGGAAAAATGCCCAACCTTCCCACAACACCAATACTCAAATCTGTTGTATCTTTTATTTGGTTGCACATTTGAAGTTGTTATTTTGTGTAGCACAGAATTGTCATCCAATTTCTAATGTATAGGTGCAAAATTCACACCCTTACTTTTTAGATTTAGGTGAGATACACTGGGATCAGCTCCAAGAATTCCTTGGCTTCTTGGATTGATCACCTTTTGTGGTGGTTCTTGACCTATATTGCCTTTTGATATCCGATCCTTCTAGTAAGGCTCTTTATTCACCTTACTGGTAGAGAATATAGACATCGTGTGTCGAGGAACACATGATCTCAAGCATCTGTTAGAAGGCAGCTACATGATTGGTTGCCTATCTGGACCACTTGGAGTTTTATCCTTGGGTACAGACTTCTTATTAAACTTTTTATTCTTACTATACCCAACACCACTTCTAAATGGTGCAGAAAAGGTATCTATGATAGGTAGCACTGACTTAGGTTTTGAGAATTGAGTTAGGAGCTTTCTTTCCTGAGCAAGCTTTGCTTCCAAGTCTTTAAAATTCTTGACCTATTTTATTATCACCTCTGCCTGGCTATCTATTTTGTTAATTAATTCTATAAGTCTCAGTTTTTGTATGTCCAACTTTGTGTTGGAACTTATCAACTAAGAAGATACTCCTCTCAAGGATTCTAATTCTCTGGCCTGAACCTTAGCAAGCTTCCTGCTTGCAATCAAGGCCTTTAGTAACTTCCCATATCTGTTGATAAGGGAGTTAAAATTTGCTTCAATGTCTGAATCATGTTCTTTACTGTTAGAAGAGTGTGAACATGATTCATTTCCTGATACAGAAAAAAAATCTGAGGCTAAATTATGAGAGATTGATTTTACCTTAGTAGGATCTGAACAATCCTGATCTTCTTCTCCTGGTTGAGTTTCCTTAATAGCCATCAGGCACATGAGAGCTTCCTCCTCTTCTGATCCTGATGAACCAGACTCACTGTCGGATAATGTCAACTGTCTTTTTACCAAGAAGATTTTGTCAGCCTTCTTGTGTTGTCTATCCTTCAAGTTCTTTGATTTTTTCTCCTTTCTTTTTGCTGGGCAATCATCTATGACATGCCCTTTTTTATTGCAACAATAACACACTATATTAGTTTTAATGTATTTGTTATGAGAAGACCCATACCTGTCCCCATAATTCTTCTTCCTGGGTTTCTCTGGATGATTGATCTTTTTGTGAGAAGAGTCGCCAACTTGACCCTTCCACCTGCCTTGTTTTCTTCTCCTTAACATCTTCTTGAACTGTCTAGAGAAGAGAGACAGTTCCTCCTCAGTTAGTTCCCCTTCTGTTGAGGATGATTCTGAACGCTCAGAAGCAGTTTTTAATTTTTCTAAGAGAGTTGGCTTCTCTCTAACTTTTCTAGACGACTCAGCCTTTAGAGCCAAAGTCTTTTCTCTATTTTGTGCTCTGGCTGATTCTTCTTCAGACTTTATGAGATTGAGCTGTAACTCATGGGTCTATGTTGGCTAAATTTCCCATTTCTCTTATGACACAAATCTTAATGTCACATTCCTTATTCAGGGACCTCAATAACTTATCATTAATTTCATAGTTAGTAAAACTTCTACCATAAGTCCTCAGGTTGTTTACAATTCTGAAGAACTTTTCAAAACACTCAGCTACTGAATTTTCATATCTTGTCTAAAGGCTCCATACTGTTGATTTAGCAGAGATTTTCTATCATCTCTGACCTCTTCAGTTCCTTCAATGTAAACTATCAAAGACTCCCACATTTCTTTGGTTGTCTTGCAATGAATCAGATTCTGAAAAGTGGAATCATCTATTGCACTTACTATAATATTCTGGGCCCTCTTGTCCATAGAGGCCAGAATGATTTTATCCTTATCCATTTCCATTTAAGTCTTGGGTGTCTTGATGTTTGCATAAAGAGCTGACACTTTCATGAGAATGAAAGGTCCTTCAATCACTGTGATGTATATTCTTGGATATGCTGCCTCCATGAATAATCTGACTCTTTCTTTCCATATTCCAAAGTTTTCTTTGGAGCAGACATGGAGCTTGATGTAAATGTTTTTCCTCTAGTCCATGATATATCTTTATCTATAATCCTCTGGATTCTCACTAGCCTGTTATGCCTCTTTCAGTGAACCTGACTCTGATACCAATTGTAAATATTTACTTTAGGATTGCTAATGACCTAGAGGGGAGTGAATAAGTCCAATTACAATTATGGCACCCATTTTTAAAAAAATCAGAGTACTACTTCCTTTAATATGATTAATTCAGTCAGATAATCAAGTTATTCTTAACATCAAGTAGGAAAATAAACACAACACAACAATTCAGCACACACAACATAATGCACATAGATTTATAATGGTTCCCTAATTTATGGATACATCCACTTTCCCCCTTCACCTATCTAGCAATGAATTAGATTCGACCAAACTCCTTCTCTTTCCTTTACTCAGATCCTTGGATCTTATAGCTTCGAGCCCACCCGACTTCTATAACTGAGACTTTACAAGTCTTACCACTCAGATCACCAAGATTCTACACCTCAAGTTCTTCCCAAGACTCAACCTCAGAATGAATCCACACTCCTACTTCTCTGACAACACCTGCCCTAGACCTCAGAGAATTTTTAACTTCTCCTACCTCAGGCAATCCCAGCCCTACCACAACCTTTATAACACAGGATTACAAAAATAAATGAGAATAGTTCTCCTCCACTCAGATCTATAGGTAGATCTTACATAATAAGAGTAGGTAAAAGAAAAATTGAATTATAAAATGTCACCCAGCAAGAGAGATCTGAGTAACAGTTTCTTGATCTGATCTTGATGAATGTGCTTCCTTTGATCTTTGTCAAGATAGATCTGATCAAACCCTTCTTAGCTTTTCAAAGCTTCCTGAAGTAGAAATTAGGGTTGATCTAGGCTGGAGAGATGTTGAAGATGATTCTTGATCAGACCTCTCCCCACCTTCTATATTATAGATGATGCTTCAGACTTTTGTCTTCACAAAATTGTGTTGCTTCTTCCTCTTTTTTTCCAATTAATTGATTTAATTGAAGACTAGATTCCTTTAAATAGGCTCTGATAGGAGTAACCAGTTGATCTAGTTAATAACTGACATCTGAAAGTTCTGACAGTTGTCAGTACCTCCGTCTTGATTTCCGTACTTAGGAAACATATCTGTTGTAGTGTTGAACCTTGACTGTTAAATGTGTCGACATAAGTCCTGGGTGTCGACACTGCTCTTGTAGTGGTGTCGACAAACTTCTGAATGTTTTGACATTGCTCTACAACTTGTCTCGATACAACTTATGTGGAATGTGTCAATACAAGTCCCGTGTGTCGACACAGTTATCTTCAGTCTCGACACAGCTTGAATAGAGTGTGTCGACACTTATACTGAGTGTCGGTATAGTTGTCTTTAGTCTCAACACAGCTTGATTAGAGTGTGTCAACATTGCTCTTCAACTTGTCTCGACACAACTTGTTCAGTGTGTGTTGACACTAGTCCTGAGTGTCGATATAATTATCTTTTGTCTCAACACAGTGTGTCGACACAGTTGTCCTTAGTGTCGACACAACTTCTCTTTGTCTCGACACTTTGTACTTAGCTTTATTTACCTGCACACATGAACTTAACATCCATCAAATACAACAATGTGTATATTATTGAGTTGAGAAGACTTCTTCAAAACAAGTACATTGAGACCAACACACTCAATATCTATGTTGAGCAGCAATCAGGTTTTGTTGTTCCTAACTCACCTAATTATGTTTATAGACTTAGTAAAACTCTATATGTGTTGAAGCAAGCCCCTAGGGCTTGGTATGCGACCCTGTCTAGCTTTCTCATTGATAATAAATTCTTAAGGGTTAAGATAGACTTATAACATCCATCAAACTACCTTGGGTTACAAATAGTAATTTTCAATTACCCACCATAGGGCTTGACTTTAGGGCTTCAACTTGACTCCATGAACCCACCATAATACCCCTAACCCTTTAAGAGGACCCTTGGGTCACCAAGTACCCATTGGGGTCAACCAAAATGGCGAAGTTGACTAGAGTCAACCCAAACCCTAATTAGGTCAAACTAAGCTCACACATGATCAATTGACCTCCCCTTAGTCAAAGGGACCAACCTAGACCTTCCTAAGCCCTAAGGGAGGCCAATGGGTCACCAAGGACCCATTGGGGTCAACAGAAGTTGACCAAAGTCAACCATAACCCTAAAATGGTCAAAGTGCCCTTAGTAAGGGTCAAGTGGCCTCCAAGATGCCAAGCCAACCATACCTAACCCTTCTTAGACCTTAGGAGAGGCCAATGAGTCACTAAGGATCCATTGGGGTCAACCCAATAGGTCAAATTGACAAAAGTCAACTCCACCTCAATTTTAAGTTAAAATGGCCTACTTTGACCTAACCTAGCCCAATCCATTTGGGCTAAGCCCAATTGAGGTGGTCCACTAGCCTCATAAGGTTAAGTATTATCCAAATTAGCCATTCATTTTTAAAATTAGTGACTATGAGAGAGAAAGCTCCACTTCCCTTTAATGGAGGAGAGAGTAGGTGAGAAAGAGAGTCCATTCATGGCCAATGTAGGCTAAGAGCCTCTACACTCAATTTCTGTGGATGGATTCATCTCCTCTGGTCAGTTAGGAGAATACCAGAGGGTTTTCCCGGCCATGATAGTGACCAGGTGAGGAGAATTCCATTGGCCGAAGACCTCCACTAATGTCCATTAATGGCATTGATGTCATGACCACTCCTTACCTCATTTGGCTATTTTAAAAGCTTCACCAGGCAGAGAGTAGCCGTTTACACCCTTCCCCTGAAGAAATCAAGGCCTTTGGTTGTACTGTTGCAGAGCACCCGACGACACCACCACCGGTAATGGCGTCCCGTTGATCAACAAGACTTTAGCTCTCCCAAAAGGTCGACTTCTTCCCCTCTCCCTCTGTGCAAGCTTCTTAGATTAACTAGGGGAGATATCTGGCTCAATTGAGCCCGATCCAGTGAGAAATTTTGAATAATTTCCTTGAGATTTGAGTGGTTGTGGGTTCGCCTGAAACAGCCCCTCCGGCGGCCGTGTCGCCGCCAATCGATAGCCCCCACGTCAATAGAGGTGGTGGTGGTGGCCGGCCAGGGAGGTGGCTGGGTGGTCGGGAAATTGGCCTGGAAGTTGCTCCCAGACGGGTTGATTTCTGTCACACTTAATGCACTAGTAAGTTTTAATTATTAAAAATACTTAGATTCACCTGCTAGAGAAATGATCAACATCAAAACTGTAGCCCTTCAAGTCTACTTTATTTTAAAATTAATTTCAACCCATTTGGGTCAGTTGTTTGACCACAACACTCAAAATGGTGCATACTATACATAGGGCTAGTCAGAGACTAAATTGAGTGCCCCACCAAACCACTTGTCCAAATGACTTGAAATTTGGGATGAGGCCACTATTACCTATAATTATAACATACCCAAAATGGGAATTTTTGGAGGACATTTTCCTATAGTTTTTGCAAATATTTAATAATATAGATATGGATTAATTAAGGTGTCTAATGACCTCAAAATCAATCAAAACTTTGGTGGATGGTCCTTATGGTCAATATATGTCCCTGGTAAAAATATCAACCCATTTGGGTTTGGTTTGAGTAGGTATTCATGTGACCAAAGTTTGGTCCCTTAAGGGGAAATTCAGTCAAAAGTGCACTAGGTAGAGTGAGTGACCATTCCTCACCCAATTGTGGTGAAACTTTGGCCACTAACTTGTAGTCACATATAACCCCCACACTAGTGGCTTTATGTGGTTTGGGGTGGATTTGCCCAGAAACCCTAGTACAAACACTAGTATTGCCCTTTGAGTATTGAGAAGGACATGGAGTCATATGCCTTTGGATTAACTTGAAAATCAGTAGTCTACTCCATGGGGAGGTAATGAGCCCTAAATAATTTTATTGGAATTTTTAGGAATATTTATCCCCTCTGATTTAATTAAGGATTAGTTAGGGCACTTTATTTCAAAATAGAATTCCATGTTTAAATATTCTTGGATGTTCATGAAATTTGGGCAAGAAGCCTATTTTGATGTTATTGTTCTCTGATAATTTTGTTGTGAATTTTAGATTGATTTATTTGGTACTTTATTCACAACCTTAATGTCTGCCCTAATTGCAAGATAATTAATTATGGATTTGTTACTCACTGGAAAATTGTGAAACTTGGTCAGAAGACTTGTTAGGGCATTATAATGTTCTGTAAATATTTATAGAATTTTTGGAAGGTATTTCATTTAGGAATACACATAAAGTGCCCCATATTGAATATCATTAAGTAATTTATTTATGTGACCAAATGGACTTAAAAAATTGTGATTTTTGGTCAGTAGATCTATCTAGCCCACTGAGTTAGTGATGATTGTTACTCTTCATGGTTTGAAAACATCAGGGATGCTCGAAAAATTAAATGACAAGTCCAAGTCATAGTCATTCTATATTCACGTACTTTGATAATTCTTGTGTGTGTCCAATAAATAATGTGTTCTCTACAAACTCTAAATCCGGTTTGTGAGTGTACTCACAATACAAAACATAGGCCTCTTCTTGTGAATGGACAAAAGGGAATGCATGATATTATTTTTTTATTTGCAGGAAAATATAATGCACATTATATATATACAGTTGTACTGATTTGAACAAATATAGTTGTGCTTTAATACAATTCAAGTTTAAGGTTAAAACACAGTTGTAGTTCACCGGACAAGTTTGAAGAAACACTACAGTACAAACACTAGAAACAAGAATAATTCAAGAACAGTCGTTCTTTAATAATATAGTATTGGGAGTTCAACATTGAAATGCAGATGTAGCTCACATGACAAGTTTGAAGGAACGCTAAAGTACAAACACTACAAGCAGGAAAAATTCAAGATTAGGAAACTTACATCACTATCTTTATCTATTTTAGCACTACTGAACTCCATTTCTGCACTCCCCTTCTCCATGGATCCCTACTCCAAAGGGATGTTGTTGCGGACAAGAAAGCTCGGAAAACCCTTCGAACTTTAAGATAATACGTAAGCAGATGTCGACGCAGACGACGAGGCCTAGAGATTAGCCAACAGGCGGCTGGGGAAGAGATAATGGGCGGAGGAGATGAAAGTGTAGGTCGGAAGAAGAAAAAACCTAGCACCTTAGAGGAAAGAAGAAGAGAGTTCTGCAGCTTAATAGCGGGAAAGTGAAAATCAGGTGGGGTCTGCATTATATTAATTTAAAGGCATTTTTAGAGGAGGGAATGCTACACATACCAAAAAAGTTTCCCCTGTTCGGATGGTGGGGATGTGTTGGTTATGAATTCTTTTGCAAGGGAAAATTTTGGTGATTGTTATCAGCATTTCAGGTTTGGTTGTTCGTAAATTGTTTATATCCGCAAAGCAGTTTTAGAGAAAATTATATCTGTAAATTAATATAATATTTGCAAAGCAAAATTTGAATTTTCTTAACATAGCCTTTATTCAAATCATTTTTTTTAAAGCTGGTATGAAGAGAAAGAAGATGCGTTGAACATAAGAGAGTTCTTTTGTAGTAAACGATTACCTTGAAATATATATCAATGACACGAAGAACTGGCTTTCACAATCATGGCGGTGCGGAGAAGACCAAACAAAAACTTCGTAGAAGTCGCACCCTTTTGGGTAGACAACAAACTCACAATTTCACGATGTTTAAATCCTTGACGTAAGGGTGAATCTCCTCACAAGTTTACAGAACTTACTCTATCCAGCTATGCAACACGACTTCGTTGAGGAATACATCGAATTATGAGACTAAGCTCTGGTGTTTTTGTCTTTAAATTACCTGGAAGGTTTGGAAATGCGAAGGATGTGAAGCAGCGGAAGGAAATAGTGCTTTGAGATTATCTAAATGAGGAATGAAAAATAATGCCTAATTTTGAATGTGGATAGCCAAAACTAAAGTGCGGATAACAATCACCATGTTTTTTGGCATACCAAATAATATGTGCGTTAATTAATATCTTTTATTTTTTGGGGCCCACTGTTTTCTCCTCCTAATCTTTATATTTCAAAATGCCGCACTTCCCCCTTTTTCACTCCCTTCCCTGGCAAACAATAGTGGACGACCTAGAATTTCAACGACTACCTCATCTTCTCTTTTCGACGGCGAACTTGAGGTTTTGGTGAACTCGAAGTAGTCATGTCTGGAAAGCCCGGTGTCTAGAAAGCCTGCCCGAGAAAAGCCCGACCCGAGCTTGGAGGTCTTACCGGGCCCCCATTTTAGCTTGTTGCCCGGACTGGTGCTTAGGCCGGGCCGGGCCGGGAAAAGCCCGGGTGTCAGGCTAGCCTGGGCCTGGCACCCAGGCTGGCGGAAAATCCCGCCAATTAGGCGAGATTTAATCCCACCTATATTTAGGCAGGATTAACTCCCGCCAATTTGGCAGGATTAAATCCCGCCTAATTGGCAGGATTTTCCACAATTAGGAAGGATAATCCTGCCTAATTGGCAGGATTTTAATCCCCCCTAATTAGGCGGGATCCAGGAGAGATTAAAATCCCGCCTATTTCAGGAGGGATTTTAATCCCGCCTGGAAATCAGGCTGACCCGGGCCCACCTGAAGGGCCTTATCAGGCCCTCTCTTTGAGAAGAAGCCCGAGCCTGACCATGCTCGACTCAAGCTGGGCCCGGGCCGAGGCCGGTTGACAAAAAGCTTGGTCCCGACCGGCCTGGTCCAATCCCGGCCCGATCGAGCTTTTTGGGGACAACTGACTCGAAGTAGTGGCTGCCGGTGGTAATCATCCAGAGCGTCAAGAAAAGGTAAAGTTCATGCTCACCATTCATCAGATCCTTTCTCAAGAAGAGGTTGTGTGGAGCCGATTTTCGACTAGATCATAATAGTTATATAAGAAGATTACTTTGTTCCTGCTGGATGCAATAGGGATACTGCCGTATCTAGGGTTATATAATCTATTTTTTAGGTTATAAAACCTAAAGTTTTTCCCATATATACCTGTATTGAAGTGGTTTACACCATAGATGTAGTCCAAATATGATCATATAATTGTTGTGTACAGTCGTATTCAGTCCAGATACAATCATAAATATGTTAGTTCTTTATCTAGAAATTTTTTTATTAGCAATATTTCAATGTTCACTATACATGCGTATTATGTTTTTGAAGATTGCAAGAGATGGGATGTGTGTTCCTTAGATACAATCATATCTGCAATACATTATTCTTTATAATACGACAATATAATTAATTGGAATATCCTAAAGGTGTTTATATATTGAACAATATATATATATATATATATATATATATATATATATATATATATATATATATATATATATATATATATATATATATATATATATATATATAGTTTTGAAGATGATAGGTTCAACAACACTGAATTGTTGATGTGCCTTTTCATCTTTCAAGGAGAGAGGATGACCTCTACTTAATGCTCTGAATGAAAGTTCAAGGGCCGATTTACAAGGTACTGGAATTCTTCCACTCTTTAGCATTCCCAACCTAAACCAAAATATACCTCTTCTGACTACGTTGATTAGGGAATACTCACCCAAACATAGAGATTTCCTACTAGGAAAGATGTACAAGAAGATAACAATCAACCAAGTTGCATTAATGCTCGGTCTACCAAATAGTGAGCTTCCTTTAACCTTTAATAGGACACCACTTGCAAACTTGATTACAACAACTTGACATCTGAGCTGTTGCGGCTTTCTGATGCAAAATGGTCTGAAGAGGTAGAGGCGCAAAGGGTTGACACCCTTGTTTAGTTTGTTCTGTGTAAGTTATTTTTCCATTAAAGATAATAAAAATATCAACTTATCTATATGCCTTCGGAGGGTTGGAAGAGTTCAAGAAATTTTTTTGGTCCGAGGAGGTTCATAAATTCCTACACTCATAATTTTGTCCACCAAGTAGTGTAGCTTCAAAAAAGAAAGGCAACAAGAGTTTGGGTTATATGGAAGGTTGCTTAGTGCTCCTGGTGGTAAGCCACAAATTAAGTTTACCACAACTTCTTCTAATAAATGATACATTTTAAGTTATATGTCATAATTGCTGGTGTGGTCTATGAGTTGACCAACTTTCAACCGTTTGTTGATGACTTAGCGAGGCCCAGACTTTGTCGGCGGTTTGTTAAATTTAGTTTTAGTGCCAAATTTTGTTCACAATTGCATTCAAAATTATATGTCTATGGGAGAGTATGACATACCTTCTAATAAATATAAATATATTGATTGCATTGCATACTTGTCAATCATATTCATGACCCTCAAATAACTGTACAGGTGAAGCTATCATTCGATAGCATATTACCAACTAACAAGAGGTTATAAGAATTTGAAGTGTCAGATGATAGTGATTTTGAAGGATCATATCCTGAGGAAAAGGATACAGAGGATGAAGAATCTAAGGAGTAGGAAAACAAAGAGAAATTTAAAAATACTTGAAGAGAAAGTTTGAAGTATTCACGGGGAAAAGAAATAAAGGAAAGAAGGATAAGAAAGAGGGCGGAGAAAGAGAATAAGAAGTTGATGTAACACTTCCATCCGTCACATAGAATAAAACAGAAGGTCCGACCGGGACCCCATGCCATATTCCACAGATAGTCAGTGGAGTTACTCATTAGACCATAATATTCACGTATCCTTACTCAAGGTGCATTATAGTGGAATCAATTAATTTAGTTGTAGAACCCACATGCCAGGAATGTCCATTGAAAATATAAGAATATTATTTCATACACAATATGTTCTGGCCTTAAGGCCTTATAATTGTTCCCTATACAAAATGTGTCTTTCATACATCGACACACAAGCCGACCACACATGAAAACAGTCACCTTGACCCTGGTTCACTTGGTCCTTTGAGCTTCTTATGGTTTTGTCATGACCTAGTCATGAAAAAACCACTCGTAGGGGTCTAGTTGTTTGAGGTATATTACAAATCTCAATATATAAAAATAAAAATTACGTCCCCGAAATTAAGGTTAAGCCTACGGAATTTCTACTGAAGTAAAAGTATGTAACATCCCTAGGAGTTGAAGGTATACCTCACTCGAAAAGTTCCGGGTACTTTTGCTGCATCAAGTCCTGTGGCTCCCAAGTGTGCTCCTCCTGCCCATGGTTTATCCATAGAACCTTTACTAGCGGAACTTTCTTATGTTGCATGATCTGCACTACCGTATCATCGATCCTGATCGGCTCCATGCTGACTGATCGATCTGAGGCCACCGGGCCGTCTGCAGTGGAAATCAACTGCTTATGGCGTAGTAGAGCCCTCCTAAGTGAAGTGACGTGGAAGACATCGTGCAATCCCGCCAACTCCGGTGGCAGCTCCAGTCTATAAGCCAAGGGGCCGATCCGCTCCAGGATCCTATAAGGCCCCATGTATCTTAGACTGAGCTTCTTTCGCCCGCGAACTCGCGAGACCCCATGCATCTGCCGTATCTTCAAGAAGACCCGGTCTCCCACCCAAAACTATACCTGACGATGTCGCGCATCGTATTATTTATCCTGCCTGCTCTCGGCTTCCAACATCCTGTCTCGGATTAATCTAACCTGAGCATCAGTGTCCTCCACGAACTCCGAGCCAAGTGCCTTTGGATCCTCATCCCGAATCCAAGATAGTGGGGTCCTGCACCTCCGTCCATATAATGCCTCGTAAGGGGCCATTCCTATGCTGGACTGATGGCTGTTGTTGTACGAGAACTCAATCAGCGGTAACAGTCTCTCCCAAGGCTCGCCACGGTCCAAAATACATAGGCGCATAAGGTCCTCCATTATCCGGTTGTTGCGCTCTGTCTGCCCATATGTCTGAGGGTGGAAAGCCGTGTTGTACGTCAATCAAGAACCCATATAAGCATGGACCGACCTCCACTCCTTAGATGTAAATGGTCCATCCCGATCTGACACGATCATCCTGGGCACTCCATGGTAACGAACAAACTGCTTGACAAACCTCCGCACTAGAACACTAACCGGAGCATTCTTCGCAACTAGAATAAACCTGTCCACCTTTATCAGTCTATCTACAATCACCCAAATCGAATCATTCAACGCATGAGATCGGGGCAGCCCATGTATAAAATCCATGACAATGTCCTCAAACTTCCACTCCTGCACCGGAAGTGACTGTAGTAATCCGACCGAATTTTTGCACTTCGTCTTTACGAGCTGGCAAGCCTCGCAATGCGTCACAAAATAGGTAATGTCATTCTTCATACCCGGCCAATACATCATCCTTTTCAGGTCTGCTGCCATCTTAGTGATCCCTGGGTGACTGAGTATCTACTGCAGTGTGCCTGTGACATGATATCCTCCCGAATCTGCCCTCCTGCCGGTATATAAACCCTGTCTCTAAAACATAGCGGCCCATCTCTCAGGGAGTAATCTCCTGCCGTGCCTTCCTCCAAGGCCCTGAATATCAGCTCTGTCCTCTCATCCAGCCTCTACCCGTCCCTGATGAGATCCTGAATGACATCGGTGGCAGTCATCGAAGCCAGGTACTCCGTATATAGCTATGGATCATCCTCAGACACTAAGGATATATGCATATCCTCCAACATCTTCACCAACCGCAAGACCATCAGTAGAGGACCTACTCCCGACGCAGTTGCTCTCCGGCTCAGAGCGTCTGCCACTACGTTTGCCTTCCCGGGATGTTAGTGCATGGTGTACTGATAGTCCGACAGAAACTCTACTCAGCATCTCTATCTGATGCTTTCTCCTTCTGCGTGTCCACATACTTCAAGTTCTTGTGGTCCGAGAATATATCTCAGTGAACACTGTATAGATAGTGTCGCCAGATCTTCAGAGAAAAAATAACCACCGCCATCTCCAAGTCATGCACCGGGTAGTTCTGCTTATGTTTCTTCAACTAACAGGAGGCGTAAGCTATTACGTGCCCGTTCTGCATCAGAACGACACCAATCCCCAGATACGATGCATCCGTGTATACTTGAAATCCTTCCTTCCTCGATGGAAGAAAAAGGATAACGACCGAGATAAGCTGACCCTTTTGTTCCAAAAAGGCAGCCTCGCACCTTGGAGTCCAAACAAATGGAGACTCCTTCTTCGTCAGGGATGTGAGAGGGAGAGCAATTTGCGAGAATCCCTTCACGAACTTCAGATAGTATCCGACAAGCCCTAAGAAACTCCTGACATCCATTGGCATCTTCAGTGGTGGCCAATCCCGTACTGCCTGAATCTTTGCTGGATCTACCGTCAATCTTGCTCCACCGATAATATAGCCCAAAAGGCCACCTCTTTTAGCCAAAACTGGCACTTGCTGAACTTAGCAAATAACTTGTGCTCTCGGAGCTTTTCCAGCATCAGAGCCAGGTGTCTCGCATGCTCCTCTTCTACCCTCGAGTAGATGAGGATGTCATCAATTAACACGATGACAAAGACATCTAGATATGGCTCAAATACCCGGTTCATCAAACTCATGAACGTGGAGGGTGCATTTGTGAGCCCGAAGGGAATCACAGTAAACTCGTACAATCCATATCTACTGCTGAAGGCTATCTTCGGGATGTCCTCCTCCTGAATGCGCAGCTGGTAGTACCCCGACCTTAGATCCATCTTTGAAAACCAGTGAGCTCCCTCCAACTGATCAAATAGTTCATCTATCCTTGGTAGAGGATATGTGTTCCGGACCGTCAGCCTATTCAAGGCTCGGTAGTCGATACATAATCGAAGTGTCCCATCCTTCTTCTTGACGAACAGCACAGGAGCTCCCCATGGTGAAGAGCTAGGCCGGACAAATCCGGCTTCCACTAGCTCCTATAGATGGCTTCGAAACTCCACCAACTTCTTCGAGGCCATCCGGTAAGGAGCTCTGGATGCCGGCTTAGCCCGCGGCACGAGCTGAATCTGAAAATCCTTCTCGCGGTGCGGGGGTATCCCTGATAGCTTCTCCAGAAATACATCGGCAAAATCCCGCACCACAGGGATATTCGGAATGGAATCTTCGGCCTTGGACATCTAAAAAAGCACTCGATACACCTCGTCTCCCTGCAGATGGGCGTTGATGGCTTGAATAGAAGATAACAACATACGAGGTGCGAGTTCAATACCTTGGAAAACGACCTCCGAGTCCTTATGCCTCAAGACAATTTGCTTTTCTGCACAGTTAATTCTGGCATGGTGCCAACACAGCCATGCCATGTCCAAAATAAGATCGAGCCCCGGTATTTCAAATATCGTTGCCGGGGTTTCGAAGGTCTTTCCTCCAATACAAACTTCCATATTGCACTTTGCGGACGAAGTCATCACGGAGCCGTCTTGATGCCGCGGCCTCGCCACCACTACTTGATGATGATCCGGTTGCCGAGCCGTTACAACATAAAGACTTTCGGAGCCATGATGATGCTAACGGAAGACATGATGATGCTAACGGAAGACAACGTTATAACCTCCGCCTGTGGCGTGCTAAGCCCACTTGAAGGATTATTTTAATTTATGCACTTACGTTATTTTTTGTGAATATAAAATTATTCCATGTTTGGGTAATAATTTTATATTCATAAGATGACCTTTTATTTTGTTATTTTCTGCATTTAAACATTTTGGTGTGTATTTAGCCTTCCAGATGGATGAGATTTCATCTCCATATTGGATGGCTAGATGTGCGTTGTAACTCCTATTTAAGGAGAACTTTTGATGAGAATATTAGACAAGATTTGCTACCCTAAAATATTTCCTCCCTAAGAGAGAAAATTCGGCCAAGTAGATCTCCCCAAGCCGCCGGCCAAGGTGAGAAGCCGCCGCCCCCTTTGCTCCTTCCTCCCCTCTTCGGTGCGACGCCGGCGTGGCTTCCTTCGGTGCGAATCCAAGGAAGAGGGTTGCAGCACCATTTGGTGTGACGCCGGTGGATCCGTGGAGAGAGTGATTCTCCCACCTTATCAAGTGTGTTCATGAAAACTAGGTTGGGTAATTTCTCCCCTCTCATCTTTGTGATTTCTTGCTAGTATTGTGGAGGTTGAACAACCGTTGTTTCCATGATTTTAAATTCAATCGCTCGCAATTTCTAACTCGATTTCATCGTTTTCGAACTTCTTTAAATCCGGATCGAGTAGATCCAATTTGCTTGAGTGGATCTTGGCCTATAGCCTAGATTTTGCTCTCAAAAAGGAGTGGCAACCTTTGCGTTAATTTTGGGGAATCATCCGACTCTTTTTCTCGATCGTTGTTTAGAGTCGATCACTCCTCCTTGTTATTTTATGTGCTGCGTTTGATCCGAACCGTAACGAGTCGCTAGATGCTTGTGTAGGAGCGGTAGATCTAAGGCGTGTTGGGATTGGTTGGGTTACTTGTGTCTGTAACGCTCTGCGAATGACCCCTACGTCAATTTGGTATCAGAGGCGGTCGTATCAATTTCCTAATTGAAACGTCCTTGCATGAGTCTTGTCGGCACGCACAATACAAACCACACACAAAAAAATTTCTACTGGTCTGCCAATAACGCTCTAAAATATGTATTTTTCAGCGAAAAATTCAAATTTTTTTTTTAACGTTCTACATTTTTTACATCGGGAAATTTCAAAAATATTTTGTTTTCCATGTAGGGTCAGCCCTAGGGAAAATCATCTTTCCAAATATTTCTACACCTGCATACGCACTAGACTAGTAACGGAATACACTACCCCCTCATCGTCTAGGATGGCTGCGAATGAGCAAGGGGACCCCAAAGCTGTGGCTATAGCGGGTCTACGTAACAAAATGACTGAGATTAGGGCCATGTTAGGACAACTCCTTTTGAATCAAGGAGGGCCGCCATCGCCACCTGTTAATGTTGCGCAGCCCCACCGACGCCAACAAATCCCTGATTCGGATTCCGATGAGGACTCTCCCGGAGTACCCCCTCGAGAACACCGCCACAAGAGAGGTTTTGATATCACTAGGGCCATTAAGATTAATGATCCCACGTACGATGGCATGGGAGATCCCCAGATCTTCCTTAATTGGACTGTGGACATGGAGTGTTACTTCGAATGACACAATCTCACGGACCCTCAAAAGGTCCAAGTTGCCAGGATGAAGTTAACAGGCCGTGGGAAGACGTATTGGCTAAATGAGGAGCGGAGATTAGGAACCGGACATGGAGCCCCACTTATAGGTTGGCCGATGATGAAAAACTTGCTAACCGATCAGTACGTCCCTGCGTACCACCGAACACAGATGTTCGATGAGCTTGCCACCATGCGGCAGGGCTCAAATTCGGTAGCTGAGTACATGGGAGAGCTGAAGGACCGTATGGTTCGTTGTGATCTTAGGGAGATCCCGAGGTCACATTATCTAGGTTTCGTAAAGGGCTTCAACCCGAGATTCAAAGGAACCTCTTGCGCTATCGTCATACGGACCTGAATACGACCTTCAATGCTGCCCTCGACATTGAAAAACATCTGGCCTCTAAGGCCTATTCCCGCTATTCCCATGCAAAGAACAAGTCCATGGCTGGAGCATCTGCCTCCACATACCCAGATAAGGGGAAGTTTAGGTCCACCGAGTCGAAGTCGGTAGTGATCACTGCTAGGAACACTAAGAATCCCGCGGGTGAGCGTATCCCCATAGGAAAGGTTAGTAAGACCAATGCCACATGTTATTCTTGCGGCATTCAAAGCCACTATGCCTTTGAGTGCCCAACAAAGACGAAGGCCATAGCCCTTTTATAGTCGACTACCGACCTCGCTGATTATGTTTATGAGGCTACAGAGGAGAGTGACCCAGATGGGGTCCCAAGTGATTTAGAGGACGATCACCACCTTATGGTGATGCATTGTATCTTGACCACTCCTAGTCCGTTAGATGACTGGAAGAGGACGAACATATTTTCTCTGATTTTTAAGAGTGGTGAGAAGCTCTGCAAACTGATTATCGATAGTGGTAGCTGTGTGAATGTCATTTCTGAAAATGCCGTTACACGAATGGCCTTGACCACGTAGCCCCAACCGACTCCGTATCAGGTAGCTTGGATCAATAAGGTTACCGTTCCGGTCAGCAAGCGATGCCTGATACCCCTCTCGATCAAATCCTATACTGACGAGGTGTGGCGCGACGTCCTTCCAATAGACGCTTGTCACGTGTTGTTGGGCCGTTCGTGGCTATACGACCGCGACGTGACACACTTTGGGAGATCCAATACGTACGAGTTTAAATTTAATGGCAAGGTCATTACGTTGAGGACGACCGTTCCGAAGGAACCAGTAGCTGTGGCTAAGGACACCACTATCCAAGTCGAGAGGAAAACATTGAGTCTAGTAAGTAAGAAGGAATTTGTGAAGGATTCATTTCTTGATGGAGTGTTGTATGCTTTAGTACTTATGAGTGCAACGACTAATTTGGGAGTGTTGGATGACTTACCCAGTGAGCTCCGGGCATTTTTGGAAGAATATAAGGATGTTTACCCGAATGAGCTACCTTCGACGTTGCCACCACTTCGGGATATACAACATGCGATAGACCTTATTCCCGATTTGTCCCTACCCAACCAGCCCCATCATAGACTTCATCCCGCTTCCCATAAGGAGTTATAGACCCAGATTGAGGACCTGTTGAAGAAGGGGTTCATTAGGACTAGCTTGAGCCCATGTGCGGTGCCAGCCTTGCTTGCCCCCAAGAAGGATGGTACATGGCGGATGTGTGTTGATAGCCGCACTATCAACAAGATTACTATCAAGTATAGGTTTCCTATTCCGCGATTAGATGACCTCTTAGATGTCTTATCTGCCGCCACTATCTTTACGAAGTTGGACTTACGGAGTGGCTATCACCAGATTCGGATCCGTGAGGGAGATGAATGGAAGACTGCGTTTAAGTCTAAGGACGGGTTATATGAGTGGCTTGTGATGCACTTTGGGTTATCCAACGCCCCCAGCACCTTCTCTCGGATGATGACACATGTCTTTCAGTCATTCTTGGGAAAGTTTGTGGTCATTTATTTCGATGACATCTTAGTCTACAGTACCACCGCTGACGAGCACATTTCCCACATGAGAGCGATTTTTTCCACCTTGAGGAAGGAAACATTGTTTCTAAACTTTAAGAAGTGCACTTTCTATGCATCAGAGGTAGAATTTTTGGGTTATATAGTCGGGTCTGAGGGCATATGAGTTGATCATGGTAAAGTTCAAGTGATACGGGAATGTCCCAAACCGACTAGCCTACGTGAGGTGCGTAGTTTCCATGGATTAGCTACTTTCTATCGTCGTTTCATATGAGACTTCAGTAGCATCATGACCCCCATTACAGAGTGCATGAAGAAGGGCGAGTTCACTTGGACGAATTCTTCCACCCTTGCTTTCAATCGCATTAAGAAGCTTATGACTGAGGCACTTGTCTTGCGTCTACCAGACTTCACCAAAGTCTTTGAGTTAACTTGTGATGCTTCTGGGGTGGGTGTTGGAGGTGTCTTGCGTCAGGAGGGGCACCCAGTTAGTTACTTTAGTGAGAAGTTAACCGGCGCTAAGCTAAATTATTCGAACTACGATAGAGAGTTTTATGCGGTTGTACGGTGTTTGCACCATTGGAGGCACTATCTCCTCTCCAAGGAGTTTGTGATCCTCTCTAATCACGAAGCTTTGCGCTTCATCAATGGCCAGCATAAAATCAGCCCGCGTCATGCTAAGTGGGTAGCTTTCCTACAAGGTTACACGTTTAACCTTAAGCACCTTAAGGGGTCAGATAACCGAGTTGCGGATGCTCTTAGTCGCCTTACCCTCTTGCTTTCCACTATGGAGGTTAACGTTGTAGGTTTTGAACGCATTAAAGATGAGTACGCTACCTGCCCACATTTTCAGGAATCCTATTTATTCGCTCAGGATAGCTCCCCCATGACGATAACTGCGTTTGTTATTAGAGACAGTTACCTCTTTAGGCATGGGAAGTTGTGTATCCCGCAGTCCTCTCTACGAATTCATATCATTTGGGAGCTGCATAGTGGAGGGTTGAGTGTCCACTTCGGTAGGGACAAGACAATTACGCTAGTTGAGGAGAAATTCTATTGGCCAAAACTTAAGGCGATGGTGGCAAGGGTAGTTAGTAGTTGTCGTACCTGTCAGGTATCCAAGGGCACCAAGACCAACGTTGGATTATATACGCCCTTGCCTATCCCTTCCACACCATGGGAAGACGTGAGTATGGATTTTGTTCTAGGCCTACCCACCACTTTACGTCGTCACGATTCTATTTTTGTAGTGGTGGATAGATTTTCTAAAATGGCATATTTCATTCCGTGTAGTAGGACCAATGACGCGTCTCACATGGCGAAATTGTATTTTAAGGACGTCGTTAGTCACCGTGGAGTGCCGAAGACAATAGTCTGAATAGGGATGTCAAGTTTACGAGTTATTTTTGAAAAACACTTTGGATTTTAATGGGTACCAAATTATTGTTTTCCGCCGCCTACCATCCACAAACTGATGGGCAGATGGAAGTGGTTAATCGGAGCTTGGGAAATCTTCGTAGATATCTTGTGAGCGATCACAAGGGCACTTGGGACTTACTTCTTCCCCATGCCCAATTGGCCTACAATAATTCCAAAAATAGGTCCACGGTGTTGTCTCCCAATGAGATTGTCCACGGGTACAAGGCACCTGTGCCACTTGACTTGGTTCTGTTGCCTCCAACGTACAAAGCAAGTCAATTCGCACAATCCTTCGCCCAGCACATTCATGACCTACACGCTCGTATACGGTCTACCTTGGCTACTCTATACGAGTATTATCAAGCGCACGCTAATCAACATAGGAGAATGTCAAACTTTAATATTGGAGATCTGGTCTTAGTCCGGTTAGTTCCCGAGCGACTGCCCACGGGCACCATTAAAAAGTTAGCACCAAAGCGCGCCGGACCTTTTCAGATTATTAAGAAGCTAGGTGACAATGCTTTTGTTTTGGATTTGCCTGCTAATTGGGGAATCTCCCCCATTTTTAATGTCTCGAATTTAACGTTGTTTGTTTCGCCTCCACAAGAGTTGAATTCTTTGTCGTCCTCTCCTTCCACTAAAATTTCTAATGGGTTGGGGAGTGGTAGTTCGGATGATCTCTCTCTTACGTCCCCACAAGTATATCATCAGATGGTGAGTTGCATTCCTTTATTCCTACTGCTAACATGTTCCCCAGGTTTCCCAAGACATTTCTTACCCCAGAAAGGATACTTGCGGCTGAGGCACTTGCTACTACCGATGGTGATACCTACCGCTTCCTCATCCATTGGTGTGACCGCCCCCTTCAAACGACTCATGGGTACTCGAGACAGAGCTTAGACTCTTGGATGCCACTCTTCTCCACTGCTACTTCTTGGACCACGCATCAGAGATACGTGATTTTGAGCGGGGGAGGATTGATGTCGCGACCTCGCCACCACTACTTGATGATGATCCGGTTGCCGAGGCGTTACAACATAAAGACTTTCGGAGCCATGATGATGCTAACAGAAGACATGATGATACTAACAGAAGACAACGTTATAACCTCCGCCTGTGGCGTGCTAAGCCCACTTGAAGGCTTATTTTAATTTATGCACTTACGTTATTTTTTTGTGAATATAAAATTATTCCATGTTTGGGTAATATTTTTATATTCATGAGAGGACCTTTTATTTTGTTATTTCCTGCATTTAAATATTTTGGTGTGTATTTAGCCTTCCGGATGGATGAGATTTCATCTCCATATTGGATGGCTAGATGTGTGTTGTAACTCCTATTTAAGGAGAACCTTTGATGAGAATATTAGATAAGATTTGCTACCCTAAAATATTTCCTCCCTAAGAGAGAAAATTCGGCCAAGGAGATCTTCCCAATCCGCCGACCAAGGTGTGAAGCCGCCGCCCCCTTTGCTCCTTCCTCCCCTCTTCGATGCGACGCCGACGTGGCTTCCTTCGGTGCGACTCCAAGGAAGAAGTTTGCAGCCCAATTCGGTGTGACGCCGGTGGATCCGTGGAGAGAGTGATTCTCCCACCTTATCAAGTGTGTTCATGAAAACTGGGTTGGGTAATTTCTCCCCTCTCATCTTTGTGATTTATTGCTAGTATTGTGGAGGTTGAACAACCGTTATTTCCGTGATTTTAAATTCAATCGCTCGCAATTTCGTACTCGATTTCATTGTTTTCGAACTTCTTTAAATCCGGATCGGGTAGATCCAATTTGCTTGAGTGGATCTTGGCCTATAGCATAGATTTTTCTCTCAAAAAGGAGTGGCAACCTTTGCGTTAATTTTGGGGAATCATTCGACTCTTTTTCTCGATCGGTTTTTAGAGTCGATCACTCCTCCTTGTTATTTTATGTGCTGAATTTGATCCGAACCGTAACGAGTCACTAGATGCTTGTGTAGGAGGGGTAGATCTAAGGCGTGTTGGGATTGGTTGGGTTACTTGTGTCCGTAACACTCTCCGAATGACCCCTACGTCACGTCTGGGAGGCGTATCCTCCAAGTGATGTCGGTAAAGCGGTGCTCATCACGTAAGTCTTTAGCGAAGCCCTCCGAAATGAACGAGTGTGTGGCACCGGTGGCGAACAGAGTATAAGCGGGCTTGCCGTTGATAGAGACTATGCCTGAGATAGTTAAATGTTTTAGAATTCTAGTTATGGTTTTCTTTCCTATTTCTAACTATTTTATATCCACGAATCTAGTTTTTTTTGAAAGGAAAGAACTTTAAATTTACTGGCATACCTGCTATCACCTGCTCCGGATTTCGAGGCTGTGCTAGGTCCAGGGTGAAAGATAGGGGATAGATCTGATTCCTCTAGGGGGGGGGGGCGGTGAATAGAGTAATTTGAAACTTTTGTCTGTTTTAGAATTTATCAGAGTAAAATAGGTGATATCAATAATAGTAATAGAAAATGAAAACAGTCTAAGCTAATCTATCACATCACAACAAGAACAGAAAGAAATGATCACACACAGACAACACAAGAATTTTATAGTGGTTCCCTAAACTGGATACATCCACTCTTCTAACACCCTGGTAGGAATCCACTATCAGGTTTTTGATCAGGTGACTGTCACCACAAGATCTATTTACAGGGAGATCTCACAACCCTTTAAGCTTTTGATCGGGTGCCCAAAAAACTAAGAGTAAACTTTTGAAGGGAGTTAATAAACCCTTTTACAGGAGGTTGAGAGAGTTGATGGTGTCTTCTCTTTTCTCTATACAACAGAGAAGACTTGTGAATTTCTATTGTCAAAGATCCTTCTGAAGTAATGAATGGTTCAGAAAGCTTGGAGCCTTGCTCCGGGTGTAGGTCTTCAGTGTTGAAACCGGAATCCGTCCTCCTGTGGAGTTCGACCCTTGGGGAAGGGGTGGTCTCGCACCTACTTTGCTCCTGCAAGAAAAACAACAAAGGGGACAAGGAAAAACAGACCCAAGGGCTCGGCAGGGAGGTCCCACCACAAACCCGGAAGATCTCAGAGCGCTTCCCCTCCTTAGCTAGAGGCCGAGCTAAGGTACCCTCAGAAAGCACTTGAAAACTGGAGCAGGGAGGCATAGGAAGCATGCTCTCTGGGGTACCCCTTGGGTCCTATTTATAGCTTTTGAAATCCGGACTGCCAATAACCAAAAGAACCGACCTGAAATTACCAGAAAACCATTGGCTGGGTCTGCTAACAGCCAAACTCCGCTGTTTTGAAGGGCTATGGGCAGACCAATAGGGGCAAAACAGTAAAAAGTACCTCACACATCCGGGCGAGCTGGGGAGTTCTGGCCACCTCGGCATGTGCTGCTCGCCTACCGCTGCCGAGCTCCACTGCGAGGACGCGAGTTGCGTGTCGCTCGGCGAATGCCGAGCTCGGGGTCGCCGACCGTTGATCTCTGATCGACGGATGCCGAGCTCGGGCTCGCCCTCTTTACTGCCGAGCTCGCCTATTGTCCTCAGCCCGATTTGCCTGGCCCCTGGTGACCTTGCTCGCCGGACACGGGGTTGTACACAATCCCCGCTCTTTTCGAGCTTGTGAAAGCTCGGAAAGAAACATCCAACCCCAAGTGTGCGGCGAGCACTGGTTGGCGAGTTGGAGGGAATCTTCTGGTGGGGGCCACCTGCGGCTATATATATGCGCACCTGCCCAGCTGCCTGGCTCTTGCCATTCTTCCTACTGCTTTGCCAAGATGCCTCTTTCTAAGGAGATCCAAGAGCGCATAGACCGAGCTCGCCAGGCCTCCGCGGCTCGCGTTGCCGCTCTGACAGCGGTCCCTGCGAAAGCTCCCCAAACCGATCCTGCCGAGCCCAGTTCAAAGAAGTCAAAGCCATTCCCTGAAGCGGCCGAGCCCATTTTCCACGACCTGAGGGCCACCCTGGCTTGCGAGACCGGCTCTTCCACCCGAACCATTTTGGAGAAGGATAGGGAGATCGTCGTGGTCGGCGACGACCTGGACGACCAACCAGATGGCGAGGGCGACGTGCCGCGGGGCACCGCGCCGCGAGGCGAGGTCACGCTCGCCACCTCGCGATTATCGGCACCGGACAGCCATCCCCGGGATCCGCCGCTTCTCTTCGGGATCCTGCCGGAGAGCTCGCAGAGGCCAAATTCGCCTGCGGGTTCCCCCCCTCCTCGCCAAATTGACGCGACCGCGGGGGAGGGTCTGGGGAACATTCCCACCCCGGGATTCGAGCTCATCTCGCCGGGGGCTCGCGGCCCTGGTCGCGGGAAGGAACTGAGGTTCATCCCTCCACGCATCTCTTTTGAACCGCCGAGCTCTTCAGGTCAGCTTCGCTTGACTCCTTGCTACATAAGCTTTTGCTCTTTTTGCTAATACCTGTCTTTACAGCTCTTCCCAGTCAATCGGCTGCCGAGGAATCCTCGCGGGCAGCCCACTACTCTCCTCTCCCCTCCTCGAGCTCGCTGGACTCTTACCTGGGTCCTGATGTGGATCAAGGCGAGTTGATGAGGAGAGAGGTCAAGCTCCTCAAAAAGCTGGTGTGCGGACTGCGCGAGGTTCAGGGTGTCAACGAGACGCTGCAGCGTGACTACGCACGTCTTGCTGACGAGGTCCGCCGCGGTCAAGCTGGCGAGCTGATGTCCCCTTCCCGGCTCCTGGACGAGATAGACGATGGCCTCTCGGTTGCGCAGAGGAATTCCGGAAGGATCCGCGAGCTGCTCCGCGCGTGGCAGCTTGGGGGGCGGGGGTCGCGAGGCCGGGGTAGGTAAGTCAGCGGTCTCCTTTGCCGAGCCGACCGGCACTCGCATCCCGATGCCCTCCCTGCTTGCGTGCCCTGCTTCTTTAAATCCCGAACTTTATTTCTGTAATGAATAAATCTTAGAATATTCTCAATCATATTACTGAATAAAATGCCGCGATGTTCGACTTAGCCTCGGTCGGGATGTGCCGGAAGTCGGGAGCTGGGGTGGCGAGTTGGGGTGGCGAGCTGGGGCGGCGAGCTGAGTTGATTTGACGGCCCGCCCCAGATTCCTTTTCCTATAAATAGCCCCCCACCCTCACCTACCCCCCGTACTGCCTTTATTGCTTTGCTTCCCTTTCTCTGTGCTCTCCTTTTTCCCTACTCGCGTAGTGCTTTCTTCTCG